>CM053611.1:98189384-98277375 GCA_028646535.1 Procyon lotor
AAAAAAAAAAAAAAAAGAACTGCAAAATTTAAAAAAATAAAAAAAATAAAGTGAGGGAAGGGGTGGAGGGCATGTATTGCATGGAGCACTGGGTGTGGTGCATAAACAATTAATCTTGTAACACTGAAAAAATAAAATAAACATACTTGGGGAAAAAAATAAATAAAAAATAAAATACTCCAGGATTGTGTATGTAAGGGAGGACGGTGGAATAAGGGAGACAGTTCATCAAGAGTAGCTAGATGATGGGGACAGGAGTTTGTTTACAGTGTTCTATTTTTTATATTTGTTTGAAAATTTCCAGGTACATGTAAAAATCTAATGCATAAGATAGTACTGTTAAATTGCATAATTATTTTCTGTATATTAACATATAGTAAAAGTTAATCATGTGTTTTAGGACTTTAATAAACTCAGTTTTTAGAAAAAAAAATGAAGTGAGGGGGTGGAAAACAATTTACCATGCTAATGGACATCAAAAGAAAGCTGGGGTGACAAACCTTTTATCAGATAAATTAGATTTTAAGCCAAAGACTATAAGAGATGAGGAAGGACCCTATATCATACTCAAAGGTACCATCCAACAAGAAGATCTAACAACTGTAAATATCTATGCCCCTAACATGGGAGCAGCCAATTATATAAACCAATTTAAAACAAAATCAAAGAAACACATCAACAATAATACAATAATAGTAGGGGACTTTAATACCCCCCCTTACCAAAATGGATAGATCATCTAAGCAAAATATTGACAAGGAAATAAAGGCTCTAAATGACACACTGGACCAGATGGATATAACAGATATATTCAGAACATTCCATCCCAAAGCAACAGGATACACATTCTTCTCTAGTGCAGATGGAACATTCTCCAGAATATATCACATCCAGGGTCACAACTCAAGTCTCAATCGATACCAAAAGATTGGATCATTCCCTGCATAATTTCAGACCATAATGCCATGAAACTAGAACTCAATCACAAGAGGAAAGTTGGAAAGAACTCAAATACATGGAGGCTAAAGAGCATCCTACTAAAGAATGAATGGGTTAACCAGGAAATTAAAGAAGAATTAAAAAAAATTCATGGAAACAAATGAAAATGAAAACACAACTGTTCAAAATCTTTGGGACACAGCAGAGGCAGTCCTGAGAAGAAAGTATATAGCAATACAAGCCTTTCTCAAGAAACAAGAACGATCTCAAATATACAACCTAACCCTATACCTAAAGAAGCTGGAGAAGGAACAGCAAAGAAAGCCTAAACCCAGCAGGAGAAGAGAAATAATAAAGATCAGAGCAGAAATCAATGAAATAGAAACCAAAAGAACAATAGAACAAATCAACAAAACTAGGAGCTGGTTCTTTGAAAGAATTAATAAGATTGATAAACCCCTGGCCAGACTTATCAAAAAGAAAAGAAAAAGGACCCAAATTAATAAAATTATGAAAGAGGAGAGATCACAACCAACACCAAAGAAATACAAACAATTATAACAACATACTACGAGCAACTGTACGCCAGCAAATTAGACAATCTGGAAGAAATGGATGCATTCCTAGGGAAATAGAAAACCTGACCAGAACTATAACCAGTAAGGAGATTGAAGCAGTCATCAAAAATCTCCAAACAGGAGCCCAGGCCCAGACAGCTTCCCAGGGGAATTCTACCAAACATTTAAAGAAGAATTAATACCTATTCTCCTGAAACTATTCCAAAAAATAGAAATGGAAAGGAAACTTCCAAACTCATTTTATGAGGCCAGCATTACCTTGATCCCAAAACCAGACAAAGACCCCATCAAAAAGGAGAATTACAGACCAATATCTTTGATGAACACGGATGTAAAATTCTCACCAAAATACTAGTCAATAGGATCCAACAGAACATTAAAAGGATTATTCACCAAGTCCCAAATCCCATGACCAAGTGGGATTTATTCCTGGGCTGCAAGGTTGCTTCGTCATCCGCAAATCAATCAATGTGATACCATACATTAATAAAAGAAAGAACAAGAATCACGCGATACTCTCAACTGATGCTGAAAAAGAATTTGACAAAGGACAGCATCCTTTCTTGATCAAAATTTTTCACAGTGTAGGCATAGAGGGGACATTCCTTAATATCCTCAAAGCCATTTATGAAAAACCCACAGCAAATATCATTCTGATGGGGAAAAGCTGAAAACTTTTCCCTTAAGATCAGGAACACAGCAGGGATGTCCACTATCTCTACTGCTACTCATCAAAGCATTAGAAGTCTTAGCTTCAGTAATCAGACAACAAAAAGAAATAAAAGGCATCCAGATTGACAAAGAAGAAGTCAAACTCTCACTCTTTGCACATGATATGATACTTTATGTGGAAAACCCAAAAGACTCCACTAGAACTCATATAGGAATTCAGAAGCATCAGGATATAAAATCAATGCACAGAAATCAGTTGCATTTCTATACGCCCCAACAGCAAGACAGAAGAAAGAGAAATTAAGGAGTTGATCCCATTTACAATTGCACCCAAACCATAAGATACCCAGGAATAAACCTAATCAAAGAGACAAAGAATTTGTACTCAGAAAACTATAAAGTGCTCATGAAAGAAATTGAGGAAGACACAAAGAAATGGAAAAACGTTCCATGTTCATGGATTGGAAGAACAAACATTGTGAAAAATGTCTATGCTACCGAAAGCAATCTACATATTCAGTGCAATCCCTATCAAAATACCATCAATTTTTTTCAAAGAAATGGAACAAGTAATCCTAAAATTTATATGGAACCAGAAAAGACTGCAAATAGCCAGAGGAATGTTGAAAAAGAAAACCAAAGTTGGCAGCACCACAATTCCAGACCTCAAGCTCTATCACAAAGCTGTAATCATCAAGACAGTGTGGTACTGGCTCAAAAACAGACACACAGATCAACAGAACAGAATAGAGAGCCCAGAAATGGACCCTCAACTCTGTGGTCAACTAATCTTCGACAAAGCAGGAAAGAATATTCAATGGAAAAAAGACAGTCTCTTCAACAAACAGCGTTGGGAAAACTGGACAGCCACATGCAGAAGAATGAAACTGGACCATTTCCTTACACCACACACAAAAATACTCAAAATGGATGAAAGACCTCAATGTGAGACAGGACTCCATCAAAATCCTTGAGGAGAATGCAAGCAGCAACCTCTTCGACCTCACCACAGTAACTTCTTCCTAGAAACATCACCAAAGGCAAGGGAAGCAAGCACAAAAGTGAGCTAGTGGGACTTCATCAAGATGAAAAGCTTTTGCACAGCAAAGAAAATAGTCAACAAAACCAAAGAAAACCGACATACTGTAAGAAAATACTTGCAAATGACATACCCGATAAAGGGCTAGTATCTAAAATCTATAAAGAACTTCTCAAACTCAACACCCAAAGAACAAATAATCCGATCAAGAAATGGGCAGAAGATATGAACAGACATTTCTGCAAAGAGGACATCCAAATGGCCAACAGACACATGAAAAAGTGCTCAACATCACTCAGCAACAGAGAAATACAAATCAAAACCACAGTGAGATACCACCTCGCACCAGTCAGAATGGCTAAAATTAGTCAGGAAACAACAGATGTTGGTGAGGATGCGGAAAAAAGGGGAACCCTCCTACACTGTTGGTGGGGATGCAAGCTGGTGCAGCCACTCTGGAAAGCAGTATGGAAGTTCCTCAAAAAGTTGAAAATAGAGCTACCCTATGACCCAGCAATCACACGACTGGGTATTTACCCTGAAGATACAAATGTAGTGATCTGAAGGGGCACGTGCACCCCAATGTTTGTAGTAGCAATGTCCACAATACCCAAACTATGGAAAGAACCTAGATGTCCATCAATAGATGAATGGATAAAGGAGATGTGGTATATATGTATACACACACACACACACACACACACACACACACACACACAATGGAATACTGTGCAGCCATCAAGAGAAAGGAAATTGTGCCACTTGCAATGACGTGGATGGAACTAGAGGGTATTCTGAAATAAGTCAATCAGAAAAAGAATTATCATATGATCTCTGATATGAAGAATTTGAGAGGCAGGGCAGGGGGTCATGGGAGGTAAGGGGGAAAATGAATCAAGATGGGATCAGGTAGGAGACAAACCATAGGAGACTCCTAAACTTACACAACAAACTGAAGGTTGCTGGGGGGGAGGGCTAGGGATAGGGTGGCTGGGTTGTGGACATTGGGGAGGGTATGTGCTATGGTAAGTGCTGCGAAATGTGTAAGCCTGACGATTCACAGACATGGACCCTGAGGCAAATAATACATTATATGTCAATAAAAAAAAATAAAATATAATTTAAAAAATTACAGAAATAAAAAAAAAGTAAAACAACAAGGAGTAATTACCAGTGAAGACGGGTAGCCATGGGAACTGTTAATCACTAGAGTGGGAGTGTAAATTGTAACAACAACTGTGGAAAACTACTGGCAATCAGTAACCAAGCTGGGTGTATATATTCTATGACCCACTTATATGCACCCTAAGAAATATATAAATATAAGTATGTAAATAATATTCATACAAGTATTGTTAGGAATAGCCCAAAATGGTAAACCCAAGTGACCTGTGACAAAAAGGAGCGATATATTGTGACTTATGCAGACAGAGCAGCAAAAATGAATGAACCCAGTTTATATGCTGCAGTGTTGATGTAGCCCACATGTGAGCGAAAAAAGGATGCTGCAGAAGTATTTATGTGGAATGCTTCCATCTTTATAAAGTTAAAAGAAGAGGACTAAACAACACATTATTCGAGAACGTGGGCATTAAACTACAAAGAAGAGCCAGGAAGCAATAAAACATACTGCGTTTTGGATTTAATTCTGGACAAAGAATACATAGGGCTTCAAAGGATTTGATGAAGGTTTATTTCTTTAGCTTGATAGTGGATACATGGTGATATTGAATTTATTATTCTTTAAGCAGAATGTAAATATCGCACGTGTTCCTTTCTGTGGAGAGCAGGCTTCACATATTTTAAATGTATGTGCCAAGAGCAAAAATCACAACAGTTGCTATAAAACAAATAAACAAAACTGGTGGGGGCGGGGGGACGAGAAGGAAATAAACGGACAGGGGGAATTCTGCTAAACACCTCCAGTCGTGTGCCACTGGGTCCCGTTGTCTGAAGTGTGCATTTGCACATCTGTCTTCCTGTTTCGACTGTGAACCCAGCGAGGGCAGCAACAGCATTCCACCCCCAGCAATTTCCCAGTCCCACACTGTGGGGCGCACGTTGCTGATGTGCCAAGAACAGCTGCTGAAAGAATGACTATCGACGGCCACATCCTCCCTCGTGGGGCTTGAGCCAGAAAGCTGGAACTCAACCCCGATTCCTTCCTCTCCCTCATCGGCCGTATCCTAGCATCCTAAGTATATCTGAGATCCAGACACCTGCCCTACCCAGTCACCCAGCTTCGACACCTGTCTCCTCGACGCACCCTCCACACCGTACACACGTTATGTTCTTGGAATGCAAATCGCATTCCGCCAGGACCTCGCGGTAACACTATTGAAACGTAAAAAGCGAACAACGCATTACTGTGGCCTCCAGATCCCCACAGGAACAAGCCCCTGCCCATCTCCTTCTGCCCTCCCTAGTGTGTGCTAGGCTATCACTCCAGCCTCACGGGACTTCCCGTTCCTCAAACGCCACCACTTTACACTGCGCACGTGCTGGCATGTTCTCTGACAATCTGTCCTCCACTCTTCTCGGGGTCAGCTCCTTTGCACTCTTTCAGCTTACGTTTCTCCTCCTCGGAGACGCCTTCCTTCTCATCCCTCTCCCCAGAGCACCTCCCCACTCCTTATCCTCAAATTCTCTTTCCTTCAGAGCACCCCTCACGTTTAGGTCTTTCTCTCGCCTCTCTCTTTCATACTTGAACGTGAGCTTCTGCGGGGAGGCCAGGAGCTGTCATTCTGTCTAGAGCGCAGAAGTGTCAGGAATACAGTAAGTGTTCAATAAATATTTATTGAAGGGGAGGGGGGGGACAGGAAGGCTGGATTAAAATGGAAGATACCCCTTGGATGAGTCATGACTTCACTGTGATCCCGTATGTTTCGTCTCCTTTCCCGATCCCCTCACTTACCCCCTTTCCCAAGGAAAGGACACTTCCTGTGGCAAAGGGCAGGAGCAGAGCCAGCCCTCTCCTCGTGCCCCCCTGCCCCTGATTTTCCTCTGTTCTCCCCCATCCTACCACACACACACCTGAGGCACTGGGTCTCTCACACGAATCCTATCTGTTCATCGTGTGTCTCAATGTTCTCTTACATTCTCTAAGGGGCAGGTGGACTCCAAGGAAAAGACTGGAGACACCCTCCCTTCCCTTGGCCACTCTTCCTTGCTCACTCGCCACACCACTGTCTCTGAATCTCTACAAATGAGGACCCTCAGCTCAGTGTGCTCAGTATTGAGATGACTCTCAAAACGCAAGAACAAATACAGAAAGCGATGTGGGCTCACAGGAGATGCGGTGACTATGAGGACAAGTCCTCTCATCTCATGAACCGTTTTCTTAATTAACGAGTCCCATTTTCCCTTAACTGATGTATATTCTAATCTTTTTTTTTTTAACGATAGCTCATTCATAAAGAGGCAGGATCCAAAAAGAAGGCCTTCTGAGTTTTGATCAAAGGATTCAAGTTTAAAAGCAAATAGGTGAAGGATTAACGGAAGGTTCAAGTTTCATTTAGTAGATGTGTTGATGTTACGGGAAAGTAAAGTACAGAGGGCCAAGCCCTTCCATCCTTGGGAACGCGTCGCCCGTAATGAATTCTGTACAGCATTGCTTTCAACCCTGCGATATTTCATTCATTGATTTTATTGTCAAATGAAAAGGCTCTGGTTCCAAGTGGCATTTCGTGAGACAGACGGGACTGACCCAGACTTCATTACTCGTTGCTCGCTCTCTGGATAATTTTAATGCTACGTGGGCAGAAAGCAAAAGAAGAGGAGGGTGGCACTGATTCCAACATCTGGAATTGCTTTGGTTGAGGTCTGAACTACTGATAACCCCAACTCTTCAATGCTGTCTGTCTCTGAAAATTTGCATAGCTCAGCCTGTAGTGGATGCAAATGAAGGGCCTGGCCCCAGCTTCCCTCCTGTGCCTATGAGGCTCTGAGGGGTGACTGTCACAAGTAAGTCAGTCTTGCTGGCTGTGGCCGATGAGGAGGTAGAAGGAGTTTAGCACGAGGCAGGACACCTGGGAAGGATCCCGATGAACAGAATTCAACAGTGCATTCCCTGCCGTGTGGCAATGCTGGTGAGTACACCGGGCACAAAGAGCCCTGTCTCTGCTGTGATCTTGTCACCTCTTTAGCAGGAAGTCTGTTGTTTTTGTTTGTTTGGTATTTTGTTTTTGTTTTTTTTGCTTTTGCTGAGCACACTCCACACCAACGACTCTGGCACTACGCATGCCTACTGAACCTTATCTCAGTTTTGGTCCCACAGCACCGACGCTACACTCAACATTTCAACGTTGCTGACCCTCAGATTCAGCACATCCCAACCCAGACTCCCAATCTTTCCAGCATGGTTGCTATCTTCAGGCAACACATCTGGGGGCCTGAAGTCCATTAATTATAAAATTCCCATCAGTAATTCCTTTGGAAAAAGAGGACACAAATCCACATTTGCTATTTCCTGGTAACAGGTACTTTGCAAATATTTTTTTATTCTTCCCAGAAGCTGAGGTACATGTTTCAATCCCAAGTGTTCAGAGGAGGAAACGGACAGCTGAACTACCTAAGGGCACAGAGCTGGAAAGTGGCAGAGCCCAACCTCACGTGGCTTCCAGAAAGTCCAAAAACTACTCCCAAAAGCATTTTTGAAAACATTATTATTTCTGTTACAATAATCATTATTAATAATAAATATTATTATAAATGTTGCTTCTACATACAAAGCATCTGCTAAAGTTCTCAATGGGCTTAATATTTCTCACTGGTCTTTTCTTTCTCCAGTCACTAATTTCTTGGGTCTTAACCATCTCATTTCCCACCATGATGCTTCACCCAAAAGAATACCAACGTGCACCATACTAAGTAACTGGTCAAGACCAAACACAAGACTGCCTGGGAAACTCTTCAAGTCAGGGAGGGGTCTTAGCTCCTTCTCTCTCTCTCCCACTGCCCATCCAGAGGACACAAAGAGGGAAAACATGGGGCTGATTTTATGATCAATCAAAGGTAAGAAGTGAAATCTCAGCCCAGAGCCAGAAGTAATGAGAAAGCCCACCCAAGCAAGTCAGCAATAGCTGGGCCTGAGCAGACATTCCTGACCCAGTGCCACTGCAGTTGGTTGAGAGCTGATCTTTTTGGTTGCATTGGAAGGTCCAAGCATACTTTAAGCTGTTTGGAGATGAAGACGGGAGTAATCTGCAGAATGTCCCAGGCATTTTGTAGGATGTGGTATACACAGAAAATCTCTACAGTTTGTAGCTGATGGAGAGAAAATAAGAGAATAAGGATAGCAGAAGGACCCAACTGTACCTTCTCTCTTCTTATTTAGTTCTTCTCAAAGAGCTAGTATAGTGATTTTTAATGAGGGAAGTACTGCCTCCCAGTGAGTAGTCCGGAAGTCCGTGCATGAGGGTTTTGCTGTTGCTAAGACTGGAGGAGCCACTGGCTAAATTCACAAAGTGAGGTCAAGGGAGGAGCGATACTCGAAGTGTGCAGGACAAGTCCACACCACAAGTAACGGTCCTTAGCCTCTCATGACTTTCAAATACCTCAGATATTCATTTAAGCAGAAAAAAGGTCAATAATTACCTGTCTATGAAATCAAAATTATATTTTACATTTAAACTCCAAATTCTTCTGCACACATTGATAAATGCTGAATTTTCCAGGGATGCAATGACTGCGTAAATAGAAGCCTGTTTTGTCTGGAATTTTACCTAGAGTTCATCGTTTTGTAACAATGATACCAAAGCAGTGTCACTTGGAGTACCTGAGTCACCACTCCAACACACCTGTGTCCCCCTGCCTTGAGGTTGTCACCTGCACAAGAGGTCTACCTGTCGACGTTGGCACATCATGTCTTCCAGAGGAGGTATTTCTGAGCTGTAGAACTCTTATGCTAACTGGGAAAAGTCCCAGGTAAACTGGGATGAGTTGAACACACTAACCAAACATATTATAATGCATAGTACTCTCGAAATCATACCACTTATTCTTTACACCCTACCCCCCACACATGCAGAATGCCCAGCACATGGAAAGCCCTGGAAAAAATGTTGCCGAATTGGAAAAGGAGAAAAAAAAAAAAAGAGACCATTTTCTCAGAATTACAAAAATTAATTCTCCTCCATACTCATGCTTGCTCCTTTCTAGAAACGTGTGGCTGATAGACAGGCTCACCTTCCCACCACCCCACGATCTGATGGCTGTGTTATATTGTTACAGTTTTCTGCAAAGCAGCTCTCCAATACTTCTTTGGAGGGGGGAGTAAGCCAGCCCGGCTTGTACAAAGGAATGGAAAAAATCACAGGACCATAGATTTTCAAAAGAATTTCAGGAGAACTTCAAGGCCATTAAATCTGACTCATCATTTGTACCCAAAGAGTCCCAGGCATGTATGGTTGGCCATAGTGTTTAAGTTGCCTTTTAAAAGGCAACACAACTTGGCAGGCGACACATCTAGTGACAATTTCTGTGACATAAAGCCTATTGATGTATCCTGGGAAAGCGCTGTGTCCAGGCATTACACCTGCCTTCCGCTTGCATGCACATGAGTTTGAGACCTTACTCAATGCCTCTGAGACACAAATACCTTCTATATTTTTGATAAGCAATCCCGAGCCTCACCTTGAGCATCTGCTTTGAGATAATCAGCAGTAACTGGAAAACATGTCTCCATTAAGACTAAGTTGTGGTTACAAGAGGAAACAAACCACAAAGCTCCTAGCAAAACAAGGAGCACAAAGAAAGAGCAGGGTGCTGGCGTCCCCAGAGAAAACTTGGCCGTCAGCAAGATGCTGAGGTTCCTGCACCTGAAACATCAGTGTTCATCTGTAATCTTGAAGCAGTTTTGTTCAAGGGAAGACTGGTAGTGAAAGCAGACAGACGCGCAGAAGCAAGAAGCCAGGAACACGTGTTTCTGAAAGGACTAGCAAGGCGTACTGAGACCTCTGACCTTCTGCCAGACTGCACCGCCCTGCCCATCTCCACCTTCAGGAACTGCAAGAGGTGGGACCAGGGAGGGAGCAGAAGACCTGAATTTGGGTTTAGGGAATGGCACAGGCTGTTCATTGGAACAGAGCTTTGGGGTATAAAACTGCATTTGTAAGTTTTTCTTTCCTGAAAGGTTGTCTAACCCAGTATAGGTGATTTCTGGACTACCAGGGCTCAAATCCTCGTCTTATTTCTTCCTACTTATACCTCATTGGTCAAGGCCAACTGGCCTCTTTCCGAGTCCACCTCCTCCTTTGTTAGGTAACGGTAACAACAGTTTACATTACAGAGAGTATTACAAACACAAACCGAGAGAGAGAATGCAGAGAAAATGTTTAGCTCTGTTCCTGGTTCATTTTGGATACTCAGTATCAGCCATTATTTATTATTTTCTTACAGCTTGATTTAGGTTTAATTAAAATACTGAACAATTAGCTTTTTTTAATTAAGCTTTTAATTTTAATTCCAATATAGTTAACAGGGCTGTATCACCTTCAGATGTACAATGGAGTGATTCAACACTTCCATGCAATAGCTGGTGCTCATCCCAAGGGCCCTCCTTGACCCCCATCACCTGTTTCACCCATCCCCCACCCATCTCTCCCCCAGGAACCATCTACTAGTTCTCCATAGTTAAGCAGTCTGGTTCTTGGTCTGTCTCTTTTTTCTTTTGTTTCTGAAGTTCCACATATGAGTGAAATCACATGGTATCTCTTCCTCTGACTGACCGACTTCACTTAGCATCATACACCCTAGCTCCATCCACATTGTTGGAAACGGCAAGATTCATTCTTTTTTATGGCTATTTATAATATTCAATACTGTGTGTGCATGTGTATCTATATCTTTTTTTATCCATTCATCTATCCATGGCCACTTGGGCTATTCCCATAATTTGACTATTGTAAATAATTCTGCAATTAACATAGGGGTATGCATAACCTTTAGAATTAGCATTTTTGTATTTCTGGGGCAAATACTCAGTAGTGCGGTTACTGGTCTCTAGGTAGTTCTATTTTTAATTTTTTGAGGAATCTTCATACTGTTTTCTTGAGTGGCTGTATCAGTTAACATTCCCATCAACGGTATAAGAGGGTTCTCCTTTCTCCACATCATCATCTACACTTGTTGCTTGTGTTAATTTTAGCTATTTGGACAGGTGTGAAGTGATATCTCATTGCAGTTTTGATTTGCATTTCCCTTATGATGAGTGATACTGAGCATCTTTTCATGCGTTTATTGTCTTCTCTAGAGAAATGTCTGTTCATGACCTTTGCCCATTTTAATCAGATTATGTTTTTTGAATGTTGAGTTGTATAAGTTCTTTATATACTTTGGATACGAACCCTTTATTGGACAAGTCATTTGCAAACATCTTCTCCTATTCAGTATGTTGTTTTTTAGTTTTGTCAGTTTTTTCTTCACTGTGTAGAAAGTTTTTTTATTTTGATATAATTCTAAAAGTTTATTTTTTAGAAAAAGATTTTATTTGAGAAAGAGAAAGAGAGAGAGCATTCATGAGCAGGGGGAGGGGCAGAGGGATAAGCAGACTCCCCACTGAGTATGGAGCCTCCCAGAACCCTGAGATCATGACCTGAGACAAAGTAGACCTTTAACTGACTGAGCCATCCACACACCCCATGCCAATAGCTTTTTTTTGGTTTTTTTTGTTTGTTTGTTTGTGTTTTGCTTTTATTTCCTTTGCCTCAGGAGACATACCTAGAAAAATGTTGCTATGGCTAATGCTGGAGAAATTACTGTCTGTGCTCTCTTCTAGAATTTTTATGGATTTAGGAACTTAATCCATTTTGAGTTTCTTTTAGTGTATGGTGTAAGAAAGTGGTCCAGTTTTCCCAACACATTTGTTGAAGAGACTAGCTTTTCCCCATTGCATATTCTTGCCTCTTTTGCTGAAGATTAATTGACCATGTTATTGTGGGTTTGTTTCTGGGACTTCTACCTCTTCCATTGACCTATGTGTCTATTTTTGTGCCAGTACCATATGGTTTTGATTACTATGGCTCTGCTGTGTAACTTGAAATCTAGAATTGTGATGCCTCCAGCTTTTTCTTTTTCAACATTGTTTTGGCTATTCAGGGTCTTTTTTGGTTCCATACAAATTTTAAGATTGTTCTAGCTCAGTGAAAAATGCTGTTGATATTTGATAGGGATTACATTAAATGTGCAGCTTGGTTTGGGTAGTATGGATATTCAAACAATATTTGTTCTTCCAATTTATGAGCACGGACTGTCTTTCCATTTCTTTGTATCATCTTCAATTTTTCATTAATGTTTTATTGTTTCTAGAGCACTAGTCTTTCATCTTCTTGGTTAAGTTTATTCCCAGATATTTTATTATTTTTAGTATACTTGTAAATGGGATTGCTTTCTTAATTTCTCTTTGTGTTGCTTCATTATTGGTGTATAGAAATGTAATGGATTTCTGTACATTGATTTTATATCCTGTGACCTTACAAAATTCATTTATTAGCTTGGGTAGGTTTTTTTGGTGGAGTCTTCAGGGTTTTGTACATTTCATATCTTATCATCTGCAACCGAGAACCAGTTTCACCTCCTCCTTCCTGATCTGGATACCTTTTATCCCCTTGTCTTGTCTAACTTCCATGGCTAGGACTTCTAGTACTATGCTGAATTTTGTCTTGTTCCTGACCTTAGAGAAAAAGCTCTCAATTTTTTTCCCCACTGAGTATGATGTTTGCTGTGGGTTTTTCATATATGGCCTTTATTATATTTGAGATATGTTCCCTCTAAACCTACTTTGTTGAGAGTTTTTATCATGAATGTTTGTCAAATTTTTTTTTAATCTATTGAAATGATCGTATGGTTTTTATCCCTTCTTTTACTGATGTATGTTAGCCATTCTTTAAAACTACATTTCTCCTGTCCCTAAACCATCCAGAGCCCATAGTTTGGAAAGGTGCAATTAGAGTATATTGCCATTTAAACAAGGTAACTTTTCACTCCTATTCTGTCCCATACCTCCACCCCTAGGAAATAATTAGGTACTAATTAAGCAGGCCCCAAATCTATGTGTGCAAGGAGAGCAGACTCAGAGACTCAAAGAGTGATGTCTGGACGTGGTAACACAGGATTTTCTTCATTAACGCTGACAGCAACCTTTAGCGCCATGACGTGGAAATGCATTGTGACAGACTAGCTGCTGTTAAGGACTGAATCTTTGCATCCTCCCCAAATTCTTATGTCAAAGTCCTAACCCCTACTGTGATGGTATTTAGAGGTAGGGCCTCTGGGAGAGAATTACGGTTAGATGAGGTCATGAGGACATGCCTCGGTCTGATGGAATCAGCCCCTTATAATAACCTTAGAAGAGCCATCAGGGAGCTTGTGTACCCCCATCTCCCCCCATGCTCACAAAGAGCAGGTGATGTGAGCACACAGCAAGACGGCTGTAGCCTACAAGCCAAGAGATCTCAGGATGACACGAACCTGGCTGCCCTCTCAGCCTCCAGAGCTGTGAGGAAATAAATGGTTAAGCCACCTCATTTATGGTATTTTGTTCGGCAGCCCAATGCACCTACTATTTCTCAGCATAGCTTATTTGAAATGAAGGGCAACGGGGAAGCTCAGGGCTGGCCAAGACATGAAGAAACAATTTCTTGTTGGGCCGCCTTATGAGCCTGCCACAAATTCTCCTCTCTCGGGTCATGTAGAAATGACTTTCCTGGAAAAAGTTTTCAAAGAGATGAAAACGATGAGCTAAGAGATGCACAGTGACTTAGTTTTCAAAGTGCCACGGGTGCCAAGGGGGTTCTGTAAGGCATATTCTCAGAAAAATCCCCACCTGGGGTTTGAGAGATCCTGACACTTGTGTGTATAGATTCTTCCTTCTTATACGAAGCAGGAGGGGATCAACAGACTATAATTATGATACTTAAGCAAGAGTAAGGCAAGGCCAATGGGTCTCTTCCAAGAAAGCATTTGCTTGTCAGCTGCAAGGAAAGGGGAATTTTGCAATCTCTAAAGGGCTCTTTGTTCAAAGTTTCTATTTGATAATTACACTGTCTAAAGATTCTTTGACAAAAGTCCTCCTTTGTTTAGAAACCATGCAGGCTTGCTCTTTTGGGTTCAACAAAAGATAAGGGAAAATTTTATCTATCAGTGTTCTGAATAAGGTAAAAGAAGGCTGTTTGTCCTCATAAGACCTTATTTTCATGTCCAAGGAAAGCCATAAAAGTAGATTCAGAACACCCCCAGAAGCTTGTACATAGTTATGCACAACTCCCCCCTGTCATGGATGCAGACCACAACCCCATAGGAGGGTCAGTGAATTCCTGCAGTCCTGGGGCTCAGCTGAATGGTCCCCCTTCAAGCAATGGGCTAGAAGCAGGGTGGCCATGACCTAGGTAACACTAGGAATTGCAATGAATGCTAATAAATGGAGAATTAAAGCCTTTGACCACCATTTGCCTTTTGATGTCTTGCACGATTTCGGTGCAATAAAAATAGTCCAAACACCCAGTGAAAGATCTCTGATTGCCACAGAGCCCTCCGCCTTACCCAGATTCTTTCTACACTTCCCCAACATGCAGCCTCTCTGCTTGTCCACGTGAGTCAGGGGCCCTAAGACTTTTTCCTGGAAGCCTTCTTTTCAGTTCTTCAGGGTCAAGGTCAAGGCTCATTTCACACACCCACTCTGACACAGATTAAGCTGTAATTATGACAAGTGCAGCAGACCCTGGGGAGAGGGGAAGGAATGGGACACAGTCCAGAGAAAGACAAGAGCACAGACCCCAGGTGCCATTCTCAGAGTAGCTCGACCGATGCTCGTTAAATGAACGATATTCCTGGAACTGGCTTTCACAGGACACAAACGCCATGATGCACTGTGTGTTCTCGGATGCCTGCCACAACTTCCTCTCCGAGCTTCCCAGTACATGGACATATCCGCAAGGGATAGAGAAGCTCTACTTAAACCTATTTAACCCAGCATTTCCCCCGGTGTATTTAATCGTGGAAGCTTCTTCTGGGTAGAACACCTATTAACATTCTTATGCTCTATAAAACAGTCTGGGAAACAGCACTACAATACCAAGGAGGAAGAAATAATTATGGAAGGGAACTTCAAATAAAGTGCCAAAAGGTAAACCCTCCTCCATACTGTTTTCCTAATTGCAGAAGGATGAAGAGGGCAGACAGTTCTATCTGGGGACTCAACTCATGCAGGCTGATACCTGGGACCCTGGCTGAGTCAATTAACCTCTCAGAACCACAATTTCTTCATCTGTGAAAACATAATAAACTGTCACAGGATTTCTGTGAAAATTAAATTAGAGAGCATGTGAAAGCATCTGGGAAATGCCTGGAAGGAATCTAATAGGTGCTCAATAAAAGCCTATTTCTTCCCCCTCTCATTTTACGGAATTCCTGTGTGTTAATGCAGACAGTCCACATCACTGAGTTGGCACTTAAAAGGGGTTAAGTCCTGCCGGCTGTCTTCCCAGAGGATGCTCCTTATGGCTTAGGTCTCCAGCCTTCTGAGACTTATGCCTTCCAATTAACCCACAGGATGGAGTAGGTTGTTCAAAATATAGGTGACACCAAGGATTTTTTTTTTTAACCAAAAAAGCCGTTACTTCCCCAAGGAGCTCTACCATTCCCTAGTGTGTTCCTGGTAGTAAGGGGACATCTCTCGATTCCTTTATGGCCTAATTTCTGAGGCTAGCTTTCCTTCCAGAGTAGGTGAGTTGCAGAAGCAGGAACTAGATGACGTCAGGTATTCCTGGAGCCAGGAAAGAGGTGATCTGCAGCTGGTGCTTGTGCACGTGTGTTTGGGGGGGTGCTCCCATGTGGGAGTGCCTCCCCTTGGAGAAGGGGAGTTTTGCCCAGCATAACACTTACTGGACAGTCCTGATCTCGTCTCATTGCCTCACTAGACCCTCCACTTTTTTGGAAAAGGAACAGGGTCTGTTTGTTAGTATCCTCCAATGTCTATCACGGTACTGGGCACCTGATGAGCATTCAATTAATGATGGGTAGATAGATGGACAGATGAATGAAAGGAGGAGGGATGGAGAAGAAGGAGAAGGGAAGGAAGAGAGAAACTGATTTCAGGTCTACTGAAATATGAACTCCATAAAAACGGTGCCTCTGTCCCTTGTCGGCTACTGCTGCATCCGAAGGGACTACAACAGTGCCCGGCACTCACAGAGCCTAAATAAACATTTGTGGAATGAACAGATGAGTAATCGAATAAACGAAGCTGAACTACCAGTTGGAAAATTAGCTACCAACAATTCCTGCTCACCGACAAATCAAATCCCTCTTGTATTTCCTGATCTGTTTATACCCCCAAATTACTAGGACAGTTTAATAGTCACACAGTTTAAAACGAAAGCCGAGGGATAGCAGCGAAAATGAGTGTGTCCTACATGTCAAGCAATGTGCAGAGTTGAGGGACCATGAGACCCTGCCCCCTGTCCAGGAGTGACAAAGACCTAATCTACCCAATGCCCCAAATGATCCCAGGGGGGTGACAGCAGCAAGGGGACAAGGAAGAGGCACCCTCCGTGGCCTCACACCTTGCAGAGCAGGGCCGTGCCAGGGCAGCGAGAGTGCGCGCTCTGGTAGGAAAGCAGAGTGACAGTATCAATTAATCCCTTCGTGATCCTAATGTCAGAAATGTAAGCCTTTTATGATGCAGTAAAACTATTTTTATGGGTTTTTCCATCCGTCTCATGTCTTGATATATTTTTTAATCAAAAAGGATAAGAACAAGAAGTCAAGTGGGTATAAATCTCCAGCTCATTTTTCTGGTTCTCTGCCCAGGGAGGAGAGAGGAGCCCTCCGGGCCCCCACAGGAGAATCTACAGTGCTTCCTGTCCTCCCTGGGAGTATTTTCCAGAAGGAAGCCTATTCCAGGTTTGGAGAGCCAGGCCTTGCTTTGAACAACAGATACATTCTCTAAAGACTATGTGTAAATGGGGCACCTGGGTGGCTCAGTCATTAAGCGGCTGCCTTCGGCTCAGGTCATGATCCCGGAGTCCTAGGATCGAGCCCCGCATCAGGCTCCCTGCTCTGTGGGAAACCTGCTTCTCCCACTACCATTCCCTCTGCTTGTATTCCCTCTCTCGCTGTGTTTCTCTCTGTCAAATAAATAAAAAAAAAAAAAAAAAAAAAAAGACTATGTGTAAATGGAATCTCACTAAAGCAGACCTCATGTCTCCAATAACTTATATGCTTCTCATCTTGATTTCTGATGACAAGACCTAAAGAGTGTTCCTGCACAAAATGCACAAAATAGCAAAGGGCACAAACAAGGAAATAAAAATTACCTGCGATCTGATCACCCAGAGGTGATTTTAAAATGCAATCTTAGACTTTTCTTCCATGTTGAGATACAGATACAAATTTTGACAAAAACAGGGTAACAGGAGAGGTATTATGTAACCTACTTTTATAGCTGATTTATCAAATGTCAGCACCATTTACCCATGTCGATATTCTATAATTTTACTAGTTCCCTGAGGATCCTGGGGTATGGACATACCAAAATTTAACTAGTTCTGGATTTTGGACATTGACCTTGTTTTGACATTAAAAAAAAAAAAAGATTTTATTTATTTATTTGAGAAAGAGAGAGTGAGAGCAAGAGGGAAAGGCAGAGGAAGAAGGAGAAGCAGACTCCCCGCTGAGCAGGGAGCCTGACACGGGGCTCGATCCCAGGACCCTGAGATCATGACCTGAGCCGAAGGCAGACACGTAACCAACTGAACCACCCAGGCGCCCCTGGACATTTTCTTATCACAAAAAATGATAAAACCTCCTGGTCCTTGTCTCCAATAATTTCTTTGAAATGAAAGTGCTACATCACATACATGCACGTTTATAAAATTAGACACATTTTGACAAATTGTGCTGCAAAGATGCTTTTGCCATTCATAAGACCTCCAGCAAGAAGTGTCTACATTTTTAACTTTAGCATCACCTGTGTGTATATATATATATGCCAGTGTTGAATTCCTGTTTTATTGTCCATTTCTTGCTTGTGAAGGTTTTTTTCCCCTCTGTGAACTGGCCTCTGTGTTTTCTTCTTCAGCAAAGAACATCCATGGTTTTTTTCTTATTGATATATCAGCAGCACTTTACATATTGAAATACTGATCTATGATCTACATTTTCCCTAGAGCAGGTTCTTTCAATATTTTTTTAATAGTGTTTTGTCTCCTCTCCTCATCTGCCCTCCCGATTTTTTACTTACAGTTCCTCTTGTCTCCTTACTTGTCAGACAGTTATTGGTAAAATGACAGGAGAGAAAAACGCCACCGCTCACTCCAGCTTTATCGCTAATCTATCTATTGGAGGGTCGAAGGAATTTTCTTCACGGTGACAAAATCCATCCCTTAGAGCAACCAGCAACCTACGCAGAAGCTGGAAATTCATACAGACATTGGTCCTGCAGAAACCATACCAGTTGTCTCAGCAAAGTCGGGCACCAGCCTCCTTTAGGACAAAACACCTTTGGGTGACCTGGAGGTCACAGACAGGGTCAAGAATTCAGAGTCCCTCAAGGGATTCAGAACTTCCTGGTCAATTAGGCCACTTTCTATACGTTCAAGGAGGGTCTTACCCAATAGGGAGATGTTAACCAATGGGTCACTTCCCCTAAAGAAAACTTCTTCCTCTAAAAGAGAAACCAGAGCTAAGAGATCCTTGTCCCTATCTGGGGGCAGGGAAGCGAAATGGAAAGCCAGCTCCAT
Source organism: Procyon lotor (assembly GCA_028646535.1). NCBI lineage: Eukaryota > Metazoa > Chordata > Mammalia > Carnivora > Procyonidae > Procyon > Procyon lotor. The sequence goes on from CM053611.1 coordinate 98,208,350, forward strand.
CGCGCCCCACAGTGACATGCCGAGAGGCTGAGCATTGGTGCAGCTCCCAGGTGGCGGGGAAAGGCACGGTGCCCTCTCCACATGGTGCTGGGCAATCAGCAAAGCAGAGACTATATGTGAGACAGGACAGGGCTCTCAAGGCCTTGCCAAGCCAATCAACCACCGCAACACCATCTTGTTGTTATGTCTCTTGTGTTCCATTTATGAATTTCGTTTCCACACTACGTTCTAACTGCAACATTTTAATCTTTTTGAAAGTCTTGGCCGGTGTGCATGAGGTTTGGCTCACACTCGAGCTAGGGTATTACAGGTGAACTGGTATCTTCCCAAGGGCCAGCAACATGGCGGCAGTGAACATGGGGAGAAAGGCCCCGGTGAGGGGTCAAATTCAGGGGCCCTCTCCTCCTCCTTAGAAAAGGCTTTGGTATTTACACAGCCACCCTGAGGATCTAAGATTCCATTTTATTAGTGAGAACGATTTCCTGCACAGCCGTCCAGCAAAGCTTGGGGATATGCTGGTTTAGGGGGAGATGGGAGGGCGTGCAAAGCTAGCCACTGAGCTCCCACGTCCAGAGGGCTGAGCATGCAGTAGGGCATGGACAGCGGAGGCAAGGACGGAGAGGAGGACGAGGAGGAGAAGGCAGTGAAGAGAGAGGCTAGAAATCAGGAGACAGAAGCTCGGGGCTTAAAGCCAGAGGGGGCCAGGTGAAGAGGGAGGGGGGAATGGCCACAGCAGCTGAGGGAGGAGACTGTACCCGGATGGTGGATACTTCTAATGACCACTGACACTCTTAATTATAACCACAGGGCACTAAAGCTCCTGCCTCGTTAAAAAACAATTAAATTATCTCCACTCTGTTAAACTGATGGAGGTGGGATAGTGGGCCACTGGCTTTGAAAATCCTCTTCACTAGCAGGGAGGACACACCAAGGGGCTGGTGATCTGGAGAGGGTGACACACTGTGAGACAAGTTTCAGCTGCGTCTGGGCCCCGTGGGGCAGTGGGTGCACCCATCACGGGGGTTGGGCACAGTGAGACCTACAACCCAGTGGGCTACAAGTTTAGATTTTCCGGTAATCCTTGAGCAGTGGAAAGCCATGACCTGGGTCGATCAATACAAATACATGCATCTCTGGGCTGTAGATGTGACAGTTCCAAGAGTGCTCCTCACTAAACATAGGGAAAAAAACTGAGATAATGGACAACTTGGGGCGAGTCTGATATCCCTGGCTTAAGAAAAAATTAGTTATATTTCCATTGTTCCTTTCACCTTATCAAACAATCTTTTCTAATAAAATCAGTAAATATTTATGGGGCTAGGTGCTATGGGGGATACAAAGAAAAATGAAGCATGGTCTCTAACCTTGAAGAGTTTCCACTTAATGACTCTTTAAGAGACTTTTTTTTTTTTGTGGGCTACAACCAATGTCATCATGATTTAAATGCAGGAACAGGACTTACTCAATAAATCTTACTGTGAATCATACTTGGAAAACGAGTAATGTTTCTGGAAAACAAATGTTAAAGGATGATCAATTCCTTTTTAACAACATTTTCCTAGACTTTCTGCATCTTCTAGTGGGGGCACTCTTAAAGGGCCCAAGAAGCCCCGCCATCTTGAATTGAGCTGGGGGAGGGCACGCAGGAAGGCTCTGTGGGGCTCACACTGGAGAACACAAATGCAGGAGCGGATCCAGGGCCTTGCTAGCTTTAAGAGTCAAGTATCATGGTTGCTTTTACTTTCCTTCTCCCATATTTTTAGTTAAACTTGCCAACAGGATGCTGAGTCAGGGCTAAAAGCCACGTCCCCACCTGGTTACTCTTGTCCAATTCTGCTCTTTCCTACACACCCATTTTGGTTTGTTGTCACTCCACTGGGGCAAAATCCCCTCACCCACAGATATCAATGAACCTTCTCTTTATTATTATAAAAGTAATACATATTTGTTGTAGAAAATAAAAATATAGAGAATAGAAAGACTGTAATAATCCCATAAGTTAGAGCTTGGTGCTGTCAACATTTTAGTGGGTATTCAGCGACCTTCTGTAGCTTAGATGCTCAGTTGTTGTTTTGAATCTTGTCCTCAGTTTCACCAAATTATTACTCTGAAACTGGGTTTTCACTTAGATCACCATCCAAACTCAATCATCAGCTCAAACACCACACTACCCCTCATTGAGGCACCCCACCCCCCACCCGCATATCCTAGTTACCATAGCGATGCCTCCCTTGGCAGCCTCCACACCCCCACCCTGAGCTCTGGACCCCCCAACAGGGCTTTAGTTTCTACCCAGGCACGTACCACCACCTACAACACTACTTGTTTACATGTCTCCGGGGGGGAGGGGGGAATACGAGGTCCAGCAGAACAGGGATTTTCATTGGTTTTGTTGGCTGCTCCGTCTCTCACGCGAGGCCAAGCTGGCACTGAAGGAGGCAGCCCTAATGACCTCAACACCAGCAAACACTCTTCTGTACCAGCAGAGACTGGTAACAAACACCATCACTCCAGGTGACGGCCGCTGCAGGTCGGCCACTTGCGTTGGCGGAGCAGGGACAGGAGAGACAACTGAGACCTGGCCGCCGGTGCCTGCCCGGCCCCTCCCCTTCTGGTTGAGCTGGAGCCTATGCCTTGGTCTCATCACCTATGCGAATGAGAGGGCGGAAGGCTGTGGTGCTCGGCAGCTCCTCTATCTCTCTGGGCTTTGACAGTCCACAGACTCGCCCCACTGCCACCCCACCGAGTCCGCCCCCTTCTGCTGGCGCAGCACTTGACAGGTTACTAAGTGCTTTTGTTAAGATGCTCTCATTAATTTTATCTATTGGCTAATCAGCCCAAGAATCTCAAACAGAGCATCAGAATCAAGCACAGCGCGTTCCAGAGATGCCGTGACAAAGTCAGCAGGACTAAACAGAAGCGACGGGGAGAGCCAGCCAGAGAAAGAGGGAGAAACTCCATCAATGAGATTAAATGTAACTTCAGGGGGAGGGAGAAAAAGAGCACCGAAAGGCAGGGGAGCTAATTTTCACATAACTCATCCAAATCCTATTTAAATACTCCTTAGGCAACCATCATGCTCCACCAGCCCCATAGGGATTACACCCCCCACCCCCAATCTAACTGTATTTATTTACTCCTGGCACTTCCTCCTTCACTCCTCTGATGGAGAGGATAAAATTAGCTGGTTTCTCAGGCTCCTATCCCCCTGAACTTGGCTTGAGCGTTCCAGGATCCTCAGAAAGCTGGGGCCAAAAGTTCTGTAACTCATTTAGGAGGCTATATCTAGATTCCTATCGATTCTGTTTACTGCATTATATAACTGTGCTCTTATTGTAATACTGTGACTTTTATCAAAAGACTAGATCTGAATTGCAGACAAAAATATTCTTTTCTACATTTTCTCCAAGTGAATGACTGCAGCAGGGGTTGATTCTCCACACCTTCTAGATAGCTAAAGCTTGCAGAAGCAAACGACTGACTCTCTCTCTCTCTCTCTCTCTCCCCTTCCTCCCTCCCTCCCTTCCTTTCTTTCTTTCTTGGAGTGCTTTAGGGTAACAGTAAACTTGCACTCATCAAATTATTCATTCGTTTACCCCTTCATCCATCCAACAGTTAACTATTGAGCATCTCCTATCAGCAAGACACCGATCTAGGCAGTGGGGGTAAAGAATCTCATTGAAACTAGAGAGAAAGATACAATTCATTTATATCAGGGGTTAGAAAGCTGTCTCCTGTCGTCGTCATCCCAGGTGATGAATTCCCTGGACCCCACTCGAGGTGCAAGCCCCCAATTCCTCTCTCCAATTTATATCAGCCTGATGGGCTGCTCGGTGGCAGCCTCTTCCAAGTCCTTTTGCCCAGTACACACCCCTCTGGATGCTTTCCTGACTCATGAGTTACTCTGACCAGGACCTTCGGGGAGCACTTTGGTTTTAAAGGCCTTTTCCTGCAGCTGCCAAGCTGGGTACTCGGAGAACAAGCCTGTCCATCTCACAGGGCCAGTCTACCTATGAAAGAAGGGAGTTTTGAGAATGTGCTGCTAAGGAAGCTGTGTTTGTGCCAGTGTTAAAAGGTAATTTCGCTTAGCAGAGTAAAAGGAAAACACTCACTGAAGTCTGGAAAATAAGTTTGTTTCTGACTCAGTGCTTTCAGAAAGCACATTCAGAATCTCTGTTTTGCTACCCACTGGCTGCAAGACCATCACGGGCGCTTGATTTAAAATTCTGTGTTTCAATTTCCCCATCTAGAAGATGGAGATAAGGCTCCCCTCAGGGTCCTTGCCAGGATTCAATGCTACCTTTACTGAGCATTTACTATGAGGCAGGCAGCACGGGAAGCACTTTACAAATAGAATCTCGTTTAATCTAGTTATCCAACCTCACGTCAACCCCAGGTCACCCTACTGGTGAGGGATTTCTGTTTGTTAGAAAGAGAGTTTTTCTGGAGCAACTAGGATAGTTACGGGCTTAAATCCTTCAATAAATGCACAACAGTCGGTGAAATGTCAAACAGGGTTGGACCAAATATCTAGAGCTGTGCTAGCCATGGGGTTACTTAATATAGTAGCCACCAGCTGCCTGTAGCTACTTAAACTTAAATCAATCAAAATCAGATTAGATTAAAATTCAGTTCCTAGGTTACACCAGCTGCATCTCAAGTGTTTAATGACTAGAGTGGCCAGTGCCCACCTTATTGAACGGTGCAAATGTAAAATATTTCCATCACTGCAGAAAACTCTATGAGAACCAGGGGGAGGTAAAATGCCTTATAGAAGGAGAAATGAGAGGAGTCCACACAGGGATATGAGGGTTAATTCCACAGACACTTGTGAAATTTCAGCAGGTTTTCAGTAATTTGGCAGGGCTAATAGGGTGAGGCTCTTCCCATTTGTGGGCTGTCCCGACAAGGTGCTCTTGGGACATCTGGATGGCTTTATAGGACAGCTTCAATAGCTGTGGTTACTAACAGTTTAGCACCTTCAAACGTATTAAATTTTTAGATATTTTACTAAGTAGCACAGATCGAATTGAGACATTTATTAAAAAGTCGTACAGAATCCACTCCGATGAACCCAATGGCTCCCCTACCATTTGCCCCTGACAATGTCAATTCTGACAGCCTAACACTAAGGAGCCAAATTTCAAAACTAAATCCAACGCTAATCAGCACGACTCGGGGAAATGCTCTTCAGTATTCTCGGATGCAAGGAGTCTTCCTCTAGGTATAACCTACTCTACACTGTACAAGCTCTGGACTGCCTCAATCTCCCTCCTGGCCATAGCCAGTGCTCCTCGTAAAACCCAAATATAATCCTGTCTCCCAGCTTCGAAATTTTCACAAAGCACTCCACTCCTTCAAGTACTTATCAAAAGCCATTGGCTTAGGATCGGATCCCCTTCATAACCTGATTATGGTTTGCCAAACCACCCTTACTCCTCAGCCCAAGACCTCTAACTCCCCCTGCTCCATTCAACCCCACAGAGGAAACCTCATTCAGTCACTTATTCCTGGAAAAAGTATTAAGCACTCCTAAGTGCCAAATTTTCTGCTAGGTTCTAGAGATAAAACAGCAAAGGAAAAAAACAAAACAAAACAAAACCAAGATCAGACCTCTACCCTCATGGAGTTATGTTGTAGTAGGAATAGAGAGACAATAGGTAAATAAATATATTAAGATACATAATATGCCAAAGGGTGACAGGTGCCTATAGAAACCCAACAATGGGTGGGGGTGGGTGTGGGTACTTTCCTTATAGTTAGACATTGTTTTCTCAAATCCTTTGACATTGTCATTGACCCGTTCATTTGTTCAATAGATTTTTTTTCCTCTTTTTTTTATTAACGTGTATTGTTTGCCCCAGGGTACATATCTATGAATCATCAGGCTTACACATTTCACAGCACTTACCATAGCACATACCCTCCCCAGTGTCCACAACCCAGCCGCCCTATCCCTACCCGCCCCCCCCCTGCTTCCCAGCCACCCTTAGTTTGTTTCGTGAGTTTAGGAGTCTCTTCATTCGATAGATTTTTATTGAACGCTTACCATGTGCTAGGAGGTTTCCTGAGCACTGTGGCTATGGAAGCAAACAAGATAGATGCCCGACCCTGAGAAGCTTATGTTCTCATGGTGGAGAGAGAGAATATGCAAGAGGACACTGCAGTAGCTCAGATGAAGGCGAGTGCCAAGCATAAGGGAGGTGGAAGGAGGTGAGAGTACACAGATGGGGGAGGGCGGTGGTGTTCCCATCTACACAGAAGGTCACTGCACCCAGACGTGCAGAGACGGTACGTGCATGTTTTCTTATTGGCTGGAATGCACTTTCCCCACCTTGTGCACGTGGTCACTTCCTCCTCTGTTCCCTCCACCAAGCCCTGACTGCAGTGGTACTTTTTTGGTGGCTTTCCGACTCCCCCCCAACTGAATTCTCCCTGTACACTCTAGGTACCTTGATTCGTCTAGTATTGTACAATAGGACATTACGCATTTAGGTCTAGGTAGTCCCAGAGGATTCAAATTCCTGAAGGGCAGGCACTGTGTCCTAACTATCTTCCTCACTCATTCTAGAAGCTTTCACGGAACACCAGCTACAAAGCTTGCCCAGCGTCCCTACCATAGGGAAGGAGAGGACGCCTGTCACTTTGTCCTTACTGGAAAAACACCTGCTTTTCTGTCCTCCTCACTCATCCACAACAAAGCACTACTGTGCCGTTTAAATAAAATCATGCACGCAAAGGTGTCTGAAGTAGCAACAAGAACATAAAAACTTCCCCATAAATAGGAATTGCGGCTATACGGATCATTACTAGGCTCAGTCAACTTGGTAATTAACACTAACTCAGTCAACTGTCTGCTCCAGTCCTCTCTACCGTAGCTCTGCCGGTACGTTACGGGAATGCTACTGCCTTTTCGTCTCTACGTTAGGATCAAACCCTAGCATGACCTGACTCGTAAACCCAACCGTGGGCGCTACAGTCCCTGCGAATCCTGTACAACTTACCTGCTCACCAAGGAGCTCACATCTGACGGCACTGGGGTGGTTACTGAGCCTCTGCCTTGACTCCACTGCTCTCCATACTCAGTTTGGGTGGAAATGCTCTTTGTTTTCAAACCCCCTAAGTACTGGCATTTTTGTGGCTCTTTGCCCCCCCACCGAACTGCCCCACCTCTTGAGTCTCTCTGTTGTTCCATTCTTCAAAGCCCTGGTGTCCACTCCCCATAGACTCTTCCCTCAATCCAAGTTTCTTCTCTCGTGTGTTCCCTGTATATCGTCTCTGAGAACGTGAAAACCAGCTCAGCTGCTCAGCCAGACAAAACTGAGCCTGGCACACCTACATCCTGTTTAAAGGGCTGTGGGGCCCGGGCAGGGGGGCAGGTGGCGTCCGGATATGTCTCTGGGACTCGGAATGTTCTCTTATAAAGGGGGATAGCATCTGCTTTCAAAGGCTGCTGAGGCGATGGGCTTATCTTAATACCACCAGGCCAGCACATGGTCTCCAGAAGCTCGAGGGCAGAAAAAATGCTCTTTTCTGCATAGCTGGCCACTTACTACCTGTGGCTACATAGATGTAGCTCCGGAATTATTAAGGAGGCACGAGCGGGAGCTGTTGCTGTTCCACGTGCCCGCATGCGGACAGAAGACCGAGGTCAGCTGAGACCCGCACCTGCATAGGGTTGGACAGAATCTCTGATCAAAGCAGCTAAAAAGATGAATGCGTGTTGTCAATTGAACTTCACCAGCCAGGGGTCAACAATTTAAAAGACAATTGCCAGATGCTCCTTTCCAGGTGAAAGAAAATTCTGAAGAGGAAAGAACTTTACTTCTAATTAAAGTGTTGCTTGGCTGCCTTTCCCCTGAGCTCAGCTCTCTGTCCATGGAGGGGAAATCGCACGGGGCTCTGCCTAGACAATAAGCCACTTCATCTACACTGGAACTCAGTCACAGGTTTTCCAGCCCCATTCGTGTGCCCAGCATTGGGGAGGCTTGAAAAGCTCTTGAAAAGTATGAATTCATTGGTCTTTTTGGCCAGCACTGCCTGCGTCCTTGAAACTAAGCAAAATTGTCCAGTTGACACAGAAAAGAAGGGAAACTCAAGATGTGGCGGAATTACTGTAAAACGCAGACAAGGTCAGGGGCCAAAAACTCACGCCAAACCAGAGCAAACCACTCCGGAGTCAGTTGTAAAGTGAACTTTGTGCTGAGATGGGGCTGACCCACGGACGGGGCTGTGGGCTCTGTAAGTGATGGGAAGAGCTTCACGGAATATTTGAAAACTGAGAAGATGCAGAAGATGCTATGTTCTGCACGGAGTGAGAGGCAGAAAGGTGCTGACTTACCAAATGGGCGATGACAGAGAAGAGAAAAAGCAGGCAGATGAGCAAAGTCACAGCAAGATTGATGGGACTGCTCGACCACTGGCAGGTGACGGATGAGCCAATGCATTACCAAGATGGAGGAAAAGGCTGTGAAATATTCCAAGCTCTGAGATGAAGCCTGTCTAGCTGAGAGGGACAAAGAACCGGGAGCTCGGGCTGCAAACTCCACGGCCCAGGGAACACAGCGGGCCACCCCTAGTACCTGAATGCCACGTGACGCCAAGGGAGGGTGGGAGAGAATACAGGGTGTCAGCCAGCGGCCAGATATTGCATCCTACTCTAATCTCCTGTTATCTACTCTTATCTACCGTTATCTCCTTTGATTCACCCCAAAATTCGCTGGAGTAGAAAGCAGTATCATCTTGATTTTACAGCAGAGGAACCAGATTCTCCAAGTTTTATACTCCGGTAACATAGCGAGTGGGGGGCAGAGCGAGGACTTACAGCAGGCCTGTCTGAAGGCACAGGCTGCACGCTCCCAGCACTCTGCAAATTTCTTCATGAACATAAATCCTAGGACCTTGGAGGATGAATAGAGAGCCCAGATTAGCCTGCCGGTAAGCGAGTGATTTCTTTGAAGTCTCCATTTTTATCGTCATCACTGGTGTGCATTTTAAATTTTATCTTGTGTTTGTGTTTAAACCAACAAATAATGTTTTAAATTACTCACCACATGGAAGGACACAGTGTCCTTGTCCTGGAGGCTTGGGACAGTGTCGGGAGTAATGGCGAGTACCAAGGGGAGCAGGCAACGGGTGCCAGTGTGTACCCTTCTTGAAAGGCAACATATTCTACCGTGCTGCCTCCTAACAGCCCATTTTCAGGCAAAATGGGAAATATTAGAGTACCCCATTAAAATCAAAATCATGTTTAATGGCTGGGTAAGTGAGGAGCGTCACAGCGCTCTGGCAAATAACATGCATGCACTCTCTCCGATGGACAAACAAGCCTGTTCGTCCTCTGTGTTATCTTCCCAGTAACAATTCATCTCTGTTCAAATGAATGCCCCTGTGGGCATGGTACTTTCTTACAGTCTGCCAGTGTCATCTGTGCAGGTGACAAGCTCCATTAGCCCTGTGGGGAGGACAGGTGACTCTGAGTGCTGGTTTAGGTACTGACCAAAGGCTTGTAACGCTTGTTACCCGCCCCCCCAATTAATCCCTCTCAACAACTCTATGAGAAAGGCAGTACTATCACACCCATTTTGCAGATGAAGAAACTGAGGACGGAGAAGCTGAACCACCTGGTCCAACACGAGCCAAGCTTGGGCATCTTGGGGCTGGGATCCACGTCCATGTAAGTGAACTCAAAGCCTTCACTTTAACAAATGGCCCCCGGTAGCCTGGCTCCTTGGCCTACATTTGCTTAGTATGAAGCTAGTAAATATCAGTGTGCTCTTTTCTCTTGATGTAATTAAGAGGCCCTACTAACCCATGTGCTGACTCGGGTCCTCTGTCTTCCGACTGGGTAGCAATCACGGGGCAAAGGGGACAGTTGCCCCACCCTTGCCCAAGGTTCTCATCTAAAAGCTGCTACTCTGAGCACGGCAATGCCCACCGTCACTCTGCTACAAGCACAAGGTACACGCCCAAGGGAAATTTGCTTTCATTAAGCTCCTCAGCCCAAGAATCAAGTTTGAGCACTAGTGAACTTACAGATACCAGCAACGCTTACAATTGTATAAAACTGTCAAGAGAAGGTAATGGTGCCTCATGGCTGATGGGCGCTGGAGTTAAACAGTGCTGGGCGTGGGCCTGGAATTTTCCCACTTACAGGTTGCCTGGTTCTGAGTGCTGAATTGAACGTGCATCTCAGTGTCCCCCACCTATAAAATGGAGACAGTGACACTGACCTCTCCGTGCTGCTGTGAAGCTGAGCTATGATACCCCTTCCTGGGTCAGATGCCGCCTGATGGCTTATCTGACGTCTACAGCGACTGGGCTCCACTGGGCAACACCGATTAATGTACAATGACTCCTGAACAACACTGGGTTAGGGGTGCTGCTCCCCATCCCTGTCAGTCAAAAATCTTCATACGACCTTTTATTTTATTTTTTAAAGATTCTATTTATGTATTTGACACACACAGAGAGAGATCACAAGTAGGCAGAGAGGCAGCCGGGGCGGGGGGTGGTGGGGGTGGGAAGCAGCCTCCTCACTGAGCAGGGGGAGATCATGACCTGAGCTGAGGGCAGAGGCTTCAACCCACTGAGCCACCCAGGCGCCCCTCTCATATAACCTTTTAAAAATATTTTATTTGAGAGAGCTAGCGAGCATGTGAGCAGGGGGAGGGGCAAAGGGAGAGGAGAGGGAGAGAATCCTGAACAGACTCCCCACGGTGCACAGAGCCCGATGTGGGGATCGATCTCACAACCCTGAGATTGTCATGACCTGAGTGAAACCAGGAGTCAGACGCTTCACCAGCTGAGCTACCCAGGTGCCTGACAGATCCGCATATAACTGTTGGTTTCCCAAAACTTAACTACTCAGAGCTTACTGTCAACCAGAAGCATTACCGATAACAAACGGCAGATGAACACGTAATTTGTGTTATGTGTATTGTATACTATACTCTGACAGTAAAGCTCGAGAGAAGAAAATGTTACTTAGAAAATCATAAAGGAAAATACACATACGGTGCTGTCTGGTATTTACTGAGACAAATCTGCTTCTAAGTAGATCTGCGGCGTTCAAATCGTGTTGTTCAAGGCGGGGCTGTGAGTGAAAGTATTCAGCATGGTGCTTAACACGGCGACTGTTCAGTACATTGTACAGGATAACTGCATCAGAAAGGTAGAATCTGTGCTGCCATGTTATATTTTTATTTTTAAAAGATTTTAATTTATTTGACAGAGAAAGAGAGAGAACACAAGCAGGGGGAGCAACAGAGGGAGCGGGAGAAGCAGACTCCCCACCGAGCAGGGAGCCCGAGGCGGGACTTGATCCCAGGACCCTGGGTTCATAACCTGAGCCAAACGCAGATGCTTAACCCACTGAGCCACGCAGGCGCCCCGCCATATTATCGGTCACATCAATACCTTGCAAACTTGTATCTTTTAAACTGCCTCCAATTGCTTTCCCACCAGTTTCTCCAACTGATAATCACAACCGCCCTAGCGAGTAGGTAGCTCAACTAATATACTTTTTTGGCAGATGAGAAATGTGACGTTCGGAGAGATTCAAGAACTGGCTTAAAGCCAGGAGGTTAGCTGATGTCACTGTTGCAGCTAAGACCAGAAATCGGATTCTCCTTTTTCTTCTGCCACCCAGCTTTGAAAATACCTGCAGGTTTTGCAAGATCACAGGGAAGAAAGATAATCGGCTTCTCCCGGGATCACACAGCAAGTCTGCAAGAAGGCAGGAAACCGTCCTCCAGTCTATCTTCTCACTGTGCTGCCGTGAGGCAGAGAGCTGCCACTCACGGTTCAGAGGGAGCCAAACTCTGCTCAGGAATGCTATCCAAGCCCTGGGACGAACAGCTGCTGCTCCTCTGTCCTCTCTGCCCTCCGCCTCCAGTTCATCAGGAAGCCCTCCGTGACTGAGTCCCCAAGCAGACCGCCGCGCTCCCCTCCCCCACTTGCTATGCTTCAGCGACAGGGGCTTCCTTTCCCTTCACTGGGCATCACAGACTCTCTCCCGCTATTTGCATTTGCCGTTGGCTCTGCTCAGAGCACTCCTGCTCTTGGATGTGCTGGAGTCTTCTCTTGGCTGAACCTTCTCCTCCACCCTTTGTGACTTCCTACAGAAGCAGCCTTGCGAAACCCCCCCATCTCTATTATCACCATATCACCATCGCAATTATCTTGCTCACCCGTGGTCTGTTTTCCTGCACCGAGGCATGGAAGCTCCATGGGGACAAGCCCGCTGGCTGTCCACCTCATCTCATGCAGTATGTGTTACGCGGCATAAAAAGCAAATTTTCCACCCCCAGCAGCACCTGCCTAGGGGAGATCAAAACTAGAAGTTTGTATTTCAATGTAACTGTGTTCAAACAGCTGGAACTATTTGGGGATGGATTCGTGGCACGCTGTAACTGGACCTAAAAAATCCACTCACTCTTCTCTCCTAGCCAATGAACTATATTATTCCTGAAACTTCGTACAAACAATGAACTCCTTCCGACCCACGGAGAACACAGTTTTCAAATGCTCTCTCCTACCCTACCTCCCCCTTTGCACTTAAAAACTTTGACTTCTTCCCTGTGCCATCTATTTGGTAAATTTTTTTTCAATGTTGTGTGTTCCCTCGCCTGGCAACGAAATAACCAATGAATTCAACTTCGTTTTGTTTGTGTTTATTCTGTTTATATGTTTATTTTTGTCTTTTTGCTTCTGTCAGTGAAAACTGGGCTGTTTCTGAAGTATTCTGAGATACCTGGAGAGGCAGTGCACGTGGGGACCCAAATCCCAGACTCAGGAGTAAGCAAGACTGTCAAATTCAGACCCTAAGTTCTGCTATTTTCTTAGGCAAATGCAGTAACCACTCTATGCCTCAGTTTCCTCACTGCAAACTATAATAACGATGCCTGCCTCATGGTGACTGATCCAGAGGAAGGGCTCTGTGAGTGCTAGCTGTCCTAATTATTGAGCACAAGGTCAAAAAAGAGTCTTCTACTTCGGCAGAGATGACTCTTACAAGGTTTTTGCCAGAAGCTTAGGGTGGTCTTATTTTTGAATATGATAAAACACACAAAGTGTCCCATACGTATTGAATAAATGAGAGCAACTCTTCTTCTAAAGCAAGGCATGGACAGCAATACAATGTATTATTAAATACTTCTACCAAGTATTTGCTAAATAACTGAACATAGGAAATACAGATGATGGCAATCTTGGGGTTTTAGAACAACTTTTATATACTGATCCCATTCACCTACACTGTACAAAGCAAGGCTTCCTGGGTGCTCATCTTACAACTAAGAAAGCTAAGGGTCAGAGACGGACGGGATTGTGGCTTGTTCCTGGTCTCAAAATGCGGGGGAGTCAGACTTAACTTTTTTACTGATGGTATTTTTCCCCAAACCTCAGGTAAGGGTAACAGACCCTTGATTGGAATTGTTCTAGAAAAATGATTTCTAGAACTCTTAGAATGACTTGGTAGAAGAAAACAAGGTGTGATTAGGATATATTTTCCTTCAGAATAGTCATCTTAGAGATGTGTATTAATGATGCTGCTGTTGTTAAAATTACCACTGGGGTTGTCAAGTGTCTTAGAACACCCCCAGATCCTAAAGGATATCCTGAACACCAAAGGGCTGGCCTATCTTGCCCTCTGAGAGTTGATTTAATTTTCATAAAAAGCCATGAGTCCCTTGTGCCTCTAAATCTTACAAATAAGCTGGGTGGTAAAGAAAGGCAATAAAGGTTTGTACTTTTTAAAAAATAAAATGGACTATAAAACAGAGACTCATGTGGTTTACAAGGTAATTTTGTAAATGACTTTTGGAATGATGGACACTGAGAGTGGCCTCTTTCGTAGGCCATTTTGCTGCTTGCTGTCTTTCATAGAATCAGGCTAGTGCTTTGTAGCAGGGGGGCCTCTGGGCTCAGAGTAGACCTCAAGCCTAGGGCTCGCTGCCCCGAATGCAATGAGGGAACCCAAGAAAGGTGCTCTGTAGAAGACCAATACTTGCAGCTTCCTCTTAGCTTCTCCCCTCCTCTATCCTGTGGCAGCCATTCATTCAGTTTGGGTAGGACTGACCTCACTCCTGCTCAAAGTGTGGACCCAACCTGATTAAGGGAAACAGCACACTCCACTCATTGAGCTATCAAGACTAGATAAGGAGACAGGCTGTGGCCTGAGATGGCACAATTATAGAGTAAAGCACAGGACTCTCCCTCCCTCAGAGATGAATAAGGAAGCTGGCAGCCCGAGGGACGGATAGAAATCATGTGCTCCTAAAAGGGAAGTCAGCCTGAGGACAAAGATGAAGAATCTTTGAGAAATGAGCCAAAGCCCATTTGCCACCTGCAGTCACACAAAGCAATGCATTCATTATTTATGCCGGCATGGTATGGATTGGCTTTACGTATAGCATGACTCCCCTCTCTGTTCCCAGAGCAGCTTACGGCACGCCTTACAACAGATACTAGATATATAAGCGCAGGATACATAATTTATGTAATGTACTACATACATATTAAAATATGCAATGTATATATCTATGATAATATATAAATCTGCATATTTGTTTCTCTTTTCTTCTACACATAAGCTTTTCAAAGTAGAGAGTGGGTCTAATTCTCCTTTCAGTCCCCAGTGCTCAGCACACAGCTTTGCTGACACTCAGGTGCGAAGTGGGAGGTGCTTCTCTCAAAAGACCATTACATTAAGGCTTCGGAACATCTTGAGGCAGCAAAGGGATCACAAGGCACCGACTTCATCTCAATATTCCCAAACCTCTAACCTTATCTGTCCAATTACAGCTACAAACCCACTTTGAGGGCCATGATGGTGACAATTTAAGCGAGGGGGAAAACTCATTCAAGTGCAGAATGTCCCATGGGAGACCAGTTGGCTATAAAAATTTTAGTGTGTTTTTTTGTTAAGGAAAAAATAAGTCCCATAGCTTCCTGGTTTATAAGGTGGTTGAGTGCAGGTGTGTGTACCAATCCCTGATTCTAACCGCTGACTCTCTCCTTGCCAACTTCGGGCAAGCTACGTAAGTGTTTGTGTCCTCATCCATAAAATGGGGATAATAAAAGTACCTTTCCTTAAGGGACTATTGGAGATTAAATAAGGCAATGTGCATGAAGCCATTAGTCTAATGACTGGCATTATCAATACATGGAACATACTATTATTATTACTAATGTTATTACTCTTATTATTACTTCAGCACCAGCTAACCCAGAAGCCGATCCAAGCAAGTGGCTCAATGGAAATTCACAGCTAAACTAACGGAAGAGTTGCCATCCCCAGGAGGGACGGAGGAGGAACAGCTGCTCCGAGCACAGGTGTAAGCTCAGGGGAGAGGGGCGGACGATCCCTGCTGGACCAGGGACAAGATGGTTTCAGGGGAGCCCTTGGAAGGCTTCCTGGCCCAGCCCTGGACCTTCCTGGAACCTAAAGAGTAACCCAGAGGATGGGGAGGGGGTGGAGGGGGCTGCAACACTTCAAAGCAGCTCCAGGGCTGCATCGGAGAAGTACAGGATTGCAAATGATACATTAAAGAGCTGGACTCGGAAGGCAAGTGGATTAGAGCTACTCTCCGAGTCAGGGACGAAGCTAATGAGGCTTTCCTTGTCACCATCTGTAGAAGTTTATTACTTATACTTCAAAGGCAGCGAGCAGCAGAGGGGCTGGGGAGAGAGGCAGCTCCTCACAAGAACAGGGGCAGGAAGCAGAAGATGCTAACTTCGGGAGCGGGTGGGAGGGTGCCCCCTGCAATCCTGCTGCAAAAAGAGCCAGGCCCTGGGAGGGCTGGGAGTCCAGAGGCATGCACGGTGGTGATCAGTTGCTGGTGGTCAGGGCGGGAAGAAGACGGACAGAAGAGAGGATTAATTACCTTTACCACGGAGCAGGAGATGGGCTGGTGACTCCGAAATTACCTGCTGGCAGCCCTCAATTTTGATCTCATACGTTCTGGGTTTCTTTCCTTGTAGAAGTGCTCCAAGTCTTTCTTCACCTCAACCTGCTTAACACCTCACTGTCCGTCATCACACCTTCTACTTGAACATGGCGATCCAGACGGGGGTGGGGGGAGGGGCAGGCGGGCAGCTTGCACAATGAGTCTTCACTCACCCGAGATGCGGATGATGCCTTCCTACCAGCTCAAAGCAGTCGCTTTTGATAGTTTGTAATTACAGGGGGAGGAACAGACAGTCATTCCATCATTAGATATGTACTGAGTACTTACTGCTGCGTGCCAGATACTAGGGATATAGCGATGGGAACAGTGATGGCGCAGGCCCTGCCCTCCTAGAACTTGAGAGTCTAGTGGGGGTAAATGGGGCATTAATTAAAGAATCGTGCAAAAGCACATAAATACAAAGCACACAAATACATGTAGGATCAACCAAGCAAAGGAGGGGAGGTCAGCCAAGGAACTCAGGGAAGAAAGTTCTAGGGCAAAGGAAGAGCACGTGCAAAGGTCCGGTGGTGGCAGGGAGGACAAAACACAGAACTCCAATCTTCCTGGAGTGAGGCAGAGAGAAGGAGTATGTGGAGAGGCAAGGAGACGTGAACTTTTGCCTGTATTTTTCACGACTTACCCTTTTGGTTCTCACTATGCGCTTTCACAGCACATGGCAGAGGTTCAAGTATAAATGTTGAAGTGAAATGAAAGATTTCCTACAACGCTCTAGGCCCCATGTCAGGATTTTACACACTGTATCTCACTGAATCCATTGATTCCTTGGTTCTCACTGAATCAATTCATTTTATTCATAGAGATAACGAACAGTTGATAAACCCAAGGTCACAGGAAGTATAAGTCCCAGTCAGGTACCCTTCGGAAACTTTATAGTTAGGCTATTCTGTGTAGCACAGCTGAAATTCACCAGGCTGGTCAGTGAACTAAAATAATGAGGTGAGGATCCAAAGGGTTTGCTCACCTAAGACACGATTCCTGCCTCAAAGGAAAAAAAAAAAAAAGCAGTCAAGAACTGTGATGAGGAAATGGAGCAGCCACTTTGGAAAATGGCTCGGCAGTTCCTCAAAACACCATGTGTGGAGTTCTTCATGATCCAGAGACTGCACTCCTAGGTATATGCCAAGAGAGATAAAACCACACTGAGGTAAAAACTTGTACCGGAATTTCACAGTAGCATTATTCATAATATCCAAAAGTGGTAACAGCCTCAGTGTCCATCGGCCATGAATGAAAAGAAAAAAGGTGTCATTTCCAGATGATGGAACATTTTGTAGCCACAAAAGGGAAGGAAGTGCCCACACCTGCTACAACTTGGACGAACCCTGAAACCTTGAGAATGTCGAGCTAAGTGAAAGAAGCCAGGCACAAAGGCTACCTCCCGTGTGACTCCATTCACATAAGTGTTCAGAAGGGGCAACGCCACGGAGAGAGAAAGTAGATTAGCAGTTACTTCGGCTGGGGGAACGGAGGAATGGGGAGTGATGACTGATGGGTACAGGTCTCTTTTTGGAGTGTCCAAGTTCTAAAACAGAGCTCTGTGATGGTCACGCAACTGTGAATTTACTAAAAAGGATGCACTCAACTGTACAGTATAAATGGGTGAATTTTCCGGTATGTGAAATACATCTCAAAAAAAAAAAAAAAAAAGGACCAGTGACGAAGAGATCAAATATCAGAATCCAACAGAGGGGGCTTGGAATCCTCACTCTGCCAATCACTGAGCTCGGTGAACTTGGGCAGGCGAATTCCTGCCGGCGAGCTTCGGTTGGCTCATCTGTGCAAACCCATACCACTACCTCATGGGGCTGCGGGGCTGCCTGAGACAAGAGCACACGCCGATGGAAAGCACACCCAATGGCGTGTTCTGGCCGGCGCAGCAGGACTCCAGCGTCCGCTATCTATCCTGGTTTGGCCGTGGGGACAGAGCTCAGGTGGCTACTGAGGCTGAAAAGGTAGCCGGTGGCCAGAGGGGTCAGGTGTGAGAAGGTGATAAGTGGCTGGCCCCCCAGAACCAGACAGAAGCTGCTCCGTTTCTAAGGGCTCGGGATCTGAAGCTGAAAATGCTTGGAACGCTGCTCTGGGGCCTCTCTCGTCCTTCCTGCATCCTGCCGTGCCCAGAGGAGCCCTGGGCTGGGGCCGGGACTACAGTGGCGGAAGAAGCAGGCTGTCAGAGCAGCAGGCTTTTCCTCCTGTGGCCCATGCACCTGCTGGGGGGAGCCGAGGCTTCGGGCGGTCAGGTTCTCAGAGGTGTCCCTGGCTTCTATCCGGAGCAGTTGCTAATACCATTATCACCGTAGACAGGAGAGGATCCAAAGGGGCTGCTAATCTCCCGCCAGCTTTCATGTCAGCCCCACCCCTCGAAAAACTCCAGGAACCGAGGATGATTTCCCTGGAAGAAGAAAAGGCTCCCTGGGTCCCTTACGCATGCTGGGAAGGGGAATTTATTCTGCATGGGGAGGGCGAGTCCTGGAAGCAAAGAAAGAAGTTACAGAATGAGATCTGGGGCTAAATATGAAGAACTTTCAAAGGTCATTGTTCTTTGGAGGCACGGTGTGCTGTCGTGATAGGTAGTAAGTTTCCTTGTCATCAGGAGTGTGCACAGCCTGAGAACTTGGGTAAGACGAGCAGGCATTCTAGGCCTTCAGGATTCCCTGTCATGCTGAGACTGTCGTTATAGGTATCAGCTCTTGGATCCTGTCATCTAGAATCAATATCCCTCACTGCTCCTCGCTTCCTAGTACATAATAAAGGATGCACCTGACAATGGGTTTGCTCCCAGAGCAACCAGGCCTCTGCTCTAGAAAGCACTGGTCATTCTGCATGGGATACAATCATCACGCCGTCTTCCTCTTATCAGCCCAGACACCCCAAGGCCCCGAAGCACAGCAGGCGCTGAATGGGCGGGTCAGGGGCACCAGCAGAGTCCCCAGGCTTTATGGTTGCAGACGGGTCTCACTTACTTAGAAGACTCACTGCGTGCACTCTCCTGGACACATGCCTGACCGCCCTCTGCCGTCCGGTCCTCCCAGAAGGCAGAAAGGGGTCTCATTCATTTCAAACCTCTTTACCTCACAGGATGCCTTGAGCACGGAATGTGCTACATAATTGTTTTTTTCCCCCCAAATCAGAGAAAGACATCTCCTTACTTGGGGCTGGAGAGGCAGCTGCTGCTTCTGGAACAATTTTCCATTTAAACCCAGTGATAAATGACAATTATGAACCAGGCATAGAAAGCACGCAGCTCCTGGAGCCAGAGATCGAGCCCCCCAGGGCAGGAATGAGGCACGGGGACACATGACTACTGATGCATCATGACCTAGGAGGCCTCCCTCTTCCCCTAGGCTGAACTCGACTTGCGAAATTCGACTCAGGGTGGAGCTGAGACAGTGTAATGAAATCTGTGAGGTCCCAAGTGGATCTCCTCCGATCATAAAAAAAATTCTAGTAGAATTTATGGGTTCTCTGGCCTTGATTTAGCAAGCTGCTTGATAAAGGTTTCTGAGCACAGACCATATGCCAGGACTTTCTGCCACATATTTGGGAGACACCAGAGCGAGGGATACTCACGGGCTGAGGGGAAGAGAGAAGTCACGAAGAGCTAAGGAAATGGATAATGATGATAGTGTCACACATCATATAAACACAGAGGGCCCATAGTGACACCAGAGGGAAGCCCTAAGAATGAGTAGGAGTTTAGCAAGCTGATGAGCTGGGCATCCCAGGCACAGGAATTAGAATATGCAAAGACATGAGAGGTCGTGAGCATTTTGGTTTAGTAAATTTTGGGTGCCAGGGGTTGGGGGGGGATGGGGAGTTAATGTACAGAGTTTCAGTTTGGAAAGATGGAAAGTTCTGGAGATGGGAAGGTGGTGATGGTTGATCAGTGTGAATGTACTTAATGTCACTGAGCTGTACACGTGAAAATGGTTAAAATGCTGATGTTATATTTTACCATAATAAATTTAACAAGAAAAAGATTATGCCCAGGAAGCACATTCAGAACCATTCTTCTCTATCATCTGCAAACTCAGGAATCTCACCTTGTTTGGCACTGATGTGGTACGGGAACCAGACACTCATGGGAGATGTCTCAGACTCACTCTTTCCAGATAATCTAGCAGTTTTATTTTTAAAAAGATGTTACTTATTTATTTGACAGAGAGAGAGACACAGTGAGAGAGGGAACGCAAGCAGAAGGAGTGGGAGAGGATGAAGAGGGCTTCCTGCTGGGCAGGGAGACCGATGCGGGGCTAGATCCCAGGACCCTGGGATCATGACCTGAGCTGAAGGCAGACGCTTAACAACGGAGCCACCCAGTCGCCCCAGTAATGTAGCAGCTTTAAAAAGCTGTCACCTTCTAAAAGAGGTGAACCTAGAAATCATACAGTTTCCCCCTCCTCCCCAAGTTTTTAACAAACTCCCCTAATTGTACACCGTTGGGTTGAGGGAAGAAAGGAGACAGAGCTGAAACACACAGGCTTTCCTTTGATAATACGCTCCCTCTCCTAATCAACATGACCCCACACAACTGAACATCTGCCAGCTTCAGAAACTTTCACAGTAAAGAGCTTTGATCCCGGTGGAGCACATAGTAAGTATCTGGACTGAAAAGAGAATGTCACACAGCCGAAATCAGACGCCATCCGATCCAACGTCACTCATCTCAATCCACCCATCTACAGACTGATGGGACAGGACCCTGTCCCCACCCCCAGGCAAGGATTGCAGGGTGCTGCAGAGAACCAGGAATGAGCAAGACAGGATCCTTGCAAAACTAAAAGAGCTTCTTGGTTCCAACACGCACCATGTTCCTTATACAAGCTAACGGCAGGATCAGGTGGATTCTA
Source organism: Procyon lotor (assembly GCA_028646535.1). Lineage (NCBI taxonomy): Eukaryota > Metazoa > Chordata > Mammalia > Carnivora > Procyonidae > Procyon > Procyon lotor. The sequence continues at coordinate 98,229,171 of CM053611.1, forward strand.
CCCTTTAACATTTCTTGGAAGAGTTTCCTAAAATCTACGCTTGTTAACTCAGCACTGAAGTTCTCAAAAGTTTACAAAGTTGACTTTCCGTTTGAAAAGTATCCTTTCTTGGTTTCTCTTCTCTTTGGTTCTATCCTCACAAAACTCCGAACTGTCATTTGGTGAGCTCATCCAACAATTTCTGACATGCCTATAAATCACTTTCTGCTTCCCGGAGAAAGTTACAATGTGCATCCTGACATCGCCATAGGAATTATGCAGGTGCATCCAAAAGGGTGATTCACAACTTTCACGCGCACCCCAACTGAATCAGCGCATCCTGGCAAGCGTTAAAAAAAACACCACTTCGTATTATTACCTCATGTGATCTTGTCTCAGGAGAAGCATCCATCCAACTGTGATGGTGTTTGAATGTAAAAGAGAAACATGGCAGGAAAACGTTGAGAAAACTCAGAGTGAATTCAAATGGTGGGGATGTCTTTGAACCACAACTGTTTTCCTCTCTAGAGTCATTAGTGCTAATTACTAACAACTACCCTGGTGACAAGTGCTGGCAGTTACTTAGCTGCTAATTGGCTTCAATTTACCGCTCTGATTGTGTGGTCACAGGTATATATTTGCTTGGGGAGTGAGGAAAACGAGCAGGTATCTCAAGCCTGAGGCTGTCCTTAAAAGACGCATCAACTGAACTGTTCTGCTTAAGCCCCTGGGTCTCAGACTTAGCCCTGCACGAGAATCACCTGTAGGTTATTTAGCAAGACTTCTGGGCCCCACTCCCAGAAATTCTGACTCAGCAGCTTTGGGGTGGGGCCCAAGGATGTGAGTATCTTAGAAGTTCCCACGTGATGTGGAAGCTGCTGATCCTAGGGGCCACCTGTTGAGAACCACTGGCCTCCCCGCTCCTCTCCTAGGGAGAGGAGCCACCGCAGGTTCTCCTCAGCCACAGCAGGTTCTGCCTCTCCCACCTTAGCCGCCCCTCCTGTGGCAAAGCCGTGCATCCTGCAGGGCATCCAAACAGGCAGGCGTTCGTCCTAAACCCGGCAGCCTCCTTGGAAGGAAGTGACCGTGCGGTGACGTCAGCACACACGTACACTGTGCCTGTTAGGTGTTAAGTTTCCTCTAATCACTTGACACATACTTCCTGAATCAGCATAACACCCCTGGGAGTTAGAACCTTCCGGAAGAGGGACCTAAGCCACAGGGAGGCTCAGCGGCTCGGCCCGTACCACTCCGCTCACAGAAGGCGAAGGCAAATGGGGCGCCCTCGACACCCGGCTGCAGAGGATGAACCGGTGACCATGCTGCTGGCTCTGCTGGTAAGTGACACCATCCACGGCTCGCAGATCAGACCCCGGAAGCCCGCGGAGCTTACAAACTGACCCAGCTGTTGAATCTCAAGTCTGTGCTCTGTGTCCCGGGCTCTCTGATGATTGGCACATGGCTGTCCTCTTGAGAGGGGGACGGGCACAGCAACCGGGAAACTCAGCTCAAGGTGGGGGATGCCATGGACGCAGTGTCACGTCACACAATCCATCACACCCCAAGGGACTTCCTCCCCAGTCTACTGATGGGCTATTGAATGACTAATGAGACCAATCTGGGGTGGCCAGATTTTGTCCCATTTGGACAGATGTTTCCACACGTGGCAGCTGTCCCCGGGTACCTTCTTCACTTGCAGCTTTTACGGCGACTTCTTCGTGACATTGCTTTTGCTACCTGTACCTGTGTGCTTCCTTGTGCCCTTATGCGGAGTATCTGGAAGCTGAACCTCCTACGTGGTAGTATTTGTTAAGTAGCCTTTAGACTATTAAGGACACATGAAGGCCTGGACACATACAACACAGGTGGTATTTTCCTGGCATTTAAAGGGGTTTCTACATGTCACCTGTGGTGCCACTACAGAGAGCAAAGTGGGAGTCAGCTTTGCATCGTAAACCCCAGAGCGTCTCGGCTCTGCATCGTTGCCCCATATTCGCAAGAGTGAGGTGCACGAAGCAGCCTCACCCCGGAGATTAATCCCACAAAGACATCAGGACTCCAGTTCGGAGGATGAACTGCCCCACCGCTGGGAAGTTCTCAGGTCCCTATGGCAGGGAGGGAATGCTTCCCCCGGAAAAGGACCTGGGAGAAGGAACGTGTGTATGAGGAGTGTCTTCTCATCTCTAACTGCTGCCGATGCATCTCGTGAGACGGTTTCTGCACGCCCCAGCTTGCTTAAGACAAATCTGAGTGATGTCAAGGTTGCTTTTCCCCTAAGAAACGGGAGGCCATTTTTCTACTTAATGGCCAGCCTCTCCTCCTTCAGCTCCACCGGAAGAAGTGCTTTTGTCAAACCGTCCAAAGATAACGACTGCCCACCCGTGTGGATGGGACCATAATGCCTCATCTTGTGCGATCTCTTTCTTTCACAGGTAGGAAAATGGAAGCCCTGGAAAGGGAACCATTGACTTGCTTGATTGATGGTCAGGTACCACAATTAAAATAAAATTTTTTAAAGGCACTATTTTTTTTGGTCAAAAATGTCCTGCGAAAGAAAAATTGAAGTCAGAACACCTATTATGCGCTAAAACATGACATTTACCTCGGTTGGGGCCCTCTGATATCCCTGGTTGCACCCTAACATGGCAGGTGCCTTGTACGAAGAACATTGAGAATGGAGATTAAGAACCTTAAGAACAGTCAAACCCGCGGACCCACAAATCACACTCTGCTAATTTATACTGAAAGATGAATCTGAAAGAAATTGGAATGCCATATGCCACAGAAACTCAATAAAGTCTCAAGGAAATTTTCAAGGAATCAGAAACATCCTGACTGGCCAAAAATAGGGAGAAGGTCTTAAAATAATAATGATGCTCTATCGCTAGGGGGAACATTACCCAGGCGGTAAAAGTGATAGTTATTGAAGATCAATAACGTTAAGTACAAATATAAAGCAAGAATCGGAACCGCATATAGAAAAAAGGCAACAGTCTTTAAAAATGTACAGAAAAATTGGAAGTAACTGATCAGATAGCGGTGATCTCTAAGCAGTCCAAGACGTATGATTTCTATCACCTCTCCTCATCTCTTCTAAAATCTCCAACATATTCTGTGACGCACGGGCTTTATTCTAGAACGAACCCAGGCACTGTTATTTTCTATATTCTTTTTTAAATGCGTGAGCCAGATGTGTTCTATCACCAAAAGAAAAAAAAGAGAGAGAGAAGAAAGAAAGAGAAGGCGCCCCAACACCCAAGGATCCCAGAAGATGTAAACATTGTATCCAGATGCTTTGCTGGGGAAACATCGCTGGATGCATGTCGGGATGTGCTCCGCTGTGACCATTAATCAAATGCGCGAAGGAAAGTAAGGAATGTAAAAGAAAGGCGGTGCAGGAGAAGAACCTTTCTGCAGAAAGGGAATCATGTGCTGGCTAGGGGAAAAAAAAAAAGATTTGTAACGACTGCAGCCAGTTAGTAAGATTAATGAAAGGAGAAACCACTTTGCATGGCGGTCAATCTTCAATAATTTAAGGGTAATCGAGACTAATTTCGAGGTAATAGGAAAAGCTACCCATGTCTAAATTTTGGCTGGGATTCCTTTGTATGCTAAATGGGCTAACCCTTGTGAAATCCGAGTGTTCTTGAGCACGGAGCCACTCAAGCACTTCTTGATTCCTGTTCCACACCGCTATGTGGCCGGGCTCCTGGATCTCAGGATTGGCCTGCAAAGAATGCAGCAGCGAGGAGACGCTTCTGCCCGAGGAAATTAGGAACTGGGAAGCAGGAGGATGACAGATCCAGGACCAAGGGAAGAAACGGAAATGAAATAAACACATGCAAAAGTGGAGATTAAATAAAATCTCCAAGGACTGCAACAGGATTGATGGAAACCCTGCATTGGAAATGGACAGGAATTACTTTTTCTGACCCAGGAGCGCTCCCTCATACAGAGTGCCGACTCAAGGCTGCAACGACAGACACAGGAAAGCTGCGCAGACTTAGAAGCTGGTCCTTTCCACATCCACACAAGGGATGGTGCATATGCATACAGACACATGCACACGTCTGGATGGACAGACTTCTGTGCACAGAGAGGAGAGTGCATCTCTATCCAAGTACACTGACTTAGATCTCATAGAGCCAGAGTTCAGGTGGCCAGTGTCCATGCGGAGGAGAGATAATCATCCCAGATCCAGTACTATCTAAACTGAGGCCGAAACACAGCCCTACGTAGAGCCAACATGAACACTTCGTCTCATAGAAGGGGACAGAGCGCAAAGAAAGTGACTTGCCTGAGTTCATGGAGGGTTTGAAGAAGAAGGATGGACAGACAGCATCATGCACATAGCATGAACCAGGCTCGGGGCTAAGTGCTTTGTGTGCACATCCCCCTTGGTGGTGGGTGGCGGGTGGCATGCCGAGCCCTAGTCTCCAGATGCAAAAACAAGCTGATATTGAGAAGTTGTTTGCTCAAGGTATTAGCAAACAGTAGAGCCGAGATTGAATCCGGTGTGGTGTGACTTCAGAGCATAAACCCTTGATCTCAAAGCCACTCTTGGTGGTGGTGAGGCCTGGATGGTAATCCGGGTCTCCAGACCTTGGGCCCAAATGTTCCTTCCTTCACATCATTCCCAGTGGCTTTTCCAGTGCTAATTGGTGCAACAAGACCTCGACAGATAGCACACCTCTCCGTGCCAGGTCACCCATCCTGGACATCTACGAAAAAGCAAGCCCCAGAAGGCAGAGGTGTGGTTTGTGTTCACTGCTCTGGTTTGAGGGTTGCGAAGAGTCCCCAGCACAAGACAGGCACTCCGTATACATTGGCTGGCTGGATGAATAAATGAATTTTGACAGCAATCAGAGAACAGAAGGCCAGGATGGTCTTTTCCAGAATGTTGGAGCCGGACAGGAATTCTGGGGCTCACCCAACACACGTTCAGTAATACAGTGATTAGAAATGCTACCCTGGTTTCATAGACTGAAGAATCCAGGGAGAGGGGGTGGGGTCCCTTTCATTAATCTGTCCAGAAGACAGTGCTGGGTCCAGGAACGGGGCTCAGCCTCCTGACCTGTGGGCCAGCGCATTTGTCAAAATAACAGGGTGTCCCAAAGTGTGCTTCGCGGAAGAACGGTCCTGAGATGCTTGGGGAACTGATAGCGCCTCAGCACACGAAGGAAGGGCTCTGAGAACCCTGAGGTCAAGGGTTAGTTCCGCCTTGCCTCACCCCCACTCCCGTTCGCATATCTGAGCGGCTATGCGACCTAGCGCACTAACTGCTAACTCAGCGCACCAAGTAGCGTATGTTAGCGTATTCTCAAAACTCAGTGACGACTTTGGCCTCTGATATACCAAGACCTGTTTCACGGTCAGGGTCCCAAATCTTACAAATGGCATCCAGTATCATTGCGACCAAGAGGAAGAAATGCTTCTGAGAAGATCACTGAAAAAAGCAGGCGGCCTCAGGAGCAAACTCCCAGCCTCCTCTTGAACCCCCGCCTCTGGCTTGCCTTCGCCAGGTGGCAAAGAGCATTCCCACTCAGACACTCCACAAATACTGAGCAACAACTATGCGTCTGGTCCCGGGCGAGCCCTGCAAAGGACGGCAGTGAGCAACACCAACCAAGTCCCAGGCCTCCGAGAGCTTACGCTTCCCTGGGATGAGAACAGCGGTAAACGATAAAATACATGGATGGTGAGAGTCACGCTTTTGCTGCAAAGGGTGCACAGAGAGCATGAAGTCAGTGCTGTTTGGAAGAGGGTGGTCAGGGAAGGCCCTTCTGCGAAGGTGGGGTCTTCGCAGAAACCTAAAGGAAACGCGCGGGCTCTAGGGTGATCTGGGGGCACAGGCCGCTAGGCAGAGGAACAGCAAGTCCAAAGCCATAAGGCAGGCAGGTGCCGCTGTGACCGAGACACAGCAAGATGTCTGGGTGGTCAGAGTATGGCAAGGATGGGGGAGAAGCCATCCAGGGCCAGCCTCATGGTCTCGTGTCGTGCCTAGCCACAAAGGACCCCATGCCCAGATGACTCCCGCCCTTGGTTTAACACTCTTGCTGTCACCATTCCGAAATTCATGGCAGGTTTGGGAAAAGGAGTCTCACGTGTAACTTCGCCCTGGCTCCACAAAAGACACACATAGTCAGACCTGCTATGGAGGGCTGGCCAGCACTACCCTCAAGAACAACGCCTGGATGGCCGGGGAATTGCTCCCCACTTCTTCCTACTTAAGTCCCTTTATCCCCCACTTAGAGGACAGTAATGACAAGAATCCCACAGAAGTGTCCATGGGGGACAGCATCAAATTTTTAAGTTTATTGGAGCCTTAGAAAGAAAACACACACACTATCGTGTTGGGGCCTGGGTCCCCAAAATGCTGCCAACTCTTTATTATCTACATTAATAATGGGAATGGGGAGTGTGAATAATTCCAAAGAGCTGATGAAAATCTCCAGTGCTGGAAGGTGGCTTGTGGCTTCCCCACACCCCTGAGTGTTCCCTTTAATCGTGAATAAGTACCAACTGGGAATTTGGAAGTTGTACTGCCCAAGCCGCAGAAAAGCAAGCTCTGCCTTTTTTTTTTTTTTTTTTTTAATTTTTAAAAAAAATATTTTATTTATTTATTTGACACAGAGAGAGAGATCACAAGCAGACAGAGAGGCAGGCAGAGAGAGAGGGGAAAGTAGGCTCCCCGTTGAGCAGAGAGCCTGATGTGGGGCTCGATCCCAGGACCCTGAGATCATGACCTGAGGTGAAGGCAGAGGCCCAACCTACTGAGCCACCCAAATGCCCCAAACTCTGCCTTTTTGAGCAAAGCTGCTGCCGCAGGGAGCAGCACTGGGCAGTGGTCACAAATCACCAAGTCTCCTGTCACCACCCGCCGAGTATGAGGGACACGCTCTAACCTCCGCGACGGCTTCCCTCTATGAAGATGACAACCCATGTATAAGAGCACCACCGAAAGTTCATGCCCCGACACATGAACAGTCCTGCACACAACTTGTGAGGGGGTGTGAGGACGGCCACCAGCTCTCTGGGGCTCCCAGGTGAGAGCCCCCAACTTGGCTGTGGGGTGCACAGCCAGGAACCGGCCCAGCCCTTTGCTCCTGTACCATCAGACGCAGCACAAAAAGGAAGGGGTAGATTTGGGTCAGTCACAGTAGCTTCTTCTAGAAATATCGGGCCACAAAGCTGGACCTAGCAATTAGGTCCTAGAGGTTATTTGTGGAATGAACTAGAAGTTCACATTCCTTGCTATCTTTAGATAGCTGCACTCCCTGCAGACATTTCTGTTATCTGGGGCTCTCTCTTACCCAAGGCCATGGGATTCAGGAGAGGACTTGAGGAAATACAGCCAAGAACACAGCCACAGGATAACTTGAAGCCTTCAGCAAAGGAGCTGGGACAATGGTGGACATGCAGGGCCTGCTGTGCAAAACACAACACATGTATGGACTCACCGGATCCTCACGATAACCCTATGAGTTAGATTCTGTTACCACCGTCCCCATCCTACCTAAGGGGAGACCAAGGCCCAAATAAATTAGATCACCTGCCCAAAGTCCCACAGCCAGCAAAGGGCAGGCTCAGGACTTGAACACTGGCCCGTAGGGGCCCGTAGGCCCCTCTCCACTGATGCTGACTGTAACAATTTCCCACATAAGTTCTACCCAGTGGGGCCCTCCCGGGTCAGCAGGCCTTGGAAAGTTCACTAGGAGAGGGGCCGATGCGTGAGAGATGAGGCCTATGGTCCACCGTGAAGACAGGGCTGGTAGAAAGAAAGACACAGGGCACAGTATGTGGGCACAGGACAAGGTCTACCTTCTGATCACAATCTGATACACCTAGCAAGACACAGACCCGCAACCAGAAATTCCATTTGGCAGCTGGTTGTAATGACTTTTAGGAATAGGAAAATAAAAGGTTTCACTTGCTGCCATCCGATACCGCAAAAAAGACTTTGGTTTTCTGCAGGAAGAATTAAATAAATCCCACGGATATGCTTAAGTGGCTGAATGAAAAGCTAACTCCTCCATGCAGAGATTTCCAGAAAAACCTGCAGGCCCCTGAGCTTCCCACATGTCAGGAGGACGCGTGTACCCCCAAAGAGACCAGGGGGACCCTGGGGGGAGAATGGCGAAGGCACGGGCTCCACTCGAGACAGAGGGAAAAGCTCTCCACTTGGCTCAGGATTTGCAAGTGAGATGCTAAAAACCATTCACGCCAGAAGGGGGCACTGTTAGCCCTCAAACTCACCTCAGGCTCCAGGTCCCGAGGGAGGTTACCTGTGCTGATGAGATGAAGCCCCTGCCCGATCTTGCAGGGGGCTCTGGGCAGCTCTTCCAGGTTCCGCACCAGACTCTGGGCTCCCCCATTCCCCACTCCTGAGGACCTGACTTCTTACAGTTAAAAAAAAAACAACTGATGATTCCTTCTCAGATTTCTCCTAAATCGTTGCTATTTTTACATGTTCTACTGCTCTACTGAAGTCTGTCGTTTAACTAAAAGGAGAGAGCGTATATTAGAAGTGAAGAACAAGGCAGGGGGGAGAAAAAAGGAAACAACTCATCCCTTCAGAGGCCCGATCGGGGTGACCGTCACTAGCCCACACTCTGTTCTCAATGCTGGACATAAAAGAGCATTTGCAAGTTGTGTTCTTAAGGAAAGAGGGATTTGTTTCTTCTTGGTTTTTATTTAAAGAGCATTTTCTCTTCCTTGGGCTAAGAGGTTGCTCCGGCTGGCTTTCTCTTGGAGAGAGGCTTGTCCCTCTTGTAAGGGATCGCTCGTCTGTCAATTGACAGCTGCGAAGGAGCCGCACACGTGGGGGGGGACAAAGCTCCCTGGGTCCCACCATCGTGCAGGGAGCAGCCTGGGGGCTTCTGCATGTCTAACAAGTACACGGGTCAGTCGGAGCCCTCTCTGCAGCACACGGCACTTCTGAGCTGTGTCATCTCCGACTCACACCCCCAGGCCCGAACTGCCCGAGTACGTTAGGCTGACACACAGTCCACTCCCGGATCCCGGATGGCTCCCGCAATCCACATCTGAATCCAAACCCTGGCTGTGCTCTGCTTGGCTCTCCACGGTTTTCTCGATCTTTCTGTCCTGGTTTCCGTAATGCTCTGTGAAACAAGGCCTGGCGGAAATTCATGGGATTACGGTCGCAGAACACGAGCTACCCCTCTGTGACCATCTTCGCTCACTTGTGAGAGGCGAGCATTGAGTGCATAGTGTTTTATTTCCCTCCTCGTCAACCTTCCCTCTGCTGACAACCTCCCCACTTGATTCTCATCATTGCACTCACCAGGGCCTGAAATAAACATCTCTCTTTCTCTCTGGCTGGAGGGTAAGCTCCTTGAAGCCACGGCATCTGACTTTGAGTCCTCGGCCCTTGGCAAGGGGAGCCTTGGTGAGTATCTGCTCGTACCATCTGCCTGACTGAAGAATGAGCGTGCACAAAGAGCTACCTCAGGACGATGACAGAATGGTGAACAGAGAACATGGCAGGACAGAGGAGGTTCTTAGAAACCTGATCTCAGAAGCAGCTCACTGTTGGGACGCCTGGGTGGCTCCGTTGGGTGGCTGCCTTCGGCTCAGGTCATGATCCCAGGGACCCGGGATCGAGCACCGCATTCAGGCTCCTTGCTTAGCAGGGAGCCTGCTTCCCCCTCTGCCTGCTGCTCCCCCTTGGTTGCGTGCGCTCTCGCTTGCTCTCTGACAAATAAAAAAAACCAAAAACAAAAACAAGAAGTATCTCAGTGTTTCAACACTGCTCCATCACAAAACACCCCAAAAGCAGCAGTTCAAATGCGCAGGGGGACCACTTGGCCTGACCCAGGCGGGCTGTCCGGATCAGGCTCGCTGTGGACCACCTCTTGGCTGAGCTCGCTCGGCCTCTGTAGTCAGCGGGCGGATGGGCCGGGGCTGGCTGCTGTCAGCCAGATGGCCCTGTCAGCCCTCCCAGGACAGCTGGGTCGCCAGGGGCCTCTCTCTGCACGGGTCACTCCTCCTCTGGCAGGCTAGCCCCGGTGGGTTCACATCAGGGCAGCACACCTCCAACAGCAGCAGCGGGGTGAGCCCTAAAGCTCAAGTACTTTCAGGTCTCTGCTCCTGTTCCGTGGGCCAGAAGAAGTGCCAAGGGCAGCGCGGGTTCAGGAAGCGAAGACAGACTCCTCCTCTTGACGGGAGGGGCTGCAAAGTCCCGGTGCAGGGCGTGCACACAGGGAGGGCAAGAGCTCGCTGCAGCTGTTTGGAAATGCATGCGGACACGGACACACACACACACACACACACACACACACACACACACACACGCACACACACGCGCACATGTGGGCACTGTTTTCCTACTCACATCCTGCTGGAGGTGCTGTGGCCACGTGTCGGTAAGGGGAGCTGGGAAGTATGGCCCTTAGCTGCTCTCCGCGTTCCAGCTATAACTACCACCGCGGAGGGGCAAAATGTATCTTCTCTGTTTCAGGAATTTTGTCAGTTCTGCCGAGTCACCGTCTGTGCTCCCACCAGCGAAGCCCGAGAGGGCTGCTTTCCCAAAGCGTCACCCACAGAATGTGTTACCAAACTTGCAGATCTTCACGAATCTGAGATTTTAAAAATGGCATCTCAATACAGTCTTATTTGCATTGCTTTTTTTTTTTTTTTTTAATTTTTGAGAGAGAAGTTGAGCCTTTTTTTATGTTTAAGAACCATTTGTATTTCCTCCTCCGTGAACCCTGTATTCATATTCTTTGACCATAGTTGTTGGTCTTTTTCATATTAATTTCTAGGAGTTCTTAGCATATAATTTTGAGATTAGCCCATTGTGTGTGGCCTGAGTCACAAACATTTTCTTGGGGAATCTCGACGATGGACACGACACTAGCCACCAGTGGCTGCCTTCCTGCTTGAAATGACACCATTTGTCACAAGTCTAATAGAGGCGACACCTGCTTAGACGCTAGGCCATTATTTGCCTTGTCCATCACATCATTTCCTTTTTTCTGTTTGCATTAACTATTTCCTTTTTTCTCTTCCCAGGATTAAAAAAGAAAAAAAAAAAAGAACTTTTAATTTTGAAATGATTATAGATGCACAGAAGGTTGCAAGATAGCACAGAGAGCTCCCACGTAGCCTTCCCACGGTTTCCCCCACGATGACATCTTAGAGGAGAGTACGACATCCAAACCAGGACAGTGACGTCAGTAGACTGTGTGTATAGCTCCAAACAATTTCATTGTATATTGAGATTCATGAAACTACCCCGGCAACAGGGCTCCGGAACTGTCCCATCACCGCAAACACCCCCAATGCCATTCCCTTTAAAAACTGTGGCTACTCTCTTGCGCTCTCCCACCCCCAGGAATGGCTCATACCATTTCTTTTCTAATCTACTTATTTTTCTTCATACTCTCATCATTGTATAAAATCTTCTCTAACGCTTCAAGTAATAGGGTCAGATGTAAAGTTTGTTTACTGGGCAGGGGGAAATCCCCACTCGATCTGGGGGCCACATAACGTCTTGCAGTCAAGCCAATCTCTCATGCCAGTATGGGTGTGACCATGCTCCCCCTTCCCCTGGCCCGGGGGAGGTCTGAAAAAGCTCCTTCCTGCTCCCTGGTTGGCTGGAGTCACTATCTACCAAAAATCACAAGGTAGAGCAAAACAAACAAACGAACAAACAATCCCAAACCCTCAAACCAAAGTCATGAGTTGAGCTTGGCCCGCTGTGAGCAGATCAGGTGCAGAGAGCCCTTCCTCTTCCAGTGCATCGACGGGGGACTCCTTATTTGACACAGGTAGTTTGCGGTGGCAGAGAAACCTGGCAAGAGGGACCCCAGAGAATCTGGCCTGAAATGCAGCGAGGCTGCTACCACTGAGACGGCTGCATTCTTCGACTCCATACAGAGACCTTCTGGCTTACCAAGGGTCTAAACACTTTTTAATCTTTTGTTTAGAATCTTTCCATTAGAGACTGGGTTGTCGTCATAAAGATGAAAGGCCAACCTCTGCTGAGACAAGTCATAACTCGGGCAGGGAGGAAGGAGGACGAGAGTCAGAGTTGATCCCATACTGCAAAGGTCTTGTCCCCTGCTCTGCCGTCACAGCAGAGGGACCCTCCATCAGCCGGAAGAACGGGCTCTGCTTGAGCCTTCAACACGGAGGCCCAGAGAACACACCCCTTTGACGAAAAACAGTCTCCTGTGCAAACCCCGTGGCCACCTCAGGGCCTTGGTATTGGCACAGTTTGCAGCGTGGAAGGTGTGACCTCCAGTAAGAGACGGGAGGTCCTACGAATATTGAACTGTTGTACAAGGTAGAAAGAGAGATGGAAGCTGAGAGCTGCGGGAAACAGCCTCTCGAGCAAATCCTGCTGCATGTCGCTGGAAAGAAAGGACGACAAGTGCCAGGGGTATGTGATGCTGGATGAGGGAGCAGGTGCCAGACATGGGAATCTACCTCTTGGAGGCCATCCTGCCTTTGCGTCATGGTTAAACATCCTCATCTGTCCCGAGGCAACTCCTAAGCCCTGGACCCTCTGTGTCTTTACTCAGCACACTGGCTCCTTTCACTGTGTCCGAACCGGGGCCCAGAGTGGCTGCAGTGATGGGAAGACTGTGGTTCTCTGCTCTCCATCCACCACCGAGGTCCCACCTGTCTGCTTACTTGGCTCTCGGTGAAGACGCAGGGCACTGGTATTCTTAGCAAGTGAATGGCTAAGACGAAGACGGAGGCTTGCAGAGGGTATAGTCATTTTGGAAAACAGTTTAGCTAAAATGTCAAAATGTCAAAAAATCCTCAGAATGTCAAACATGGGCTCATCATATGACCCAACCAATTGCAGTACACTTCCAAGTATATTCCCAAGAAAACTGAAAAGTTATGTCCACATAAAAATGAGGCATGCAGGGGCGCCTGGGTGGCTCAGTTGGTTAAGCAGCTGCCTTTGGCTCAGGTCATGATCTCCGGGTCCTGGGATCGAGCCCCGCATTGGGCTCCTTGCTTAGCAGGGAGCCTGCTTCTCCCTCTGCCTCTGCCTGCCGCTCTGCCTGCTTATGATCTCTCTCTGACAAATAAGTAAATAAAATCTTTAAAAAAAAAATGAGGCATGCAAATATCCATAGCCAAATATCCATAGGAAGAGCTCAGCATTATTCCTGATAGGCAAAAAGTGGAAACAACCCCGATGTCTATCAGCTGATGAATACATCAAAAAATGTGGTATATCCATACAAAGGAATAGGACTTGGCCAGTACAATGGAATGACATACCGATACACATTACAATGTCGATGAACCTGGAAAAACATGCTAAGTGAAAGAAGCCACAGAAGATCACACAATGTACAAAGCTACTTGTATGAAACAGAATAGCCACGTTTTAAGTGCATTAAGTAGGCTACTGGTTGCCATGAGAATGATGGGGAGTTTGACTGCTAAAGCCTGAGAAGTATCTATTTTGGTGTGATTAAAATGTTCTAAAATTAGAAAGTACTGATAGTTGCACAACTCTTTGAATGTTTGACTATACTAAAAATCACTGAATTGCATACTTTAAAAGGGTAAATTTTATAGCATATGAATTACATCTTAATAAAACTGTTAAAAAAAAAAAGAAAAAGTAAAAGAAAAAGATACGGACTTAACCTAATAAAATAAAGACCCGATAAATGAATGCTAAAAAATTACTACTAGGGGAAAAAAAAAGTCAAAGCAAAGTTAACAAATATCTTTCCAACTTTGGAAGATGAGCTAAAGTAATTGCTCTCTCTGTTATATATTATAAATGATAATAAAGAGCCCCAAGTCCATTTTTTAGTACCTCCTCCATTCACAGCACAATCCACTGCTTAATTATTCATTTTCTGATATTCAGGAAAATCAGGTGCAGGGAGGTGAAGTCAGACAGTTCCTAAGAAGCAGAGCTGGCACAAGAACCTGGTCACTTCGTTAACCATTTATTCCAGAAAGATTTATGCGCCTACACATACGTACACAGCACATCAAGTTCTCGGTCCCGGAGAGCTTCTAATCTAATGAGGGAGACGTAAGCCACTTTAAACGACGACAAGGTAAAGCTCTAGAAACAGATGGCACTTCAGTAGAGGAGAGATGGACCTGGCTTGGTTTGGAGAAAAAACAAAGGATGCGCCTCAGGAGAGGGTCGCGCCCAAATTGGGCTTAGGGTCGGGAAGCATTTACCAGATGCTTAAATCCAGGGCAGGCGTCTATTCACTTCACACTTAGGTTCTCCAGCTAAGGATGTGGGCTTGACATCAAAATTCTGCAGAATACAAGATCCAGGGAGGGCAGTCACAATGGAGCCCCGGGAAGAGCTCGGACAGACACTGCCAAACACAAGACCTTGAGTTGCAAAGCCCCTGATTTATTCTGTTTTCCGTTATTCTTAGGAAACCAGAACTTTGCATTTCCTGGACTTCTCTTCTCTTTGTATACTAATTAATCAAATAGTCGATTAGCCCACCATTCAATTAAAAAGTAATCAGGCGAGGTGCTGGCACTGCAAAGATAACAGTCCCGGGCTCACGACCGTGCAGCTCACAGTAGAGGGGAGCATTTCTCAAAGCATGGCCCCAAGACTGCATCCATCTGCCCAGTGAAGTTGGGTACAAATGTGGCTCTCAAGGCCACATCCTGGTAGGTGTGGCGAGCTAGACAGACTTGGAAATCTGTTTTCCCAAGGAAGCCCCATATGTGTCTGGCTGGTGGTCCTCAGAACACACCCTGAAAAACTCTGGCTCAGTGACAATGACACTATCATGTGGCAGGGGTTTCAAAGGCCCAAGCAGGTGATGCAGCGGGAGCACAGAGCACGGGCAGAGGGGATTTGTCCTTGGGACATTAAACCTGAGATGGCTTTTTCTTGATGAGTGGTCCTGGGATGGGCAGCAGCTCAGAGATCCACTCAAAGATGAGCACCAGCTCTACGAACCACTACTGCCCTTTTCCTCTTCAAGATGACTTAACATGGCCCGTAATCTGCTGTGACACCTTCTGACCCTGATTCTGAGTGCCACTGGCTCCTCTGGGGAAGGTACAACCATTTGACCAGATGCTGAGCCCATTAAAGGGAGCCGCCAACACAAACAGAAAGTGACTGGCCATGTGGCTGAAAGAAACTATAATTGCAAGAGGAAGAAAGGAGAGGAGAGAGAAAGCCCAGGAGAAAGAGGAGGAAGAATGAGCTGGTGTTCCTCAAAGACAAGTCACAGCCTACCCAGAGCAGGGCTAGGCGGTCTAGGCAGAAGCAGGTTTCCCAAATGAAAGAGCAGAACAAACATCAGCCTTAATGTCAAGATATTTCTGGACTTGAACCAACAGCTGCATGGGAACAAGTCTGTGACTCTATCTGCATTCCCAGCGCCATGTCTGCTGTACTTTTTTAATTGAATGGTGGGTTAATTGAGTATTTGATTAATTACTATACAAAGAGAACAGAAGGAAGTCCAGGAGATGGAAAGTTCTAGTTTCCTAAGAGTAAAGGAAACAGAATAAATCAAACAGATTTCTGGACTTGAACAAATAGCTTAATCTTTCTGGGTCCCCCCAAATCTTCTGTTCTATATAATCAGAATATTAATATCACTCTCTGGCTGTTGGAAGAAAAAAAAAGAGTTCTAGCAACAAATCTCTGCACAGAATAATTAATGTACCTCCTTTCTTCTCCTTCAACCTGTGGGTTTTAGAGGGTCAAATCTCACACAATTTCCAATATTAATAATAGTAGCTAATTTAATAGTGTCTACTAAGTGTGAGGTACTATTCTCAGCATTTGCATTTATGAAGTTCTTTAGTCTTAAAATCCTGAGAAACCCATTTTTTTCAAGGTGGAGAAGCTCAACAACTACAATTGTTGTACACCCACCAGGAAAAGTTGCAACATTCCACTTCCCTTACCTCACTCCCTCAACTTGGGGTAGTGAATTTCTTAATTATTCTCTTTTCCTTCCCTAGTACCTTTTCTACCAGCCATGCCTTACCAAAAAATAACTCTCCGAAGAGTTGGAGAAAGATGAACTTCAAATGCTACCTTGCACGTTTTTTGGGAGAAGAAATGGCAATCCTTTTTTAATCCCTGGCTCATCGCCACTGGGTACCATGATGGCGTCTTACTTTGGCAACCCAATCCTTTTCTCTCTACCCTTCCCACTGCTTATGTGGTCCCTCAGGTTGAAGCAGCACCACAGGAACCACAACTCCACCACTAAGGTCCATCAAAACACAGTAGCTAAAAATCTTCCTAATTTACTGTGGACACCTCATTACTTACTGGAAATCCAGATAAGAGCATTTACCAAGTGGGCACCTGGTGCCGGAAATGACAGTGGGCAATGAAGTATACAGAAGACAAAAAGCTGTTGGCAGGGCAGAGAGCAGGAAGTACCACAAAGGAAAGAGGACTTGGTTCACAGTATGCTGTAGGTGTTCTTACTCTGAATAAAAAGCAGGGCTCCCAGAGGAAAACAATTTGGGCCTTGGTTCTTTCCTGTGTGAGACACTAGAGTGAAGATAATGGTTGGGGCCATGGCAGTCATCTTGCAACCATGAAGCAAGCAGTATGGAAACAAGAGGTCAATATGCTAAGAATGGAAAAAGATGAAAAGAATCTGGGGTCTTGAGGACACTGCTGAAAGCATGGTCACTTGCAGCTAAAAGCTCTCCTAATGAAATAATATAAATCGTACTTGGCCTAGAACTCAGCAAACCAATATTCATTTCCTGTTGAGAAAGACTGTTTTGCAGAGGCATTTTTTAAGCTATCAGATTAGCTCCCTAATGGCACTGTTTTTATATTTTCCCTCTAAACTAAAAATGAAGACAAAACAATCCAGGGGGGAAAACGTCCTCCTTTCCCAGGTGTTACATGACCTCAGCTCATACATTATCGACATGTAGGGTACGTTTGCCCTCTTGTGCCCCCTGAAGACAACTGCATCAGTTTCACAAGCACATAGGCCTGACTCTAGTACCTACAGAATCTGGATCTTCAAGCACAGGACCCATGTAGGGGACAAACTTTGAAACACATCCAAATTTGAGAAATACCAGCCTGCATGATAGACTCAGATTCTGATACAAACCTCTGGTTATCTGGCCTTTTTCTCTTGACTGGAAGGACAATATCTTATTGCCTGGCCATCAGGTACCACCCTGTTCACACCAAGAATTCAGGCACGCAGAGACTGGCCAGCCCGACCATCTACCCAGTCATTCCATGGGGACATGGCACTGATAACCAGCCTCCCGCCTGATCTTCTCACTAACAGATGCGCCATACTGGGAGGTTCACGTGCCTGGACTATACCTTGGCATCCTCATCCATAACCTGAGACCTGACCCGTCAAGCCGGGAAACACTTCCCTTGTGACAGATGGACACCCATACGGTACCATCGTGCAAAACAACATCAATTAATCCTATCCTCCAACTATCCAGGGCTAGACGCCCTTGTGACCGCCACTTCCTTTAGAGGAACCTAGAGATGAACTCACTGGCTCAAGGTCACACAGCTAGAAAATGTGGAGTGGACCGTGTATGCTGCTTTTGTGATTGTGTGTTGCTGCCCCAGGCAGAGACCCTGGTGAACGTGGAACCTAACTTTCTGGAGGAACACAAACTGTTGGGCCTGACGGAGGTGAGCCTTGGGCAGCTGCGAAAGCAGCCGTGAGTGACCTGAAAGACAGTCATCAGATAATCGATCAGTTTCTGCTCTCAGACCTGGAGGACGTCACTCTAAGCAGGGAGAGGAAGACAGATGGTGCTTTAGGCTTATATAGGGTTTGCTCAAGATGCCCAGCAACAGAGAAGACTGTCTTTTGAGGCGAGCTTCCTCTCAACGGATGCATGCCATGGAGGCCGGGATTATACGGAGGGGCACCAAGACGATCCAAAAAGCCATTTTAGCACAATTTTGCAATGAATGTAGGTGCAGCAGTGGTATATAACTCTGATATACTTGGCACATGATAGGTACTTAATATTTACTGAATGAATGAATGAATGAATACAATGGAGATGAGGAGGACCACACATGTCTATTACTTTAACTCCATCCCGTGCTAACTGTATTAGCCTAAGTCTTCCTCCCACAGTGAGATCCAGGAGCTTGGTAATTAATGAGCGTCCCATTTGCCCCCCACCTATGACACCTGTTATACTTAGCTCTGTCCCCACAGGCTCTAGGATGGGTCTGTGCATGCAGCAGGTGAAATGTGCAAGTCCCAGACAGGGGGAGACTAGGAAACACCCATTAACTGAGTGAGTCACTACTCCCGCACAAGGCGCCAACCTGTGTATGTCCCGTGAAGCATCTCTAGTAACCCAGACATCAACACTCTAAGGCAGGGATTTTTCATCCCCAAATTACAGATAAAAACACTGAGGTGAAGAGAAGCAGTCACTGACCCAAAACTAGACAGCTAGTCGGGTGGCCTGGTCCTTGTTTTTTGCAAAGGATTACCACCGCCCTAATGAATATGTGCTTAAGTTCTGGGCTTCTCAGCCCCTGCTGCTACTTTGAGGACACAGCAATACAACTGTGCTGATTTTCAGAATGAAAGCCTTCAGCTCTGAGACCCTTTTCCTTTATACATACAACACGGATGTGTGCATTCCTCTGTGAGGGGCAAGCACAGGGTTCAACACAACTGGTCCTGAGATGCCTGCCGGATCATGCCTGCTTATTAATTCCCTAGCAATGGACACGGAGAGCATGAGTTTATATGTCAAAGGCCGCACAGGTTAGAGCTCAAGGTGCGCTCGTTGGACTCGAATGCTTCATTTCCAGGTCTTTCAGTGGTGGAGGTGGGGGGCGTAGTAAAAAAAATTAGAACAAAGAAACATCAAGCAGATGTATTTGCTGTAGGGACAGACCGTTTAGAGAGGGGTAAAAAAACAAACAAAAAAAAACCCCAAACCCCAAAAAACCCAATACATAATTGAGCCTCCCAGGAGGAGAGAGGGACTGAGGTCCTGCCACCGAGCACAGATACCAGTCTCCCAGGAGCAAACAGATGTTCATTTGATGAGCAAGGTAAGAGCTGTTCGGCCTTTTTAGGTAGCTATAAAAATTCGGATAATTTTAAGTTATTCTAATAGCTGCCTGACAATTTTATTAACATCGTCAGCTGCCGGGTGGCCCTGTCCGTGCCTGAAAGAATGAACCCTCACTTGGGATCATTCCTATCGGCTGGGTTCTGTTTAAAACCTCCCTGGTTTTAAATTAGCCAGACAATGAAGAGGCTGTCTGCCCATATGGCCCCTCGGAAACCTGGCGGCAGGCGGCCCCGGTGGGCGTGCAGCTCTCTACAGGAGCTCTGAAATTGCTGGGCCTCATGTCCTAATTCGGTGGGCGGAAAGCACCCAGACTTCGAGGATTTTTACCAGTGATAAGCAGCATAATGTCAAGTTCATCCGGTGATGGACACTTGGTATCCAATACATGTCAGCTTGTGTTTCCTTCTCGTGAGCCTACAGCCATCAGAAAGAACCCGGACGGCGAGGCTCCCTGTGATAGGAAGCTAAGGATCTCGAGAATACTACTACCATCTATTATGGTTATTAACAAAATGCTTATGTCATACCATGTCACGGATGATGCTAGATGCTGGTGTTCTAGGGTTTAAGCTCCCAACAATTCCCCGAGAGACTAAGTGCTGTCATCCCCATTACATTTGCAAGAGAACAGAAGCCCAGAGCGATTTAGGAACTTAAGACCAAAAGTCAGCTGAGTGCTCCTTTTCGGCCTCATTCCAGTTTCATATGTATGCCTTTCTTTAATTTGTCAAAACTGATCTCTGACTTTTACCCCAGAGACTCTCCTCTCCTCCAGTGTGGGGGGACTCTTCCCAACACACATGAGCAAGGCACTCAGAGTGGCTCGGCAGCTTTGACTTCATGGGTAAGCGGTTTGGTTTTTGGGGTTTTGTTTGTTTTTTTACATCCCTCCCTCCCCCCAGTTTTAGAGAGACGTAACTGGTGTGTATGAAGTAAGTGCAAGATACAAAATGATTGCCCCCTCCCTCCTGTCACGGAGTTGCTATCTGCTTGGGCTGAGAACGCTGAAGATCTGCTTTTAGCAATATTCAAGTACCACACCGTGTTGTGAGCTATAACCACCATGCTGTATGTTAGATTCCCCCAATTTTTTTTAATCTTATAACTGGCTGCTTGTACCCTTTAACCGGCATCTCATGTGGGTGGACTTCCTGGCTGCTGGCCTTCACTAAAGGCGGATAAAGCAAGTATTGGTCTCCTATGAGGTCCTTTAGTCGGGGTCCAGTCAAGGAACAGGAATCCGCTTCTCCCCACCCACCCCGCAGAGGAACCTTAATAAAGGGTTGCTAGCCAAGTGTGAGGGACTGTAAAAGCCAAGAGCCAATACTGAGACGTCACATAAATAGCACCTGTAACTGACAATGGCCCTTCCAAAGGCTGGCACGCCAATGGGAAGGGAGGAATTAGGATTATGAGATTTTAGGCGCTTGGAAGGGGGGACCCCCACCCCGAACTGGAGCCCAGGCCTCTGAGAAAGGAAGAGCACAATGTGGGTGTGGGAGGGGAAGGACCCAAACTGGAAGGAATTGCACACCAGGGAGAGAAATCCTGCCACGATGGTGCTGCCAGATTGGAGTGCAGAGAAGCAGGAGCAAGGCCCTTCCTCTCCCCAGCCTCAGTTTCCCTCCAGTGCCCCTACTCACAGACCCTCACAGGAGCCCATGGCAAGACAGAGATGTTAGTGTCACGGAGCAGAGTGCACGAGGCTCCGTTCGAAGCCGAGGGCAAGAACTAGAAACGCCCTTATGGGAGCACATGGGGTGCAGCAGACGTCAGTACCCGACTCTCGGGCTGAGCTCTTTCCCCAGAGAAATCAAGCCGTTTCTTGTCCAGAGGCTGTGAAACCTGCCCCAAGTCTTCGGAGCTCTGCGTCGACGGGGAGACTGCGAGGTCCCCTTTCAGGACTCTGAGCAGTCTCCCTATCTTCACTCCAGCCCGTGGCCCCGAGCCCCTCTGTGCACGAGAAGGGGCGTCAGAGCCATATGGGTGCGGGGTCCCCCACCTGCTCTCTGGCTCCCACACTCACTGATGCCCTGGTCTGCTCTCTTCTCGTTAGCCCTGTTCCTGTGAACTTCAGTCGCTTTTTATGCCTTTCCTTCCATTTTAGCGGACCTTGGGAGAGGCACAGAAATAAACTCGTATGTTCAATCTGCCATGTTTTATAACTCACATTTAAGAACAAAGTATGTGTGGGTCACTTAAAACACGTGTGCCAGCCAAATCTGTCCTCGGGGCTGTCATCAGCAGCATCTGCAAGGCCTCACAGCACTGCGTGGGGAGGGAGGGGAAGCCAAACTCGTGGGTCATTCTGCTTGGAAAGAGAAGGCTGCAGAACAAATTAATGGTAGAGAAGAGACCATTTGAGGACAGTCTGCAGCTGTTCTCTTGCTCTGCGAACAGAATTAAAGGGCATGAGCATACAAGTGTGACATAAGGGACGTTAACCAGACAGGAAAAAAATCACCTGTTACCTGGATTACCCTGGTGCCCACACTGGTCTCCTTGCCTCAGAACCTCTCCCTCCACAGATGGCCTTCGGGGCTATGCGTTTCCCCTCCCTGATCTGCAGCCTCTAAATACCAACAGAGCATGTGTTCAATCATCGATCAGTTAATGCTAGAATGCTACCCATGCCAGGGCCGTGCCACGCACAGGAGGGACAGGGATGAAGCGGACTGGTATGGTCCCTTCGCCTCAGTGCTCAGTGCTTAGCTAGAAACAAAGAAGCCAACAGGCATTTCCATAAAAAGTAGATCCGAGATGCCTGGGTGTCTCAGTTCGTCGAGCGGTCTGCCTTCGGCTCAGGTCACAATCCCAGGGTCCTGGGATCCAGCGCCGCATGGGGCTCGTTGGCCAGCAGGGAGTCTCCCTCTCCCCTTCTTTATGTACTTCCACAAATCAATCTTGCCTACGTGCCAGGCAGCTGTCTCACGCGTGTTCAAGGATATACACGCGATCCTCACCGCAGCCCTGCGAGGCCGCTGCTGGCATGGTTGTTCCCATTTACTCCCGCTTTCACACGGGAGGCTTAGAGAAGTGAGGTACATTCCAAAACCACCTAAGCACTGCACGAGTCTCCCAACTGCTGTAAGCATCACCACACCCCTAGTGGCTGAACCCACACAGATGGCTTCTCTCTCAGTCCTGGAGGCAGGTATGAAATCGGACTAGGCTAACATCAAGGCATCGGCAGAGCTGCATTCGTCTGGAACATCTGCGGGGAGAACCCGATTCCCTGCCACTTATCGGCTTCCCGGGGTGCCCGTGTCCCTCAGCGGGGGGCCCCTCCCTCCAACTCCAGAGCGTGTCACTCCAGCCTGTGCTCCTGCATCACATGGCGTCTCTCCATGGCCAGATGGCTTTCTGTCTCCTCAGGTAAGGACCCTCTCGACTGTGTCTACTCCTATCACCTCTCACACCAGCTAGCTCCCTGAGTGTCCCTCCACACACCGGCTGCCCTACAACCCAATTCAATTTTGACACTGACTACCCAGAGTGAGCACAGACCCCACAGGCTCAAGGGCTCAGTCCCACAAGATGGCCCCTACTTCAGACGCCAGCCACAAGTACCGGGTCCCTGGGTTACCCACCCTTCTGTCCAACATGGCGATGAAGTCAACAGGTCCCACCGTGCTCACCTTTGAGGTTCCATAACCTGCTAGAATGACTCACAGAACTGAAGAGAGCACTTTACTACCATGGATGTATTACAAATGTCCATGCTGTCTCTGGGTGTGTTACTGTTCCCGCACTTCCATGTGTTTTCTGACCTGTAAGTGCATCACATCTCAGGGTTTCAGGGAGGTTTTGTCACAGAGGCATGACTGACTCGACGACAGGCCGGTGGTTGACTTAGTCTCCAGCCCCCTGCCCTTCCTGGATGTGGGGGGTCCTGCAGGAAAAGGAGGATGAAGGTTCCAACCCTCTAATCGTGCCTTGGGTCTTTCTGACCCCCAGCCCCACCCTAAAGCTGTCCAGGGGCCCATCAAGAGTAGCCTCATTAGAATTAAAGACATTCCTATTACCCAGGAGATTCCAAGAACTTTAAGAGCTCTAGGTCAGACACTGAGGACAAAAAACCAAATATATTTTCTGC
Organism: Procyon lotor; assembly: GCA_028646535.1. Taxonomy (NCBI): domain Eukaryota; kingdom Metazoa; phylum Chordata; class Mammalia; order Carnivora; family Procyonidae; genus Procyon; species Procyon lotor. The sequence goes on from CM053611.1 coordinate 98,252,317, forward strand.
CCATTTTCCAAAGAAGACATACAAATGGCTAACAGACACATGAAAAAATGTTCATCATCTTTAGCCATCAGGGAGATTCAAATCAAAACCACACTGAGATACTACCTTACACCAGTTAGAATGGCCCAAATCAACAGGACAGTAAACAACAAATGTTGGAGAGGGTGTGGAGAAAGGGGAACCCTCTTACACTGTTGGTGGGAATGCAAGCTAGTGCAGCCACTTTGGAAAACAGTGTGGAAATTCCTTAAGAAATTAAAAATAGAGTTACCTTATGACCCTGCAATTGCACTCCTGGGTATTTACCCCAAAGATACCGATGCAGTGAAAAGAAGGGCCATATGTACCCCAATGTTCATAGCAGCAATGGCCACAATCACCAAACTGTGGAAAGAGCCAAGATGCTCTTCAACAGAAGAATGGATCAAGAAGATATGGTCCATATATACAATGGGATATTATGCCTCCATCAGAAAGGATGAATACCCAACTTTTGGATCAACATGGACAGGATTGGAAGAGATTATGCTGAGTGAAATAAGTCAAGCAGAGAGAGTCAGTTATCATATGGTTTCACTTACTTGTGGAGCATAAGAAAAATCATGGAAGACACTGGGAGAAGGAAAGGAAGGGTGAATTTGGGGAAATCAGAGGGGGAGATGAATCATGAGAGACTGTGGACTCTCAGCAACAAACTGAGGGTTTTGGAGGGGAGAAGGGTGGAGGATTGGGTGAGCCTGGTGGTGGGTATTGAGGAGGGCATGTACTGCATGGAGCACTGGGTGTGGTGCAGAAACAGTGAATCTTGGAACACTGAAAAAATAAAATTAAATTAAAACAAAACAATACAAAAAACATATTTATTTTCTATTCTATCACAGATGCTCCTCACATTTTGAGCTCACCTGTCTAGTCCAGGATAATCTCCCCCATCTCAAGACCCTTAGCTTAAAACCACATCAGTAAAGTCTCTTTTGCCATACAGGTTAACTTTCACAGGTTCCAGGAATTAGGACGAAGATATCTTTGTGGGCATTACTCAGTCTACCACAGGTAGAAAGAAGGGCCTGAAAGTCAGTCCTGTTTTATGCCTCAAGGCCAAGTGTTTAAACACCCTCCCACCCCCACCCCCAACCATCCACACCTGCTGCTCCATGAGCTGGGAGCCTTAGCCACGCCCACAGTTCCTATGCCCCAAATCTACGCTGCAGGATCACTCCTCTTTGCTGTTTCCAAGATGTTCCTTTTGCCTGGAATACCCTTGTACTCGGCCCCCCTACAAACTTCTACTTAACCTTCAAAGCCCAGATCAAGAGTTTTCTGTCTGTGTCTTCTCCCTGCCGCTACCGACCAGAACTGGTTCTCCATATGCCGGGCTCAGCACTTAGGTAAACTCTCAGCAGGAGCAGTCACCACATCACTTGGCAGGTGCCTCAATGCCTTCCTTCCTCTTCTCTGTTTACATGGGAATCCCTTAAGAACAAGAATCCCTTTCTCATGCACTGTATGATATCTTCCATGTCCAACTCAGCACATAGTAGGCAGTGAATACAAGTTCCTGAATTGAAGTTAATTAAAAAAACCAAATGAACTGCATTATCCAGGTAGACTGAGCACTCTTCCCCAAAGGTTAACGAGAAAAGAGAACTGAGCCACGATTTTTCATTTTTTCTCCCCATCCATTTACTGATCCCAGTGCTGAGCATTACACTAGGGCTAGGAACAGAGAGACGAATAAAACCCAATTCCTGCCTGGGAAGAAAGGTAAATGAGACGTACGGAGTCCCCTACTATATGCCAGGGACTGTGCTTGACGCAACCACATATGTCAGCTCATTTTGGACGAAGCCTGCCGTATGAGAGGGAAACGGCCTCAATAAGATCCTCATGGCCTCTTCCAGCACACGCGGGTTCTAGAAAATGAGCTTATGATCTCCTCTCTGATTACTGGCAGTTTTGCTGAATTTTGGAATGCTTACTCCAGAGTTAAAAGGCAACTCAAGAGAACTTCCAGTCCCATGTTCTGGAAGCTTGGGTATGACACGCACAAGGGGGTTGCGAAAATAATTTAGTGGGTTTCAATGAGCATTTTAGAAACTAAAAATACCCCGAACCGATTAGGAGGGAAATCTAAAATTCCACCGAACGTGGTTACGGTCAAGGGTTGTTTTAGGGAGATATTGTTTGGTTACACAGCTGTGCATCTGCATTATAAGTATGTATATATGTGTGTAGATGTAAACACACACACACACACACACACACACACACACACACTTTCTTCTGGACCATAAGGCAGAATGAATTTCTTATTGTTACACCCAAAAAAAGGTATGGAAAGTACTGATGGTTCTCCATCTATACTTAGATACAAAGAGCAGGCAAGGCGTGGCCATGGACACACCAGCCAACTCTGTTCACAAAAGGCCTGGCAGGTAAACTCCCCAGGCCTCGGGCATCTGCCCTTAACACTCACTCCACTGCCGTCCTGATAGGAAGCCCACGGGCTCCTGTGTGAGCCCAAAGGGGGAAGTGACCCTGCTCATGTTTATCTTGTTCTCTTACCTAGGCCGTCCCGACAAACTTTCACGGGAAACCTTTAGATAGTCTACAGTGGGATTTCCTTCTGATGGTCACAATCAAGATCTGATTATCCAGAAATGGGCTATTTAAAGCACCCCGCCCCCACCCCCCACCTCCCACGATGTGGACTTCTGAGGAACAAATTACAGGCTTTGAAGTTCTGCCGACCTGGAATAAAATACCCATCTCTGCCTCGAGCTGGCCAGGTGACCTTAGGGCCGTCCGCTGGACTGTGGCAAGGGGCCTGGTGGGGGGCCGAGGGGGGCGTCCCGTCGATCCTGGGAAGGCCTGCACAGAATGCAAGCTCAGGAAACCTGAACACCTCCCATCTCCTGCTCCCCTTCTCTTTCTACAAATATTTGCAGAGAAGTTAAAAAATAACCCCATGCCAAGGACACTAATGAGTCAAGAAGAACAACTACTGAGAAAATGGCATTTCTCCTCCTTCGGCAAAAGCATCAGAGAGACGCGAAGCTCCGTTCTGCGGCTGGGGCGCCGTCTGCCTGGGCCTTGCCAAGTCCCCCCTGCACTGGGTACCAGCCCGAAGTTTGGAGCTGACCACGTGCCAAGTCTAGCTCGGCTGTGTGTGCTCGATCCCACAACCAGCCCGATCCTGACCTTTTCTGGTATTTATGATGTTGGATTGGCTTTTGATCACTGTTTGAGCTCTTGACACAAAATAAACAGGTTGGCACGTTTCCCCGGGAGGCCTGCGTGCCAGGATTCTAAGCCTGTCTCCAAACACTACCCCGCCTCGCCACTTCCACCACAAAACAGCCAAGACACCACGTCTCTTTTGTTGCGGTAGACAGCAGACCCCAGGTCTGGGACTTCCAGGAGCTAAGTCTCCATCCTGGGGGTACGTTAGCCTTACACCAGGAGTTTGTAAAAATACGACGCCCGTTGCCTAGACTGGAGAGTCTGACTGGGTTGTTACGGGGTAAGGCAACACTCTTCTTAAAGAACTCCCCCAGATGATCCCAGCTTGAAGCCAGCGTTGAAGACAACTGTGTTTGGGAGGAGTGCAGGGAACAGCAAGGTCAATGACCGGGTCTAGTCCTTCCGCCAGCCCCTGTGAACTGCTGGAGAAGCCGCCCGGCTTTTATATGAGGAATGTACAGCAGAGAGAGGTTAACCAGCTGGTCCAGTATCACACAGCCAGGGCTGGGCTTAGAACACAGGGCCATCCAGCTGTTTGCCGCTGGGACGCTGCACTATGAAGCTAAGCTCACCGATCGACGTCTAAATGGGAACAGCCTTCCAACCCTCAAAATAGAGGGTGAGCATTTTGCTCCTCTTTAGAACACCAAAAAACAGCTGGAAACGGCCCAAGAATCCAAAGCAGAAGGCCGGCATTGCCATATAATAATATAGACAAGCCACAGGCTACCAGGAAGCATTAAAAAAATGACATGGCCCAGGACTTTGGAAAACGGTTGCGATGTGTAGTTAAGAGGGAAAAATAATAGTATGCAAACAGTATTACAGGATGATCCCAGTTTTATTAAAAAAAATAAACAATTTTAAATGCACAGAAAAGCGTCTGAAAGGAAATACACTACGAGGTTAACAACTGGATTCAGGAGGAGTTTTATTTTCTTTGTGCTGCTACGGATGTGCATTGTTTCATTCATGACGCACACATACCAAGTGGATCAGGCTCGTGGACCTTGGTGACGCCCACGACACAGCAGCCTATTCTTGAAAGGATCTAGTCAATTCTTGTTTTTTGCCTCCAGAGACGAAACTCTTTCACTATGACAATAAAGCCCAGAGGGTGTCTTTATGCTGCCCGCCCCCTGTCCTGACTGGACTTCTCTTCTTACTGTTCTACAAAGAAAACGTATTTTCTTCCTCAAAATTAAAAAAATAAAATAAAATAAAAAGGGAGAGCTAAAATCAGGGGCACCAGGGCGTCACTAAAAATCTGAGTCAGAGAAACAAACGTGAGGGATGAGCGTGTACTGTGTGCGGCTCCGGGAAAGTTCTCCCCTCCAGAAGTCTCTAGAAGCCCTCCTCTCTTTGAGGCAGAGGTCGGAACCTAGCTTGGGTTCGGAAGTCCCAATATCAGCAGAGTCTCGCCGGACTGAGCCAGCAGCAAGTCACCGTTTACTGCCGAAGATCTAAATCCTCGTGGAAGCCCTACTTTGGGGCTAATGTCATTCCCCTCATTCGGTGTCCCCTCCTGTCTTAGCTCATGTGTCAAGCCTGCCTTGAACCTCGGTGCTGCAGGTCCCCTCGGAGAATCCAGGGCATCTGTGATTTTCTACTTTATAGAAGCAGATAATGGAAAAAAAGAGAATCGTAGAGTCCGTGGAGCCATAGATGCAGAAGATCGAATTCCGTTTATTCAAGAACTAACGTTTTAGCATCTAGGAGGCATGGATTGGGACAGACCTTGCAGGGACTTGCTGGCAGAGAAATGCAAGGTGTGAGGTCAAGAGAGGAATGAAAGGGACTTTCCTGGCTCTGCATCTGGCCGGAAAAGCCCTGAGGTTATCCAGGCAAACGCATGCATTTTACGCATTCGTTTCTGTACCAGGCACTCAATAAACACTTACCAAAGAGGTATCCTTGGATCAGAAAGGTAGAGTGACTTGCCCAAGGCTAGTAAGGACAAAGCAGAGACGTGCATCCTGGTCCAGTCCTCTTATAACTTCATCTCACAAACTAATGACCCTCTGGACCTTTCTTTACCTCTGCAACAGAAAGTTCTGGATCTGTTCACGGTCTCCTGACACCCTTCCAGTTCCTGTTCTGGGCATGTGTGCACGTGGGCGAAGCCACGGCAAAACGTCCCGTGTTTGCTCCTGCTTCCGTACAAGGCTGGAAAGAAAATTCATCTTTCAACATGTCACCTTTCCACTTTGACAAACACTGATTTATTTTTTAATTGATGTCCCAGGAAGGCACATACCTAATCTGCTTGAATGATGACACAGTTAATTAGGCCAAACAAGGAAGAATGCCCAGGACACAGCCCACGCTGGAGGCACTACTTACTATGAGCTGGGGCCAATTTCTCAGGGAAGAATAATTTGTAAAAGGGAAGATCAAGGAGGTACTCAGCTAGGTCAATCTTTTAATTTAGGTCACATTTGAGGATAAATAGGCTCCAAAAATCTACCTTTTCCATCTAGACAGAATAATCCTCTAAACTGCTAAAGAAAATCTGTTCACGTACCAAAAATTTACAATGTCTATTAAAGGTCAGTCCTGGTCACTGAGGAAGACCCTTGTTGGAGGCAAGAAAATAGTGATGGGGACTTGTGGGAAAGAAGTTAAAAAAGAATTCTTTACATAGAATGGGTTTTATTGGCCAATGTGCTGCTTAAGACTGTAAATGACAGAAATTTAAACTGACTTAAGAAATTTAAAAAGAGGGAAATCTGTTTCAGGCATGGCTGGAAATTGGGACTACAATGTAATATAATCTGGAATCTGTCTCTCTTTTCGGGCTCTCAGACCTGCTTTCACTCTCAGACAGAGAAGCTGTGCAGGAAAGAGGTACCACGGCCAGCCCGAGACTGCTCTCTTTAAAAAGGCCTGCTTCCTAAGTTGGCCCTTGGCTGGCATGTGTGAACCTGGGTTCTAGGAAGGGTCCCACTCTTCCCTGGTAAGAATGATCCACTGTATAAACTGTGCAAACATTATGGTTTATGATGATTCTGGGAGTCTGGAATTTTGCTATATGCTAGCAGAGGGTGCCTATGTGACAAGCCTCCAGTAAAGATCCTAGGTACTGAATTTCTAATGAGCTTTCCTGGAGGAGAGCATTTCATACCTGTTGCCACAACTCACTGCTGGAGGAATGACACGTGACCTGGATGACTGCAGTCAGAGAGGACTCTGGAAGCCTGAGTCTACTTCCCTCTGGATTTCACCCATGTACTTTTCCCTTTGCTGATTTTGCTTTATGTTTTTTTTTTTTCCCCCTGAAGTTAGTCATAGCCATGAGTATGACTCATGCTGAGCCCTGCAGATCATCCTAGCAAATCATGGAATCTAGGAGCAGTCTCAAGGACCCCCTGACACAGTGGCAAAGTGACTGATGGAGGTTCCAGTCTCATCTCCTCACTTAGCAACTGGGAGTGGAAAATTTTTCCCAAAAGTTCCAGCAAAAATCCTTGGCCTGGTGCTCATTAGTTCTGACTGGTTCAGCATGGGGCACATACACACCCTGAACCAATCACCATAGCCAGGGAGATGTCTGGGGTCCTGAGATGGGGTCCATCTCAGTGAGGGACTGGCGCACGCCCTCACCTTGCAGTCAGGCATAGCTGACCACCCCTTATGCACACTGAAATTCAATTAAGACAAGGAGAGGCGAGGTTTTCAAAAGAAAAAGAGACATTCTGCTGATGTTTATGGAAGGGGAACACGGATGCTGAGCAGGCAAATGGCACTTGGACCACAGTGGAGCACAAAGGTCATGAGGAAGCATTTGCTACACTCACACATCAACCCCCAGCACTACCATGTCACAGGTAGAAGAGTGGAACTCATTTCTTACCGAACGCCAACGCTTCTTGAATTCCCACCCAGTCTGCTGAAGTGAGAAACAAGAGACATCTACGAATCTCTCTCTCTTGTACCACACTGTATCTGGACATCCACTTCTAATTGATTCTGTTGTTGCTTCCCACCCTGCCTTAGTTCAGGCAATGACCATTTACTTGGATTACTGACATGGCCGCCTAATTGGATTTTGCTTTTAGTTTTGTACCATCCAACTAATTCTCTCACTGCAGCGCATCACCTTTTATACTGGGGACTGGTGCTGATCACTCTTCTTAGCGACTGTCAACAGATTCTCACAGTCTTCTGAAAAAGCCCAAACCCCTTGGGATGGCATGCCAAAGCCACACCCTGCATGACCTAGCTCCTGGCTACCTTTCAATCTCCCATCACCTTCCCAACCTACCTCTATGCTCAATTTTTTGTACAAATATTCCAGCCACAGGGAACCCCCTGAAGTTTAAACAACATAGCATGCTGTTTTATGTCTTCGTTACTTTGACCATTTGGTTTTCCTGCCTGGACTGGCCTGTTCCCCTTTCCCCTTCATGGAATTCATAAACCAATTTATCTTGTGTTGTAGGAGACACGTATCCCAGTCCCCAAAGTTAACTATACTCTCTGTGGTGGCACCACTGTGGTTGGTACATGCCCTCCTATCACCACAGTCCTTCCTTAGGAGCTGATTGCCCTTCTAATTCTCGAGTAGAGCGCCCTCTGCAGGAAGGCAGGTGTACCACCTCTCTATCCTCACTGATTAGTTCCCACAGGGAGCAGTGCTTAACGACTTGTGGGTTTAGAGGCAAAGGACAGAGGCCGCGATTGTGGCCCTGCCACGTACAAGTGAGATGATTCAGGTCTGTTATTTAACCTCTACATGTTGGTTTTCGCTCTTATAAAATGGAGATTGGACTATCCCTCTGTCGGGGCCGTTGTGATGAATGGAGCAAAGGTATCCAGCGTATCTAGGCCACAGGCATGGCACGGTCAAGGCCATACCAGGCACCTTACAAAAAGGCAAGTTCCCCCTCAAAATGTACCGTACTAATCAATGTAAGATGGGAACAGTAAGGGAGAGAGGATGCAGGGTATATAGCAACTCTGGACTATTTGCATCATTTTTCTGTAAATCAAAAACTGTTCCAAAATTTTAAAGTTCACCAGAAAAAAAATGTAATTTCCATCCCTGCCAACCAGCCCTCTCTTCTCTCCTCTCTGCTCCTCCCCAAGCCCTTCAAGGGTTGCCTCCTCCGTTTCTGAAAACCTAGTATCGCATCATTTCAAAAATCAAAAGGATTATTGGCTGGATTTGGGCCATCTTCCTAATCTTACAAGACATCTTGCCATCATGGAATAAAACCTAGGGCTTCTTCTGCTGTCTAAGCAGTAAAAAGGAGAAGCCCCAAATTGTCATGACCTCTTGGTCCCCGAGATCAGTCGAAAGGCAAACAGAAAAACCAGAAACCTGACTTCCTTTCCTAACGAAGATGGTTGTTGATGAAAAAAGATATCCTTTGCCTCTAGGGAAGCTGGTGATTTTACCTGGTCCTACCCTGGCTGACAGAGGTGCCTTACAGGGCCCCTCCATCCATCTCAATAAGGAATCAGCACATACACCTCTGCCCACTGCACTCTTCCAGATGGGCAAGCCCAGCGCCCCGTGCGGAGAAGAGAACAGCTATTTGTCTTCCTTGACAGGCCACGTCCGTCCTTGTCATATATTAGATGCTGCTAATAATCTATGTATATGCATTTAGGAGGATAAAAAAAAAAAACTGTGTCCTTGCAGTAGTCACAGAATGACACGTGCCGATTTCCTCCCTTCCTGAGTATGTAGCTGAGTAGGGAGCTGGCCCCTCTTGTAATTTCAGGGACAGATCGTAAATTCCAGTGGGTCCTAACAGAATCGTGGCCTTCTAGGGATGGGAATGCATTTGAGTCTGGTTAATTCAATCATACCCCCCCCCCCCGGCATCATGTATTTTTCCAGGCACAGGGGAATGAACGCATTTATTTTCTGAGAAAGGAAATTCACTACTGGCTGTTCAACTCTATCTCTGGCCCTAGAAAAAGAGAAAATGTACAGTTCAAGCACTTTGGAGGCCAGTGTTGAATACAAACAAGGGACGAGAAGTCGGAAGCACACACAACAGGAACTTAAACACAGGGTGGATTCAGAAAGTCATTCAAAGGGTGTACGTACAATTGGGGGGGGTCTCCATGGTACGGACTGGTAAACAAGCTACGGAAAGTTCAGAGTTTATTTCTCCTTTTTGAGCCATCATTTTCAACCACCTAAAACCATCACCACCTGACCCTGCACGTTTTCCTCAGTAACGGTGGGCACCTAAGGAAGTGATTCTCAAAAAGAAAGATTGTGCCGCTCAGGGGATATGTGGTGACACCAGGAGATGTTTTCGGTGGTTAAAACGGGGGAGGCCAGTAGGGACCAGGGAAGCTGCTCAACATGCTACAATGTACAGAACCTGCCCCCACACCCAAGAATGATCCAGCTCCCAATGTCGACAGCGCCAAGCTGGAGAAACCCTGCAGGAAGGCAGTGAGTCCCAAATCACTGGTGATGTCCGGGCCCATGTTGGGGGGGACAGGAGTCGGCCCTGGAAATGTGCCATCTGGAGGGACCCCGCAGGTGATTCTGACACCAGAAGCCAGCCTCCACCCCAGAGCTATCCTTCATGTCAGGTCCCTTTGGCTAAGACACTTGGAAACAAGGGAAAAAATTGGCTTCCATTCTGAGCACACGATTCTAAAGATGGGCTTTGTCTTTGTCTCCATGAATTCATGCCACAGGTATTTGCCTCGTGCTTCTCCCCACTACCTGTTCTGTACCTGTCTCTCTCTATCACCCCTGCTAAGTCCCTCGTGCCTTTATTTGATCCCAACCTGCTCCCTCATCCTCCCTTCCCCCAGAATGACCGAGGACAGCCCTATCCCCTCAATGCATCCACCGGCTACCTTCACCATCAAGATCTCTTTGTCTCAAGGCAGCTGATATCAGCGAAATGAAAGAAAAGCAATCTAAATAATTCAACATTAATGGCAGGTCACCCTAAAATATTCCCAGAAGTATCGGATTTTTTTTCAAGGAAGGATGAGTTAGTCACATGAATTTCTAATGGACTGAGCACTAGAAAGCATAGCTTGTATGTCTGGTACCAAGTAGGTACTCAATAAATATTTACTGAATGTCTGAATGAGCAAGAAAATATTTCTAGGCAAGAGCAGCTTCCTGTAATTCTGGGTTTAATGCCTAAGCCTTTCAATGTCTCTTCCTAAAAATCTCAAAGTCTAAAATGTTCCTGTTCCATGACTCAATGATCCCCCCACTTCCTCCATGCCCACAACATAAATAAAGATTTATTCCCAGGAAATGTGGTCGCTCTCCACGATGGAAGTGGTAACCATTCCAACATGTGAGACACAAGCAAGGTGTTTATCAAAAATAGCAAAGGCACCCGGGTGCCTGGGTGGCTCAGTGGGTTAAAGCCTCTGCCTTTGGCTCGGGTCATGATCTCAGGGTCCTGGGATCGGGCCCCGCATCAGGCTCTCTGCTCAGTGGGAGGCTGCTTCCTCCTCTCTCTGCCTGCTTCTCTGCCTACTTGTGATCTCTCTCTGTCAAATAAATAAATAAAATTAAAAAAAAAAATAGCAATGGCACAAATGCCTCAGGACCCTGAGGTCATACAATAACAAGTAATCAGAGAGTGTGGCCTTCGAAGACCCCCAAACCTTCTCTTTTACTGACTCTAATCAACCTCTCAATTCAGCCCGCTCTCCTCCAGTCTACAGCCTCCCTTACCCAGCCCCCATCTCTCCTCTACCACTCCAAGATAAAAGGAAAAGCTAGGAAAATAATACATAAAAATAATAACACCATATTTTCTCGATTCTAAGAGGCCACTGATTGTAGGATATATCAAAATATTTTCCAGGAGAGAAAGACCATCAGGTAAATTACTTTTGTAAGTCACATCCCGATTTCAGAAACAGTAAAATGTGAAAAAGCCTGCATCATGGAAGAACTGAGTAAATGTCACAAATACCAGGAAAGCACTAGGTGAATTACATATTTTGCCTCCAAACTACTACTCCCATCGAGACTGAGCAACGTTAAGTGCCAACTGGATGGAAGAGCCGGTCTCTGATGCAGGGCCGGGGACCCTCACGCTCCAGCCTGGGCTCGCCCTGCCGAGACAGGCAGTCAGCGCTCTCTGGGTGAGACAAAATCCTGACTCTTCCTCCAGGACCCTCCTCCAGGATCGGGCAGCGGGCCTACTCGTGGAGAACTCATATTGCCGCCTCTCATATCAAGATACTCCACCCTGAATCTTAGGTATGTGAACAGCTGGCTTCTTGTAATGAGAACAAAATGACTGCAGTGTCGAACCAGCAGCAGCTACACCCTGTTGTGCTTACTCTGTGCCCGGTGCGGAGCTCAACTCTGCATAGAACATCTCTCTTCACCCGCACGGCAATATCCCGGGCACGTTACCGTCCCCGTTATAAAGGCAGCAAATGTTTGAGATGATACCAAGGGTATAAGGATGGTAGGAGGATGGGGAGCAGTTGGATAGGGAAGTAGGGAAGAAATCCTTCCCTTCTAGAAGCCAGTTCTAGAAAGCTGTCTTTCCTCCCCTGCCTTGTGACCCTCCAAGTGTCCTCCAGCTCACTTCACAGAGCGCCTGGACCCGAGTGCATTCAGCAAAGCCACACGATGGACAGAGGTCACGTCTGCCCAGTCAAGGGGCTCCCAGGGATGGAGCAGTGGGGCTCTTCCGCCCCAGGCAAGGCGGGCCTGAGACCACATGGCCCCACAGGAGGCAGGAGGGGACCTCCATCACTGGAGGTGTGCACTGCACCATCATCGTGAGTGAGGTCAAGGAACTTCCTCTGATAAATTCTGCTCTACACTGGCTCTGGGGCTCCTCCTCATTGACCCGGGCTTGCTGACTGCACCTCGCCTCCCCCTTGGGTGCTTGCCGACTGCTCATTAGCCTTCTAGTGGGGACAGCAAATCCTGCCACTCTCCCTTCCAGACCAGGGCCACAGGACGAGCACCTCCTGATTCTACACTAGAAGAGCACAGTGGGAAGTTCAGAAAAGGAAACTGTAATAACCCACTGAGAACACTATTTTACTTTCAGAAAGGAAATGCCTTATGATACCTCCAGCCCAGTCCTTTGCTGTCAGATCCAGACCTACTCATAGATCTTTGAATGTTCAGCGCTGAACTCCTCAGCCAGTGCTCTCCACTCAGCTTCCCCAGTTCATCTCTAATCCACGTCCTCAGCTTGTCCCAAGGGCACTATCCTGCTATTGGCCACAACGTGTCTTGCTTGGACTGGAGCAGTAGCCAACCCAAAACATAGTGCAACAACTTACTTTCAAGGTCTTCGTTCCCTGCCTCACCTTTGGAATCATTCCCCACACTGCCTCCAAGCAGGGTTTTTCAAATCTAAGAATCTGAGCCTACTTCTCTAGCCATCTTTTTTACTTTTTGAGAGAGAGAGAACACACAAGCAAGCTAACGGGGAGGGTAGATGAGGGGGAGGAGAGAGAGAGAGAGAGAGAATCCCAAGTAGACTCCACACTGAGTGTGGAGCCTGATATGGGGCTCGATCTTATGACTCTGAGCTGAAAACAAGAGTCGGATGCTTAACTGACTGAGCCACCCAGGCGCCCCTCGAAGCCATCTTTTAATTACCTGTGGATACAACCCAGAGCTGTAATTTATAAGGCCCTTCATACCACCTTGTCTTATCTGCACCCCTCCATAAATCACCTAGAATCATATGCTTTACTTGTTCATTTATTTATCTGACACATATTTCCTGAGCACCTACTAAATGCCAGGCACTCTTTTGGATGCTGGAAATGTGTCAGGAACAAGACAGACAAGGCGGTATTTATGCATCAGTAGAAAAGACACACAAGGACCACGTAAAGCCAGGTGCGTCCAGGTACCTGGGTCTTCACAGCTTAGCGGGTGGGCTGGGCCAGCCATCTTGATAGACCCTTGCAAGCCAGAGTAGAAGGTGATGGGTGCTTTAAGAAACATGGAAAGAGCAGGGTGGGAGCAAGAGGCTGGCATCTCGGGTGACAGCATGGAAGGGAACAATCAGGGAGACGCTCACTGAGAAGCTGAGATCTGAGCCAAGACCTACAGGGAGCTGTGGCAGCAAGGCAGTGATCTGGAAACCAGCACTCCTGGCAGAGGGACATCAGAGCAGAGGACCTGAGGCAGGAGCCCACTCGGTCTGTTTGAGGAGAGTCAAAGTTTCTTTCGCGGCTTGTCTGCACCGTCCTCTCTGGGGACCTTGGGCCTCTGCGTGGGGCCTTCTCCCTGGGAAGGGACACGGAGGCTCATGTCACCATGCCTCTTCTCTTCAGAAGCCTCCCTGACCCCCTCAACCCACCTGTCTGGGGTTGCTTTCCCTGGGAAGTGCTTCTCCCTTTCAAGGCACCTGCCACACTTTCATGTGACCGTGTGTTCCACTGGACCTAGAATCTAGCGGTCAAGAGCGTGGGCTCGGGGGCCGCCGTGGCTGCAGTCCAGGCTCTGCTGTGAGCTTGCTATCATCTCGGCAAGATACTTAGAGTTTTTTATGAGGGTTACGTGAGACAGCCCAGTGCCTGACACGTGGAAGGCACGTAATTGAAATTAGCCCCGGGAGGGCGGGACCGGGTCTGCCTTATTTATTTAGGCCTGGGGCGGGTCCAGGGGCTCCAGGCAAAATGAATCAGTGAACAAACAGGTGATGAATGCATGTGGAAGGCAGAGCCATGGGGGGTTGGGGGGCAGGGGCAGGCGGGTTTCTGCTCCCCTAAGTCTCAGGAGCTGCTGGTTGAAGAACAAGAAGAAAAAGATGTGGACGGTAAAGGGAGTGATCACTGACAACGTAGTGTGCAAGGCAGAGTCATTTCTCGACTTAACTACTAAAATAAAACCCCTGTGGGGCAGTGATTGCTGTATTATTCCCCCACTTTCATGGAACAACAACAGAAAAGAGGCTCAGGGAAGTGGAAGAATTTTTCTAACATAGTGAAAGAAAGCAGATCCCCTCCAAAGTTAATGGGGAAAAAAAAATCATTAAAACGTCTTTACCACTGTTGCCAGGAACAGAATCCTTGGTGTTTCCCCCAGTGGTGAGCATCTCGGCTTGTCCAAAGGACAAGAACATCTATCTTGTCCTTGAGCATCTATCTAAGGAGAGAAGCAAAGAGCTGGCTCCTGGACTCTGAGGGGAAGGAGGCACAGACCACAGACTCAAAGAAACAAGCGTAGGAGGAGCATATAATGTAAAAGGGCCGTCGAACTTTCCAAGTGGAAAATCAGCTAGGCGTTAGAGGTTGAACGAAACCATGAGCACTGGTGGCGAGGCAGGAACCCTGGGAACAGGAGGAGTGCAGGAAAATATCTGAGACTACCATACAGATGCAAAGAAATGGCCCAGCCTCTGAGCGGAGCCTAACATGAAACCCAAGCCCCCCCAGAGGAGCCTCACCCCGTCCCAGAAGAGCCCCGGGGCCTTCGGCACGAACACAGCGTCACCCACACAGACGCGGGCTGGTCCGGTCACTGAAAAGCACCTCATTTGCAACTTTGTGTCTTTTAAGATTTGTGCTTTTCTTCTCCGGGGCAGAACCTCTGGCAGGTGGAAGTGGGGAAGAGACGTGAGGTGAGGGGTACCTTCTCCAGAGCCGGCCTGGCCGAGGAAGGAGACCCGACCGGCACGAGGCTGTGCGGGGTGGTGGTCCTCAAAGTCCCTCTTCAAGTCCCTGTAAGGGAGGCAGGTGTGGAGCCTCACTTGGAGGTCAATGACAGGAGCGAAGGACAAGGAGCGAAAGCCAACGAAAAGGGGGCAAATGGGATAAGATGGGATAGGAAGGAGAAGGAAAAAATAAAAAAGGTGACAAGGAAGGAAAAGCGTCTACTGGGCACTAAGATGACCCCCAAATCCACAGCCTTGAGAGACAGTGTCAGTGTGTTCTGTCTAGGGATCTAGAGCGTGGTGGAGAGGTTCAATGGGCACCCAAGACCATCCTGCTCATAAGTAGACTGGCAGGGATTTGAAACCTGATGCCTTCCTTTGCCAGGCTTTTCCGACTCCCACCAGCTCCACTGACGGAGGCAGGGGAGGAAGGGAGGAGGACTGAGGGGGTAGGGGAAGAAGGGAAGGAGGAGCAGCCCAGGCAAGATAAGAAATGAAGATGTGACCTGGAGAAATGTTAAGAGTGTCTAAAAACTCCTTCAAGGTAAGTGATTATAATCACAAAAGTTCTACAAAGGTCTTTCCAAAAGTAGTAATTTCAAGGTTTTTCACATTGGGCGTTTCCACATGATTTTACACTTACAGCCTCCCCCCAGCCCTGATGGCTTCGTGGACAAAGCTGCAAGGCAAGGGAGGAGACACACTTAAAGGACTTCTGCCATGACCCCACACCCGCTGGCTGACATCCTTAGGGGAAAATGGCACAGGGGAAGACTAACGCTCGCCACCTCGGGCCCTCCTCACAAAATCCCTGTTGGCACTGCTCCAGACTCACTGAAGCCTGGAGAAGTCAGGTAACCTGCCCTGGTCATAGCGTGACCCCGATTCGGCCGCCCTCCTACTGACCACAACGAGTTCGTGAGTAAAGCAAGAGACTCTTCCTAAAGGGAAGGCATTTCTTCTCAAGAATAAAAATACTACGTTGAACACAGCTTTCTTCTAAAAACTTCCAATTATGGGGGTACATTTATTATTCCCGCTTTCATATCAGCCCCTACATATTGTAAAATCAGACGTCATTTCCAAATTTTTGTGGAGTAAAACTAGGGCGCTCGGGTGGTGGAGGATTCGTGATCAGGGGTCACAGCTGAACTAAGGGCACCCCCCTGTCCCCCAGGCCCCTGGCCCCCGACCCCAGCCCCCAGCCCCACACCATTAGGAAGCCGGGGAGGCAGGAGGCAGAGGCCAGACTCCACGGCCGGATGGGCCAGGGCTCGGCTCTGCTGCGAATAGCTCTTGGAACAGGAAAAGTCATTTCACCTCTCTTGGTCCCAGTTGGTCCTGTTTTTCAAATATACAAAGCTTCTAGCTCAGTGCCCGGAACAGAAGTCCTTGGGAAATAGTACTTTCCCCTGGCTTTCCAAATTATCGTTTCTCCGTCTCCTCCTCACCCTCTCCATGGGGCTGTCCAATTTAGGCATTTCAGATTTAAAGGGTCCCAAACCAAGCTCCTCTGGTGCAGTCGTGGTGCGGTCTGCCGTGCGGCTTGCCTATCCTGCCCTCTGCTCTCTCGCCCCCACTTCCACCCGGCAGAACATCCTGACGTCTCCACCCCTGAAACATACCCCTACCTCCTATGACATCTCCACCTGTGCTCCTGCACCAGGGTCCTGTGGCTGCCCCGACTCAGAAATGGTCTCCTTGCTTCCTCTTACGCTCAGACGGGCGGCCAGGATGACCAGTTAAAAACATCAGACAGGGGCGCCTGGGTGGCTCAGTGGGTTAAAGCCTCTGCCTTCGGCTCAGGTCATGATCTCAGGGTCCTGGGAGCCCCGCATCTCTGCTCAGCAGGGAGCCTGCCCCTCCCCTCTCTCTGCCTGCCTCTCTGCCTACTTGTGATCTCTCTGTCAAATAAATAAAATCTTTAAAAAAAAATTTAAATAAAAAAACCAAAAACCATCAAACAGGTTCCCACCACTCCTGCTCCAAAGTGCGCGTCTTTCCCTTAGCACTGAAGGGAGATGCCTGACAGAGGGGGCCTTCCTGCTCTGACCCATCAGCTCCTGCCTGTCCCAGGCTCTCTCCATCCTATTGCTCAAAGCTGCCAGGCCACGAGGCTCCCAAAAGTTCACATCTGCTGTTCCTTACGCCGAGGACACTGTTCCACTTTCCTCTAGACACCCTGCTGCGCGTGCTCTCTCAACTCCGTCTTACTTCTGCTTACATGTTACCTTTTTCTTTTCTTCGGGAGAAAGAGAGTGCACGAAAGTGCGAATGGGGGTGGGGGGCAGAGGGAGAGGGAGAGAGTCTTAAGTGGACTCTGCACTGAGCGTAGGGAGTGACGCGGGGCTCCATATGACTTGAAGATCACGACCCCCGAGCTGAAATCAGGAGTCGGATGTCCAACTGACTGAGCCACCCAGGCGCCCTGAATGTCACCTTTTCTATAAGACCTTCCATCATCACCATTTAATTCTATTACCCTTTCATATCTGCATAGTGAAACAATGTGTCTGCACCCAGACAGACCGTCCTCATCGCTTTCACCAATTTCCTCCAGAGCAAGCACAGGTCAGCGTCGAACACGTCGTAGACCTTACTTCTTTATTGTCAGGCTTCTCCCCTCTCAAGTATACACTTGCCAGGGTACGGGCTGAGTGTCTCTTATTCTTGCAACATTCCCAACACTCAGGCAACAATCTGGCCACCAGGAAGCTCAGTTCAGTGGCGGAACAGGTGGCTCCTTACTCTTGGCATCTGTGGCCCATGCAGTCCTTTTTGCTGAGAAACCATGGTTCTGAAAATCCTCCGGCGGCTGCAGCTGGGGGTAAGTGACGGTGCAGACAGCTGACGCGGGAGGGAGGCACCCGCCATGGAGGCAAAGTCAGGGCTCGGGGGGTACATGGACACCCCCAACAGGCACACAACGCTGCTAACGGCAGAGGTGGACAGTGGGTCGAAGCCCTTGCTAAAGGCTTCTTACCTGAGTCTCTAGGTAATAGATTAAGACAAGGGGAATCTCAGATCACCGTTAAGGAGTCAGGAATATGGGATCTGAACACAAGAGCCCTAGATAACTAGCTGTTGCAAAACTGAGAAAAACGAACAAGGCCAGACTGTATCAGTGTCAATCACAGTGCTTACGGCAAAGGATGCCAACTGCAACTACCTTTACGAGAGAGGAAACTCTCCCTTTCAGATCAGAGCTTTCTAAACCCATGGGTCTGTGCTCAGGGGCTCTCTTCCTGTTCCTGTTTCTACCTGGCTTCTTATCGTTCCAGCTTAGAAAAAAATTATAAAACAACAACAACAACAACAAAAACCCTAAAAAACCAACCCTTTCCAAAGGAGTGCCATATGGAGAAGAGCAGAGCTTACTTATTTTCCTTTCACCTCCATATTTTTCCCAGAAAAGTTAGAGTGGGCAAGGGAAAACCTCAGGTGTTTTTATACTCCTTTGCTGGTGATGAGATAAAAATATAAGGCAGCCTGCCTTGTTTGTGAGCTCCTTGAAGGCAGGTGCTGTGTTCTCCACAGTTTTAGATAAAGGCCTCATCTAACATATTCTTCAGCCCAGCAGGGGCCTAACAAGTGCTTGAAATAAACCAACAAAAGAACAAATGAACAAATAAAATGCAGCCCATTAACTCAGCTCCTTGCATTCCAACGCCCCCATCCCCATCCTGACCTTGGCCCACATACTCCGCTCTGCCCCTGGATTCCAATCCTTGGGCCGCCCAGCACCTCGGGAGCCTCCCCTTCCACAGATGATTACACTACTGTTGGTACTGGCTTCAGGGCCCCTTCAGGGCCCCGCCAGCACTCCGGCAGGTCCTCGCTGGGACAGAATGGATGAGAGTTCGTGGCTATGGTACTACAGTTAGTGTGACCACCTGTTCCAGGGAGTTTGCAGAGTTTCACTTCTCCAAGGGAGACTTGTAGCTTTAAATGCATATTGCAGGTCGCCTTTCTGGGGAAATGGACTCTGATTTGGAAGCCAGCATGCAGGTTAATTTAGGGAGTGATCTTGGGAAAGGCATCTGAAAAAGGCAGGCAAGAGGACTGGGCAGAGGGAGAAATCCAGCTGGGACTGGGTTCTCACAGCTGACCCTGCAAGGTTCCACATTCCTCAGGAAGGGGGCGTGGCCAGAGGCAGGGGACTCTTCACCTGTGGCCCTACCCCAAGGGGCTGACGGCAGAGGGCCACCTGCGGGCTCCAACCCCAGCAGCTAGAGTCAAAGTCCTTCATTCCCGAAGGGGAATGTGGGCATTCACCACACGTGACCACTTCGCCTCTCCAGCAAGTCAGAGCGCGATGGCCACCTCCCCTGTGATGCCCTCCCAGCTGCCTCCTCCAATACCCTCCCGGAGACGGGGTAACTCCCATTCTCGCTCATCTCCATTTCCAGAGCCCAGCATGCAAGCAACACCCAGTAGAGATGCAATAAACGTCTGTTGAATAAATCTGACAGTGAATGCTGGACATGACCGTGAAAATGTTAGTATCACAGAATTATATTTTAAAAACTGCCCGCTGGGGGTGCCTGGGTGGCTCAGTCAGTTGAACGTCTGACTCTTGACTTCAGCTCAGATCATGATCTCAGGGTCATGGGATCAGGCCCCACGTCGGGCTCTATTCTGGGCATGGAGTCTGCCTGGGATTCTCTCTGTCTCTCTGCCCCCACCCCGCAACTAAAAAAAGAAGAAACAAAAAAACCTGTCCTCAAGGAGTTCAATGTGGTCAGAAAAACAAGCAGAAATTATAGGGGAGCTTGACAAGAGATGCACACAGAAGCACATGTTATGTGCATTCTGGTCTCATCTCTGGTCTCAACCCTGCTTGCCTTCAAGCTTCGATTTCTTTGTGACTTAAAAGGACAGATCCTAATATTCTAAGAAGAGACGTGAGCTGAGGCACACTCAGTTTCAACAGTTTTGCCAAATGACGTCTTTCTTAGTGTCCTTACTGACATGAGTAAGGAAAGTGTTGATCCTGACAAAGGGAGGAGTCGGAGGGTCAGAGTGTCTCCCCCTTGATAGGCTGAGGACTTCTTCCAATTAGCCTAGAGCTAAGAGTCCCCGCCCCCACCCACCACCCACCGCCCCAAAGAAGCAAGCAGAGACTGGGGTAGGTGAGGAATTTACTCTTCTGTCCAAGAGACGAAAGAGAAACCAACTGGAACATCCTGTGATTTATGAAAATGCCGTGATGTTAAATCACTGAGTAGTAGTCCCCTCTCATAGGGTAAGGAGCTATAGAGAAGCCAGAGGAGAGATTTTAAACATGAAGCCAGAATGCAATTTTAAAAAGAAAACTAAGAAATAAAGAAAAAAAAAATCTCACTCCCAAATTTCTCTCTCATTGCATTTGTCTAATATAGAGAAGAATTTGTAAGAATGTAATTTTAAGGAAGACATCTGGAGGAGGGATTAAAATAAAAGTCCAAGATTTGTGCTAACTTGGCACTTCTCCCATGCATCCACGCCAGCGTCAAGTACACCTACTGGCTCACAATTCCCCACCACGTAATCGCATACACCTTGAGGCAGTGACAAGAGCTCCAGTAATGGCTAAGAAAAAACTAACCAGACAAGAAGGCACGTCTTGGAAAGCCAAACTTATATACCTCCTTAACGTGATAAACCACAACATCAATGAAAGCAAAAGCTGTAAGATCATTTTCCAACACTATAATCAATACTCATCTCCACCAACTCAAAGGCCTTTCTCAGCAATCAAAGCATCATTTGATTAAAAAAAAAAAAAAAAACAAGCCCAGAACTGATAAATGCAGGTAAGCCAACACTCAATTATCTGCATACAAAATATACACATTTGACATTTATCTCTTACAAAGCATCCTAAATTGGGTTCTTCCTATGAACACTGACATAATCTCTTCATTTACTAAAGAAATGCAAATAAATTCCAGGTTGATTCGAACATGGTTCAAAAGCCAGTAGAGTTGATACTTAACTAGATTTGTAACTCCTTGTCCATTCCATTAGCATGACCTCATTAAATGTGGGCCTCACATTAAAGAAAAAATGCAATCACTCTTCTTGGCATGACGATACCTTCAAAGATACCAGGAAAAAATGGGCTACAATTACCTTTGAACTTGTGGAACACAGCCCACAGCTCTGCGATGTCGGTCGCAAAGGTGATATCCGTGTCAAGGACAATGACCCTCTCCAGGTTGGCAGGAAGAGTCTTGGTCAGGACGAGTTTCATCAGACCATAAATACCTGAGTAGTGTTTGTTAGGGATCCAGGATACTTCAGACTACATCAGGCAAGGAAGAGGAGAAAAAAGAAAAAAAAAAAAAAAGAATCATTACATTCATTTTTTTGCATAAACATTATAAACAGTGCCTGGTACATAAAAAGTATTCAATAAAAATTTGCTGAGTAAATGAATATTTTCTTAAAGATCTGTTTATGTAATTTATGGTTTGGCATGTGAAGTTTATTGGAAGAAAATGCATCTGAATCAAGGGAGAGGAAAAGCAATATTTATGAAATAACTATTATTTGCAAACGCTA
Organism: Procyon lotor; assembly: GCA_028646535.1. Taxonomy (NCBI): domain Eukaryota; kingdom Metazoa; phylum Chordata; class Mammalia; order Carnivora; family Procyonidae; genus Procyon; species Procyon lotor. The sequence goes on from CM053611.1 coordinate 98,273,697, forward strand.
TGCTCAGATTTTTTAACTAAAATTTTTATTATAGAAATTATATACGCTCTGCTTGACTTATTTCATTTAAGCAGAGAAAGACACTTATCATATGATTTCACTTATATGTAGAACATAAGGAATAGCATGGAGGACATTAGTAGAAGGTGGGAAAAATGAAAGGGGGAGAAATTGGCGGGGTGGGGGGAGACAAACCATGAGAGACTATAGATTCCAGGAAACAAACCTGAAGGCTTTAGAAGGAAGCAGGTCGGGGGGATGGGTGAGCCCGGTGATGGGTATTAAGTTGGGCACCACCAACTGTATGCAGTACTGAGTGTAACACTCAAACAGTGAATCATGAGACACTACATTAAAATCTAATGATGTCCTGTACGGTGACGACCATAACATAATAGAAGAAAAAAATTTATATAGTTTCACTGGAGAAAAGAAGACTATGTTACAAAAAAATAAAAGTATAAAAATTGGATCATACTCTATTTTTTATTTTGCAAATAGTACCTAATTGTTCCAAGGTAGATCTATTTCTTTCAATCCTATTTTGTCATTAAAGATTACTACTTTAGTGGCATCACTCAAGTTTCAATGCTCATCATTCAATTCAATGCTCATCTTTTTTTTCGAGCTGTAACTGAACCAATTAATGTGGCTCTGTCTCCTGGTTCTCACACACACAAAAAGGATTTGGTCATAAGCTACGCAACACCTTACACTGGGGAGCGAGAGAAGACACACCCACAGACAGTAACAAACAGCCGATGGAGAGCCACCATTGAAATCCTCCCATGATGTAACAGAACAACCAAGGTCCACATCTTGGTACCACTTGGTACCCAAAGGCAAGGCTCAAAATAATACAGAATACCAGTCTTCTGAGAGCTCTCAAAGGTACAGGTCCTATGAAAGTAACCATGGGTGGGGTTCCATCCTCGCTGCCCTGGGAAGCCTCAGGGTCTACAAGCCTACAAGCCCAAACACACTTGTCTCCAAGAACTTAACACTGGTGGTGGAACTCTTCTGTGGAAAATGTGGCTACCTTACTGAGATTCCAAAAAAACCATTCACCCCTTTTGTCCCTATAATTCCATTCTGAGGACACTCTTCTTAAAAAAGTCACATTTAAAAATGAGAAACCAGTTTTATTTCCAAAAATATTCATTACCATGTTATAAAATAGAAACAATCCAAATGCTCTAAAACTGGACAGTTAACTAAAACATGTTTTTTAAAAGCCGATAGCATACTATCTAATGGCTATGAACAATGTAGATTAAGATGTACTAAAAAAAACCACTTGCATGTGATGTTAAAAGAAAAAAGGCATGTTTTTAAAAATTTCTTTTGCTTAATAACTGCTATGTTTAATCAAACAACATGAAAACACATCCACCCAAATTTAGGCCGAGAAAGAAGAAATAGAAGCATAGAGTCAGATTACTAATAGTGGTCATTTGGGACTGTGGGCCCCTCTTCTAAATAGGTATGTATACACAAACGTACCACATATGTATTTTACCAGTTTTCAACTTTTTAAAACGAGCAACCACTATCATTGTAAAGAAAAACTAAGCATCGTGTTCTTTTTAAACATACAACATCGGTGACGGTGCGAAAACGGGGACACCGACGCTGCCTTGGGAAAGCGACGACAAGGGACCCCCCTGCTAACTCACACAATATAGCCCGTCCCTCAAACCCACTCCCATGTCCTGCATTCCTCTTCAGTTTACTTGAAAATATCATGGCAGCCACTCCTTATCCTCTCAGTACATGTGCAATTTTGACCAGGGGTAAAAAAGAAAAAAAAGGGAAAAATATAAACTGATGGGCAAAACCGTTCAGCACACGACGGTCTCAGAAAAAGAACCTTGAACTGTGTCTGTGGTTCCGTGGCTGTGTTCCCGGGCAGTGTGGAGGAGGGGAAGCAGAGACAAAAGCCAAAATCTGAACCCCAGCCCCATACACGGTCTTGGTCGCCCTAAGCCTCAAGTTTCTTTCCCTGTAAAAAGACGATGATGCTTACACTACGTGGTTTGTGTAAGAATCAAAGGATTTGAGGGTTTTACACAAAAGCCCCTCAGCATACAGAAGCGCCCACCCTTCTCCTGATCTCCCCTCCCCCAATGTGTCAAATATTTACTTCCTACTGAAGGGGGCTCGGGGCTCCGGGGCATGGCCAAGCGTTAGACCACGGGTTCTGGAGCCAGGAACGGGTGGCTTGATTCCGGTGTCACTTAATGGCCACGTCCCCTTGGACAAGTTCATCGGGACTTTTGAGTTTCTGTCGTCTATAAGAGGCAGTTACTTCTGCCGTGTGCTGCGCCATATTGGTCAGGGTGTGGGAGAAAAGTGCACCCTCAAACTGGGTGACCTGAGGAAAATGGGTTAATAAAAGAACTATTGAAACTGATGCATAATTCAGAGCCAGCAGCAAGGAACCGTGTGGCACCTGAGAAGACAAGGAGTTGGGGGGCCATTATCACCCAAGGCCAGACGGCTGATGCCAGCTTCCACCGCTGGAGTCTGGAGAGGGCGGCCATCTGAATAAGCCACGAGCCAGGAGCCATGAACTTTGGGAGAGGGCCACGGCCAGCTTGTGGCAATCTTACGGGACGGACCAGGCAGAGGCCTCTCCCTCAGCCTCTCTCCCCTCCTGCCAGGACGCCCCTCTGTAGAAACTCAAATGGACGCAGAGGGAACATGATGACCTCAGAACCATGGCCCTGTGCGGCAGCCTCATGGGGCAGAAGGCAGGGTGGGGACGGGCCGGCGAGCAGCACCCGGAGGGGCACACCTGTCACCGAACTGAGCAAATGAGGGGAAGACCACAGCTGGAGGCCTTCTGCTGAATCAATGCACCACGTTATCCTTCAGGTGGGCAGGTGGGCAAGAACAGATGGAGGGGCACAGAGGAGGACATACAGACCGGCTGGGTGGGCGGGTGAACGGAGGGACGGACAGGTGGGTAGGTGGGCCAACGGCACAGGAAGGTGAGTGATTTGTCTACATTCCCTGAGGAAGAGGCAAAACGATAGTCAGAATCCACCAAGGGAAGGTCTGCCTGCCTTCCTCCGAGTTATCCTTCCTTTGGAGCTGGCATCCTGATGCGACCTCGGCGTAGATCTGAGGGCTGGGGGCTCCTCCAAGAGGGGCCTCCGGTGAGCTTTAAAAAACTCCTCCTCGTGAAAGCTCCAGACTTTGGAACTCAGCTGAGCGGCTTCCCTCCCTGAGGACGGGCCTGAGCTGACGCTTGGCAATGATGGGTCCTCGTGGCAGAGCTGTGCTATTTAATCAGACCTTTGATTAACTTATTCATCTATTTTGGTTCCCATCAAAGCAGGAGAGCTTGGTGAAGACTGAACACCAGAGCGCCGGGCTGAGCCATCTAATTAGATTGCCCTGACTCTCGGCTTTATTTTTAACACACATGTGAGGCACTTAGATGCATCACCGAACAGTAGGGCGACAGGAATAAATTAATCTCAACATGAGCCCAGGCCGGAATGTCGCCCCAAGTCCCCGACTTAATACATAATCAATTAAGTCAGAGCGTTCAATTAGAGGTAAAGGAAGCATTCGGAGGAGTTTGCGTTCCGAGAGAAAACCCCAGAAAGAAAACCGAGGTATCTATGGGGCGAAAGAACGTGTGGTAAGAAGCAGATACATTTAGTATAAA
>CM053611.1:98277875-98299108 GCA_028646535.1 Procyon lotor
CCCCCCCCCCCCCCCCCCGGCTCACCTAAAGAATGAGGCACTTGTGCACCTGAAGACCCGGCATCTATGCATTACTTAGGGGGGAACGAACCCCACAGTATCAGCACTTCTCATTTTGGACAGCTCCCAGTCACACACATTATCTAGACCACCATGCACCCACCAGGTTGTTCCAGAATTCTAGGAGGTGAACTTCATTCCGCTCTCCCTCCAGTGACACATTCAACAGGTCCGCAACCCTGTCACGTCAGCTGTAAAAAATTAATCCGCCTTTAATGGTGGTCACCTAAAGAGGAAGAAGGCTGTCGGAGGAGGAGACTTTTAATGAAAACATGTCCATACCTTCTTTTTGGGAATGGTCATGGTGTAAAGCAGCAAGTCTGGAGTAGATGAACCAATTCTATTCTTTAGTTCTCACTCACCCACCATGACGTCCTGCCTCTAGGACCCACACTGTTACCAGGTCACCGATTCTGAGAACCTTAAGATCAGGGTCTTGGACTTACTCATTTTAGCAAGGCCCCAGAGCACACAGAGACGGCATTCTATTGCAAGTTATCTAATAAGTAAGAGAAACAGAACCTCAGGAAGTAACTTGACAACGCTCATCCTATCCAGCTCTGCCCTCAAACCCGCTCAACAGATCAGGGACATTGATTTTTAAATGGATTCTGCACCCTGCAAAGTCCAAGTCCAATTTTCCAAATATAAGGCCAGTTAGGTCCACACTCACCCGCTACTAACCACGCTTCTCTTCGCCTTGCGTACCCCGTGGGTCACTCACTCATACACAAGTATCTCTCCCATCTGAGCATTCCTTGTGGCAGGTTCACTATTTTACCTCAGAAACTCCCCCTAGGGCTTTCTAGCGTACTTTGCATATAGGAGACATTCAATTTGTTTGCTTTTAATTCAAATGTGGACATACTGGCATATGGATACTGGAGACTAGAACATAAATGTAATTTTTTTCCCCCCACGGGCATCCTGAGGAGTCCTGGAGGGCAGCCCTAGAGAACTGGTTTATCAGTTTCTTCTACCATCAAAAGGTCTGGCCTTCCTAAGTGGAAAAACAGAAGGCCAGGCAGATAAAAGAAATGCATTTCTTTCTTTTCTGACAGGGAAAAGTACAATGATGAGGGTATTAAGTTTTATAGCTAAGCTCAGCAGATAATAAGCAGGCAAAGGATTCCTGCTCGGGAAAGGTATTCGCTTCCTTGGGCAGTGAAAGCCTGTCATTAATTCACAGAACCAGATAAAAAGCTCCTACGCCTTCTCTCCACCCTCTTCCTCAAACCCTCCTTGTTCTGGATAATGGTGTACCCAGCATGGGCACGCCCCCTCTCCTTCCCCTTCGCTTCTGGAAATCAAGGTCCAGCTCCAAATCCCGTGTCTCCTGAGAAGCCGGCCCTGACTATCCAGCTGGTAACTGAGCAGTACCGCTCTGCTCCCAATTTCTTCCTGGGCTCTAAATTCCTGCAGAAGACATTAGCTTTTCTGTGTCTGAATGGTGCTGGAATCCTGTGCATTCAGCAAATCCTTATCTGCCGATTGGCTTGGACCAAGGTATAGACCTGAGTTACCACCTCTTGATTGAAAAGTCGACCACCTATTAATTCGAGTTGGCATCAGGTTTCCCACACTAGCCAGTTTCCCTGGGCCCCCGAGAACATGGAAACCACTGGCAGTCCATCTGCCTTGATCTTGGAGGGGCTGGGAACTTCTCCAGGGACAGACTAAGTGCCTTGGGAAATCCCAATAAAGTTACCCAAACCAATACATATATATTGGTTCTTTCTGCTTCCTAAATATGCATCTTCTTCCCATGACAAACCTACAAGGGGGAGTTGGAGAGACTCTACTGGGTGTCTACTCAGAGCAGCTCTTCAGGCTCGTTGCTATACAAGCTGGAAACACGCAGACACGCAGAAACCCTCACTTTCCCAGTCTCCCCTGCAGGCAGGATGTGAACACAGGATCATCGTCACCAAGGCACCTGAGGGGAAGTCAGCTGGGAGATTGTGGGGAGAAGATTCCCTCCCTGAGACTGAGAGACAGACAGAAGACTAAGGCTTTTGTTTCCTTTCCAATGTCTGGAGAGGAGAGGACTGATGGGTTCGTTATGACCACTGCAGCCTGAAGAGCCCAAGAGAAGCCCCAAGAAAACTACCGTCTCATGGAACTGCCAAGCATTTGTAAGGAAAATGAATAGGTTGTTTAAGCCATATTTAAACTGGGATAGTTCTTCCTTTTTCTTTTTTTTTTTAATTGTACCAAAAGCAACCTAGTTGATATTAGATCATCATGTGAAAGACCAGGAACCACAGCAGGTCTGTACCTTCTCTTTGGGAACTGTCATGGTATAAAACAGTGAGCCTAGACTAGATGAACTAGGTCTATTCTGACCGCACAAATAATGCAAGTAGGAGTCCTCAGCCACCTGCTTCTCCACCATAATCCTTTACCCGTCCCACGAGTATACCTCAAACTCGGTCCAAGCAAAAAACGGTGGATTTATGAAGACACACAGCCCCAAGAAGTTTCCGGGTGTTCCTCCAACTACATTCTCACCTGCAAGATCCTCTTACAGAAATGGTGGCACCATGACTGCCATGATTCACAGGCAGAGGAACTGAACCCCACAGTGTGCATGTGCTGCCTACCACATGGGGAGAACAGGGTTTCTCTTCTAGTTAACCTGCGTGAAGTCACTATTTTCTCTTTGGCTTTCTCCTTCTCTTCCTCCTTTCTTTCAGAAGGAAAATCATATATATATATTTATATTTTTTTTTTTTTAAACTGGGCTAACTATATAAATTTTGTATAATACAGCAACAACAAAAAGACCTGGAACCCATATCCCCAGAGGGAAGCTAATAAATGTTGCCCTATGTTTCCTTTTTTCAGTAATTATGTAACTGTTTGGATGACTTTAAATATGAGGGGGGAGCTTTGTGTCTTTCTTTAAACTTAATACTACATCACAAGCTTTTTTCCCTCTTCACTGATTCAGGCAACATCCAACTTTGTTATTAAACCACTAAAAGTCTCATCAAAAAAAGGCATTTTGAAAAGCTTCGAATATCCCATTGTGAAAATGTACCACAATCTCTCCACCCTTTTGCCACTACGGGGATACAAGTTGTGTCTAATTTTTGCTACTGTAAACAAACAATACCATCATGAAATCCTTTGACTCCACCTCTGTTTCCTCAGGGCAGAGAATGTCTGCATCCTGTAGCTTGCATATATTTTTGGAGAATCTTGAGAAGTGTTGCCACACCATTAAAAAGAAAAGTATTCTGATGTTCTTTTATACCAGGCCCTTCCACAAGAGTTGGTCCCAGTGGATACCTGCCAATATTGGGTAATATATCTTTTTTTAAAAGCCTCTGCCATTTAGATACAAAAATCTTATTTTCCTATTTCTTTGAATACGTAAGAATGCTCTTACATTACTACTATGCTGAACCTCCCATTAAAAAGTTTGTTTCTGATGTAGTATTACTTCATTGCAGCCAAGAATGGGGCCTGTATAATTTTTACTCCTATATACTTTTTTTATCATCTGCTTTTCTAATTTTGTTAATTTTTTTATTCTGATCCTTTACCCATTTTCCTTTGGTATACTTTTCCTATTGATTTGTGAGGTCTTTGTGTCTTCCTTATGTCTATTCCAAGTATCATTTTCCCCATTTATCACGTGCCACTTAATTTTGTCTCAGTTGCTGATTGACATTCAAAAATTTTCCTTTTTTCTAATTAATTTCAATCAAATCACTAGTTTTCCTTTGACTGTTTTTTTTTTCCATTTCTCTTTGCCATATACCAATTTTCCTCACCCTTGGATGAAAATTTTCTTATTCTTTTTCCCTAGTCTGAATGTTTCTCTTTTTAAACTCAAGTCTTTAAACTACCCACAATTTATTTTTATATCTGGCGATATCCTATTTGATCTTTTCCCAAATGCTCAGTCTTCACAATAATGCCTTTTGCTGCATAATCCATTCTTTCTCCAGGGGTTGGAAATTCTTCCTTGAGCAAAGGTTGATAATTACCCAAAACATAAGATATCACTCTTTCCTTTCATATTCACAGCTGATAGAAGTAACTGCTCCTGGGATTCTTCCCTGCTGAGTGGAGGAAAAGCCTCAGCATTCTCATTAAGACTCTTTCCTTCAAACATTTACTTAGAGTCAATTACATGCAAGCACTATGCTAACAGTGGGGGACAGATCGGGTGGTTAAGAACCGAGGGGGTCCATCCATGTGGACTTTACATTGCAGCAGCCAAGTCAGACTTATGAGCAATACTGGGGCATGAAAGGCACTGAAGAAGTAAGTATATAAGAGAAGTGTTTAACAAATAGCTACACAATGACAGGTGTTGGGAAAAAGGAAACAGAGTGGCACGACCACCTTAATAGAATGGTGGAGCAAGAACCGTTACTTGAGATTCAGACTGAGCTCTAAACAACAGATGTGGAAGGAAGTGAGGAGGGAAGACCTCTATTTCAGGTAACATGGTGAACTAGATACAGTAGAACGTTGTGCATGACACTGTATATAATATACATGCATACATATGTATATAACATATATGCATAGGTATTAATATACATAGATTTTCATCCAAGAGGAAAATTTGTATATGGCAAAGAGAAATGGAAAAAAAATATTAACTGAAATGAACTATACTTCAGTTTAATTGAAATGTGTATATATTATATACAACATTGTAAACTATATATGTATATATGCAATGTGTGTATATATATAGTATAATAGTTGTATATTATATACAACATATGCATCTTAAAAAATACCACATTTGGGGGCGCCTGGGTGGCTCAGTCTTAAGTGACTGCCTTCGGCTCAGGTCATGATCCCAGGGTCCTGGGATCGAGCCCCGCATCGGGCTCCTTGCTCGGCGGGAGGCCTGCTTCTCCCGCTACCACTCCCTCTGCTTGTGTTCCCTCTCTCGCTGTGTTTCTCTCTGTCAAATAAATAAAATATTAAAAAAAAAAAAAAACACATTTGTATATTATATATACCTAAGATACACAGTACATACTAAAATGTATATCATAGAGGGCGCCTGGGTGCCTCAGTGAGTTAAAGCCTCTGCCTTCGTCTCGGGTCATGATCTCAGGGTCCTGGGATCAAGCCCCGCATCAGGCTCTCTACTCAGCGGGGAGCCTGCTTCCCTCTCTCTCTGCCTGCCTCTGCCTGCTTGTGATCTCTGTCAAATAAATTAATGGAATATAAATCAATCAATCAATCAATCAATCATGTACAATTGAAATATACCTATGTAGACGATGGCATTTTACAGAGTTCTGTTCTAGGAATCAAAGCCCGACCGACCACCAGGCTGACGGGCCCTGATCCTGTTTCCAGCCCCTTCTGGCCAAGATGTCTTGGCCAAATTGCCTCTAGTGTCAGGTTCCTCAGCTGCGACATGGGATCATCACAGCACTAACCTTAGAGAGTGGCTGTGATGAGAGAACCCACATTAAATACTTAGGACTGTATCTAGTACTTAAGCACCACATAAATGCTGGCTTTTACTGTTATTTTACTACCATTTCCTATGTTTGCTGTCTACCGTCTTATTTAGCGCTCAGCTTCATAGTATTTTCTCCATGGCTCATTCCTAAATTGGCCAGAGAACTGCCATTTTCTCATACGTAGAATCAGCTTCCAAAAAGTTAATTCTAGTTTTGCTTTTTATTTTTCTTATTTCACAGCCATCTGCTATTAACTTTATTTTCCTTCTGCTTCCCTTAGGTCCACACCATTATTCTTGTTTAAATTATCAAATGGAATGTGAGGTACATTTATCATCATCTTTGTGTTTGAATAATGAAGGCACTGAAGGCTATTAAAACATCTCCAACGACAGCTTTGAGCACATTCCATAAGCTTTACTGTGAAATATTCCTCTTTTGTGGTTTTCAAAATACGCTATAATTTTTAGTTTTACTTCCTTTTGGATTAAATAAGCATTTAGAAAAATTCTTCACCTTCCCCTAATTTCCAGGTATGCTGAACCTCCCATTAAAAAGTTTGTTTCTGATGTAGTATTACTTCATTGCAGCCAAGAATGGGGCCTGTATAATTTTTATGGTCTGGAATTTAATGAGGTTTTCTTGTGTCCTCAATTTATGTAATTTTTTCATAAACACATGAAAATCCAATTTTATTCCATTTTATGGATATGAGCTTTGAGATCTACTCATAATGATCATATTCTTAAAACTGTCTTTGTCATTAACAAAACGATTTGCCTTTTTAGTGGCTGAAATGCTACCAATATATCCTATATTTCCATCGGTTTTTGCTTTATATATTTGAAAGCTTTCTACTTAGAAAGCAGCTTGGCTATTTCCTCTTAAGGATATCACACTTGTCAATTCGAAACTACTAATTTCAATTAAATATACTTTATATTTGAGATAACTGAAATTAACATCTGTACCTTCTTTTTCTTCATATGTCTGAGACATCTTATACACACATTTATTTTTTAAGTTTATACCTTATTTTAGGTATATTTCTTGAAGATTGTAAGCATACCGTTAAGACACTACTTAATCAAGCATTGGGCTTTTTCTCCAGTAACAGAAGTTTAAATCATGTGTATTTGTTATAATAAGTGATATTGGTTTTGCTTCTGGAATAGTATTTTCATGTATTATTTTTTCAGCTTTGAGAAAAAAATTACATGTATTACAATCACCCCCTTTTTAAAATTTTATTTATTTTTTAGATTTTATTTATTTATTTGAGAGATTGACAGCTAGTGACAGAGATAGTGAGAGAGAACACAAGCAGGGAGAAGAGGGAGAAGGAGGCTCCCACTGAGCAGGTACCCAGACACAGGGCTCAATCCCAAGACTCTGGGATCATGACCTGAGCCAAAGGCAGATGCTTAACCAAATGAGCCCCCCAGGTGCCCCACAATCACCCCTTTTAAATGAACAATGCAACGACTGTATACAGGCTGCAACCACCATGCTATCACTTTATACAATAATTCTATCACTCTGCCCCCCTTGCATTCCCCTCACACTCCTTTGTAGGTGGATCCCATCTGCCCCACTCTTTGGCTCTTACTTAGTCTTGCTTTCAAGAATCTTGTCTTAGTTATATATAACACGCAGTCTTTTATGTCTGGCTTTTTTCTCGTAGTATGCTACTTTTGAGATTCACGGATACTGTTCTATCAGATTCACTGCTGAGAATCAGCATTCCATGAGATGGATATACCAGGACTGTTTTCTCTGGTTGATGGACATGGGCGTTCTGTAAATAAAGCTGCCATGAACACTCACGTACCAACTTTTGGGTGTGCATGTTTTTATTTCTCTTGCATGGATACCCAGAAGTGGTGTTGGTGGGCCATAACGCGAGTCTGTTCAACTGCTTAAGAACTGACAAACCGTTTTACAAAGTGGATGGACCATTTACATGTTTACTAATGTACAACAGTGCTGGTCGTCCCACATTCTCATCAACGGCCTGGATTGTCAGTCTTTTAAAATCTTGGCCACTGTGGTGGGCGTGAGGCAGAAACTCCTGATGACCTTAATTTGCATTGCCCTGATGACTAATGATGTTGAGCATTTTCGTAGGGATTTATTGGCTATCCTTGTCTTCTTTACTGATGTGTCTCTTAAAATCTGTTGCCCATTTTTAAATTGAATCATTTGTCTTCTTGTTACTGTTCTTAGAGTTCTCTGCATACTCCAGATAAAGATCTTTTATCAGGCGTATGCTTTGCAAATATTGAGTCTGTGGCTTGTCATCTTCTTATTAATGTCTCAAAACAACAAAAACTATCAGTTTAGATGAAGTCCGACTTACTAGTATTTTTTTCTCTTTTAGTTTGTGCCTTTCATATCCCACCTGAGAAATCTTTGCCTAACCTAAAGTCACTAAGATTTTCTCCTCTGTTTTCTTCTACCAGCTCTATTGCTTTAATTCTTACATTTAGGTGTAAGATTCATTTTAAGTTAATTTTTGCATACGGTGCAAAGAGGATCAAGGGTCATTTTTCGCCCATATCTAATGTTCCAGCATCATTACTTTTTTTTCTCTCTCATTTTGTTTTTGCTCCCCACCCACTTCATACAGACTTTGTTTCTTGCAATATTCATCTCCAATAACTCAGTTTTAATTCGGTTTATAACTTTACCTGTGTTCACCTTTGAGTTTTGCAGAAATATCCTACTTTTTCTTTCTCCCAATGATCAGAGTAAAGAGTTACAGAATTCCACCAGAATTCTATAAAACGCAAATAACTCAGCATCTTTAAATCCAACGCACACTTCCCAACTGGTGTTAAATGATCAGCGCTCCAGTATTAGGTGCAGCATCTTTTCCAACGGCCAAGAGATGGAGGCAACCTAAGTGTTCACCGACGGTGAGTGGAAAAAGAATACTATTCAGCCATAAAAATTAAGAAAGAAGGTCTGACCATCTGGGATAACATGGATGGCCCTTGAGGGCATTATAATAAGTGAAATAAGACTGAGAAAAACAAATACATATACTCTCACATGGGAATTTTTTTGGGGAAAAAGAAGAAACTGCAAACAAAAAGAGAACAAAGAAACAACCCCGCTGACCCCTGCCTGGCAAGCTCACAGATACGAAGAAGGGCTAGACGGTTGCCAGAGGTGGGAGGTGCAGGGTGGGCAAAATGGGTAGAAGCGGCAACAACAATAACAAAACCATTTGGTTATTTGTGCAGGTCTTTAAGAACAACATCTGGCATCTGCCTTCATCTTTGCAACTGACTTAGAACAATTATTTCCACGTCACTTCTTTCAGTACACACTGCCTGCCCCTTTAGAACAAGACCTTTTCCCCGTTCTTGAATATTCATTTTGATGACTTTCTTTGGTTGGCTGGCAAATTATGGATACTTTCTTCAAGTATAGATGGGTGTGTATTTTGTGAGCTCTTGCACGGAATATCGTGTCCTGTTCTCTTTAGACACGAGAAAACATGGCCAGTGTTCTGAGGTCTCTGCTCAAAAGGGACTACAGACATTTTCGTAAGGACAGCTATTATTCCAGCAAAAAGGCAGACAAAAAAGAGACAAAGATACGTGTCTCTTTACCCTTGCATCATGGCGGAGCTTCCGAAATCAGGCCCCACTGCTCCTCCATCACCACCAAGCCCATGTGGCCACGGAGCCCTTGAAGGGCAGCCTGCCCAAGCGGAGGCGTGTGAAATACACACTGACTGTTATTGAAGACAGTATGGAAAAAAGTACATAAAATATCTCTTCAGTAATTTTTAAAATACTGATTTTAAAATACTACACTGAGCAGGTAGCCAGACACAGGGCTCAATCCCAAGACCCTGGGATCATGACCTGAGCCAAATGACCTGTTGAAATGATAATATTTTGCGTATATAGGTTTAAATAAAATGCTATTATTAAAATACCTTCCACTTGTTTCATTTTTGACTTTGGAAATGTGACCAGTAGAAAACTGGAAATTAAACCTATGATTTGTCACTGTATTGCCAGCAGACAGTGCTGCTGAAGAGACAGACGACTTACAGTCATGTTCTGGCTCACAATGCTGACTAATTCCAACAAGTCTTTTTTCTAAAATTCCATTTCTTCACCTGGAAATGGGTGAGAATAATTATACTAACCTCAAGGCTTACTGTGGGGATAAAATAGTATTATGCATGTAAAGCTATTGTGTGGGCATATAATCAATTCTTATTAATGAGAGTTATTATTATTCTTAAAGGAGGGATTTTTTTGTTTAATCCTTGTAACTCAAATACATTTCTAGGTTATCCCCTGATGCGGGCAACTTATCACCCATGTAGCCTGGATTGTAGGGGCGCCTTTTGATCTGCGTCCATAGAATTCTCCTGGCCTCTTGAGAAGTTTTCCTGGGTTTCATCACTCTGTGGACGGCCCATCCAACATGCTTGCCTTAAAGTGCTAATTTTCATCCCATCGCTTCAGCCAGTCCATCCCACAGCAATATGCCAAAAAATATACCTCATCTAAAACACTGGAGCTCTGAGATTTCATTCCCCAAATCCAGCCTTTTATTATCCTTTCAAAACATGTGGATGAAGACTCCTATTCTCACTGGGAAAATATCCTAACCTCCTAATTCCCAGTTCACTCTGCCCAACCCAATTCACCCATCAAATACCTCTGGTCTTGTCTTTTTTTTAGGGGAGGGGGTCCAGCTCAGATTTCAAAATCCATCACTGTAACCACATTTTTGAATCACTGATGTTAGTGTTTAACTCCTAAGTTGTGGACAGGTATAGTTTTAAGTACAAGGGAAGAACACCGCGTTAAAGGTTAAAAGAAAGATTCGGGAATCAGTTCTCCCTCCGATTAGCAGCACTCTGCCCCATCCTTTGGTAATACCTTACTAATACAAGAAAATGTGTGCCCTTTGCACAGCATGGGATTCTTGAGGACAAAGAGAAATAAGGTACAGGAAAGCACTTCCTTCTTTATCAAGGGTAATGAACTACATATTAGGAAGGCCACAGCCATGAAAATGGAAAGGATCAACGTTCAGGATGGGGAAAAGGTGGGTGGGTCAGGGGACACTTAATTGCCTTAAATGTGTTTAAGCGTCTGAGCCCAGGCCCATTGTAGCTCCTGATGGGGCATGTCAGGTACGTAAATCTGACACACCTGTTGTATTCTGAGGGCCCACAGAGAAGAGTGGACAGAGGAGACAGAGGCAGACGGGAGCACACTCAAGGAAGGCAACAAGGTGGAAACCATGTAACCATGTTATACTGAAACGTCACAAAATATATTTAAGTGTCAGTTACATTCCAAGTACTGCCGTTTGGGATACGGCTGAAGGACTAGAGAAGAGCGGAGGACCTAGTGGATCTGCTGGTCTCCAAACAGCGGGCTGACTCACTCTGCAGTCCCAAGGCACAGAACCCATGCATTTCCAGGAGCCACTTTTGACTGGGTTTTGTCCTGAGAGCTGGGCATAGAGATAAAAGTTACAGGTCTTGCCCTCCTGGTCTCATAGTCTAGAGGGGAAGGCACATGAGTTAATAGACAATGATATATACCCTTGCATTTGTTCTTTATTAATGTTCAGGACCAATGGGGGAATCAAAAAGATAAAAGATTTCAGTACGGCATAAGGCGAATATTTCTAATAGAGTTTCTAAATATGGAACAAGGTCCTTTGGGAGGTAATGGTCTCTTATCTCCGAAAGTATTCAAAAGCAGAAGATTAATGACCATTTATATAGAATATTATAGAAGAAAGTGGAAGGTTATGCCAAATGAATGCCAAGTTCCTTCCTAATTAAGATTCTATGATTCTCAAAAGGAGACGGGGCCCATTTATTAGGACACTCCATTATACAAAGAAATATTTCCCTGTGTATAAAGTGAATTGTGTAACAGACACAGGAAAGATTCTTTTCTAATGCAGATTTCAATTTTCAGTCAGTTGCTTACAATTTTCCATGTGTGATATTTAAAAGCCAATGACCAGCCTTCTAAATCCATTTTCAGATGCATTTCACTCATCCATGCCCTTCTATGATCTCACCCTTGTTATCCAAGAGAGAAGAGCCCATGGCAAAGGCCAGAAGTGCATTGCTGGCCTTAGAGAACCAGCCTTCACAGTCACAAACCACATGCATAATCCAGGGCCCAAGAAAAACAATAAAGAGGGGGAGAAGAGTAACTTTTCCAGACCCGGGCATAATATTGAACCCCAGTCAGCCTTCCTATATAATGTGAGACCTGAAAAGAGAGACAGAATAAGAGCAAAGATTTAAGAGGTTGATCAGAGCCATTTTCAAATCTAGGAAAAGAGAAGGAATGAACACAGAATTTGTGAGGGCCTACTGTGCGCCAGACACTGTGTGCTTTCCATTACGAGACCTCATCTATAACATTTCATCTTCACCAGCAAAGAGGGGCTAGACGTAACCATTTTAAAAAGGCAACTGAGGAGTGTGTGCCACTCTCAGTATTACGTATTACTAGTGAATCTGCACAAGACGAGATAATTCCAAAGGTCACACATACTTCACTTCACTTCTTCGCTTCTTACTCTTCTGCCAGACATCTTAGAGCAGATCATGTTCTCCGTGAGACACGTCCCAGGACTCCTCTCCTGCCTCTGGAGGCCAAGCCTAACTGGACACGACTCCAGCCCCGCTGCGGGTATTTGGTGACTGCATGTGAAGTCCAACCACTGTCAGGTGTGGGGCCTTTGACCTAAGCCCAGGCCCACCATCAAAGCACCCAGACTCAGTTCTGGGAAGAGGACTATGCTGGAAAGAGTCACACCTGAGATCCTGGACAATTCTTAACCTCCCCTCGGCCTCATCTGTCCAAGGACAGGTATTTTTATGGGGCTTCCTTTGAACCCTGAAACCCTATGACTTCCTGTTTGCATTAGTCCCTCCTAACTTGAAAATGTCCACCATTTAAGGAAGCACACCTTCCTGGGAAACAGGGTAGGGAGCAGTTTATCCAGCACCCTAATGAGAGAAACAAAGGAAGTACGTCTCCCAAAGGACAGCAGGGTGCAGAAGGATGGCGGTTATCTAAAGAGAGCTTCTGCAATAGTCCACAAAGTCCGGCACAAAGGCAATGGAGTAGGAGTGGGAAGCCAATTTTTACAGTCAGCCATTAATATTTCCTGTAGCCGTAGCCCTGAATCTCACTTCATAACCTTTCTGATGTTGGTAATGAGCAGGCATCAGGTCTAAGAGAAAAGGGGATAAGTTAGGACCCCCAGCTGGACGGGTGAATCATGAAACAGCCCCTGCTCCAGCTGCTCCCCGTTGCACGCTTGGGATCAGCCTCGCCCTGGCTGATGGCATGGGGGTGACTTTCCGGGCCGAATGGGGTAAGATCAAAGGCTGGTCGGTACGCAGGGTCTTGTCTGAAAACTGACGAGGTATGTATTGCTGATTTAAGGCAAACTGTCCAGAGAGTGCCTGTTTCATTTGGAAAACGATCCTTGGTTGGAGGTGATGGGGCCGTCCCGAACCTCAGCCGCATTGTGACTACAGTGTCCTTTTATCTACAGCAGAAAGCTCCATTCCCCGTAGGCCTTGAATGGAAGGGTCATGCTCAACACATTTGTCCTTCAGCAACAACCAGGGGGGAAAAAACACCACCGAGGGCTTAGAAGACCCTAGTCTGGACACAGTTATGGGGTTCCAGCTTAAAAGCAGACCGTGGGGGGGCGTCTAGGTGGCTCAGTTAGGCGTCTGACTCTCAGTTTTGGCTCAAGTCGTGACCTCGGGGTCCTGGGATGGAGCCCTGCATCAGGTTCCGTGCTCAGTGGGGAGTCTGCTGGAGATTCTCTCTCCCTCTGCCCCTCCCCCTGCTCAGGCTTGCATGCTCTCTCTAATCAATCAATCAATCTTAAAAAAAATAGATAATAAAAGCAGGCCACAGAGAAGGAAATATAACATAGGAGAGCCTGGATTGTGAAGTCAGGTAATTCAGGGCTTTAATTCTGGCTTTGCCACATATGAGATATATACATGACTTGGGTTAACTAACCTCCCTAAGCCACAGACTCTGTATCTGCAGAGTGTGGATAATACTAGCACGTGCCTCACAGAACTATGAATATTCCAGAAGAGCGGCACATGAAACACAGGAAGCAAGGCGCCCCATAAACAACCCATGTTACACTGCAGCTTAATGGGGTCCAGAGACCCCGAAAGCAGGAATTCTGAGTTCAAGCCCAGCCCAACAGTGGCCATTTTGTCCCATGGTGGCTGCAGCCTGGGTCTCTCTCCTGCCCTCCAGACCTGTTCCACCCCTGTGGTTCCTAAATTATACAATCCCATATCTCACAGCCTTTTGTTGGGAGAGGGAAAAGTTAAATAGAAGACTTGGCATTTATTAGCTGCCTGATCTTAGGCAAATACCCTTCCAACTCCATGCTTCAATTTATAAATTATCTGTGAGACGGAGGTAATAGAACTTCTCAGTCCATCTCACAGGGCCGTCATAAGGACGGAGGGACGGCATGCTGCCATCTATAAAGCTCCCCTTGAAAAGAAGTCCCCAGTCCTCCTCCTGCTCCCCTCTCCCCTGCCGACAGGAGCTACACATCTTGAGTAGAGCTCGGGGTGCAAAGACCCACTCCATCCGGTAGCCTGTTGATATAGAGACCTGGAGGCTAGAAATGAATGGGCCCTGCAAACATCAGGAAGACCAATGAGCCTTTCATAGGCCTTAGAGACCAGCAAGCTGAGGATCGCTATTTGCAAATCTACACTAATTGGTTATTACCAAGAGAAGCACACCAGTCCACTGCAGACTTCCCACGCTTCATTTTTAATCATGCACCAATCCCTTGTAAATTTCCTCGTCCCTCTCAGTCCATTCTCCAGCACTAACTGATACACCAGGGGGCCCACAGGAGTGTTTCTGAGAAATGCCATCTCCAACAGCCATACAAAGTGATTTCTCGGTGCCTGATTGGGGGAGGCCCTCGTGTGTGTCTGCCGAAGGTACCGTCAGACACGCTTCCTGAATACAACCACAGAACCCAGCACGAGTCATTTCCCCTCCTGCTCTTCCTCCTTTGCTAACATCAGCGAATGGATGGCATTCTGATGCATTCATGGAGACCCTCACCTGTCCCGGGGCTACTCCTGGGAAAGTCCTGGGACTTTCCACGGGGTAGCACAGATGGGGCTGCCTTATTTATGCCCCTGCAGGGTCACTGGGAGACAGCTAGCGGGCTGGCCGCCCGTGCCCTGAGGCACAACGGGCCTCAGGAACTTGGCAAGGCCTGACTGCGATCAAGAAACCCCTTCCTAATGGCTTTATTACTGTTAGGGACCCAACTCTGAGTTTACTGTCGATCATCATTTTGCAAGTATTTTCGTAGGCCAGGCATCACACTAGGCATTAAAGATACAACGGTGATGAAAAGCAGACCTCTCTCGGCCCTTTTGGAGCCGACGATCTAGAGAAGGGAAGGACATGGACCAGCGTACTCCACAGGGGCGTGAAAGATCACACTCTGTGTTGAGGTCACTGAGGAAAGGTACATGATCCCAGGAGAACACACAATAAAGGATCCCCTACGAGATAACAAACACACGGAAGGTTTCTCAGAGTAAATGTGGCTTAAGCCAAAGAACATGGAATTACCTAGCAATGGGGAAGAGGAGGCTGAGTGGGGGACAGAGGTTAAGAGAGGGAGCAAAAACCTCTGCAGCGGCCCCCTGGTGGGGGAGGGGGGAAGGGGCACAGTGGACGATCTAGTGTGTGAGCAATGGTACATGCGGGCGAAAGATGAAGCCGAGGGAGGCAGGAGCCAGAAAGCACGAGAAAATGCCACTCAGGGCCATGGTCTCTAATGGGAGCATGAGGAAACCGGGGAGGGTTTCATGCACGGGAAAGGGGATGGCAGGGTGGGGCAGGCTGTAGGGGAATCCAGCTCATGCTCCCGACAGGGAATCTACCTGGGGGAAGGAGCGAGCGGAGGGCAAAAGACTCATCTGGACAAAAACTGTGGCCCTGTTCACAGTCTCTCGGTCACAAACGCTTGGAGAGGGATGGTGGCGGGGAGCTGGAGGGCAGCTGGGACGTGGGATGGGCAGATGTGGGGGGAGGGACAGAGGCCGTCGAAGAGGAAGTTTTGGTTCTGGAGGTGCCGCTCCGAAGGCAGGCGGCAGGGATACAATGAGGAGGGGCGCCGGCTGTGGGGGCTGGGCCGATCGTGGCTCGGGGTTTGCACAGCTGGGTTCTGTGTAAGTCATCACTGCTGTGATCGTCAAGTACGGCAGCATCGTGTTTACAAAATGCTTTCCTACTCACTGTCCTTACAGGATCCTGACGAGAGTCTCAAGGGACACAGGATGGTGCGACACGGGTGTTTTACTGGTAGGGAAACAAGAGGCAGGGGTTCGGGACCTTGAATGGGGTGGTCAGGAGCAAAGATCATGTTAGAGGACAGGACCCTCGAGACAATATCCTCTAGAACACATCTGATCGTATTTTTTTCTTCTTATTTTTTGGAGCCATGGACTCTCCCATCTGAACGGATAAAAGTCCAGGATGTAAAAGAATGAACAGCCGGTCTTCCTGGATGAAAGCGGGCATGCCAGAATCAGAGCACCCATCCCTCTGCACCCCGTGTCGTTCAAGACCTCAAGGGAAGCCCCAGGGTTCCCAGGAGCAGCTTATAGCCCTGATGTACTTACTCCTTCGGTCTCCCACTGTGGATTTCAAGAGCATTTTTTTTTAAGATTGATTGATTTGAGAGGGGAGGGGGAGAGAGAGAGAGAGAGAGCATACACACAAGCAGGGGGTAGGAGAGGGAGAAGCAGGCTCCCCACCGATCAGGGAGCCTAACTGCAGGGCTCAGTCACAGGACCCCGAGATCACAACCTGAGCCGAGGGGAGATGCTTAACCAACTGAGCCACCAGGCACCCTAAGAGCATCTTAATCCTATGTTACCTTCGCTGCAAAGGGGAACGGGGCATTTTCAAAGACTGCTGCATTTCAGACGCTGCTGGGCCTTCACAGGAGCTACCTTATTTAGCTCCTGCCTTGGTGGCTGTCACCATGTCCCCCATTAAACACCTGATGGAGCTGGTGCTCTGGGCTCCTCAATGGCAAGCCAGGACGTGAACTTGGGGTTCTGCTGAACCACTTCTGTGTTTTCTTAAAAAAGTAAGGAGTACAGGCGTGCAAGGGGCAGGACACAGGACTGCCCAAAAAAGGAGAGTGAGGAGGGAGGGAGAAGCGTCCTGTGTGCCGGGCGCTGAGCCTCGCCTCCCGTTGCTTTTCCCCACTGTGTTGGTGCTGAGACCCTGGGAGACAGAGAGGCTTGCTTTCACCTTAATTAGTGTAGCAATTTGCTAAATTTTGTTTTTCCCTTTTAAGAGTGTTAATCAATTTTAGCTCGGAATAGATTGGAATGGCACACAAATTACCACAACAATCCCCAAATGCTAAATTCTGAACATCTCGATCAACCTCAGAGTCTGAAATAGGGGAAAATCAGAAACTCCGGCCGGCATCTCTGTGATTTATTTAAAATGTTATGGCTCTGAAATGAAAAGATAATGGCTTTATGAAAGTTGGAACAAGCAATTTGCTGGAATCAGCCTCATGCCTAGGTGTTTAGTCCTTCCCAAGGTGACTGGAGATAGAGCATCAACATATTTCTGCAAAGTTACATGTTCCTCTAACAACAGCCATTTGTTAAATCCATAAGCATCACAGGGTGCCAACTGTGCACCAGAAATCAGAAGAGCGAGACATGCCCCCTGGCCCCTCCCCTAGTAAAAAAGGTTCTAAAGTAGTAGACAAAGGTCTCCTCTTTCCTGGAGAGGTCGGGGAAGGTTCTCAGAGGAAGTACCAATGCAGCAGAGTCGTGCAGGATGAATAGTAGGAGTGGTGACAAGGTAGGTGGAAGGGTATGTCAGCTAGAAGGAACAGCATAAGCAAAGGCTCAAACGGAGGAGGGCGAGCAGAGACCAGAGGTGGTTTCCTAAGGCTGAGGAACAGGAGGAATTTCCAGGAAGGACCCAGATGAGAGGGGAAGAAGGGTCAAGTACCAGAAGCAGGACTTCTTGAGACTGTGACTCTCAACCCCGCTCCAGGCAATGTGGCACTACCGACGAATTTTAGGCAAGGACATGGCATGACCAAATGCGTCTCGTTTGGTGAAACCTTCTGCTCCGACACAATCTTTAATATTTACTTAGTATAACCTTTTAAAGCACAGTCACATATATTCTCTCACTTCTACCTGTTCATTATCCAATGAGGTTGGTATTATAATCACCTTTTTACTGATGATATAACAGATACAGCAAAGGTATAGATTGTCTACTTTGTATCTTAACGATGAGTAAATGACAAGAGAACAAATCAAAACCCAGGCCCCTCTGACTCTGAATTCAGCACTGAGCTCCCTGGGTAGCAGAATTCTCCAGAAGAGCCACCGCAGACCTCTTTCAGGTGCACGCCAGGCCAATGGCCTCCCCCTCTAGAGAAAGCCTTGGTGGCCAGAACCGCCTGGACCAGCATGCATTCTGTCCTGAGGAAGCGGCCCCTTGGATGCTTTCCAGAGTAAAATCAGATCTGGGTGGCAAATAGCCTGGACGTTTCCAGCTGAAAGCTGAGATTTCCGCCACTTCCAGTCTACGGGACCACAGCCAAGAGGAGCGTCCAGCACGAGGAGCTCAGGGAGGCACCTCGCCCTCCCGCTGCCCGTACCTTGAGCTCGTCTGCATTGTAGAAGTCCACACGCACGGCTGGCACCATCCAGGTCTGGAAGAGCGTCGCCAGGATGTGCTCTGCGATGGAATCGGCGATGAGGTGGAAATGCAGGGGGTTCCGCCTGTGAGAAGTGGGGGGAGAGGAGTCAGGAGGGACAAGTACGGGAGTTCCAGCCGCAGAGCCACGTTCTTACCGCTTTGGAACACGTGGTCAGTTCCTAAGGGCAGCTGAGAAGGGAAGTCAGGCTCATCACCAGCCCAGTGCTTGCTGGTAACCAGGATGCCGGAGCTGAAAAGGAGAGCAGGCATCTCACCCCAGCGGAGGATTTCAGACGGGGTCAAATCACTGGTAACACTGCACTCAAGCCAACCACCATAGCTGCTACTAGCACATCTGTGTCTCTAAAAACCTCCAGCAGAGCCTGCGTAACGATTTGGCCAACGCTTTATTTCTACCACCTAGATGCCTGGTCATTAGTTTCAGGAGCACGTGCACAGAGAATAAAGTCTTCAGACCGGCTGAATGCAACAGACAAGATACTTCTCCTACAGCAAGGTACTGAGTTCTGTTTTCTGCTTGTTCTTCTCCAAAAGAAACCCAGGCGCCCAACATGGCATCATTGGGGACCCCCCCCCTCACTGAACACCAGCTTGCCCTCACTTTTAATATTCCTACAGCTTTTATTCATTCTCCTCAACCAGCCATTACTGGGGGAAGCCCCCAAAATACCAAGCAGCTTTACACAAGGGCAAAGCTTCTGGAATCAAATGGAAATGGACTCAAATCCCAGTTGCGGCATTTTTTAGTGGGGTTTTGGGGAGTGTCACTTCTCCCTCTGCACTGCTGCTGCTCCATCCTGCAAAATGTTGAGAAAAAATTCTCCTTATCAGGCCACTGTGTCAATTAGATAAATATAACGCCTATCAAAAATAAACACAGGACCATAAATAGCAGATATGCCTTCTACTATCATAAATACTACCGAGCTAGCAGAAATAATAGCACCGACTGTAATACCACAAATGAGTGCCCTTGGGAAATCCAGAGATGGAAAGGACCTGGTTCCCATGACCTTAGGGAGCTCACACTCCTTAGAGGGACAGAGGAGCCACAGTGTAATAAAAAACAAGGTGGAACATAATGTTGATAACAATCGCAACACAACACAACGTTCGTTGGGAGTGAGGGACAAAAAGGGGCTAATTCTGACTGGGTCGGGAGGACACTGGGGAAGCGGTGTCTTCAAAGATAAAGGAATGTGGTAGGAGGCAAAGGGAGACGGGACGTAATTCGAGGAGGGTAACAGGAGACTCAGTCCGAGCCCAGGGCACGCCGGGAGCGTGCGGGGAGAAGGGCCAGCTGGGACTTCAGGGTCAGAGCAGAGGAGGAGAGGAGAGAGTGCAGGAAGCAGCGAACACCCAAGCAAACAGTCCTCACTTCATCAGCGAGGGGTGGGAACGTGACCCACCGCTCAGCTTTCGGCCTCCTGAGCCTCTCCCCAGCCCTGTTCTAAACACACAGACCCTCTTTCGGTTTCCCATGCCGTCTCTTCACCTGAGATTTTCCATCTTCGATTTGCTCTGTAGGAAACCTTGCCTTTGCTCCTTTGATAAAGACTTACTGAGCACCTGCTACTTGCTGGGAGATGAGCAGGATGCCGGGGGGAAGGTAAGATAACCATCGCTGCCCCCACAAACCTCATGATCCGGCCTCTCAGCCCACCCTTCACACTCTGCAGCCACCATCTGTCTCTCATTCAGCCTTCGGTTCTGAGATCTGCCATCGTTTTTTCCTAGAGTCCTTCTCTGACTACCCGCGCCTAGCTCAGGGGCCCTTCCTCACAGAGCGTCATCTCAGTACCTCTTGACCACCCTTAGGTCTTGATCGCTTGTTGTTGTCTAGATCCGCACTTGACTGTGAGCTCGGGGAGGTCAGGGATCCTGCCAGTCATGTTCCAGTGTATCAGCTCATAATCTAGCTCCGTGCCTAGAATGCAGGAGTTGTTCAATAAATGGACCGAATGGATGGATGAGTGACGGGCAGTGGACAGATAAGGGGAACGGAAGTGCACGTATCATGTAGAAGATGAGACTAGGGGAACGTGAAATGAGGATGTGATTGGAGGCCATGTCTGAAGAAGAAGAGCCTAGAGGGATTTCAGGAAAAGAGATCTTAGACAAGAGGGAAAATGGAGTGGAAGAAGCCGAAGGGGGACACTGCGGTTCCTGGGTTGGTAGTGATGTCTCTAGGACAGGGGATACAAGAGGAAAGGCAGCATGTTGGAGGAAGATGAGGGGTCTGGGATGGGAAGCACCAAGTTTAAGGTGAGGGTGGCAAAGCCAGGTGGCGCTGAGTGGATGAGTCCACACTTGAAGGCAATTAGCCTCCAAGGCTAACCCTCCGTGTACATGACAGGTGCTTGAAGGGTGAGAAACTAAGTAAATGAATAGAGAACACAGTCAGGACTGCAGAATCTCTCCATGGGACCCAATGCCTGAACACTGCAAATTCTTCCAGTAAGCGATCTATATTCAAGAGGAAGGGGCAAATGTGCCCTACAGCGTTCCTTGGAAGCCCTATTAGAAGCCTCCCTGCAAGAAGCTACCAGTTGGCCTGAGTGATGATTGGTGGTCGTATATTTATCAGCCAATGATTTACCTGAAGGCTAAGTGAGAGGCAGCTGGCCTCTGGCCTCGGTGTTGACACAACCATACCCCCCAGCCCCCACCCAGGAGCCACAATGGAGTCTTATGTATCAAGAATAGATTAAGGGGGGAGAGAGGGCAAGATGGCGGAGGTGTAGGAGGCACAGAGAGCCCTGGGAATCAGAAGTCCAGCTAAAGAGGAGGAAATCACTCTAAAAGCCGGCAAACGCAACAGCAGAGAGAAGAGAATAAGAACAGCAATTCTAGGAGCAGAAAATCGACCACTTTCAGGAGGTAGGACGTCTGGAAAAGGTGAATTTAAAGC
>CM053611.1:98299208-98316202 GCA_028646535.1 Procyon lotor
CTCCCAGACACCTTCTTTGAGCTCATCCTGGCCCCTTTTTTTCTGCTCACTTGGCATCTCCTATGAAAAACATGCCTACCATTTCTTCTCTTTTTTTTTTTAAGTAGGCTCCACACCCAGCCTGGAGCTCAACATGGGGCTTGAACTCACAGCCCTGATATCAAGATCTGAGCCGAGAGCCTGACACTTCACCGACAGAGCCAGCCAGGCACCCCCAAACCTGCCTACCATTTCTAGCATGACACTGCGATAATGTTTTCAAACATGTGGCTCCTTGTCTCTCCTGTGAGATCTCTGAGGACAGAAGCCATATTTTCACCTCCATCCCTAGCCTGGCAAGAAACAGGTGCTCAACAAGCGCTTGTGCAACAAGAAAAGGTGGCCAAAGCCCCTCCTTCTAGGTCACTGTTAATGTTACCATTCTGTGTGTCAATGGTACGGGGGCGGGGGGGGGGGGGAGGTTTGTCTCTGCTCCAGAACGTCAAGGTTGGAGCCCTGGCTGCAATAACTACTAAGTGAGTGACCATAAGCAGTTAATTCATCTTTCAAGGCCTCAACTTATTGATCTTCAAATCAGGAACATTAACAGCAAGTAAACAATACTGCATTGTAAGGATTACATGATACAATATAAAGTCCCTGGTGTGTAAGATTTTAATGTATGGTAACCACTGGCGTGGTCTGAATGTCTGCGCCCTGCCCCCCTCACATTCATAGGTCAAATCCTAACCCCTAAGGTGATGGTATCAGGAAGTGGGGCCTTTGGGAGGTGATTAGATCATGAGGGTGGAAAGGATCAGTGTCCTTAGAAAACAGGCTCCAGGGTGCACTTGGGTGGCTCAGTGGGTTAAAGCCTCTTCCTTTGGCTCGGGTCATGATCTCAGGGTCCTGGGATCAAGCCCCACATTGGGCTCTCTGCTCGGCGGGGAGCCTGCTTCCTCCTCTCTCTCTGCCTGCCTCTCTGCCTACTTGTGATCTCTCTCTCTCTGTCAAATAAATAAATAAACTCTTAAAAAAGAAAAGAAAAGGGAAGAAAAGAAAAGAAGAAAAAGCAGGCTCCGGAGAGCTCCGGCCCTCCCTCCATCACAGAAGGACACAAAGAAATTGGCAGTCTGTAACCAGAAAGCAGTCCCCCCTCTCCCTCGGTCATCAGACCACACCGCTGTTCTGATCCCAGACTTCCCAGCCTCTGGGACTGTGAGGAATAGGTCCCTGTGGTCTTGGAGCCCCCCAGCTGGGGGGTATTTTGTTACAGCAGCTCGAGCAAACCAGGATAACCATTGTCAGCGCTAACTTGGGAAACTTGTGATTTTCTCTTCTGCTTTGCATTACGCTTCAAATGAAGTAATTTCAATTAGTTCCTCCATCCATAAACCAAAAATGAGTTGAATGAAGAAACATGCAACAAAGAGCTCTCAAGCAGTAAGTACATGAAAGGCATAAGAGGGGTTTAGGTGACGCAAGAGCTGGGACTCTCCTCTCTTGAAGCAGCTATCAGTGGGGCAGAAACAGAGAGAGAATGCGAATAACTACAGAAACAGAGAGAGAATGCGAATGCCCTGACGCTGGGCCACCTCACACGACTGCAAAGTCTGGGAATGGCACACCTCCCGGGAGCCATCTAAACAGACTGATGTGGACAATGAGTGAAGGGTACCCCGAGAGTTGGATGGTGAGCAACCTATACAACCGTACAGCATGGCTCTGCAAGGAGATGTACAAAGTTACAGGGGTGGAAGAGGAGACTTCTCAACAGAGAATCCAGGATGCCTGCATGGACTACGTGGCAATTAAACCAGACCTTTGGATGAGAAGAGATGGGAGGAGGGAGGAAGGCATCCTGCAGGATGCGATGGGAAGGAACAGAGGCGGGAAAGGATGCAGCATGTCTATGGAGAAACGACAGTCTTCTTTGGATGGACCATACAATAACATTTATTGGACACCTACTGCATGCCAGGAATCGGGAGGGTAAAAAGAAAAAGTGGAAGTCCCAATGGCAGGCAGGGCCAGAGTGTATGACTTCTTAAGGTCCGACTTTCATTGTCTAAGAGAAAGAGAGCCAGACAAGATTTGGGTGCTGAGCAGGAAGGAGATCAAAGTTGTAATTCGGAATGTTTGTCTGACTACAGAGCGGAAGATGGGCCAGCATGGAAAGAGGAAAAGGCTCATGCAGGAGAATGCTGCCAGCATGTGTATGAGGCTTTCCCCTTACAAGCTCTTGCTCTGATCTATTTCAAGCATCTCCCCAGAATGGAGCATAAATCCAGAGACACTTTGCTTATCTTCAGGGAAAAACCAGCTGTTTGCTTTGTCAAAGGGGTCTGTGCGCCTCATCAGAATAGGAAAAGGCTCACTCAGCAGACACCCCAGGCCCCCAGCCCAGGGGACCGCTGAGACCCTGCCACTTCATGGACAATCTCACCAACCTGATGCAGCTTGATCTCACTGCTGTGAGGCAGAATGCCCAGAACGGCTCTGCTAACCTCCACTTTGGGCACCGTCATGAGAACGTGGGTCCTGTCAACCGTCCCCTCTCGGATCCACAAAAAAAGCACCTGAAAATGCTGCCCAGACTACTTTGCTTCAAGTTTCTGTGTAAACCTGAATGTTCCCCTCAAGTTTTGATCTAGAAATCCAACCACCAAGATGGTCAGTCTCACCTTCGTGCCCACGGGCCACTGAGAATCAAGATTACCTAAGTATAGCTCTCCTAACTCCAGGTGACTGAGAGTTTGTGGGGTGTTTAGTAACCTGTCATTCCTCAAGAATGTAAGCTCCATGGGGACAGACATTGGTCTGTCACCCACTGGTATACCCCAACCCCCAGAACCGCGCTGGGCATAATAAAGAGGGGCCCCGAACACACATCCGTCCTCCTGAATTCCCTGCCAAGGCTGAGGGCACACCATTCGTCTGGCCTCACAAGCTAGAAACAGGAGCGTCAGCAGCACTCCCTCCCCATCTGTCTCGCACACGCCCTGAGAGGCCACTGAGTCCAGCGAGTAGAAGCCAGGTCTCTAAGGCCAAACTGTCTGGCTGCTTCTTCTCTTGGTTTGTCACAAACTAACAATACAACATGGGGAAAGCATGTTAGCTGGAGTCTCTGCTCCGGAATCTGTAAAATGGGGTTGTTACAATACGACTGAATTAAAATGTATGAAGCACTTAGAACAATGACCCACAAGGAATACAGACTTAATAAATGTTAGCACGACGAGTATATCTACTCTCTGGTGAGATCTCATGAATATAATCACCCCCTCTCTCCCTGTCTCTGAGCTGGCTCCCTCCAACAGATCCTCTGTCTTGTAAGCCCTGAACTCTCTCCAAAATGATCATATAATCTCTTGCTCATTGTATGATGGAGAAAGTCCAGCCTCCTGCATGGAGGTGATAGGATCTTTGATGATCTCATTCTGTCCCCCTCCATAAGCTCATGCCTTCCTCCTCCCTCCTCAAACCTGCACTCCAGCATTCTCTTCCCTGGACTTGCATATGACCAACTCTTCTCCTTCCTGAGGAATAAAGTGCCACGTCCTCAGGGAGGCTCTCCATGGCCACTCCATGCAAAGTGTCCCCTCCTGCCCCTATGGCTCCCCTACGGCACTGCCCTGTTTGGCTCTTCTTAGCACTTCTTAGTATTGGAAATCTCTATATTTATCTGCCGGTCTATCTCCAGCCCGCTGCTAGAATGTGAGCTGTGTAGGGTGGAGATTCTCTACTTTCACAGTGCACCTGTCCTCTTATTTTCTCTCTCTACCACTCCAGTGCTTGGCAAGTGCCTTATCAATGGTGCAATGTCAGAGATTAATCATGTTTTCCTGCAGGCTTGTGTGCGTGCTATCTCTCTCCCCTGACCACCTTCACGTTGCCTGCGTCCAGTCTTCTCTGGTCAATTTAGACACCATGGCACGGAGGAAGCCATTCCACTGGGTCACATGCCCTTCTTTGTGCTCCCCACAGATTTCAGGGCTCACAACACAGGTGAATGCTATCATGTACTGATCATTCACTTCTCTGTTCCCTGCTAGATGGAGTCTTGGCACTAGAATTGTGTTTTGTGAATAACCTTATCCCCAGATTTTTGCTAGTCCCTTGAAGATATAACCACCCAGTAATTATTTATTGAAAGAATAAATAAACAGACAAGTTAATAATTATCAAGGAGATACAAATGTCCTCACTGTCTGACATAGTTATCTGGTGTTACAAGTAGAAGCATTTAGGAAAAGTGTGAGACTAAACCTTTTAGCTTTGGGTTGGGTGATGGTCTCTTAGGCACAAAACCCAAAGCACAAACCACAAAAGCAAATATAAACTGGTTTTCATCAAAATTAAAAACGCTTGTGTTTCAAAGGATGCCATCAAGAAAATAGAAAAGATGATCTCGGAATTGGAGAAAATATTTGCAAAGGATTTATCTGATAAGGGACCTGTAACCTTAATATATAATGATCTTTTACAACTCAAACAATAAAAAGACAAGTAAGCTGATCAAAAACTGAGCAAAGGAGGGGTACCTGGGTGGCTCAGTCAGTTAAGTGTCCGACTCTTGGTTTTGGCTCAGGTCATAATCTCATAGATCCTGAGATTGAGCCCCATGTCGGGCTCCACACTCAGTGGGGAGTCTACCTGAAGGTTCTCTTCCTCTGTTCTTCCCCCAACTTGCATGCTCTCACTCCAAAATAAGTAAATCTTAAAATAAAAAAAAAATACTGAGCAAAGGATTTGAACAGCCATTTCCCAAAGAGGACATACAGATAGCCAGTAAGTACAAGAAAAGATGCTCAACAACATCAGACATCAGTAAATGTCAATCAGAACCACAAAGGATCACTTCAGAGCCGCTGAAGTGGCTAAAATAAGATGACGACAAGTGCTGGTGAGGATGTGGGGAGACTGGAGCCCTCACTCACTTGCTACTTGTGGAATTGAAAGATGGCAGAGCCACTTTGGAAACTAGTTCTGGGGGTTTCTTCCAAAGTTGAGAGTAAAACAGTTACCATTGCTGAGCTCCTCAGTCGTCCCATTTCTAGTCAGACAGCAAAGCCTGTTCACCAACGTTCACAGGAGCACTATCCACAACTGTCAAGAAATGGAAACAACCCTGATGACCACACGTGATGGATGCATAAACAAAATGCGGTTAAGCCAGGCGTTGGGAGTATTATTGGTGACACGAATAAATGAAACACTGCCACCTGCTACCATGCAGATGAACCCTGAAAACATGGTGCCCGGCAAAAGGAGCCATCACGAAAGACTAATTCACAGAAGACTCCGTTTATATGAAATGTCCCGAATAATCAAATCTACAGGAACAGAAAGACGAGGGAAGCTGCCAGAGGATGGAAGAAAGGGGAAACGGGGAGTGACTCCTCACGGATACAAATGGGGTTCTTTGTGAGGTGAGGAAAACGGTCTAATATTGGGGAGCTGTGAGGGTTGGACAAGCCTGCAGATACTAAAAACCAACAGACTGCACACATTTGAAGAGTGAATGCTACAGTATGTGAATTAAATTCCAACGCTAACTCATTTGCCTGAGCTGGAAAGTGGCCTGTTGAGTTTAGGGGACAGAAGAGACCTGCTCTGCTCAGAGGTTTCTGGGTTCTGTTCCTTAGAGGCTGTGTTACACAGCAAATGGCCGCCATGTTGGGAAGGCTGGCAATTGTCAAGGCTGGCTTCTACCGGAAGGGAAACCCAACTAATCAGGACAGAAGAGCCTGACTGCACCCACATGTGAAAGGATATCGTACCGGGCCCACATTTGAAAAAAATGTCCTACAGCTCAAAACTCAGAACTAACTGCAAGGTTATTTCATCCTCCATGTGTGACTTCTGAGTCTTCTTTTTAAATTCACTTCCTAACTCAGGAAGATAAGAAATAGTTTTAATGATTCCAAAATCAGCCAAAGGCCAAGAGCCCCCAACCTGTTCTCTTTTGTTCACAAGAGATTAGGAGTGAGACAGATGTTATGGACATATTTACACCAACTAAAGTGCACCAGGGGAGGGATAAGAACATCTTCAGAATTTCTTCTTGTCACAAAAAAAAAAAAAAAAAAAAAAAAAAAAAAAGATCATTTTCTCGATACAGGATTCAATGTTATTTAATTTTATTTCTGTACAACATCTAAAATAGTCTTTTATACCGGTCATCAAGTCTATGCATTTTGGGAGCACGGCTATAAGCCCACGAGAAAAGGCTTCTACGTGAATAGGCCAGCACACCTTCATATACAACAGGTCTCACGTAGCCTGCCGGGGTCTGAACAATACAGACATTAAGTCTGGTCTATATTCAGACCAGATCGCACTTTGACAACAAAGAGAGAAGCAAGTGCATGTTTTATCTTCAGCAGAGCCTGCAGACTTTGCTCATAATGAGCAATGCTCCTGCTGCCTCTGGTTTCCTTAACTGCTCCCCTGTTCCAGGTTGGGATGCAATAAATATGGTAATACAAAGAGCGAAGATGATTAAACCCCAGCTTTCTCCATGCTTTTCCTTTCTTATCTTGTCAGGAATGTGCCACAGCCCCTGCAGGGCAATCCAGGGTCTACTTTTATTAAAATATACAGGGACATCTGAGCTGAAATAATCCTTAATTATTAAGTTTACAATGGAATTGCAATTTTAGAAAAAGAAAGAGGCTGTGACAGCACCTCCAATGCTCAGTGAATCTGTTACACTGAGAGCCTTAATAGAACTCACTGCAGAAAAACACAGTGGCCAGAAGGAGGGTTTTTCGGTGTGAGCTCTTGGTTTGAGGCAGAATGAGTGGCACAGATCATGTGGGATGATTCAAGGACAAGTGAGTATCACAGCAGAAAAGCTTTCCATGGGGGAAGAACAGAGCAACTTAAAAAAAAAAAAAAAAAATCAAAAGGCCTCCAGGCTTTGGCAGAGCCAAGGTTAGAATCCCAGGAGCATCAAGGACTCCCCTGTGACCTTGAACAAGCTATTGAACCTCTGTGAGCCTCAGTTTCCTCATCCATTTGTGGGGATAATGGCATCTACCATACCAGGCTGGTAAAAAGGCCAAATACAATGGCCTATGGGATGCTGGGTACCTGAACTATACAAAGTATTTCTCTTTGGTCTTACATACGAGCATGACCAAATCGCATAGATGCCTTCCTTACCTGTTCAAAGATATCATATGCCCACGGTACTCTCTTTTCCCTAGCTTTACTGAGGTATAATTGCCAAAAATTGTATAAATTTAAGGTATACATTAAATATAAACATTTACGATGATATATCTATATATGTATACACTATGAAATAATCACCACAATCAAGCTAATTAACTTACCCACCTCACAGTCACAATTTCCTTTACTCCATACTTTTTTCCTAAGTTTTCCTAGAACATTAATGTCCAAGCCTTTATTTTATGTGCAGTAGGCTCCAAACCCAGAGTGGAGCCCAATACAGGGTTTGAATTCACGACCCTGAGACTGAAACCAGAGCTGAGATCAAGGGTCAGATGCTCAACTGACTGAGCCGCCCAGGCACCCCCACCTCCCAGGCTTTTAAAACCACTATTTACTTCATGCTCAGCACTTCAAAAATATATACTTTGATGGAGGGATGAAGGGTTGATTACAGAAATCACGGTAATGATAACAATTCTCTACATGGTCATCCAAAATGATGACTCAAAATAGAAAGAATAATGAAACTCAAAACAGTAACATTTTTTTTCAATGGAGAGCTCAGACTCTGAAGTGACAGGGTACAAAGCCAGCTCTAGCATCCTCTCTGGGACCCTGGGCTATGACTTAATCTATGGATTCTCAGCTTCCTCATCTGTGAAATGGGGATAATTATAGTACCCACCTCATGGAGTCACAGGGGCATGAAATGCATTAATAACTGAAAAACACTTAGAGCAGAAAGCTAGGTTCGTATTTGTTCAATACACAAAATACAGAAATGTCCCACACAGATGATCTCTGATGACAGTCCAACAGGGCTCTAAGGAAGGTTAGGGAACAAAATCAAAGCTCTAAGGGGTACAGAGATGTCACCAGGGTCACCCAGCTCACAGATGGTAAGACCAGAATCAGAACTTACTTCTGTTTGTCTGTTTTATTCAAATCCTAGGTTCTTCCCGTCACAATCTAGAAACTGCTTCTATAATGAGTTGAAGCTTGAATAAGCAATAACACAATTAGAGGCAGATATTGGGCACAAATATGCTGTTTTATCCTCCGTGTTCTTCAGGGGCAAAAGTGAAGTTTAAAAAAAACAAACAAAAAACCCCACGGAAAACCCAGCTGCTTGATATGCAAAGTAAGGGAAATCACCCAGCTTCCTCCTGCCAACAGGGCTGCAGAGTGTGAGAATAAGTAGATCATCCTTGCAAACAAATATTAAACTTTTGCGAGCTGGCCCACCTTCCTGCCCAGGAGGTAAACACCTAGCTGCTAAGTAATTTTGTTTTTTCCTCTGCTCACTAGAAGCTCGGTTTCCTTGCAGAGCCGCTACACTTCCCAGTTGATTTGTAGTGGGAGTTGGGAGTTATCTCCCCCGATTTTCTGTTAAGCCTCCTTCCATCTGGGGGTGACACGGGCACACAACGTGCTATTTTCTACGAGGTAAGCCCTCACTCACATATATTTTGTATTTATTTTTTATCATCTACCTTTTCCCTTTATCGTAGAGGTTGCATAATGAGATGGCCAAAAATACACGTAAAGAGGAGACAGAAACAAGATCACCTTTATTTCTACTTCTCCCCACACAACACAAAGAACTCCACTTCTAAACACGGTCTCTGCCAGTCTTTCTGCCACCAGTATTTTGACCATGTTCATGCAGCTGGTGCTTACATAGTGGAATAATGTCATGCTTACATTTTCAACTATGCTGTCCCTTACATCATAAAACAGAAAATATAACTTGTCCACATTAGTACATACAAACCGAGAACATGGTTTACACAAAAGGGTGTTCCACTATTAGTCTTATTGTTTTCTAAGTATTATTCAGATTTTTAGGATCATAAGCAGGGTTTTAGGATCATAAAAGGGTTTCTGGTAGTCCGGATCATCCTTCAAAGACAAAGTCCCTAAAGTAGTCATACAGGGTCAAGGTCTTGGGCATTGACACCGCAAAATTTCTTTCCCAAAAGACTATGGCAATTTCCAGTTCTGGTAGGACTACTTAAGAGTGCCTGGGTATCACTCTTTTATGATCTTTTAAACTAGAGCGTGCCCACTGTCACCAGGAGCAATGCAGAAGTAAAATGGATTGGACGAAACAAAGCGAGCCTCAAATGAAAATTTGCTGAAAATCTTGTCCAGAAAATTAATCTAATTGCCGTAATCGACAGTGAAAGCCAAAAGAAGCATCCTACCACTATTATTATATTATTATTAATATTAGGAAGGTACTTCATTTGCCAAAGCATTTTATAATCACGTATTGGTTAATCCCCGTAACATGCTTCGGGAGCAATGAAGCTATTTATAGCCGGACTTTCTGAGCGAAAAGTCTTTCAAAAGTCCTTCTGTCTCGATATCTCAAGTCATGATCGCCAGCACGTCAATTCACAGACATTGTCATTTGTCGAATTTCAAGGATGGGAGGGACTGAAGTGGTCATCTGGACCAAGATAAAGTAGTCCCTGACGTGGCGTGCAGAATTTCCCAAATGCATACTAAGAATCTGCTTTCTTCTCAACTCCCCATGCCTCCACAAAAGCGTGGCCTGCCATCAGCAGCCAATTATAAATCTACTGCTACTTAACTGTAACATCTCTGTGCTACACAGTGACTGTAGGAGTAAAAGTTTACGCTCAGTTGGATTCCTTAGGGTTTCAGCAACTACTGGAATTATTTGATTTGTAGCTAAAGCAACAGCGATACTATTTATGCCCAACAACGCCAAACGTTTTTATGGCTTTAAAATTTGCCATAATTGAAAAATAGCACAAGTGACTATCTGTAATCATGCAAATACTCTTTTCTAAGAAGGAGGCTCCCCTACCTTCCCCCGCAATCAGGGAGGGATCAGAGTTCTTTAGTGGTGACAAGAAATAAACACAAAAAGGTTGAGAACCACTCATCTAATTCACTGCTTAGCAGACAAAATGCCTGGTTTCTAGCATCCGATGAAGGCTGCAAGAACCCCTACAAGAACTTAAAAATGGCACAGGGCGATGGAGGTAGAATCAGGTCTGAGCTAGATCTATTAGTTAACTGGTAGAATAAATATATATTCAGGTTATTTATTAATGAAGTTTCCCAGATT
Organism: Procyon lotor; assembly: GCA_028646535.1. NCBI lineage: Eukaryota > Metazoa > Chordata > Mammalia > Carnivora > Procyonidae > Procyon > Procyon lotor. The sequence goes on from CM053611.1 coordinate 98,309,476, forward strand.
CACTAGCTGAACAAGTAAACATTAGCTGAGCATCTAACACTTGTGAAGCCCTTCCCTAAGACACGGAGAATAGAGAAGTATAAGGCATGGTTTCTGTCCCCAGAACTCCCACACTCTACTAAAAAGATATATGTGAATAAATAAAAGACAACGTACTAAGTACAGTGATAGAAAGATGCACAGGGTATTATGGGCTGGGAGAAGGGGAGCCCTAGCCCAGACTGACAGGCATGGGTGTGCCTTCCTTTAGAAGTTGCAAAGTTGGGAGGGGAAGAGGAGGGAAGAGGTGAGAAATGGACAAACAGAGCAGCATGGGGAACACAACGGGCAGGGCAAACCCAGGAGAGGGTGGGAGCAAGAAGCAGGTCATTGTTGCTGGAGAGTGAAGTCCCAGCAAGGGGAAGAAAAAGAAAGCATGCCGAGAATGACAGCAGGTCCTGATGGTCTGTGTGCCACGGTCAAGAAGCTCGATTCTCTCCCCTCCATGATAAGAAGACAATGAAAAGTTTAAAGACATCAGATTTGCCTTTGTGAAATATCACCTGGCCTTAGAGGCCGGATCTGTGGGGACTGGAATGCCAAGGGCAGGAGAGAGAACATGCAGACCTCAACTGTACCAGGTGCGGTAGGGATGAAAAGAAAGGGATAGAATTAATAATAGGAGGGATACCCTCCAAGTGCATCACAGAGGGGCTGGGTAGGGGGGTCTGAGAGAGAAAGCAGAACCAACGGTCAGTTTCGTGCACAGCTGGCCGGATGTTCATCATGCCTCACATCTCTGCTGCTGCCCTTGACCGCTAGATTCGGGCATTAACTTCACATTGATCTTTGTTTTGTTGAACTCTAAGAGCTTTTCACCCCTGTTCCCACCGCTCAGAACTTTCTGGATCTCGGCTACAGCCATGGATAAGCTTCATCTAACCCTTGGTAAGAATGTGAGAACAGAGCCAAAGACACTGGCTAGAACTACAAACTCAATTCTGGATACATTCTCAATAGGTCTAGATAGCAATCAAGCTGGACCATGAAAACACAGAAGAAAGTTCCTGTTAAAAACCAGAAGCAGGGGCGCCTGGGTGGCTCAGTGGGTTAAAGCCTCTGCCTTCGGCTCAGGTCATGATCTCAGGGTCCTGGGAACGAGCCCCGCATCGGCCTCTCTGCTCAGCAGGGAGCCTGCTTCCCCCTCTCTCTCCCTGCCTACTTGTGATCTCTCTCCTCTCTGTCAAATAAATAAATAAAATCTTTAAAAAAAAAAAAAAAAAAAGCAGAAGCAAATGGCGGAGAGGCAGAATCACTTCCAGGTGGAAGAGGAACCCCTCCTTTGTAGGGCTGTTCCCATGGGGATCCACTAGGCCCCACAGACATCAGCTACGGGCTGGAAAATTTCAGCTTAATATGAGGCAGGACTTTCGGATGGTTAGAAACGCCCAGACATGGGACGGGCTACGATGGAAGAGAGTAAGCAACCTCTGTGAGTCTGCTGGAGCTGTCCTAACAGAATACCAGGCACTGGGGGGTGCTTAAACAAGGGAAACTTAGTTTCTGTGGTTCTGGTGGTTGGAAGTCTGAGATCAGGCGCTGGCAGGGTTGGGCTCTCCTGCGGCCCCCCTCCTGGGCTGGAGGTGGGCTCCTCTCCCCCCCACATCTTCTGTGGGAGGCTGTCTCCCAATCCCCTCTCTGTATCAGGACACCAGTCATACTGGACTATAGCCCACTCATATTGCCTTCATTCATATTGTTTAATTGAATTACCTCTTTAAAGGGCAATCTCCAAATACAGTTCACACTCCAAGTTACTGGGGGCGAAGGCTCCAACACGTCCATTTTAGAGGGACACCGTTCAGTCCATCATACAACCTGTCCACGGGGGCGTTGGCCACAGAGAGGTCTGGTGACCATCAGGCAAGGGAAGGCCAATGAAGGAAGGGAAGCCTCAAATTTGGAGTGTCCCTGAAGGTCCCCTTAGCTCTAAGGGCTACAATCCTCAACAATGTGGGACAGCACCTCCTTGCTCCTGTTAAACATTATTAACACAAACATCTCCCCAGGGATTCACACAGAAATCACATTTCCACAGCAGCTTCGATGACTGACGAGAAATGCTGTTCTTCTGCACCCCTCCCTCGAGGGGGCCCGCCAGCCACGGTCCCACACAGGAGCCACACGTGTGAGCCGTGCACCCAAGCCCCACGCACCAGCCTGCAGAGCCCCGTGGCCGTGCTTACCTGTGAAACAGGACAGACTTGACCAGGGTGACGACGTCACGGCTGGCGTTGTACCCGGCACAGACGATAGCAACGTGGATAGTCTGGGAAGCAAAGAACAAGGGCAAGCAGTCAGACAGATGGAAGAAGGCCTTCCTGGTGCTCCAGACCGTGTGGAAAAGAAAAATCACCCTGATCTCTTGTGGGGATCGTTAGAAAACAAAGGGCATAGTTTGCAGCTGCGGAAAATAGCTCGAGACGGTTTTATTAAGGCTTTTTTAATCGGTTTATGGGGCCATCATCATTTGGAAACCGTTAAGGCTCTTTGCAATTACATTTTGGGGACGAGAAGAAAGGGCGATTGGCTCAAACAGGCAAACAGTGAGTCCCTTTACCCCCACGCTGGGAGACGGTGACAACTGGTGACAAGAAAGAGGAAAGAAATACATCCTAAAAGGCAGAAATGGACAGTGAGGGATCTTAGACTGAAAAGCAATGGCTCAGAACTGGGAGATGTTCTCGCAAGACGTCTCAGGGTAGGGACGCCTGACTGGGCCAAGAGACCAGTGAACATCTATACTGAGGGCCCCAGCTGGGACATCATGCCGAGAACTGAAGGAGGGCAGAATCACAGGGAAGCTCATGGCCCACCTTCCCCGAGCATTCAAGAGCACGGGCTCCAGACATGAACCCTGACTCTGTCCTTTAGCCCAGGGTGACCCGGGGAAAGTGGTGGCAGCAAGAGACTCACAGTAACCCAGGGGACATGACACATCCTGCAGGAGGGCATGGAGTACACAGGGGATAACACCAAGAGCAGAAGGTGGTGCTGGGCACACTGCCCTCCCATCACAGCAGAGAAGGGCTCTAGAGCTGAGCTTCCCAAACGGGGTCCCCTGGCACCCCAGTGTGCTGTACCGTGAATTACAGGACACAAAGTCACTTATCTCTTCAAGCGCGTGCTCGAGGCTACCAGGCAGGGCTGGCTCCCTCAGGCTGGGCTACCCTCCAAGCTCCAGCAACTGGACAAAGGTTGAGAAGCCCTGCTCCCAGGCATCCCATACAGAGAGTCATCCGGCCTCTCAGAGCAGCTCGACGAATGAAGGGTTCACGCCCCTTGGTGTATCTTTTACCGAAGCGCAGCAAAAATGGCAGTTCTGGTATCCTGGTCCCTCCCTTACAGCTTTCAGGACAATGACCTCCGGTTCTCAGGCCTATTTCACCACCTCACCCGCGACATCACCGAGGGAGTTTACTCAGGCTTAGACGGGATTCGAACTCTGGAACAGAGATTCTTTTCCCTTCTACTACACCAGGAACACCTGAAAGATTTTTAAACTACACTCTGTGCCCCAACCCCACCTCAGACCCATTAACTCACCATCCCTGATGACCAGGGTCTAAGGTTCTCGATGGGAGGCAAACATCACCCCCCTGCTCTGCCCGGAACATCCAATAAGGTCTGGGGTCCTTCTCCGTGGTCACTCCTGGGGGGAGGCAGAGGCAGGGCTGCTGCCGACCCCCTACGAGGCACAGAGCAGCCGCCACAACAGAGAATTATCCTGGCCCAAAGCTGACAGGGCTGTTGTGAGGAAATTCAGCTTTCCGAAAGAAGCAAGAGAGGGTGCAGGGAAACTCAGACCCACAACCTACCAACCCGACTTCATCTCACATAAAATAGACCATATTCTGCATATCTTCATTTCGCCACCTGTCAAACGAGGACACCATGGCTTATCTCTGGATTTTCTCTCCCAAAGACTCAGAATGAAAGACTGTAACGTGGAACCCAACTGTCACCACTTAAATTACGACAGAAATGAACAGGAGGATGCCTGCACGAGGCGGACACAGACAGGAAGGGGACGAGAATGGATAAAAGCTGATCAGACTCCCTGGAATCACAAATATTTAAACACGAGCTATCAAACGTTGTCTCGGCGTCAGGGTTCAGGGGCTTTTGAAAGTGGTCCCATTAAATGTAAGCACAAGCACGCACATTCTCAAACATTTTACATAATTTTCCAATCTCTTTAGTTTCATCCAATACACCTGGCCACCGTGAATAAATTCATCATTGGGAGTCGTAGCAGCAAAGCCCGCTTCCCCAGGAATGCAGGAAATCTGAGTGCCATGAACATGCTCTTGGAGGCGTTCTGGACGGTCCCAACTGTAGCGGGGACAGGAGTGAATGCCATGAATGGGAGGGGGGCTGGACTTTGGGGTGAACAGGGGACAGGGATGAATGCTCCTTGAACGAGCAGAGTCACAGACACGGTCTCACCATGATAACTTGGTCTGGAAGCTATGAAGTCCAGGTCTCAAGTGTTTCAATGTAGTGACTTAAAAATGACCAACCGATGGCCACAACTACTGGGCCATTCTTCTCATCAGAGCGAAGGGTCTGAATATCAGATTCAGTGACCACCAGCCACTCATCAAGAATTCCTTATAGCATATAGATGTCATAATTGCCCTTACTGGTCACAGGGCTCGAACAGGGGTGACGGTCCTATCTGCTCCTCCAAACTCACTCATACTCGTCGGCAACTCGGCCTGTGCCCGAGCGCCTGACCTTGATAGACCGAATAACCGGGCCCTCTGCTGCCTCCAATTTCTGGTTGAGTTTGGTCACAGGGAGGCCAGAGGGCAGGTGCAAAGAGTTCAGATCCCCTGCGCCTTTCAGAGACCCTCTCTGAGTTCCGGCTCTCCTGGGCTCCATAAAACCACCTGCCTCACACCCTATAGGCTCAGGGGTTGTTGTTACTCCATCCAAGGAGCTCCACCACCCTCGCTGGCTCCCACGCCTGCGGCCCTGCCTCAATCCCTTCCCACCTCTTTTGAGTGTGCCATTGGTTTCTTTCTAGGGCCTGAACAATTCCAGCGGCCCTTCCTTTTTTATTTTTTTAAGATTTTATTTATTTATTTGACAGAGAGAGAGACCACAAGTAGGCAGAGAGTCAGGCAGAGAGGGAGGGGAAGCAGGCTCCCCACTGAGCAGAGAGCCCGATGCGAGGCTCGATCCCAGGACCCTGAGATCATGACCTGAGCCAAAGGCAGAGGCTTTAACCCACTAGGCCACGCAGGTGCCCCCAAGTGACCCTTCCTTAGCCTTCCATGGGTCCTGATGGCTGGAAGGGAGACACAGGTGGCCCTGAGGCTGCTCCCTAAGGTGAAACGAGGCAGGAGAGTACCAACAGAGCCAACTGGAGAATGTGTAAGCTGTGTTTATAAATTTTAAGCAGTTTGCCAAAGCTCTCAGACACATGGACCACAGGTTCTTTCCAAGGAAGCCCCCAGAGCTTCCTGCTCACTCCCGCTAGTCCTGACTGTGGTGCTCAGCACACCAGAAATCTGGTTTGAGCTGCAAAGCTAAGCTGTGGCTGTGTGAGCTTGGAGCATCACTTAATGTCTCTGAGCCTCCCAGCTTGTCTGTAAAATGGAAATAAAAATGGGCACCGCACTGGGTCACTGTGCACATCAGACAAGTGAGTGCAAGGAGGCACCCCTGATGGATGGATGCCGCTTACCAGATACGTAAACAGCACACAGAGAAGTTGGTGGACATCTCTGTGCTTAAACGCCCTGCCCTCACCTACACAGCCGGGATGTAACACTACTCATCCTCCAGGGTTTGTTGAGAACAAGGAGTTCGTGGCTCTCAAACTCAGTGTGCACCACGACCCCTGGAGGGCTTGTTCAGACAGAGCGGGGGGGTGGGGTGGGGTTGGGGTGGCAGAGAAGGGGGACTCTTTCCCTGAGTTTCTGATCCAGGAGGTTTGACACAGGGGCCTGAGGACTGGCAGCCTCCAAAGGATGCCGATGCTGCTGGTCCAGGGACCACACTTTGAGAACCGATGCTCTGGCTAAGTGCTCTGAAGAATGTCAGGTAAGCACTCAACCCGAGGTTAGCTGTGGTCACATTGAGAGTATGAGGGGTCTTCCAAGAATCTGTTTCCAGTGCCTCTCCAGCGGACTGTATAAAAGTCCTTGCACTTGTACAAAAGAACGAGAGACAGCACCCATCACTGTCTGAGGTCCTGGAATTCATGACTCTCTCAGAGTGAGGATGACGCAACTGAGGAGGACTCAAGATGTAGGCTTCTTCTGTGCAAAGAACAAAACCGTGGAAATCAGGAGAGCTGGGGAGTGGCTGCAATTCTGCCTCTGGCCAGCTGAGTGACCATGTGCAAGTAACTTAACCTCTCTGATCCTTGGTGAATCCTCTATGTAAGGAGGAGGGTAGAATTCCTATGTACAGTAGTAGACAGGGGACACTTTCTAAGAACCCTAAGTGATGCCTGAAACCATGGACACTCCTGACCCTATATATGCTCTTTTTTTCCTACAGAGGCACAACCATGAAAAAGCTTAAGTTATAAAATTAAGCACTGTAAGATATTAACAACAGTGACTAACAATAAAACAATTACAGCCACACACTGTAACAGGTTACGTGAACGTGGTCTCTCTCGATGTACCTTAGTAAACCTTCCCCACCCTTCCTGGGATGAGGGAGGTGC
>CM053611.1:98316302-98328906 GCA_028646535.1 Procyon lotor
GGCCTGAGGACTGGGAGCCTCCAAAGGATGCCGATGCTGCTGGTCCAGGGACCACACTTTGAGAACCGATGCTCTGGCTAAGTGCTCTGAAGAATGTCAGGTAAGCACTCAACCCGAGGTTAGCTGTGGTCACATTGAGAGTATGAGGCGTCTTCCAAGAATCTGTTTCCAGTGCCTCTCCAGCAGACTGTATAAAAGTCCTTGCACTTGTACAAAAGAATGAGAGATAGCACCCATCACTGTCTGAGGTCCTGGAATTCATGACTCTCTCAGAGTGAGGACGACGCAACTGAGGAGGACTCAAGATGTAGGCTTCTTCTGTGCAAAGAACAAAACCGTGGAAATCAGGAGAGCTGGGGAGTGGCTGCAATTCTGCCTCTGGCCAGCTGAGTGACCATGTGCAAGTAACTTAACCTCTCTGATCCTTGGTGAATCCTCTATGTAAGGAGGAGAGTAGAATTCCTATGTACAGTAGTAGACAGGGGACACTTTCTAAGAACCCTAAGGGATGCCTGAAACCATGGACACTCCTGACCCTATATATGCTTTTTCCTACAGAGGCACAACCATGAAAAAGCTTAAGTTATAAAATTAAGCACTGTAAGATATTAACAACAGTGACTAACAATAAAACAATTACAGCCACACACTGTAACAGGTTACGTGAACGTGGTCTCTCTTGATGTACCTTAGTAAACCTTCCCCACTCTTCCTGGGATGAGGGAGGTGCTCACCGGGCGTGAGTTACAATGACAGCAACGATGCAGACGTTCGGGCACCACGTGAGGCTACTGAGGGCCTGACGAATCATCAGGAGGACGGTCAGCTGTTCTGGGAACAGCAGACCACAGTTACTGTAACTGTGGAAAGTGAAACCATGCATAAGGTGGGATTCCTGCACAGAGTCCTCCTAATATTGAGGGCTTCCCAAAATTCAAGATGAAGAGTGAGACAGGATGGTAATGTGTCTCGTCCAAGGTCCCGTGGCTCAGCCAGTCGGTGGCAAATCGAGGGGTTGAATTCAGAGTCCCGCTGTTAAACCCGTACTACCCGGTCTCAATAAGACACACATGGAACTATGGAAATGAAAGAAATGTATTGCTGATGAGCTCCCTAAAAATCGTCCTGCAAACCTCTAGGGCATCTCTACTCTCCTGGGAGGCCAAGGGTCGAGTTCTGTCTCCTCTATACCAAACCATGGGCCCAAAAGACAAAATTATCTCAACCCTGTGGAAGACAAAAGTAGGCACCTCCTATGGTATATCAACTATATTTCAATTAAAAAATGAAATATGGGGCACCTGGGGGTGGTTCAGTCACTTAAGCATCTGATTGTTGGTCTCAGCTCAGGTCGTGATCTCAGAGTTGTGAGATCGAGCCCCACACTGGGCTCTGAGCTCAGCACGGAGTCTGCTTGGGATCCTCTCCCTCTGCCCCTTGCCCTGCTCATGCTTGCTCTCACTCTAAAATAAAAATCAATCTATTAAAAAAATTTAAACAATTTACAAGAGTAGACACCTCCTGACTGTCAGGGCAGCCAAGCTGTGAGGGGCTCAGCAAGTTAGGGCAGGTGGAGCCACAGGGACTACAGGGCCCAGTATGAGGACAGGAGGGGCCACACAGCCAGAGGGGACTTCAAGCACCTTCTCCACAGTCAAGGCCTTGTAAACGCAAAACACATGAATGAACCACCTGACGTTCTCCCCCTGCATACTTCTGGTCTGCTTTAGGGCTTCCCCGTGTGGTGAAGCACAGGGTACCCACAGCAGGCAGAAACCCAAATGCTACGTGGAGAACACACAAGAGGGGCGAGACCAATATCAGGGTGGGTCAGCAGAAGCTGAGCTGCTAGAGAAGACTCATGTTCGGGGCAGGCGGGCTGTCTGAGCACAGCCCCATACTGACCTGCGACGGATGGCGCGTACCTACAGGATGACCCCCCCCGACCCAAAAAGCCCTCACACATTGCCAAAACACACGGCCATTCTGCAAGCGTAGACGGCGTGCCTTCTCTGGGCCAGACTCCCTCGGGGGTGCCAGGGAAAAGCGGGGAGCAAAAGAGGCCAGGCTGTGTGGCAGCGAGTCGGCAAGGAGGAAGCTGGGGTAAGGCAGACCTTCTAGAGCTCACAGGCCTTTGCAAGAACGTGGCTTTTCCTGCGTGTGACGAGAGAAGCCACTTGAGGGTTCAGAGCTCAGAAATGGCACAATCCGACTTATATTTTATTTTAGCTTATTTTATTTTTTTAAAGATTTTATTTATTTGATAGAAACACAGCGAGAGAGGGAACACAAGCAGAGGAAATGGTAGCGGGAGAAGCAGGCTTTCTGCCGAGCAGAGAGCCCGATGCGGGGCTTGATCCCAGGACCCTGGGATCATGACCTGAGCGGAAGGCAGACGTCCAAAGACTGAGCCACCCAGGCGCCCCCCGACTTATATTTTAGAAGACTCTCTTGAGTCGCTGGTTGAGAACAGATTATCCCTGTTCCAGGAGCAAGGAACCTGGAAGCAGAGAGAACAGTCAGGAGGCGACTGCAACCCGCCCTAAGCACGGTGGGTCCTGGCACAGGCCGCCCAGATGCCCTTCAGTGAGGTGTGTGCTGCCTTGGTGCCAGGACCAGCCGGGCTGCAGAGAGCCACCTCCCCCGGGGCACCCCCCTCCCCTCCAGCATCTTCAGGCCCTGCCCCAAGGCCCCTTCGCAGACTGTAGGTGTGTTAAGCTTCACAGCGCCCCTAAGCCAGAGGTGATACAGGACAGGGAGGGCAAAGGTGGAGGTGTGACATGGCCACATACCAGATTCTTTCCTAGTCCTTGGTGATCTGTCTGCAGTTGAGCTGCCTCTCAGAGGAAGCAGAGTAGGACATGTATTAAGATTTACAGCCTGTGGCGGGGATGTGGGGAAACTGCCCCCTTGTGCGCTGTGACCGGGACTGTGAAACGGTGCAGCTGTGGTGGAAAAGAATCTGGTGGTCCCCAGAATAATTAAAAACAGAATTGCCGTAAAATCCAGCCATCCTACTTCGAGGCACATATCCAGAAGCTCTGAAAGCAGATCTCCGCGAGAGGTGTGCCCACCCAGGCTGGTGGCAGCCTCATTCACAACCCCAAGAGGGGGAAGCAGCCCGGGGGTCCACCGTCAGATGAATGGATGCGCAAAATGTGGTCCAGGCATTCGGTGAAATAGTATTCAGCCTCAACAAGAAAGGAAATCCTGTCTCACGCCACAAGGTGAACTGTGAGGACATCGTGCTAAGTGAAATACGCTGGTCACCAAAAGACAAGTACCATTGGATGAAAACGTTCTAGAGATCTGCTGCACAGCAATGTGAATGTACTCTGTGAATGATCACTACTGAAACGATACACTGCATTTTTAAGACAGTCAATTTTACAATACATGGCTTTGCTGTACCACAATTAAAAACAAAAGAGATTTCTAATTGTAGACGCACATTTTTTTTTTAGCTAGGTGGCCTCCCTAAGCTCAGGCTTTCCTAGTCAAAACTTGACGATTGAGTTTGGGAGCTACGCACAGACAAGTGCAGCATCTGGTACCAAATACTTGCATGAAAAGTGAAAGCAGATGTGATCTCCAACGCCCTGCCTCCTTTTAGGGTGCTCATGCTCTGAGTGGGCTGGAGTACTCCCGAGTTTCCTTACTTTTATCATGTGCTCTCAGTTTAGGATGCCCTGGTGCCCCCCCTCATGTATCAAACTCCTCCCCATCTTTCAAGATATACCAGTACCTGTTTCAGTTTCTTCATTTATTAAAAAAACTCAGTTTCTTCAATTATTAAACTCAGTTTCTTCATCTATTAAAAAAAAGGGGGGGGAGTAAAAATTGGTCTAGGTCTACTGGACAGATGAACTGAGATGATTCACGTAAAGTGATGAGAGCCCAGCCTCAGAAGTTAGAAGACAGGCACCAGCAATCAGCAGAATTACTATTCATTTGAGAGTTTATACTATGCTGAAGGCTATACATTCAAGGCCTTGGGCCTCAAATATTCTTGAAAGTCAGACATCAGTTTCTTTCCTCTGTCCTTACTGCAACTCTCCTTCAAGTAAAGACCATCCCAGTCTTTACTGGGATGTAGTTCCCCTATGTTTGAAAAGAGGGCTTTCAGAGCTGTCAAACTCCCTCTGCTGTGTCAAATGTTGGTGCTCCCTTCACCCTCCTCCCCTACAAGAGGGCAGAAGACTGGAATCAGTCATTATTTGGGCCACGGGAGCAACTGTGCAAAATTAGGACGGACCCTTTATTTTGTTCTGCTTTACTGTCATCGTCTTTCAAATGAGAAGGTTGCATCTTTGTTGCTGTTATTGTTAATGGCACATTTTCAAAACAAATAACATGTAACAAGAGAGCATGACAGAGAAAGCAGATCAAGGCAGGACTCCTTGGGAGTAAGCACAGACAGCAGGCTGCGGGAGACGGGACCCTCTGCCAGGGCCACAGTATGGCAGCCACCTCCAAGACTGTCCCCACAGATCCCTGGTGGCGTGTGCAGCCCTCGTATAGCCTCTCTAAAACTGTATCAGGGTCTGTCTCTACGACCTGCAGAGCTTGGCAGAGCTCACACTATAGATGTCCCAGGCGAGGTCCTGGGGAAGACTGCGGTCTCTGCCTTGTTCTGTTGGGAGCTCTTACTCAGGGGACAGTGAGCCTCGACAGTGTGAGAACACACAAGCAATCTGAAGGACCTGAGGTCCCAACCATGCTAGCGTGCCATTCCGAAGCAGATCAAGCTGACCAATGACAGCGACCCCAGCAGACATCTGAACGACAGGCATGAGAGCCCTCCAGACACGATGTATGACTAAGCTGCTTCCAGATTCCTGATTTTCAAACTGTAAGGCAACATAAACGCTTGCCATTGGGTTTTGGGGATAACTTGGTAGGAAGCAATCAATAACCCCTAGACGTGGGTAGGGGAGGTAACCTAAGTAACCACTACAGGAGCTAGGGTTCCCAAAACCACTGCATTTAAGAAAGTCCTGCTAGGTTTCTTCCGGCTATAATGTTCCCTAACTCCAGGGCCTGACATTTAGGGGAGGCATTTTAGCAGATTTACATCCTTGAAGGAGCCCGGAAGACAACCTCTGAGGCTAATAAAATATGATTCCAAATGCTACAACAGTATCTTCCAATAGCCACGTGGACAGGAGAGGCAGCAGGCAAACCCCCCCGCCCCCGCTGAGTTATTTTATAAATATAAGATGAAGTAAACGCAATAGACCGAAATACTGTTGGTTTTCGGGGCCCAGAAAATTAAGGCGCAAGGTGTTAAGTTTTATAAACGTAATGCCTAAAGCAAAAACAGTACATCTGTACTGAGCTAACAAATACACTCACAATCTGGAAGACAATTTTAAATATAACTTCTTTTAAAAGAACAGATACATCCTTGCCTCGACCAACTGAGAAATGACTATCCCCCATTGAGCTGCTGTGGCCCCCAAGGTGAAAGATGACCCCCATCATGCCTGGTAACCCTGAAGCCTTTGAGATGAGGCACTTGCCAGGCACAGACCCGGACTGAGGCTCTGAGCTCCCAAGAGTGTGGGTCCCAGGAGCTCTAATTCACAGAGCGGTAAGGCAATGGTTCCAAGTACAAGTTCCTTTTTTTTTTTTTTTTTCAAGATTTTATTCCAGAGAGAGAGTGCTCACCCACAAGCAGGGGGGTGTAGAGGGAGAAGCAGACTCCCCGCAGAGCAGGGAGGCCGATGCAGGACTCCATTGCAGGACCTTGGGATCATGACCTGAGTTGAAGGCAGACGCTTAACCAACTGAGCCACCCAGGCGTCCCCCCAAGAACAGGTTGTAGAGGCAAACTGCTTAGGTTTAAATTCAAGTGCCACCTCTTCCCGGCAGTAGGACTTTGAAATTATTATTGAAACTTTCTTAGCAGCTTTCTAATGTGTCAAATGAGGAAAGTCTGCTGTGTGGATTGAATGAGATATTTTATGTAAATTATTTTATGTAAATTTTAGCACAGTGTCTGATCCACTTTAAAGGCTGAGTAAATGTTAACTTTTATTACTATTACATTATGACTGAGAAATGAAGCTCAAAGCATGGAGTAGGAGAGACAGAGCAACATAATGGTGGTCTCACATCAGACAGTACCGTTCACCTGACCTCCCACGGTGAGAGCATCAGTGGTTGCTGTATTCAAGGATAACCACCGATTCCCTGACGTTCCTCCCCCTGAGAGATGGGGTGTGTGCTTTCCCCTGTGAAACTGGGTGAGCCTTTGAGGCTCTTCCAATGAAAAGATTTCACTATCAGCAGAAGTGACACTATGTGACCCTGAGGCCGGGGCATAAAAACTGTTTCTGTTCTACCCTGGTCACTGGAACACTTGTCTGGAGTCTTCAGCTGTCAGGAAAGTGGCCAACTGCCCTGGGGCCACCATACTGGGTGGGGAGCAATCCAAGCCGGCCACGGAGACGGACACGGAGACGCCCCGGATCTATGACAGGGAAGAAGGAAGTTGGGCCAGCGCACACCGCTCCAGCCCTCAGTGTTCAGCTCCAGCCACAAACTAATGACACGTGTACGAGGGACCCCACACCAGAACCCCAAACCGAAGCCCTTTCCAAATCCCTGACCCAAAGAAACCATGGAGCTAATAAAACGACAGGTGTTGCTTTAAGCCACAACATTTCAGGTGTTTGTCAGGCAGCCTTAGGGAGCTGGAATGGCCAGAGTAAGGCCACGTGACGCTCGTAGAGTCACTTTCCCACCTGCCTTCCCATTTCCTCCCCCACAACTGCACTGGGAAGAACAGATTACAAATTCTCATTTTCGTAATGACAACATAGGCTCTAAGAGGGTCGCTGAATCGCCCCAGGTCATACGACCAGTGACAAAGCAAAGACTCCCGGTCAGGAATTCAGACCCTAGTTGTAGTGACTTCCCTGCTGTGGCAGCGTCGATGCCCGGAATGGACCAGAACCAGAAATGCGAGAAAAACACCCCTCTCCAGACACCGGCGGGCCCAGGAGGAAATCACAGACAATGACTCTGCTGCAAGCTCTGCGGCACACAGACAACAGAGAAAGGCCCTGACAACACAGAAAGGCAAGAATGAAATGGACAGCTCTTCGAAGGCCACATAATTAGGAATGATAAGAGGGCACCAGGACGGGCGAGGGCCCATTGTTTCTGTCACCAGATATCTCTGCTGACAGCCTGGGCATCATTATAGAAGACTTCTCAGAAATACTTGTCATACCCTGGAGACATTTCAGTGCAACGAGGGAGGATGACAATGTCCTCGGTTATAAGGTGCCGGACTCTGACAGGGCGTCAGGACGGGCTTCGGCACTTGTAATCGCCAAGTGTCACGATGAAGGGAGGCTTCCATTCTGACTCCACCGACTGACATTTCTTGTTTGCCTCTATGCCTCCTTCACTGAAATCTTTAAAGACGCCAAGCGACAGAAAGCAGCTACACTGGAATGGTTATGAAGTCAGCATCTCAAGGCCGAGGTGCCCCCGGAGGAGACCACCTCGAAATAAGTCACCAGCCGATCAAGACGTTCAAATTCATCTGTGGCGACTTTGAATGGGGCCAGGGTTTCAGCACGGACAATTCTACCAGAAATAACTTCAAGGGTCTAAGAAGTAACATCACCAAGACAGGCAAAGAGAAGAAAAACGAAGGAAGCTTTAATTCTCAGGTGCAAAAGATGAAAAACTAAGTAATGAGAAGAATCAACAATCCCCAAGTCTGAATTCCTATATACTGGCGCACAACCCATGTGATAAGGAATGCTCACTGTAACGGTGACATCTGTTCCCTCCAGCAGCAGAGCTCCAAAATGTCAGCAGAGAATGTGGCTTCCTCGAGTAAAAACCTCCCTCTTCTAGGCTCCCTTGCAGCTAGGTGGCAGCTCCTGGTAGCCCTATGGTGAAGTTCTCCCACCAGTGTGCTCCAAGAGGAACGAACTGTGCCACGTCTAACCTGTGTTAAGGGGGGGAGGCGGTGGGCCCCACCTTAGGGCCACGGCTTTCCTGCCAGCCGCAATGTGGAGACAGGACCAAAGTTTGGGCAGTCGTCATGGATGGGCTGACCTCGGGAATGCCAGGCAAGCCAGCTGAGTGAAACATCACCAAAGCCCACGTCCCCAAAACGGACATCCCTACTTAAGATGCCTCCAGACTTTTCTAGCACAAAGAGAAATAAGACGCAAGGCCATTGTCAGGTGGGATTTTTTTTTTTTTTTGATACTTCACCATGAAATTTAATGCCAACAATTCTTTTAGAGTTTGCCTCCAGCTCTAATATTTATTGTCACTGCTGACATAGTACAAACCAGGCGGGCACTTGATTTTTCTCTGTAGTTTAGAAATGAGGAAACCGAGACACAGAAAAAGGATGTAACTTGCTGAGTGCCGCATGGCTATTAAGATGGGCACGGGGCCAGGATTTAGGTTCTGGTCTCCCAGCTTTAGGAGCTGTTTTGTCTACACTACTTGGGGGGGCGCTCCGGGCAGAAGCCCTTCTTTAGAAATAGGATGTGTGTCTCAGGAAACAGCACAGGGGAGACAGACTCTTCCTGTGGTAGGAATAGAAAGCCACCTTCTCCCTCTGCTCCACTTGCCCCCTTCCCCCCACTTTTCTCCTTTCTCATTTCCATCTTTCACCTCCTTGATCCTCAGTCAGGGCTCTGAGTCAGCCTGAGTCACAACATCGTAAATACAATTCCTCCCTCCGGGCCTTCCCACCTAGTGGGCAGGTTCCATCGCCCACTCTGAATGGACACCAGGGCCATAAGCACAGAGCAGAGAATCTGCAAGAAAGCCAGCAAGCCGTCTCCCAAGCAAGAAGAGAAGTTCCCCAAATTAGGGTCTTCCCAAACCAGCCAGAAGCACGGGAGTCTGTTGGCACTGCCGAGTCCTCATTTTCAAAGACGCAAGAGATATTCAGGACCACACGCCACCGGCGATGGTTGTGGCAGACTAAATGGATGGGACGTGGCACGTGGGCAGGGCTGAATCAATGGGCGGCATTTAACACCTCTTGACGCTTGCATTTCTTGAGCATCTCTTCCCCCGTGTCCCACCTCAGCAGGAAAACAAGAAGGGAATTTTTATTTTTTCAGTGTTCCAAGATTCATTGTTCATGTACCACACCCAGTGCTCCATGCAATAAGGGGACTTTTGTCTCTTTTTTGTTCAGTGGTATTTCCCAGCACAGAGAATAGCGTGAGACACACGAAGAGGCTCGGGACCATTCGCTGAATGAAATGTTCCCCAGCCCAGGCTCTCCGGGCTTCCTCACTGATCCGCTCCCCGTGTCCTGCACTCTTTCTCTCTGAGACAATGCTTTACTTCACATCTTGAATGCTCACATGCACATTCTCACAGGACAGCCTCCACCACCACTGTCCACCTCTCCACACCTCAGCCAGGCTTGAGAAGCCACGAGAAATCCTACCAGACACAGGAGGTCGTCCTCCGTGTTCACCGCTACCCTACCCCTAGAATGGAGTCCATGCTGCTTAGTAAGGCCCACATTTCCTTGGGCCAGACCGTATAGTATCAGCAACATAACCAATAACCATCTTCACAGGAACAAACATACTACAGCCTGTCAGGAGTTTTTAGGGAGGTCTCAAGTCTCACATTCTGATCATGTGGCGAGGAAATGGAATTAAGCGGCGGCAGGTAATGTAGCTAACTAAAAATAAAAAGTAACCATAATCAATGGGGCGCATGGGTGGCTTAGTCGGTTGGGCATTCAACTCTTGATTTAGCCTTGGGCTTATTTAGGCTTATGGTCTCAGGGTTGTGGGACTGAGCCCCCACCTCAGGCTCTGTGCTGAGCATGAAGCCTGCCTGGGATTCGCTCTCTCCTCTGCCCACCCCCTCACCTCTACCGCTCACACATACACACTGTCTCTCAAAAACAAAACAAAACAAAAAAAACCCAAACAACAACAACAACAAAAATACCATCATTGGGAACATACTATGTACCAGGCACCATTTCTGGCTTTATATGACCCATCCCATCCAGTTCTCATAAATCCTCCATGAAGCAGGAACTTTTGATTAAGCTATAAAAGTTAAATCATTGCCTTAGGAAGCAACAAGTCTCTGGTTCTGAACCCCAGAAGCTGATTATAAAGTGAGAAGGAGGCCAAGGGAAATGCCGAACAGGGCCACAACTCCAGGGGCACCACTCCCGCTGCAGTCTAAGTCAGAAGCATCCCCAGGACGGATGACCACTAGGTGCACAAGTCCTGAGTGGGTCAAAATGAACCGCCAAGAAACAGGCGGTAGTTTCCTTCCCTTTACTCCTCTCAATGTTATCTCCACGGGGTGGGCCCTCTTATGCCCATTTTTCAGATGGGAAGACCAAAGCCCAGAGAGGCAAAACGACTGGCCAGGCCACACAGCAAGGTTAGGGGTCGTGCCAGATTCACGCCGGGGGCCGAGTCAGGAATGCCGGTGCTTCCCAGGCACCTGGGCTGCCAGGTGGCCCCTGCGAGGGGCGAGGGCCAAGGGCCATTCCTCTCGGGATGCTCCTTACCTCGCATTTCTCCACGACCGGCTGCTGCCCGCACTCGGAGCTGTTGCCCGCCACGATGCCGGCGCGGAGGTTCTCGCTGTCGCCGGTGCCCTCCTCCATGGAGTAGGTCTTGGAGTGGTTGCCGTGGCGGTGGGCCGGGCCGCGCCCCTGCGCCAGGCTGAGCTGGCGGCGCAGCGCGCGGTTCTCCTCCTCCACCTCGCGCACGCGCACCTCCAGGCTCTCGCGCTCCCGCTGGCCGGGGGCCGCGTACCGGGGGCTGTGCGGCTGCGACTCGAGCGGCGACAGGGACACCGGCTTCCCATCTGCAGGAGGTGGGGCGGAAGAGCAGGTTAGCCGGGACCAAGCAGCCCGAGAGCCCCGACCCACACCCCATGCATCTGTCACTGCGTGGGAGGCTCCTCTCACAATCCCACTGACCGGGGAAAGTGGGCGGGAAGTGAGGGACAGATAAATCCATCCAGACTGACCTGGGGACAAAGCTGAGAACAGAAGGACTTAACTACCGTGATAAAAACGAACATAATGTTTAGAGAAGACAATTATAATTTTTCCTAATGAAACACACTGTCTTCCCTTCTCTACCTGGCACCTGTCCAGGTAGACATTCTTGTTCTCTATAAAATACCAATACAAAGGACTAGCAGGAAGAGAGGAAAGAAGAAAAGGAGAAGGTGGAAGACCAAAAAAAAAAAAAAAAGTGAAAAGAACAAATATTAATAATGATAAGGTTTATTTAGTTCTTCCTGTGTGAACTCCTATTCATCCTTCAAAACCCTGTTTCAGAAGCCTTAGTCCCACGGGAAGCTTTCTTGTGTGCCGGCAAAATCTTCTTCAGGCTGTTCTAACACATTTTTGTACATATCACTATGAAAAACATGTACCTGTCACACTGTACTTGGTCAATTGTTTTAGTGAATGTTTCCTGTGAAGACTGTTCAATGAGAACAAAGAACAGGCCATACTTATCTTTGTGGTAAGGTATCATACCATCTGATATAAATGCCATAAGGGTGGGTACATGCATCCAAACCAAGAGTCAAATAATCAAAATGCAATAAAAAAGAAGGAGGAGCTTAATTAACCTCAAGGTTTTCCCAGAAAAGCAGTCACCATCATATGCAGAGAAGATGCTAAGTCTCCCAAAGTCACAGAACTAGAACACAGTGATGTCAGAATTCGTACCCAGGTCTCTCTTGGTCCTGAGCCTGTAAATGCTCCACTTAAACACAGTTTCATAACCAGCCGTACGGAGTGCTATGGTTTGTTTTTTTTTAATTTTATTAATGTAAAATCCCCATTTCCAAAGATACTTAGCACACCACGCCTTGTATACATGTGTACCAGGGACAGGACACAGCCAGAGCTGTCACTCCCCTCTGCTCCTATGCTGCTGAAATCCCGAGATCCTTTGAGACAACCAAGCAAAAATGACCTCTCTAGAAAATTATCCTCTCTTAGCTGCCTGCCAAAAAAAACCTCCACAATTTCTCTTTTTCCACACTTGGGAGTTTTTCTTCTTCCTGCCCAGACCCCACTGAGCTTCCAAACTGTCCCAGAGAGTGTCTGTGACTCACAAAACTTGAGGATCAAAGGAAGCAATGAATAACACCCCGCAGGTTTCACCTATGCCGACTAGTGCCTCGGCCTCTGCCTGGGGCCTTGTGATGTGTCTGTGTGCCTTCACAAACGTGACTCACTCTTCTCCCTCTTAATCACCTGGGGGTTAAATGCCTGAGCTCCTGGCCCTCTCCTATTAACGCAGCATCTCGGACTCGCTGAATTCCACGGCCTGGGACCACAGATCAAAGGCTGAGATGGAGTGTGCGGGCACACAAAATCATAGGTTGATTAGCACTGTACCAGCTCTGACCCTAGCTTTTGAAACCTGTTTCCCTGTTTGGTTAAAAAAACAAACAAACCAACCAACCATAAATAAATCAGTGCCACCGAGGATGGAAACAAAGAGACTATGGACGGCAACCGTGTTTCTTCAACTGCCATCGACCCTTTGAGCAGGGGTGTGGAGAGATGAGCATCTAGCTTCCAGCAGCCGGCAGA
>CM053611.1:98329406-98339603 GCA_028646535.1 Procyon lotor
GGGAGTGCTGACAGTAATATCTGATTTAGATTGCAGAGGGATGATTTCCCTGGCACAGAACAGGTGTATCAAGGACACCAGGCAAATCAGCAAAACCCTGGTGCCATCCATTCCTGCTCCTTGATTCTCTCTCCCCAGTGCTTCTAGGTCATTCTATCTCAGGGGTGAAATATCCCAGAGAAAGTCAGCTCTACAGTAAAGAATCAGGGAGTCTTGTACAAAGGATCCAAAAGGATGGCTGCTTTATATCCTGAGTGTGTCTTTAATCAAACCACATCCAACATGAACTACGGTGCTTTGCTCTCCTGGGGAGGGAGAGGGGCTTAAAGACAACATATTCAGACTTCGCTATTCTCCTCCGTGTTTGGAGGACAGCGCTCTCAGAATGCCTGGGGTCTGTAACAGGAAAACTCGGTGTAAGACAGGACTCGAAGTCTCGAGTGCTCTTCATGCCCTATGTCAGGGATGGCACTCGGTTTGCCGCTCTGCAATTAGACATATGCCAAATCTGAGCCAACGCTCTCTTCTTGTGTGTTGCATGGAAGTGACGATGAACACAAGAGCAATATCCTTGCTCCCATTTCTGGTGTCTCGGGAGATCTAGTGTCAGTGAGGACTGGCTTGAGATGTATCGTTTCTCTGGGCCCTTCAGCAAACCCATCTCCTCTCCAGGCAACTCGTTTTGAGACAAGTCACTGCCCTCCGCACAAACCTTACCCAACGGCCTGCGGATATCACACTGTGTGCAAGGCCCGCTGCGCCAGCAGAACCCAGCTCTGGCCTGCGGGGCTCCTGATACAGTTCTATCTGATAAGACACTCAACGGAAGGGGCTAGAAGGCAGGCCAGCAGAGTGAGTGACGAAAGACAAGTAGGGCTCTCCGCTGGCACGGGTTAAAGTTGGCGTCGGCCACGGAGCCCACCAATGGCATGAGTAGCTGCCACGCAGAATATTCTATCACATTTCAAAAAAGAAGAGGAAACGAGGATTTTTGTGAATGCGGCTGAGCCCCTCAACCGCATCCCTTTCCGGAAAACTGCCACATCCCCTAAATCAATGCCATCGTCCTCAGCTCAATTGGAAATTAAAAACAAGAACAAACAAGCAAAAACCTGCCTGAACATCTCCTCATGTATAAATGACTGCCTTCCTTTCCTTGATCTCCTTTCCCCTTCTTCAGAGTCTCCAAACCCCTTTTATCAGTCTGACTTACTTATGTTCCAATTCTCGTGAGTATTTCCATCTATATGGAAACAAAGGGACCAAAAAAAAAGGGGGGGGGGAATCCTCATCACTCCTTTTTTTTTTTCACTCCTTTCTGACAAATCCAAACCATCCCTCAGGAGGAAATCAGAAATGAAATATGAGGTTTTAGCAGGATAGCCTGGGGGTGGGGGTGGAGAGAGACAATTTTATCAGAAGCCCAGCTTGACAGAAGTAACACTTTATCAGGACGGGCACTTGGCAAAGATAAGACATTACCAAGAGCGAGATAGATGTTTGGGTAAAATAGAGTGCTAATACCTATTAAGCAAAACTTGCCATCTCTACTTTTGATGGGTTGTTATTTATCTCCGAGTCCTACTCTGGGGAGAATGGAGACTTTTTATAAGGCGTTTCCAACAGGAGCAGAAAAGCAGGGAGAATAAAACAGGACTCAACTCAGCTCAGCCATGAAGCAAAGGCAGGCAAGGCCTCAGCAAACCCTGAGGACGTGGGCTTGGGCGTGGGGCGTGCTAACAGACGCAGAGGCCCCCAGAGAGCCTTGATGGGGAGCCTGCAAGACAAGACCCCAGCTCCAAGACAAGAGCCCTTTGCAGGACCCAGCAGAGGCTTTACCAGTGGGAATGATCTCAGAGGCCGTGTGAGGATAGAAACTTTCTGGATTTGCCGTGAAACCCCCTATACTTTATGACTCCATCTTCTGGCCCTGAAGGGCACAGGGAAGCCGCCCTCTGCGCCATTATTTCCAAAGCCCCTCCAGATGCAGACTCTGTTCTAAGTTCATGGGCAACACAACTGGCAATGGAAACAGGTATTAAGGATTTGTGCTGTTTCCTTTGCGGGCCTTGTCACCTGGTGAGTTACCATGGACTCTCCCATTATCTTAGAAATCCCTCCTCGGAACCCTTCTCCCTCCTGCCCAGGCTGACTCAGCCGTTTCTTCCTCATGTCACTGGATTTCCTGCAACCTATGACAACAGGGACCCGTGGTAATGGCTCTCATTACATTTGCGATACCTGTTTCTGGAACCTGCCTCACGCTATGACTGTCCATTCCCTCCACATCTGTTCCGGGCAGACACCATGCTGGTGAAGGCAGAGGCCATGCTGACCCCTCTTTGCTCCCCGAGCGCCTCATGCCAAGGTTGGCAAGCGGTGGGCCTTCTTCTGTGCCCGCTACGCGGTGCAAACAGGGACTCAGAAGTCCTTCATGTCTCCATATCCATATGACAGTCCTAGGTTCCTTCCTCAAACCCCCCTGTTCCCTGTCTTAGCAAAGGGCATCACCGTTGTTCCACCTGTGCACGTGTGCGCACACACACGGCTCATTCTTGAACTTCTTCCCTCATGTTCCACACACACCACATTAGCAACGTATTTGAATGGGGGCTCTACCTTGAAAGTACGCTCCCAATACCAGCTTCCGCTCCACCACTGGGGTCCCAGGTCCCATCTTTCCTCCCCTAGACTCATGCAATGGCCACCTGCCCAGGCACCCCACTGCGGACCAGCTACTTGCCACCCACCAGCCAGATGACGTGTAAAAATGATTCTCGGGTCCCATCGCTGTCTTGCTCAAACCACTCCTCTTAGAGCTTCCCAGCACGCTTAAAACCTAAATACCCGACAGGGGATAACAAAACTCTTAACAGTCATCTTTCTGACAGTTAATATACTCCTCCACTCCCTCTGCGTCCCCCGCCCTGGTCTTCTAGATGCTTCTCGAATATACCAAGTGTTCTCTGACCTTGGGGCCACACTCCACTTGCTGTTGGTTTTTACCCTCTTAATCAGGAAATCTGCTGAAATACCACTCCTCAGAGAAAACTCTGGCCATCCTTCACTCCAGCTCTCTCTCTGACTCCGCCCCCTGGCTATTTTTCCCCATTGCACCCAGCACAGAGCTCCACCAAGGATAAATTTTTCTTTCTTTCTTGTTTGCCTGTCTCCACTCCCAGAATACAAGTTCAACGTCGGAGAAGTCTTGGTGGATCGGTCTTATCCACTGTTACACGTCCAGGGCCTACAACTGAGCACACACAGACACCCAAGAGATGTCTGAAATGATGAAATCAGTGAACGCAGGCAGGGACTAGAACAGTCCAATGACGGGAACTGGTTTTCGAAAGAGAGCAGTGATTACAACTCCCTACTGACCGCTCACTTTGCTCGAGTGGGTCTTACACATTATCTTACTGAAGTGCCAGTTCTATGGGGCAGATTTTATTGACCCCATTTAAGGGGGAAGAGGCAGGTTCATTGCGTTTCAGTAACCTGTCAAGAGCCCAAGGAGGCTACTAGACATCCCAGAGGGCAAGCATGCACACACGGAAGAAAAGGAGAAGCAGAAAGGGGAAAGTTTCTGATATCCTGAGCTAGACTTCCTGGGTACCCTACCTCAGGGTGACCCTGTGTCCTTTGAAAAGGATGCTATTGGTTGCCTAAGCAGGAGAACGATGGCAGGGAGGCCGTTATTTCTAGCGCTGTAAGCGATCCCGCCACGGGAAACAGAGATGGATCTATTCTGCCTTCTGTAGCCCATAAAACAGAAAGGCGGTGGGGTAGGGGGAAGACGCACACATGTTAATACAAAGGGTCAGGAAGACTCCGCTGCCAGACTCTGGCCAGACAGGAGGAGCGAAGAATGGGGGAAATCAGAACCTTTGTCTGCAATCACCGCAGTATTCAGAGGCTAGGGGGAGGCAGCAGCATCCGGGGTGGACTGGAAATGGTTAACTCACAGTTTCTCTCCTGATGAGTAGCTTCAGCTGCTCATCAATAGAATCTCCAGCTGATAATTATTAAGTGAAACTTGGGGCTTGCATTTGCATATGTAAAGCACACTTCCCTCCTAAGCCACAATGGGAGGGAGAATGCACTTCCTGATTGTGCAGCACTGGGAGGTTTGGGCTGGGTGGGGCTCCAGCCTGCTTTGCATGTGCTTCTCCACACTAATCAAGCCAGATATTCAGCAGAAATAAACCCCACATCCCAAAATATGCCATTTGTCAAAATCCAGAGCTCAAATAAGAGACCTGTTTTCTCCGGATCCGAGAAGGATGCGGTCTACCACAAAACATGTCTATAAGGAATGTTGATTACCCAGCCGGGTGCACATGGGCTCCCACACACACACCTGGGCTGTTTTACTGGATGGAATGGTTATTAGTTTCCCCAAAAAAGCAAGGCTTCTATCTTCCTCATGTATTCCTGACACTTTTCAATCTTTGCACCTGTCGACTAAGCAGCTTCGGCCCAAAGACGCAAGAAGTAAAGGCAAATAGCATCAAATTCCGAGTCTCTGATGGCTTATCTCTGTTACGACATTTGTCTCGGCTTGCAGAGGAGGAGAGAAGTTACTGAATAGATCTCTCCTCCCAGAGGAAAGGATGCCATACGGAGAAAAGCCATGGGTCCCAGGAGCAGAGCAAGGACACTGTCCTTAGCGTGGCTTGAAAAATCAGGCACTTCAAAATACCAATGCCATTTCTAGGCACCACGACTTGATTGTAATAAGGATGCCGCTGGGGCTGTCTAAATTTATAGGGTGTCTAAAATTACACCCATGACATTCTAAAGGCAGAAATAGACAACAAAATAAAAAAAAAAAAAAACCCAGCATAAATGATCAACTCTGGGTCTCTTCATCCTTGGTTAAGACTGTGACCCTCTTGGCACCTCAGTACCCCCATCTGTAAAATGGGAGTAAAGATTCTGCAGGAACCGTCTTACCTAGCATCATCAGAGTTAGGTACCTACTATGAACATTCATTCATTTGATCTTCTTTCTTTCATCTTCTTCTTCTTTTTTTTTTTTTTTAAGATTTTACTCATTAGTAAAGCACAGACGCAAGGGAAGGGGTAGAGGAAGAAGCAGACTCCCCATGAGCCAGACATGGGGCTTGATCTCGGGACCCTGGGATCATGACCTGAGCCGAAGGCAGACGCTTAACAGACTGAGCCACCCAGGCGCCCCGCATTTTGACTATCTTTTGATAGAGGACTAAGATATCTTCTGTAAGAACACACCCACTGTCTGAAAAGGGACCAAACCTTTGTTGCTTAAATCACAGAGCAATTGTCAAAGGCTTCTGATGGGGATATTTCGACTGGATTATCTTTAAAATTTAGGGAGAACTTAAAAGACACTTGTGAAGTCATCAGAGCGCAGAATTCCTTTCATATTTTTATCTTTTCCCCTGTTGTCTTAGGGGTCTTGCTTCTGACGGCGGCTTTTATGGCAACATGCCTTTACGTCATTGTTCCAAAATATACAATTTTGTCTACAGACACATTTCTTCCTGCCCTCACATTTCACTACCTTCTGTAATAATTCATTTGTATCATTTAATTATATGATAAAGATACACCATAATAGACTGGGAAGCAGATGACGATGATTTTTGCTAAGCACAACATCCAACTGGTGGGAGCAAATGCCAAAGAGTTCTGGAAAGCAGGCGGCAATCCGGGAGACACTGCCTACAGTGGGCAACGAAGAGTGCTCTCACAGAGCGAATGGAGGCATGCTTGGGTCCTGCGTGCGTTCCTCAGTGGAGGTGCATTAAGAATTAAGAAACTTCCACTGAGCCTTGCCTCGGGGTACTTGCTGGGAAGAAGGGAGATTTCCCAGGAGGCACTTTGCTTCCCAGGCCAGGTAGGAAATAAGGGTTCAAGTTCAAGTTCATGAGGTGCTTCTGGTAAAAAAAAAAAAATACTCCTTTATACTGACAGAGCCCCGGGGGACTGAGGTCCGAGCATCTGGGGATATATCTCTGGTTATCGTCCCTTGATCTTTCATGTGAAGAAGGCACTGTGGCCATTCCCACTCTCCAGGAGCCAAGTGAGGTCCAGAGGTTCACAGGCACGGAAGGGTCAGGAGCTGGGCCAGAGGAGCTGGTTTGTGTTCCTTGAAATTGCTTCTCGTGCATATTTTGCTGCTTCCTATCACCTTCACACCTTTGGGAAGTAGCATAAGCATTTAATGGAATGAAAAGGTGCACTGAAACGGATCTTCACTTGCAATAAAGAAAGGTCGTGAGAGAGTCGACTTGAAGCATCTATGCAGACCCCTCAGCCGACCTTGTCCTTCCACATGAAACATTTCAGCAGACCTTGAGTCCGGAAGCCTCAGGCTGCTTCGAAGATCTTCAAAGGCCTGCATGGTTACAGCAGAAGTGAGAAACGTCTCCCCTTGCAGCAACTGAGCCGTTACAGAGAAGGGAACAGAAAAGGGTTATCAGCTGTGCTGACCTTGGGCAAGTAATTTAACACCTGTAAGCCTCAAATGACAGGTCACAAACTTCTCTGTCCACCTTACGTGGCTAGTTCAAAAATGCCTACAGGACAGGCCTAAATGAGCAGGGACTCTTATGGAAATGGGACATGGTGTTCTTAAGGGGAGACACATAGGACCTCATTGTGATTACTAGTACTGTTATTAGATATTGTTCACCTAGCATGCTATTTAATTTAGCAGTAAAAGCAGCCATCTGGTAGATGACAGGATTAATATCCTCATATTCTGAGGAGAAGACAAACTGAAGACAAAACCATGCCCCCAGAGCTCTCAAAAGCCACTTGAGTTATTTCTGCCTGGAACAGGAAACGGTCACCCTTCTTCCTTGATATTGATCACATTAGTTCCAGGAACAGACAGCAGAAATACACAGGGCCAATGTGCACCTGGGTGGCCACCATCTGCCAGCTGAGGCTGGCAGAGACCCTTCTCGCCTGCTCTGGTGTAAAACCCATGTTGTGCTCCCTCGGATGGGAGCTGGGCCGCCGTCCCCAAGCCCGCATCACCTCTAGATTCAGTGGCTGCAGCACAGCTCTATTTCCTCTAATGCTACACTACACTGGGAGTTGGAGCCATCAGGCCCCGTCATCTCTTTCCCTCCAAAGGAAACAACACACACATCTAAAGCAAGTTATACCTCCAGTTTCCGAACCAAAAAGATGCATACAGGGGTCAACGTCTGGCAACATGAATAAATGCAAAAGGGTCAGGCTGATCTCCGTTGTGATTTGTATTATAATTCACGAGGCCACGTGCTTGTAGGGCTGCGGCCAAGGAGAGAATGGGGTTGCAGGGGGCAAGAGACACTGCATGTCACTAAGGCTGGGCTTTTGTAGAAGATGTCCTCATACAAATGACAGGAGTGCTGTAGTTGTCAACCCTGTCTGTCTGGAGTGGTGACTTCCTCCAGTCTACAAGCTCATTCTGAATAAGAGCCAGTAAGTTACTCAATTCACACATTTCTAAAGCATCTGCACTAGGATAGTCCCTCTCCAGGCCCTTTCCCTTGAGGAACTCAGAGCCCAGTGGGAAAGAGAAGTAAGGCTGAAATTACAGAGATAATGCTTATCTCTGCAGAGAGGAAGTGGTAGGATCAAGGACAGTGTGCTAAGGGTGATGCATATAGAAGCATCTTCCAGCTCTTAAAGGTCCAGGGAAAACTTACAGGAGGCATCACATCCATGCGGACAGCTAAAGGACGGGCCCGCCGAGAAGCTGGAGAGGAGATGTGCTCAAACAGAGGAAACAGCATACGCCAAAGCTAAGAACCACAGTTCCCAAACTGTGTGCCAAGATGCCCTACAGTGCCCCAGTAAACCCACAGGAGCACCCCAGAAATTTTAAAATTTCTGGAGAAGCCTAACAATTCTCAGTATCTGCCGGGCACTGCTTGAACTACTAGCTCAAGGTAGTTCACCATTTCAACATTCGACTATACCACATTCCAGATTTTTGGCAAAGCTGGGTTTTCAGAATTTGCTATGATAAAAAGCACTGATCGCATGGAAACCAATGTGCAGTGGGTATTCAGTCTGCTCCCCCGGTGTGAGAAGTTACGCACCCCATAAGTAAATAACTGTTTATTTAACAGTGAAATCTCCCTTCCCTTTACGTGTGTCCTTTTTTTCAGACAGCTACTCAATTGTTGGGACATGAACAAACAACTGAAAAGCTTGGTATTTCATTTGACCTGTGGGCAAGGTGACAACAAGGGCCCCAGAAAATGAGAAAATGTGG
Organism: Procyon lotor; assembly: GCA_028646535.1. Classification (NCBI taxonomy): domain Eukaryota; kingdom Metazoa; phylum Chordata; class Mammalia; order Carnivora; family Procyonidae; genus Procyon; species Procyon lotor. The sequence goes on from CM053611.1 coordinate 98,337,667, forward strand.
GAACCTGTGGTTTGGAGGATGAAGGGACCAAAGCTTATAATGGACAGAAAAGATTTTCATATGACTGAGGCACTGATGGCAAGGGGTGGGGGGCGGGGAAGGAAGATGCTGGAAAGACGGATGGGGCCCATCACAGAGGTCCTTAGAGGCACATGATAGAGCCTGACCTTCACTCTGAGGTCAGTGGGACCCACAGGAGATTTAAATTTCCCCGTTGGACAGAATATACTACCACCCGAGTTTTCATGGACTCTCCCCAGTTCTAGAACACCTGCACTTCACAGCTCATCATCATGTGAGTACCACACAGTTGCATCCACACTGAGGAGTGAGGTCTGCCGAGGACCACATGAGTTCCAAGGAAAGCCATCATTAAAGTCTCTGCAGAGCGGGGTTTGCAATTTCACCTAATGGACTGAACCCAAGTAAAATCACACTGTAAAGTGTAAAATGCTTTACAAACAGAAGTTACTGTTACCTAGCACTTACATGTGGGTTTCATATTCTAAAATTAGTCAATCTACAGGGAATCTAAGTTCTCTCTGAACCTCTCACAGGGCAGGCTATGAATACCCGCTTCTCCTCATTCTACGCTGGTGCCAAAACTCCTGCTTACTTACTCCTCTAATCCCTAAAACAACTTTTGGGCTCAAAGAGAAAGAGCTATCTGGTGAAATCTGACCTGCTTCACCTCAAGTGTTTGATACATTCAGCAAGCTGAAACAATGTATGTTGTCATTTCTCTAAAGCCTCAGCTAAGATTTTAAAGGATGCCGACTATTTGTACCTGCACGTGTGATGTATTTTTGCACCAAACCAAAGAATATTGTAAACGAATTTACTAAAGCATTTCATATGAAGATACTTTCCCTTTAAAATGTCACGCTTCAGAAAAATTTCTTACCAGGCAGAGAAACACTTGTGTCGATCGAGAGCTAAACGGACCACATCAACCCAACTTCCCTCGCAGTTTCAAAAGTCAGAAAACAGCAGGGTATTAAGTAATTAAAAGTCACCCTATCTGCTGGGTCTCAGAGAAAACAACAATGAAGAAGAGAGATTTTGTAAAGGCCGTCCTAGAATGAGCACACAGCAGGGAAAACAAGACCCCACTGGCATCTCATACACACTCTCTTATATAGGACAGAAAATGGTCAGGGGGTCTGGGAGTCAGGGACTTTGGCTAATTCCAAGATCTTCCCCAGAAAAACCTACTTGCTCCGAAATGGCAGCAAGGACTGCTATCCTGTCTTAACCCTTCAACCTCACTGTACAGGGTCCCCAGAGGAGTGAGCTCAGAGAGAACATCAATCCTGGTCTCTTATGGGACCTGACCCTTCCCCCTCTCTAGGGAAGAGGAGCCTACATCTGACTGAGCACCTGCGTGAAGGACCTACCCATGCTCAGCCTGGACCAGCTTCCCGGTTCTTTCTGGGGCCATTAGCCTATGGAAAGCCTGTGCCACAGGTCCTGGGGAGAGAACCTGATGATTACTTTGCTGCTAAGACTGTCAATTTGGGTGAGGAAGTAAGTCTACCTGGTTGAGACACATTCATTCTCCAAACCATTTCAACAAAAAGCGGTATTCTGCTCTCTTTGGGCTTGGTCCCATGCCTCTCCATCTAGTCTCATCTCAGACATGGAAGAGAGGGGTATTATTTCTTGATCCTCAAAACCTTAACAGTAGAAATAAGCCTAAGAACCAAATCAGTTAATGGACAGGTAGATCTGACAAACCCACAAATCGTTTACATTTCACAAATAGGACATGGAGCACCTATAATGGACAAGACCACATGCTAGATGCTAGAGACCAGCATGAAGAAAGCAGATATGGTCTCTATTTGGGTCCGAGTTCTAGTTCACCTGGAATACAACCGACACCCCAATTAATTATTTTGTTGCAAATGTGATGAGTATTAAGTGCTGTGAGGGAC
>CM053611.1:98339703-98352887 GCA_028646535.1 Procyon lotor
CCCTCACTAACCAGCCACACCCCCATCACTACCAAGCCACACCCTCGCTAACCAGCCACGCCCCCACCACTGCCAAGCCACACCCTCGCTAACCAGCCACGCCCCCACCACTGCCAAGCCACACCCTCGCTAACCAGCCACGCCCCCACCACTGCCAATCCTTGCCAACCAGCCATCAGGTCCCAGCTCTTTCACCTCCTAGGCCACCTCTCCAGCCAATTCCATTCTCTCCACCCCTTCCAACAGCACTACATGCCAGATTCCCAGCTGGGTTTTCTCCCCTATGGCTTCAGCAGTCTTCCAACTGATCCACTGGGATCCAGTCTTTTTTTTTTTTTTTTAAGATACTTTCAGTTGTGGTCAAACATTACACAGCAAGCATCACATTCACCCTCTCTAAGTGTACAGTTCAGTGGCCTTAAGTACATTCGGACTGTCATGCAGCCACTGCAAAGCCACTCTTTGCTTCTTGCAAAACTGCAACTCTGTCCCCATACACGAGTCCCCCATTATCAACTTTCCGTCTCTATGAACGAGGCTCCTCTAGGGTCCTCATATAACAGAATCACACAAAATTTGTCTCTTTACGACTGGCTTATTTCACTTGGCAAGATGCACTCGACTTTCATGGTTTTTATTCCTATTCTATCTTGAAGCACCTAGCTTACCTACCAGCATCGAGTAAGGTCTCAAATGGTCATTTTCTTATTTGTTTAACAAACTCACACAACAGTAGAACCGACTTGGATTGGTGCTAGAAAGCCATGCCTGACAGAGTGAGGTCTGATCCAAGAAGTGAAAATGAGAAAGAACCAGACAAAAATGGGAGAAGAAGAATACCCAAAACAGGAGGACAAGAAGTAGAAGCCGTCATGTGAGAAAGAGGTTGGTCTACTTGGAAAACTGGAAACACACACACACACACACACCAAAACAAGACAGAAGCCAGTGTGTGTGCAGCAGCATGAACAAAGGGGAGCTCCAGGCATTGGGCTGTCTGATGCTACAGGACCCAAATGTCGGCAAACATTTTCTCTGAAGAGCTCTGATGCTAGGAAGTTCCAGAATCAACAGTACCATACGTGGAGGGACTGAACAGCATGGTCTCGAATTGAGTCTCCAAGACCACGCCCTCCCCACCCCACTCCATATACACAAGGATCGTATGCAGGGCAATGACTCTGATGTTTTTCATATATTATCTCCTTTAACCCTCCTATCAACCCCTCTGAAGTAGATATTCTCTTAGATTTAGAGAGAGCTGAGCTGGTGAATTCAGCTTGTGAAAGGGCTGGAGTTTGGACAAAGATCTGTCTCTAACACCCATGAGATTTTCATCAAACCAGGGCTCTTAGGAAGCCTGGAGTCTTAGGGTTGTTGTTTTCTTTTTTTTTTTTTTTAATGCCTATGTAAATTCTTATTCCAAAAGACTGTTTTATGTTTTTATGCATTACAGACACCAGCAGTAGAAGTTGTAGGGTGATATTTTGGTAACAAAGGATATTTTTGAATAAAACATCAAAAAGTGGCTCATGAAGATTCACTGCTCAGTATACTCACTCAACTGAGAAGCTCAGGTCACAGCTCTGAGGTTCCCCCAAAGAAACTAGATCCTGGAGATGAAACCAAAGGAGTAAGGACTAGCCACTTACAGGTGGGAGCATCCTTGGAGAGAGGTCACCGCCCACAGGTAATTCTTTGCATATAAAAGAGTATGCCCAGTGTGTAAAATGTATACATCCTACAGTTACAGATCAAAGGCAAGAAAACAATTGGTAGCTATCTAAAGGTGGTCTATAAAGACAGTGAAGGAAAAGGGAGAATAGTATAAAATGTATTAGACAAGTGAAAAGCCAAAATACATATCAAAGACCAGAATGATATAAGAAAATTAAAAAGCTAAAATTGATGATACGCAACACGAATATTAGAAGGCTAGTTTATTAATTCCCATGGAGACCATAAGATCCTTGAACAAGGGTTGGAAAACTTTTCATAGGAAGGTCAAGACAGTAAATATTTTAGGCTTTCTGGGCCACACGGTCCCTGTTGTGACAACTCAACAAATCCCTTGTGGCTCAAAAGTGGCCACGGAAAGTACACAAAGCTGTGTTCCAGTCAAACTTTATTTACAGAAACACAGAGTGAGCCAGATTCGACCTGCAGGCCACCCCATGCCAACCTCTGTCCCTGAAGGCCGAGAACAGGTGTTGTCACCCATCCTTCAGAGTAGTAACACAGAGTTTGGGTATCCCACAAGGAGGGAGATTAAAATTAGATGTTCCCCCAGAGTCTTATTTAATTTTCACGAAACTCTGCTTCTGTGAATCGAATGTCATTTATCCTCATTTTCCCAAACAAGGAACGGAGGTTCAGAGACCTAAACAATTTTTGCACAGGGCCACCCAGACGGCAGAGCCAGGGCCGGGGTCCAGGCCGGGGACCATGGGATCCAGTCTGCAATCTTCCAGGGGCAAAAAACACACTTACACCGGCCAGACTGGAAAAAGAGCGTTTACCAGAGACACACGGGAACCGGGTAGGAACAAAGTACTGAGCCTTGGGGGAACTGGAAACCCACTGGAAATTAAGGCAGCTAACTCTCCTGCCTACCCCCCTCTCTTCCCTCTCTCTGCATCTCTATCAGAAGCCCCAGGGTCTCTTATCTGTGCTATCCTCCGAGAGTCAGCACGGTTCCCCTGCTCCACTGGCTGATGGCCACTGCTGGCTCAAGGTGCCCACGGTCACATCTCTGGCTGTCACATGAACAGATACACCTGCCAGAGTGGAACCCCGCCCTGCCAGCCCCACAGCTACTGCTCCGTGTCTGTCTGTCCGATTGCTTGGGATGGAGCGTCCAGTTGGGTCACCAGATGGCACGGGGGTGAATCAGGAGTGCTTCACAACCGCATTCACTTCTTCCAACCAGCCGCCACCGGGCATGGAGCAGGCCTGCAGTCCCCAACACATGTGGGATGCCAGAGCCACAGGTGGAACCCAGTGGTCGGAGAGACAGGCAGAACCCTCAACATGCCTCACACCATAGCAAGGATGCCTGGGACCTGCGATCCGAGAGGATCAACACCCAGCCTGGGGGGAGCACAAAGCCAGGCTGGAATCAAAAATTTACTTAAAGGGAAGTGGGGTGTGTTTACTCAGTTCAGGAAGAATGTGCAGGACTTGGAGAGAAGCCAAACGAGAGTGATAAAAATAATCCTATAGATGAGAAACCCAATATGCAAAACTCCAAAAACACAAAGGCAGCGGCTGTTCATATTTTATGTAAAGGGATGCTATTAAACACTTGTGGGAAGCTGCTTTTTATCCCCACGAAGGGAGGCATTGAGGGGGCAACAAGAACGGAAATAAGGGCCTCCTGTTTGATTTAGAGAAGCTGGCAGGAAATTCTACCAGGAGTTGCTGATGGGTGCAATGAGTATCTGAATGCACATGAGTAACTCAGCGCAAATGATCACGTGGATGTGTGCACAAGGCCTCGGGGCGGAGGGATGACAGGCATTACACGGAGTGTGTAGATTTCAGGGGGACTGTGATACGCAGACCCCGATGGGGAAGCTCATTTCCTTTGATTTCTCGGTCCGAACGGTCCCTTGAGTGACGAGACAATAAATTCCTGCTCAAGTTCTGCTTTTAGCACCAGCCCCAGAACCGGCTTATTCTCTTTTCTGCTTCTCTGAGCTGACCCAGATCTCTCTGCGCTTCTGAATGACGTGCTGAGATCTGAGGAGAGCACGGGTACCCTGTGATGGGGCCTCACAACTCGGATTGGAGGGCACCATGCGACAAAAGCCTGCCCAATCGCCGCGAGGATGAGGCCCGCCCGAGACAGCCCTGCCAAGACACTGTAGTGGGAAGACAGGGGGACATGCCCATTGATCCGTTTGCTTGATGTTGCTCTAATAAAAGAATTGACCACTGGGCGAATAGTAGCAATGCTACAGGGCAGTGATTCTTAAAAGGAGAATGATCTTTAGAGCTTTGTACGATATACACTTACTTATATGTTATCTGTATTTGCCAGGCACCTACCACAAAACTCCAATTGAGCAGAGATGGTTGGAACCTGAGAATCGGCCTTCTACAGAACCCTCCAGATGGTTCGATCATATCGTCACAGCCTTCAGAACCTCGGATTTAGGGCGCAAAATACTTAAGGAAGGATGCATAGGCTGTTGGGCAAAGAGAAAATGCAGAGGAATAAAGGATCTGCATGGGCCAATGAGCTTGGCTTAGGAGTTGCTTGTCGACCCGGGGAACAGGAGGTCTTAATAAATAGAGCAACTGAGTTATATGTTCAAGGGGAGGCTCAGGAGAGGGCCGAATGCACAGCCCCACCGGAGATGAGGGAAGAAGAGGTTCGTTTCTGCAACAGATGGGAGGAAGGTCTGAACAGACTTGGAGTTTGTTTGAAACCCCATGAAACTGAGATTCGACGAACAGGGAGAGGGGCCTCGGAAATGGTTTTCCAGGCAAATGTTCAGCTGAAAGGTGACAGAAGATTCTAAGGGTTCTACCGTGTGCTTAACCCAACTGGTCTTCCCTCTTATGTATCAGGATTCCACAAGTGTATTTCCTTCCTCTTATGTATCAGGATTCACTCCCAAATACCCCCAGGGTGTTTCAAAAATAAGCCCAGTCCCCAAACACCTTCTTAATGAACCCCAGTGACAGGTGCTATTTAATGTACGACCGAGCACGTTACCTCTGTCCAGAAGACAGTTTCTCTAGATCTCATGGCTCAGGGAGGTTTTAGTCCAAATGCCACCAGCTTGGAGACACCCGCCTTGATCACCCCATCTCAAACATCTCAAAACAGTGGCACACATCACCGGTGATCTGTCTTCCCATTTGGCCTCAAAGTGCTTACCACCGCTTGCCTTTTAATTTAAGATCTATCTCCCCCAATTAAGATAGGAGCTTTCTGAGGTCAAGCAATCTGTTTTGCTCGTGGTCTTACCTCCAGGGTCTACAACAGTGCCTGACATAAGGTATGTAGCCAGATATTCAATGAATGAATGGTGGACGAATTGATGCATGCGCCAGCCACTTTGCTGGTGTACAGGCTGGTACGGGTCGAACTGTGTCCCCACGCCCCCCCAAATTTGTATGCCAAAGTACTAACCCCTAGTTCCTCAGAAGGTGACCTTATTTGAAAATAGGGTAGCTGTGGATATAATTAGTTAAGATGGGGCCATACAGGAGCAGAGAGGGCCCCTGATTCAATATGACTAGTGTCCTTATCCAATGACTGTTATCCAAAGAGAATACACAGAAATACACAAAGAGAATGCCATGTAAAGACTGGGGTGATGCTGCCATAAGCCAAGAGGGAACATGGCCCTGCCAACACCTTGACGTGGCCCTTCCGGCCTCCTGAAGCCTTAAGGGAATTCTGTTGTTTAAGCCAATCGGGGTGTGCTCTTTTCTTAACGGCAGCCCTAGTGAACTAATGTGTGGGGACCCCAAAATCCAGAAGTTACATTCCACTCTAAAGCTGTTCATTGTCCCCAAAACAATGTGCTGTAGGCCACGCACCTGCTTTCAAAAACTGAGATTTCCGTGGAGTCTCTGAACTTTGATAAAGGATGGTAAGGGCCTGGAGTAAGGTGAGCGAGACAAGTACTTCTAGGGAAACAGGTGAATTCACAGGTGCAGGTATGTTTAGAATCAAACGAGCCCACAGTGTCTTGCCTGTACCTCTCTAACCCCAGAAACGAGGCTGAGGCCATCGGAGACATTTAATAAACGTGGGTTGATCTGGTTCTACACTAATGACCAGCTGAGAGAGTTCTCACCCCACCCAGAGCAAGCCTTCGGGGGGTGAGGGGGGCGCCTGAAAAAAGTCTGAACAGTTGTGCAATCCTCCTGGTTCCCAATGAACAGACTCTTGGCTTTTGGAAAGGGCAGAGCCCACCCTTGAGTGTGAAAGATAGAGATTCTTCTTGTGTCTCGCAAAGAGAATCCTGACTTTCAGATGTCTCGAGTCATTATTTCAACTCAGATGTCTTCTCAGAATACCCTCTTGTCATCTGCTTTCAAAAAAAGCCTGAAAAGATGATGTTGTTGGAAATGTCATCTGCCTGTTAGGCAGAAGCGAAATCAAAGTGCTCTTTGTGTTAAATGTGACTATCATTGCACTTGAAATCCAGAGCATAAATGTTACTAATACCTCTGCAATCACCCACCCAGTTATGTCAGCTGGCGGAGGCTGCAAAGACAGATTCAGATTTATTCATTTTGCCACTTATTTTTTTTTCTTAATTTAAAGATATCGCAGTGTTTTAATTGCACTCAATTTAATGTACTATACCTGCCAGTTCCAACACACTTCATTATTTATATTGCTGGAAAAGCACTTAAAAGTCAAATTGCATAATTTGTACTTGTACATCTTTAAGGTAGATTTATATCTGAAGTTGTCAAATAGCATTGCTATCTGGTGGCATTGCTCCGAATACTAAATTTTAGCAAGTTGTCAACCTCTAAACACATGCAGAAACTAGTAGGAATGGGTCATTAGTTACCAGCTATTAAAAGGGGAGTTGAAAAAAAAGGGGGGGGTGGGTAGTTGAAAAGTCCATTCAAATGTGCAGCTGCTTGGAGCAAAGGGTCCAGGGCCAGACTGCCCGGGTTCACACCCCAGCTCTGTAATTTGTTAGACGCGTGTCCTAAAGCCTGGGACTGAAACACTTTCTGTGCTTCATCTTCTTCCTGTCAAACAGGAATGCTAATAATACCTACACCTCAAAGGAGCGTGGTGCAGATTAAATCAGACTACATAAATAAAGTTCTCAGGATGCTACCTGGCATACAGAAGGGCAGCTTAAGCATGTGCTAGAATACGGATTTTCATTACTGGAGTGGTCTCGGGCTAAGGAGAGGGGCAGAGAAAGACCAGAGATGTAAACGATACAGTTAAACCACACTGAGGTCACGAGCCTGGTGCAGAGTGGTTTGCGGGCTCTCTGGGTGGGAACGGAGGAAAGTAACCAGCAAAAACGAGCTGACACGTGGCACACAGGCATTCCTAGTGCCATGCCACAGTGATGCGATCCACGGCCATGCCAGGAAAAGACACCACATCCGACATATTAAAATCAGAAATCAGGTGGATAATTTTTATTGATAATTTTTGTTCACATTGCAGTTGTGTTGGAAATACCATATAAATCTGTTGTGCTTTTACTCTAGTTCTTTTGAGACACTTCTACACAGAGGTTGTACCAAGTTGCACATGTAAATATTTCTTTATTATTTTATTGTTTGAGAGAGAGAGAGAGAGAGAGAGCGCACAAGCAGGGGGGGAGTGGCAGAGGGAGAGAGAATCTTAAGCAGGCTTCGTGCTAAGCGTGGAGCTGGGGCGGGGCTCCATCTCATGGCTCTGAGGTCATGACCCGAGCCAAAAATCAAGAGTAGGACACTTAACTAAGTGAGCCACCCAGGTGCCCCGCACATGCAAATCATATTATAATGAAAATTACTCACGTCCATATAGGTGGAGCTATGAAAACAGTGTTCCTTGGAGAAAGAACGGCGAGACACTGAAGATGAAGAAACTTAGCCCCAAGAGATATATGGACCAAGCAGGTCCTGGGTCCTTTCCCTACTCCCACGCTTCCCCCTTATCCTTCGGCAAAGAGCCCCGTGCTATTCCCAGCCGCCAGGACTCCACCATCTCCCCACGCAGGCCAGCCCCTCTTAACACCCGCCCATGGGAAGCCGGATGGTTCCCACAGGCAGAAGTGAGCTCGTCTTCAACGCGTCCTGCCACTGCCCTTCATGCCTGCTTCCCACCTGAGCAGTTATCTCTGTACAAAATCCTCTCTGGTCACATCCGTGTTCTCAGGGAACAGGAGGCTGCTTCAAACCAGAGACCGTGGGTCTTTGAACCGCTGGACCCCCAGCCATGCACGCATAGTCTGGTGGACAGCAGCAGCTCGCAGAAAACACGCCGGGGAGAGTGTCCCCTACTGTGGGCCAGGCACTCCGCTGCGTGCCGGCTACCGGGTCAGCCGAGCCTGGAGGAAGACTGGAGACGCGTGGTTTGATTTCCCCGGGACGCAGGAGACCAGTCCGCAAGCCCAGAGTGACACGGGCAGCAGAGCTACAAGTTCAACGCCAGGTCTCCTGGCTCCGGCCCACTGTGCCAGAGTGTGGCAGAGTGTGGTTTATCACCACAACAGTGATAAAAGTAACAACAGGCAACAGGTGATGACCTCCTCTGGAACAACACTGTGCTAGGCACTCTGCATTTTTAGTTTCTTTTGGCCCCACAACTCTGTAAGGCCTGTGGGGTTGTTACCTCCAGAGGATAGGAAACTGAGGAACAGAGCAGTCGGGCAAGGTATCAAAGTCACACCGCTCCTAAATGGTGAATACGGTATTTGAGCCATCTGTGATGCCTCTCTCTCTTGCCAGCAGGTGAACTGTACCTACGGGGACAGCAGCAGGGCCCCTCCCTGCAGCCCGTGATGGAATGCCCAAGTGTGGGTCCAGAGGTACCAGAACAGAACCAAGGGTTTGCTGCAGGTAAAGCCCCCCTCCCTCCAGAGTGTAGGACATGGCAGCCACCTCCGCGTCCCTGGCAGTGGTGGTAACAGCTGGTGACAGCAGCAAGAACACTGAAGGCTGTCCCTTCGGCATGGAGGCCAGGAGGGCGGGGAGGCATGCAGAGCAAACCATTCCGAGCTAACATAACAGGTTTATGGTGAACAGCTCTTTAATAAGACGCGAAGCAAGATTTAGTGCCGAGTACGCTGGCCCTCAAGTCAGCAGCGTCAGAAATCACCGTGGGCTGGGACATCCAGGGAACATGGAATGTGTTTAGGGAAGGGGTGTCCTGGGACACCTCTCCCCAGACTTCCTGCCCTCTGGCACCTGATCTCTTCGCCACCTGAGCCCCCTCGCCATGGATGCGGTGATGACAATTTCACAGGGAACATAAGGGGACCACAGAACAATTACCGAAGCCAACAAGAGAGCACAGACTGAGAGACTGGCCCTGGGCTCCCCAGGTGTGACAGTATCCTTTCACATCCCTGCCACCCATGGGGCGTGACCCACCCTCAAGAAACAAGACTGATATAGGAGAAAAACCCATGGAGGACACCTCAAGAAGCTTTCTCTTTGAGGACCCTTCCGGTGTTCCACTTGTTTCCTGAGGGGCACTGCCTGTTAGCAAAGGGGTAGCCCATTTGGGGACAGGGAACGGCTACACAGAACCCCAGGAGGAAATGGGAAATCTCAGGACCTAGCTCACTGGGTATATAATGCCAATTACTAGATCCTCGTTGGTACAACCAGGGATGGAGAAATAGGTTGCCCAGCCCACTAAGCGCAATTAAGCAGCAGAGACCTCCTTATGTAATACTACCCTCTTTCAGGCACCTGGGTGGCTCAGTTGGTTAAGCAACTGCCTTCGGCTCAGGTCATAATCCCAGAGTCCAGGGATCGAGTCCCACATCGGGCTCCCGCCTGGGGAGTCTGCTTCTCCCTCTGACCTTCTCCCTTCTCATGCTCGCTCTCACTTTCTCTCTCTCAAATAAATAAATAAAATCTTTGAAAGAAAAAATTACTATTCCCCTGTTCCCTGCACCCTCTGCTCACCCAGGAGGCCACTCCAAGTGCGCCGGCCCTCCCACAGTGACGTTCTTCCCAATCTCCCCAACCCTCCTGCTTTCTCAGCCACAGCTTAGAGCTGTTTACCCCACTCTTCAAGGTGCTGGATAATAGCCTTCTGAGGCCCCCATCACCTCCATTTCAAGGACTCCCAGGTGCCTGGGGTGGAACGCCATACTCTACACCGAGCCCCTACGGGCAGAGATTGCCCACAGGATAGGAACGTCACCAGAACACAGTCGATCCAAACTCTACCCCAAAAGGTGGAGCGCACACCCAGCTCAGGAAAGCATGGGGGGGCAGCTGGCACAGGTCCCGGACAGGAGAAGGGGAAAGCAGCCTGCTGGGGGGAGGTGCTGAGCAAATGAGAGGGGGCAACCACGTGCAAAAGAAACCAGAAGCCCTTCTGCCTGACACTGAATCCGGTCTTCCCTGAGGCATCTGTTAAAAGCATGCGGAAATCCCGGAAATATGCATAGGAATACCCCGTGCTGCCTTCCAAACTGCATCCCTCAGACCCAAATGATGGGATCCAAGTACGCCCCACTGGGGCATCTGGGCGAACAGGGGGTTTTTCGGTTTGGCTTTATTAAGGCAAAGTTACACAGTATTTCTCGAGGCAAGTATAGAAATAATGATGTCAGACTCAGCCGTGGGGTTTGTTCAAAAGCAGCTTTCTGGGCCACAGCCCCAGTTCAACTGAACCGGAACCCCTAGGCATGGGTCTCAGGGATATGCATTTTTAACCAACCCCCCAAGTGGTTTTTATTCCCACTGGAGACTGAGAACGCGGCTGTGCAAAGTTGTGGAGCTGGGCTCAGATTCTGGCTGAGGCTCAGGACAGCTTTAGGAGACATCCCTCATTGAGATGTCGCTGCCGAGGGCTGACTGGGGGTCTGGTACTCGCACGCCCACAACACGGCAGGGAAAAGAGAAGTGACCTTGACGCCAGTAAAGCAAGAGGCACACTCGCCACATTGTCTCGGACCCTCGAGCTTCCGGGCTGTGGATGATCCCAGTAGGACCCCGCCTGGTTGTGGGGGAATCACAGAAGAGGGAGACAGTCGTGGGGAGCAATTAGCGGAGGGCCTGGCACAGGTTAAGTGCTCCAAAGATGATGTACTCATCGAGGATGGTACCTACTGACCCACTATAGGCAGAGTGCATATAAATTTACCGCGTGTAAAAACAAATGCAGAAAAATGTGGCAAACTGCTCTGCTTTCTGGGGGTTCCCAAATCCTTAGCTCAACAAGAGCTCAGGTGAACAGCAAGGAATTTGGTCTACAGCTGACCCTGTAGACTCTCATGAACTAGAGCTTGGGCCCAGCCTTGCCGGCGTCCCCTTTTCTCCTGGGACATCCGATCCGTTACCAAGTCCCGTAAGCGTCTAATATATCCACACACTTCTCAGCACCTCCACTCGGGCCCCCCTGGCCTAGACCAGCTCCACCTCCATCCTGGGGATTAACAGCCTCCTTTCTGATCCCCTGACCACAAAATTCCTTCCAGCCAACACTCTCCACACAGCAGGCCCCTGCTCGGAGCCCACTGATGTCAGCTTGGCCAGATTTAGCCAATAAAAATACAGGATGCCCATCCAAGCTAAACAATCATCCAGGGTTTATCCACAATTCAAATTCAACTGGCCATCTTATATTTTATCTGGCAACAGGATATCAATGGTTTCCTATTACATCTGAAATAGAAACCAATCTCCTTTCTACCACCTGGGAGCCCCACACCAGTGGCACTGGCCTACCTCTGTTCCGATTTCTTCCTCCTTACTGTCTCTGGAGCACATCAGACTTGTCCAGCCTCAAGACAACCATGCCTGCCCTTCCCTCCATCTGGACACTCTTCCCCGGGGATCTCTGGTGGCCCCATCCCCTCGCTCCATTCGGGCCTTTGCTCCAAGACGGCCTCTTGTAAGAGGTCCTGTAAGAAGTCCATCGGACCTCGCTCTCCACCCTCCAGCTCCATCTCTTTCTCTTGCTCATTTTTTCTTTCTAATATTCATTGCCAGCTGATAGAATTTCTTTCTTACCCATTGCCCTTACTGGAAAGTTCTAAGAGGTCATGAGTGTACCACCCCTCCCCCCAAACTGAGACCAGTAGGTGGCACGCAGTCGGGGCAAAATAAACGTTTGTTGAGTGAATGGGTATCTAAGCAGGTGCCCCGTGCTGCTCTGCTCAGGAGAGCAACACGAGATGCTCTGCCCGTTCCAGAAACCCCAGCAGGTGCTGTTGATGGCTCAGTTACAGCTTGTCCTGGGAAAGTGTGGTGGGAGGTGGAGGAGGGGTGCACGTGGGGCCAACGGGGAGGCGGGAGGTAGGAAGCAGATCTGTCAGGTGGGCCCCATGCCAACACGGGTGCTGCCCACCTGAGAAGCAAAAATACCCCGATACTAATTCTCGTCCTACTCGTCCTCGAATAAGGCCCGCCCTCCGCTCCTCTCTGGATGCACTCAAACATCACGCCTGCAGAGAACTTCCATATGCTCCTTTTCTCCCCCAGGATTCAGCGCCACCACAGGCAGACAAGACAGGGTTACTGTCCTGATTTTACTGGGGAGGAAAACAAAGGCTGGGAATGGTGATGGAACTTGCCCAAGATGACACAGCTGATAGGGAGCCAAGTCAGGATTCACATGCAGCGAAATGCAGCAAGCTAAGGGGAGAGACTGCAGCCAGACTGCATGGGATGGAGTCCTAGCCCCGAGGCCCTCTCCACCTCAATGTCCATCTATCTGGCGGAGATACGAAGAGTATGAAGACGTCACAGACAAGCCCTTGCTGGCTGAGCACATTGCGTGGCATGTAGGAAGCAATATCCAAGTGTCCATTTCTCCAGGCTCAGATTTCAGGTGTCTAAATCCCCTTGTATGTTCCATAGATTTTTTTTTTTAAGACTTTATTTGTGGGGTCATCTGGGTGATTCAGTGGGTTAAAGCCTCTGCCTTCGGCTCAGGTCATGATCTCAGGGTCCTGGGATCGAGCCCCGCATCGGGCTCTCTGCTCAGCGGGGAGCCTGCTTCCCCCTCTCTCTGCCTGCCTCTCTGCCTGCTTGTGATCTCTCTCTCTGTCGAATAAATAAATAAACTCTCTAACTCTTTAAAAATAAACTCTTTATTTATTTGACAAAACACAAGTAGGCAGAGAGGGAGGCAGAGGCAGAGGGAGAAGCAGACTCCCCGCTGAGCAGGGAGCCCGACGCAGGGCTCAATTCCAGAACTGAGCTTAGGCAGATGCTTAACCGACTGAGCCACCCAGGCACCTTGCATGTTGCATAGATTAGGGCCCAGACCTCTGGCTCCTAAAGCTGTGCTCTCTTTAAGCCTCTTTCCCAGCTCCATCACCCTTCTCTCTGGACCATGTTCTCAGCTGCAGGTTGATTAAAAGTGGTCTTGTTGGTCATGAAGCCTCCCATACTGATGAGCTGGGCTCTCTAGGATTCGTCTGCCACTTCCCTTCTGATTGTTGTGGGCACACTAATTGGCCCCTTTCCACCTCCCTAATTTTTCAAGCCCTCCCCAACCCCAACCT
>CM053611.1:98353387-98388592 GCA_028646535.1 Procyon lotor
TGCTCCTGCCATGCTGGGAAACGGGGGCTGACCACAATCCCTGCTGGATTGGGTTTGGCAAGTATCACGATGGAGAAAAGCAGAGAGTGATGAGAAGGGGGAGAGGGACAGGCATGAAGCAGAGGGTGGGTGGAGAGATTTAGGGAGACAAAAGGGAAATGGGGGAAGGGAATACACTGGGGAGTCCAAAAAGTAGAAAATATCAAAGAAAGAGGAAGAGGAGTGGGGCCAAATCCCTAGGATTTGAGAAGGGCATGAGAAATGTAAAAAAAAAAAAAAAAGACAATTAAAATGGAGAGAAAAATGATACGAATAAATCATCTTTTAAATATGTATACTGTGCATCTTAAACAATACATGTTAAAGAACTTTCACCCAGAAACTGGAGATGACACAAAGAAATGGAAGAATGTTCCAAGCTCATGGACAGGAAGAACAAATATTGTTAAAGTGTCCACACTACCCAAAGCAATCTACACATTCAATGCAGTCCCTATCCAAGTACCAACAGCATTGTTCACAGAACTAGAACAATCTTAAAATTTGTACAGAACCACAAAGACCCCAAATAGCCAAAGCAAATGGAAAAATCTACAAGAGAGCTGGAGGCATCACAATTCCAGACTGTAAGTTATATGACAAAGCTGTAGTCATCAAAACAGTACAGTAACTGCACAAAAATAGACACATGATGAATGGAACAGATTAGAAAACCCAGAAATAAACCCACAATTATGTGGTCCATTAGTCTTCCACAAAGCAGGAAAGAACATCCGTTGGTGGCCTGGGGAGCGGGGCCTCCACGCACAGAAGCCGTGGCTCTCTTGGCCCATAGGGGGTGCCAGCAGGGAGGGCTCACAACTTCCAGGCATCTGAGGGGTTGGCACTGGGCCATGCAGCCCTGGAAGGCGGTCTGGACACTCTCAGCAGCTGAGCTCTGCTGAGTCCTCCTCCTGGTGACGCACCAGAGTTCCCGAAAGAAGGTCCCCACCTGTGGCCCCAAGGAGTCCCAAAGAGTCCAAACCCTGGGACCACTCCAAGGGAACCAGCCTGTGGTTTCAGATCATGTATTCCTTCCTAGAAAGAAGAGAGCCCTTTTACGCATCACCAGACTCTCCTGCACCAACCAGAATGCCAAGGAACCAGATCCCCTTACGTAACCTCCAAGCACTGTGATTAAGTCTGTAGCTGGCACCATCGAGACCGCAGAGAATCAAGAACAGTCACAGACCACTGCACTCCCTTTACTGATTAACTGCCCTAAATTCCTTTAAAAATCTTTGGGCCAGGCAGAAACCTTGGAGTTGGCCTTTGGACAAGAGACCGCCAGCCTCCTGAATAAAGCTCATGTCCTTTTCCAAAAAAAAAAAAAAAAACTCCAATGGGAAAGGAACAGTCTCTTCAACAAATAGTGTTGGGAAAACTGGATGGCTACATGCAAAAGAAGGAAACTGGACCATTTTCTTACATACATAAAAATAAATTCAAAATGGATTAAAGACCTAAATGTGAGACTAGAAACCATAAAAATCCTGGAAGAGAACACAGGCAGTAACTTCTCTGACATCAGACATAGCAGCTTTTTTCTAGATAGGTCCCCTGAGGCAAGGGAAACAAAAGCAAAAATAAACTATTGGGACCACATCAAAATAAAAAGCTTCTGCACGGAGAAGGAAACAATCATCCAAACTAAAGGGCAACCTATGGAAAGAGAGAAGGCATTTGCAAATAACATATCTGATAAAGGGTTAGTATGTAAATATGTAAAGAACTTAAAAAACTCAACACCCCCAAAAATCCAATTGAAAAATGGGCAGAAGATACGAACAGACATTTCCCCAAAGACAACAACCAGATGGCCAACAGACACAGGAAAAGATGTTCAACATCATTCATCAAGGAAATGCAAATCAAAACTACAATGAGAAAATCTCCTCACACCTGTCAGAATAGCTAAAATCAACAACACAAACAATAAGTGTTGGTGACAAAATGGAGAAAAGGGAACCTTTTTCTTACACTGTTGGTGGAAATGCAAACCGGTGTGGTCACTCTGGAAAACAGTATGGTCCTCAGAAAGCTCCGTAAAACAGAAAGCTCAGAAGACAGTAAGCTCCTCAGAAAGTTAAAAATAGAACTACCCTATGATCCAGCAATTGCACTACTGGGTATTTACCCAAAGAACACAAAACACTAATGCAAAGGGATACATGCACCCATGTATTTACGGCAGCATTATTTACAACAGCTAAGATACGGAAGCAGTTCAAGTCTCCATCGACTGACAAATGGATAAAGATGTGTCACATATACACAATAGAATACTACTCAGCCATAAAAAAGAATGAAATCTTGCCATTTCCCATGACAGGGATGGAACTAGACAGTATAATGCTAAGCAAAGTAAGTCAGAGAAAGGCAAATGCCACATGATGTCACTCATATGTGGAATTTAAGAAACAAAACAAGCAAAAGGAGGAAAAAAAGAGATCAGGAAGCAGACTCTTAACAACAGAGAACAAACAGATGGTTCCCACAGCGGAGGGGGGTGGGGGGAGGGGTCAAACAGGTGATGGGGACGATGGAGTGCACTTGTGACGAGCACTGGATGCTGTATGGAATTGTTGAATCGCTATACCATACACCTGAAACTAACGTAACACCGGATGTTAACTAAAATTAAAATAAAAACTTTAAAAAAAAAAACAAAAACCTTTTCACCCATAGAGGTTGAAAGAGTCCTCATTTCCCCATGTTTTAGAAGCTTCCATGGGCAATCTCGCCATGATGTGAAGAGCGGAGTCAGGTAGGCTGGATGCAAACACTGGCTTCCCCCTATAATAGCCATGTGACTTTCAGTGAGTTGGCCCATCCCCCCAGGCATGGTCTCCTCACTTGTGAGTTGAAGACAGTGGTGCTATCTCGTGGGTGGTCCTGAGTAGAACCAGTAGGGGATGTACAAATGGAAGGGCTATAAGATTCCTAGTGAGTGTGGTCATGACCCAGACCTCCTGACAACCCCAGATACCGGGATATGCATCCCCTGTTAACGCTTGAAGACGCCGGCACCCAAACTCCCGCACACTCATCGTCAGGAGGCAGAATTCTAACATGCTCCACGCTCCTTGTTCTAGAGACCAAGGTGAAGAGAGAGGAAAGGACACGAGAGAAGTACTCTTTCCCCCTCAGATCACAGAGGATGGGGGTATAAGAAGGCAAAGAGATCAGAGAGAAAAGAGGGGAATAAAGGGAAAGAAAAAACATCCTGGGACCTTCCTGATGAAGACAATCAAGTTCAAGGTCAGTTTCGGGACCATCTCCATCTGACTTATTGGAGTCCTTTAGCCAGCAAGGCCAGTGCTGGGAGGGAGTCCCACAATGCCACCTCCCGCAGTCCCGTCTGGTCTCTTCTCCCCCACAGCATCCGGCCACCCAAGACTCTCCTGGACTCTGCTGGTCCCGCAAAGCCACAGCTACTGCACAGAACAGAGCTCAGGGGGCCCTTGCTCACAACGCCCTCCATAGGCCCAGACCCCAGGTCAAAGGCACAGCCCTGGCCGTTGCTGGAATCATTCTTCGGCTAGAGAGCAGAGCAAATGTGCTCTGGACGATACTGAAGGGAAACACAGAACCCCACAGAGGCTCTGTGAACTAGCTCGCCACAGTCCAGTCACATACTGCAAGCAGGTGTGTAAGCAGCCACAACCACAACACGTGAGTCTAGCCGGCATTGGGCGGGAGGGAAAAGAGGCTGCTGGTCGGGCAGAGTGGCTTCCTCCTTTTCTAACAGATGAGAGGAAGGAGGGAATGAAAAACAGATCTGTCATCGCCCTACCACCACAAGCCACGCACTTGACATTGATCACGAAGAAAACCGGCGGGGCTGAGTGTTGGACTTGGCGACACTATTGACTGGTTTCCCACCAGCAAATACTGACCTCACAGTAAGAAAGCTTGTGAGCCCCAAGGTGGAATACGGCTCTTCACAGCCAGGAAGAGGCAAGTCAGCAAACAAGCAAAACACGGGGCCTCTCTGCTCATAGTCACACATCTCCATATGGACTCGGACATAAAAACTGCCCAAGCCCCATTAAGCTCTCCTAAGTTTCCCAGCGAGCCTGGCCCATCATGGCAGCTTTCTAACAAGGGCTTGCAGAGGCCACGACTACGCCTACCCTCTGCTCCAGTTCCTTCAGTGGTTCAGACATGCAGACAATGGGGAGACCCCGAAAGAACCAGGAAGAGCTATGGCCTGGGAGGGTGACCCCACTCTTCTCTAGATAACCCTAAGGACTCCCAGGGGACCAGGTCTCTTGCCCAGTCTGCACCCCTACTGCTCCCCCTCTTCAAAATGAGCAGTGTAACAGTATGTGTAATATACTTTAAAAGGCAAGCCTCTCCCTTCTTATTTCAATAAGTCATTCCTGAAAGCAAAACGGTCTGTCCCCCCCAAAAAAAGCTAACATGGAACCAATTTCCCACAGTTTTACATGGGAAACATTATAATTAAAATTATAAATTAAAATTATAATTAAAACTTTTCATGCACTGCATGTTAAGCCAGCTCCCTCCTCCCACTCAATGCCCTAAAATGAAATGAAGACATCATAAACATAAAACACCTGTAGAGAAGTGACACATTCTCTCGTTAGGATGTGAAATACTTAAAAATGTTGCTTCCTGATCAGGAAACTACTCATGCAGCTGTCAGCAAACAGTTTTTGCTGTGCATACAGCAGAGTGACCTTCCTTCGTACCAGCAACACCCAGACCCACATCCCCATCTGTTGAGGTTTGGGGGCTTTTAAAAGCTCTGTAGAGGATTCCAATTGTCTGCCAATTGTATCTGCTCTGTAACTTAATGCTTATCTCAATACATCACCTTGTTAAAAGTATTATATTGGTTTTTGCAATGTAAATATAAGTTTTTCCTATGTAAATATCACCCCAAAAGTGTAATGTTGAGATACGTACATTCTATGCAATTTAAGTATTAGAAAAAGACAAGAGGCAGCAGCCTTATCTACAATCACCAAAAGAATGAAAAACTCCAACGTTCATCTGTAGATGAAGGGATAAACAAAACACACTACACATACATGCAATGGGTTATTCAGATTCAAAAAGGAAATTCAGGCCCATGTTACGACACAGACAAATCTTTTTTTTTTTCCCCAAATATGTTTATTTTTTCAGTGTTCCAAGATTAATCACTCATGCACCACACCCAGTGCCCCATGCAATACGTGCCCTCCTCAATACCCACCACCGGGCTCCTCCAAAACACCCACCCTCTCTCCTCCAAAACAGACAAACCTTAAAGATATTCTGCCAGTCACAAGAGGACAAATACTGTATGATTCCACATATAAGAGGTACTTAGAATAGGAACATTCATAGAAACAAAGTAGAAGAGAAGCTACCAGGAGGTGGATGAGCAGGGAGCACGGAGCAGAGGGGGGTTATTGGTTAATGAGCACAGAGCTACTATTTAAGGTGACAAAGCAGTGGGTAGTGGTGATGGTTACCCAGCATCTGGAATGTACTTCATGCCATAGAAGCATACTCTCAGAAGTGGTAAGTTTCATATTTATTTCACTGTGATTAAACAAACAAGTTGCACTCTACTAGGAACTCAACCCAGAAGTATGAAGCAGGGTGTGGGTCTAGTGAATTTTGGAATGGGGTTTTCTTGGTGACACAGTGGCTTGTTAAGTGGCACGTGGAATTTTAGAAAAGAGCTCTCATTGGTGAGATGTTTTCAAGAAACGTGGACAGGCTAAAGCATTTTAGAGATTCTCCCCACCTTCCCATAAACAGACTGCAAATCTGCTGATCCCCAAATCTGCTGATTTGCAGTCCATCAACACGGACTCTAGTCCATCAAGTAGAGCTTGTCCATCCTCAGTAAAGGCATATTAGGGGTGGATCCCCAAGCAGTCTTGTTTCCTGACACTATTTGGAAAGACTTCTCTCTGCCTGGACGCCAGCTACGATAACAGCAACAACGGTGCCTGTAATGTTGCCATACCTGACTCTTGTGATCCTTTCTGTAAGAGCGTCAGAAAGGACAGAGGACAGAGACATCACTGATATTTTTAAGGTTCCTCGAATCACTTGGTTCATATTGGCTAATGAACGTAGGGAGGGAGGTTACAGTAGAAAGCTAACCCTTGTGCAACTCGGGACTTTTTGGCCGCTATGACAAAATCAGCTAAGATTTTGAAGTGACCAAATTGATGCAGGTAAACTCACAAAAAAATAAAGTAGGATTAGGTAGTTCCCCCGCTCCCACCCTGCCAGGATTTCTTCCAACTATAAAAGTTGGCACTTAATCTTATCACATAAATGCCTAGTGGCAGTCTTTGCATGGCTGGTACTGACTTTGGGACTATCATTACATAGTAAGAGAAACAGATGAAGTACTTACTGGGCATCTTCTGTGGATGGGTGGATCCACACTACATCCCCAATCCCAGCTACTTCAGTTGCTAAATTATGAGTCCTTTGTGCTATCCTGTTCAGCAAAAATCCCCTCATCCCATCCAGGCAGCTAGAATGACTTTCTCAAGAACCAACTTCCTGCCTGACGTAGGAAAGGAAGGGACCATACATCCCTAAAAAAAAGAATTTTAACATTTCCTTATGAAATTTTCAAGCACACCATAGAGATGAAAGGATTTTACCGTGAACATGTATATCCCCATATCCACATTCTACATTAATAACGTACCAGGCTTTATCACGTCTACTCATCTATCCATCAACCCATCTTTTTTTCCCCCAAACATGTTTATTTTATTTTTTCAGTGTTTCAAGATTCACTGTTCCTGCACCACACCCAGTGCTCCATGCAATACGTGCCCTCCTCAATACCCACCACCAGGCTCGCCCAACCCCCCACCCCCTCCCCTCCAAAACCCTCAGTTTGTTGCTCAGAGTCCACAATCTCTCATGGTTCATCTCCCCCTCTGATTTTCCCCCATTCACCCTTCTTTTGATGAAAAATGCATTTCAAAACAGTAAGTTAGTCACCAGCAAATTATTCCGGACGCGCTACAGTATGGGTAGCATTAACTAAGGTTCAATAATGTATATTTGCTTATTTATTGAGGAAAAAGATACCTTATTATCACGAAGTGCACAGGGTGAGTTCTGACAACTGCATTCATCTGTAAAACCCAAACCCCTTGCAAGACACAGAACATTCTGGAGGAATGAGGCAATGTACTCAAACCCCCTCCCAGTCAACCTCTGCCTGCACTCCCCCAAAACCACCATTTTTTAGATTTATTCCCATTATAAACAGGTATATCCATTAGGAATCATGAAGTATATACACTATGGGCTAAGCCTTCTTTCACAGCATAACCTGTCTGTGATTTGTTCAACATTGTTGCACATACCAGTTGTCAGTTTCATTCTAGTGTTCAATGAATGACAGGTCACTCTATTAAATATATTACAATTTATGTGTTCATTATCCATTTTCTTATTGACGAACACCTGGTTTGTTTTCAGCTTTGGCAAGGACCACAACTGAAACTGAAGGGTCGGAGGGTAGAAGTTTGTTTAGTGTTAGAAGAAATTAACTTAGAAGAAATTACTTTAGAAGGAAGTTATATCCCTTTTCAAAGTGGATGAGCCAGGTGATGTTTCCATCAGTAATGTAGGAGAATTACCTTGAGCCACATACTTGTCAACCTCTGATGTTGTCAGTCTTTTTAATTTTAGCTATCCTGGTGGGCTTGGGAGAGTATTTCGTGTTTTTTCCCCCGCCTTTCTGCGGGGTCTTCAAACAGGTTTTGGAATTCCATTTTGATTCACTTTTGGTGTTGTGCTGTTTTGGGGTTTTTGTTGTTTTTTGTTTGTTTGTTTTTAGTGTATTTCTTTGTATGGCATTTTTAATGGTTGCTCTAAATATACACCTGCATGATTTACCAAAGTCTTCTGGGGACAACATACAGTGAAGTATGGAAACTTAGCTCCATTGGCATCCGTTTACCCGCTCCCAATTAGGATTGTCTTTATATTTTCCCCTACATACACTGAGAGCCCCAAGAGACATTTTCTTAGCTCCTTTACCCCTATTAACTCCTGTCCAACTCCTGGACACCCACTGTGAAACTGAGGTTCCACCATGAACACCCAACCCTAGGAAACTGGAAAGGCACAAATGGACATCAGGGGAGGGGGCGGCTCTCCTGAGTCGGCTTCCACGGTTTCCTGGCAAGCCTCAGCAAGGGATGTTCATTTCTTTCCAAGGCATCTGTAGTTCGATCCCAGAGTCCGGTCCTGACTGTCACGAATATCAAGAAAACAAGGCACCCAGACTGCTGACCCCAATCCCAGCATCCAGGGTGTGGTCTTCAAGGGACAGTGGTCTCAGTGGCTGCTTAACCAGTCTCCCTGGTGGTCTGGCTCTGTGTGGTGCAGAGAACTGCAGCTCACGGCTCGGCTTAGAGCCTATCCCTGCAGCTTCTCCTCCTCAAATTCTGCGCCCAATAATGGCCATGGACCCTTTTCTGTTTAAAGTCCTGTATTCCCTCATCTGTAACTGAACTCTAATAGGTAGAGTACCATGGCTAATTACTGGCAGAGCTCAGATCAAAACTCTGATCTCTGTCCTTTCTTCTAGATCGTGCCGCCAGAGTCTCTCTGGCACTGTGTTCTTCAAAGAAGTAAGAGTTGAAAGTCCATAATCTATTTTGAGAACATGCCCCAGGAATGAAATGTTTGTATTGCTTTCTCATCGCCTCCTCTGCCCACTTTCCCACGCATGCAGTCACCTCCCCCTGGGCTGGTCAGACCTCTGCTCGGGAACCGGAGGCCACGAGCACTTTCCTGGCTGCACAATAGTGCCGGTGAGGAGCACGTTCTTCCTCTGCAGAACAGCTACTGGTTACTGGAGATCAATCAATCAAGATGTTTGTTTCTTGAAGGATTAAATTCACTCCAGGAAACAAAGAGGTGTAGTCCTCGATGGCTTCTCACATTTACCTGCACGTGGACACACTCCAGACTTGGAGCTCAAAGATCCAGAAATTTCAGCTCAGCCACATCCCCACATGGTGTTTATCAAACTGTTTCGAGCTGCCACTGCTCCCCCATAGTGGGCTTCCTCGCTGTGACCCACATATATTTGGTCTCTGTCCCCGGGTCCCGGCACACAGCTCCAAAAATCCCGTGGCCTCCCTTATCCCAGAACGTCCTGTGTATGCTAATGAGATGGCTGGTGGCTGGGGACCCCTAGGTGGCTTCAAGATGGGTCCTGGTCACCAGAGAGAACGAGGCACAACTAGAGGGTTGGCACTACCAGCCCCAGCCCATGCCCAACCTCCAGGGAAGGAAGAGGGGCTGGAGACTGAATGAAGCCCCAAAGGCCAATGATTTCATTAATCATGCCAATGTAACGAAGCCTCCATAAAACCGCCTCAATGACAGGGTTCTGACATCTTCCAGGTCGATGAACACATGGAGGTCCTGGGAAGGCAGCATGCCAGGGAAGGGCACACGTATCATCTCCACCCCCTCTGTTCCTTGCCTTCTGCATTGCTGCCATTTGGGCTCTTTTTTTTTTTTTTTTTTTTAAGGTTTTATTTATTTATTTGGCAGACAGAGAGAGAGAGAGAGAGATCACAAGTAGGCAGAGAGTCAGGCAGAGAGTGAGGGAAGCAGACTTCCTGCTGAACAAAGAGCCCAATGCGGGGCTTGATCCCAGGACCCTGAGATCATGACCTGAGCCAAAGGCAGAGGCTTTAAGCCACCGAGCCACCCAGGCGCCCCAATTTGGGCTCTTTCAAACTAAATAAAATAGCAGTAGTAAGTAAAGCACTCTCCTGAGTTCCAGATTGGGTTGCGTGAACCTCCGAATTTATAGCTGGTCAGTCAAAAATACAGGTAGCAACCTGGGTCTTGTTACTACAGTATGAAATAGGAATAGTCTTATGGGGTAGAGCCCTTAACCTGTGGGATCTGTACTAATTCTGGAAAGATAGTATCAAAATGGAACTGTAGGATATCCAGTTGTTATCTGGCAATGGACAACTGGTGGGAAAAAAAACTCCAAGCATCTGGGGTCTGAAGTGTTATAGAAAAGTACCAACATCCTATTCCTCAAATAAGACAAACATATTTCTGCCACAGGAGCTTTGCACATGTAATTCCCTCTGGTTCAAGTCTTTATCCTTTCGATATCTGTATGGTGTGTACCTTTACCTCACTCTAGCACCTACTCAAAAAGCCTTCCCTAACACCCAGCACACCACAACTTACTTTTCTTATAGCACTTCAGTGATTCAATCTTGCAGATCTATTTCTTGACTATTTCTTGGAAAATCTTCCACTTCAGTATCCCCAGTGCCTATAATGGCGGCTGGCACCATAGTAAGAGCTCAATAAACAGTTGGAGAGTGAATGAATGCCTGTTTGCATGTTTAATGGGGACCCAAGGTCCTCATCTATAAAACAGGTCATGGGGTTGACCTTGGACAACCGTCATAAATACTAACAGACCAGTTATGTGAAAGCCGTGACCGTGAAAACACGTGCCTAGCCTGCGGGGATCATTTATAAAACATTTTTTTATTGAGTCTAAGACCAGGTGGTTTCCACATTCTAACATCTTTGACATCAAGAAGCTTCCAGCAGAAACAGGACCACAGGGCAGCGGTAATGTGACTGCCCCTGCCAGCATGTTCACAGAACTTGCAGAATGTTGCAGAAGTCTTTGGCTTCAGTAAAAATCCTGGAGGCGGAAGAAGAGGGCAGTCTTTCAACCCTATGAACCAAATGGTTTTGGGAAGGGGCAGGAGGAGGTGGAGAATCAGATGTGTGCTAGCAACATTCCTAAAAGAAAAGCCAGGAGGAAGCTAGTTCCACAGAGCTGCAAAGTGGGCTCAAGGGCCTTCTCTGGGGAACTATTAGGAAATCAGATGCTACAATGTAGCAAAACAGGGATGGCAAGGACAGGGAGCTGAGGAAGCATCCTGAAGAGTGAGGAAGCATCCTGAAGAGTGAGACAGGACGTAAAGCTTTAGGAATACCAGAACCAACATATTTGCCAAGACTTTGCTTTATATGTAAGCATAGCAGAAAATATGATAAAAACCCATCTAATTAGGTCTAAAAGGGCCCTTTTAATAAGTACAAAAGAATGATTCAGCAGGATAAGAAAGCATTGTGTCACAGTTTAATTAAAAGCCTTTTTGAATTTCTTGGCTTTATATAAAGGAACAGTGCCTCTTACAATTGGCAGTACCTAGGTACTGAGATGAAGCGGAATTCGCCTGGAAAAAAAAAATCTGGGGGAAACAAGACTCCAAAGCACTCCTGACCCCAAATATTTCTCTGTTGGTTTATTCCTTGACTTATTTTCTCTCTGTTTCATCCCGAAGTCTGTTGTCAGGCCTGATTCACATTGCAGCTTCCCCCGGGGGAAAGCGGCAGATCTGTGTGTTTCTCAAGGACAGTGGTTCTCTAAGGGCTGTCCCAGGACCAGCAGCATCAGCGTCATATGGGAACTTAGTAGAAATGCACATTCTTAGCCCCCACACCCCCCCCCCAACCTAAATCCAAAACGAGGTACGGGATTGTTATAATACATCCTCCAGCTGATTCTGATTCATACTAGAGTCTGAAAAGCACTGCTCTACAAAAAACACCCAGCGCCATCAGCTTGAACACTCAAGCTTAACCGCTCATGCAAGCTGAACTAAAACGTCCTAGGAATTCATGGTGCACCAGGCTCTGTGCTGGGAGCTGAATGTGCCTCACATTCTAAAGAAGTACACGTGCCAGTGACTAAGTAAGACAGAAAACGGAACGAAGAGGACGGCTGGTGGAGGGGCCGGTATCATGCTCTGTTCAGCGGATAGAGGAGAAATTCTAATTCAGGAGTCCTGGTGGGCTTCTCGGAGGCGGCGGCAGTGGAGCAGAATCTTCTAGGAGAAGGTGGTTTTGGAAAGGTTTTCTGTGACAGAGGAGAACGACCCACACCCTGAGGAACCAGGGCAAGAAGATTCAGAGTCCTGTGAGCGAAAGGGGCCATCACTCACACACTCAGAGCCTGATTACTTCAACGGTTCCCCTCCCCCCTCCTGTACATCCTCACCACGGCTGCTGCTTGGGGCAAGGACTGCCACCCCAGGTCCATTCTCCCTTCCTGCTTCGGAACAGAACCCTGCTTACATTCAGGGAAGCAAGGCAGCCAGAGACAACACTACATATCAGGGCCTCTGCAGCGGCCAAGCATGGCTATGGGACCTCAGGAAGGCCACTTAGAGGCAGTTTGCCAGTGGCAACCTGTGCCCATTCCGGCAGTCTCACCCCTGTTTCTTCTTGGCCGCCGGCCCACACTGAGGACACTGATGCTCTAGCGCCATATTGGACGCTGAGGTGGGGGCCTACTGCTGAGGACCGCAAAGCCGAAATAGAGCATTCTGGGAATGACCCCGCTCAACCACCACGCCAACCTACTGCCAGCATCCAGACTGCTTGAATATGAGGGAGAAATCAACTTCCGTCTGGTTTCAGCCACTGTTCCTGCGGACTGTAGTCACACGCTGCCGCGCCTCACCATCCCTGACTCACCAGTATTTCAGCTTTTAATCTGCGACACTCCACGGTCCCTCTCCTTTATTGAGCACCTTTGCCCCAAGCGCCCATGTTCCTCTCCACCCGCTGCCATTCTTCTGGAGAACATTACCACAGAGCCATCTGACTCTTCAGCCTGATGGCATTGGGGGGTGACAGGGGGGCTTATTTCCAAGCATCTTCACCCACATCCCCCACCAACCCCAGACTTGCAGCCCCCTCCCTCCACACCGTCCTCACTCAGGGCAGTCGGGGACCCAGCCCATCAGCGTTGCTGGGGAGCCAGTCAGAAGAGCGGACTCTCTGGCCCACCCCAGGCTTGCGGGCCAGGAGAAGTGTATTCGGGAGACACTACTGTCAACCACCTCCCTCCTCTCCTCCGGCTGCTTACCTCTGGACCACAGAGCGGACAGATCCCTCCTCCAGCTATATCTGTCTGTCCTGCCAGGTCTCACCGAGTCATCCCTTCCAGCAACTTTAAAAGCAACCTATACTACCCCGAATCGCTTGCTTACTCACTCTTCCCTGAACAAAATAATTACTTTCACGCTTCCCTGCTTTTGTTTTCATCACTCCCTCTGCCTGGAATGCGCTTCCAAGTCCCAGAAAACCCACCGATCTCCCACTCGCCTTTGGGGGCACTGCCAACTTCGATGCGACCTCCAGACCACGAGCATTTTAGGGAGAAGGTACTGGTCTGGCGTCTGGAGCCCACAGTGTGATCCTGAACATGGAAGGCAAACTCTCTGTGCCTCAGTTTCTTCACCTATAAAACTCAGTCCCAAGAAGCCAAGGAGGAGATAAAATCAAAGCACCCAGAACAATACTTGGCACATAGTAAGCAGTGAATAAACACCAGACACTAATTCTTTGCACCAAGACCTAGTGCGGGAGCAACACACAGTGGGCGCTTCATACACATTCACAGACTCGAACTCACAGTTTCTGGGTTGGCTTCTGTGCCTTAACTCTTCCTGGGCTCGTCAGTCCACCCCACCCATTCTTCTCCACAGCCCGGCGACAAGCCGGAATCCAGCCCCCGACAGGGACATGATTTAGATGAAAGAACATTTTCCGCAGCCATCCCAGTCCTCAGAGCCTCGCCAAGAAATAGAAAAGAAAAGCAATATAAATGTTAATAGGAAATTGTCTATTCGCTTTTACAGAGGCTAATCTACTGCAGCCCAACAAAGAGGGAATTAGACAGCTGAAGGGACAGGAAAACATGGGACTTTGACACACCGAAACCCAGGGGACTGCAGCTCCCAAGAGGAAACGCATTCCAGGCCGATGGGGCTGTGTGGAAATCAGGACAGAGGCTTCTGCTCTGGAGGCCTCCACGGTGGGCAGCCTGGTTCCTACCCCGGCCCCCCCTTTTCTGGGCATCCATCATCCTGTCCCTGTGAAGTGCGGCCACTGGCCCGCATGGTACGGACATCAAGGCGATGACAGTGCCATCCCTGCTCCCAAGGACTACTGGGACAGGCAGACAAATAAACCAACGTGATCAGACAGTGTGGCAATGCTACTGAGGGCACCAGCTCAAGGTGTCAGGCAAGCAGAGAGGCGCATTACCAGATCAGGAGGGCAGGAGACGGACCAAGTCAGCTCCCAGAGAAGACCTGAGGACTGGATTCTGGCGGGTGAATGGGGATTAGCCTCGTAAAGGCAGCAAGAACACTAGGTACAGAGAGACCGGGGAACTGCACTCGGTTAAGCTAAAGAACAGTCCCCGAAGATTCCCAAGGCTAATGCCAAGGCTGCCCGTGAATGTTACATGATGAGGCCCAAGAGCCGCTGCAGGTATGATTAAAGATTTGGAGATGGGGAGATTATTCTGGATGATCTATGATCTGCATGGGCCCAATGCAACCACAAGGCCTTGAAGAGACATGCAAAAGCTGTCAGAGGACGAGTCAGTGTGACCTGCAGGCAGAGACTGGAGGGATACACTTCGCAGACGGAGGAACGGGACACAAGTCAAGGCATGCAGGCAACCACTGAAACCGAGCAAAGCAATGGATTGTCCCCCCAGAGCCCCCTGAAGGAACCGGCCCTGTGACACCCTGACTTCAGCCTAGGGGGACTAATATTGGACTTCTGACCTCCAGGAGAAGGAAATACCACCTCTGCATTGTTTGAAACCATGAAGTTCATGGTAATTCCTTTGGGGAGCGATGGGGAATTAACACACATATGCTGTCTGATGGGCATCTTCACAAAGGCTAAAGAAAAGTGATGGAAAAAATGGAACTGAGGAAGGGGGCAGCCACGGGCCAAACCATGAATGGATTTGTGCGCCAGGCTGAGTTTCCATTTCATCCTCAATATGGAGCTGCTGCTCAAGGGTATTAAGCAGAGGGATGATATGACAAGATTGCCCATGCGAAAGCACTGAATCGTCACATTTTTCGGATCTTAAATCTTAGGAATTACCACATGTCTAATTCTCCATTTTATTGACTCATTTCTTTTATCATGGACTGTAATGACATTATGAAAAGGAGGAACAACCTATTGGAATATGTAACTCTATCACCGCCCCTCCAAATGCCACTCTAAGGTTCTGGAAGACGCCCACCTATACGGGGTGGTTGGCAATCAGGTAGGAGCCTGCAGGTGCAGACAGCCGGGCAGGACGGGGATTGAGGGTTTCCCCTCCCAAATCCTGAATGGAGGACTGCCCTGTGCCTAAAAAGATCCCGTTCAGATGCTCCCACCCCACCAGGAAGGGGAAAGGCAACCAACGTGTATTGAATGCTCACTCGGGGCCAAAAGCTTTGTGAACATTTCCTTTGCTGAGATCCCCCCACCACCCCACAACGATCATCTGAGGAAGGACAATTACCACCATTTGGGGCCACACTCTTAAATGGGGGGGGGGGGGTGCCCGAGGCAGGGTGCGCTGAATCTCCAGCGACTGAGTGCCATTGCCCAGGCACCGCTGTCACAAGGCACAGGGTCCATCAGAGAACGCTAGGCAGAGGAGACCCCCCATCTCCCCATGGGCCCCCCAAATCTCCGCAAGTCTCCGTCTGCACACGGAAAGGCTTCAGATGTAAAATTCCAGCCAGCCTCCAGGCTCCGCGCCCTGCCCCCATCCCCGCCCCCAGCGTGCAGCACAGCTTCCGCCCACGTACACCTTTTCGGGGCCTCTGCCAGCTGTGCCTCTTGCCGAATGTCACTCGCTGCCAAAGGGACTGCTTAGGTGGCCTCTAAGCAACCCCGGATCTGAACAAGCTGGGTTTGCTCTGGCACTGCCACCAGCCCCCGGAGGCCATGGGCCAGGCCCCGCGGAGGTTCCAAGGCAGTGCCGCGGCTCCTGCCACCCCTCCCGAGAAGGGTGCTCTGCAGACTGCGGAATGCATTTCAAAAATCCCCAGCCCTCTCGGGGCTTCAGTTGAAGTAGTGGTTCTGCAGCCTTGCCGTGGGGACATCCCCCATGTTGAAAGCCATGCATCCTCTCCACGTGTCTGACCCTCTCCAGGGCCGTAGGGGGTGGTCTGCTGGGGGGGGGGGGGGGGGTGGGGGCATTGAAACCCTGCGGAGGGCGGACAGCGTCGGGCACAACGTCCGGCACGTGCGCAGTTTTCAAACCCGAGCTATTTTCGCACGGCTGGGAACCGCTCTCACAGGCTCCACTCTTCCCTGCTCCCCCTTTTCTTTTAGGATCTATATTTGGGGAGAGTACATTCCTAAGAATAGAATCACTGAGTTAAAGGGTAAAAGCACAATTTATAGCTCCTATGGTGAACTCGCTGCTTACTCTCCAGAAAGAGCGCTGTCGGCCTTGCCAGCAATTCAAATCCATCAGCCACGGATGGAGCCCTGACTGCATTCCGGCGCTGAACCGCCGCCTCCCCTTCCCTGCCCCTGTTTCAACAGCACACGGAACTCCAAACGCCCCATTTGGTTGAGGACAAGAGTGAGGTTGTGTCAACTACAGCAACCTGCCCCAACAGGCTATTACTCTCGAGTTATTTTGAGACAGGACGGGGAGAAGATTCTAAGTCCCCGAATCCCCCAGTTCTGCTGTGTCTGCTGAATTATTCAGATCTCTGAGTTAGCCCACATGGCTACAACAGCTTTCACTTATTAAGACAACCACAGACCAGGGACCAGACTGCATACTTCTTTGTTACGTAAACCAGCGCATTCTCCCAAGTCCACGGTCAGGGAGTCAACCGCAATCTGAGGAAGGCATGGGTCTGCCAGGTCCACGGATGCAAGCAATGAAGCTCGGGGAAGCGACCTCCCTCAACAGTTCCACAGATGATAAACCCATCCATCAATAAACGGATCTGAACACAGGGCTGTCTCCGAAACCAAAGCATTTCATTGCAAGGCTAGACTGCCCCAAACGGTTACCACCACCGGGTGGGTGGCAAGGAAGGAGGTTTCCAAAGATGGTGGTGAGAAAAATCAGCATTCCATTTGGGTTCAACTTCCCTGGCCATGTAGTTTGATGAGCGCTGTGTTTATTTCAGTGCCATTCCGACTAGCTGCATACAAATACATGTCCTCTTCTGAGAGCTGCTTCCCATTACACAAACAAGGACCAGCCCATGTCCCCGGCCTCCAGCGGATCCCCTCCCCACCTCCCCAGCGCTTATCTCTCATCAGAGCCTGGGAGAGAACAGGAAGCCTTCTCTCAGGGGCAGCCTGTGCACTGGGGATGGAGCAGAAAGGTGACAGTTCCTAGAAAGCAGAAGGAGCTCCCTTTTAAGGGCAAGAGCATCAGGATGGGAAAGAAGCCGCAGGTTCGAGTCCCAGCTCTGCCAGTAACTCAATGTGTGATCTGGAGCAAGACTGTCTTGGCCTCATGAAGACAAATTACAAGACAAATAACTTGATGTAATTTCAGAGTCTCCTCTGGAGGCGGCAGGCAAGATTCTAGTAAAAATGGACTGAATCGCTTTAAAGAAAGAGAAAGATTCAACAAACCAAGACCAGATACCGAGGTCCCAGATCACTTGCACAACTATAACCTACTATCTTATAATCCTTTGCCTCAAAATGCACAGACAGAACCCCACGGGCTGGCCCTTTTCTGCCCTAGGGCAGCAACCAACACAGACTTTGAGCTCCCACAGCAGCTCACATCTTGGTCATACTGCAGGTCGAAGGCAGCCCGAAAAAGAAATCATTACCTCCATCGTCAAGTGAGAATGCTATCACCGCGGGAGATCCCGAATTGACACAGGAGACCAATTCCCGCTGAAGAACGTTATGACGGATAAAGAAACGGGAGGGAGAAAAGGAAAAAACCCACCCTGGCTTCCCTCCCTCGCTGTGCTACCACAGAAGGATGGGTCTTTGTCCTTGTCATCCTGCCAGTTGGTAAAGGGAGACCTCCGGGGACCACACCTGCCCTCTGGCTCGCAGCGTGACTGTGTTTAATGCGAGCCGGCCACTGAAATGCGGGGAATGCCCAGGTGAGTGCGCAAAGCATCCTAGCCACGTATAGCAAAATTCCTCAAGTTTGGCTTTGCCAGAAATACTCTTTTCATTGTAACTTAGAAAGTCCCCAGGTGTTAACAGCTGAAAACGGTTCTAGGGCTCCCCTTGCTGGGCTTTATGGCTACATTTGCAGCACACAATCAAGATCCTCCAAGCACGCAAGACTCCAGGCACATTAGGCATCATTCCCCCCCACCCCCCCTTTCTCCAATCGCTCTGGCTTCCCAGCCAACCCTCCTCTTTGCTCCCAGTTCTTTGGAAGCAAAGGAACTTTAAAAAAAAAAAAATCAAGCTGCTTGGGGCGGGGGGCGGGGGGGGGTGTCAATTTGTAAATTCCCTACTTGGCCCTGTCTACCTGCAAAGATACAGAAAAATCTAGAAGTGGAAGAAGAGGGTTGTTGCTTCTCTTTTTAGTTTCCAGATGGAGCGGCCTCCCACAGGCTACCCACACACCCAAGTGGTTGATGTCACTATTGTGATTTTGGTAGTACCGTGCGGGCCCTGGGGCGAGCACCCCCCTAAAAAATCCACAAGAGTTTTAGCACATCTGAGGAAGCCAGAGACAGAAACGAGGGAGCCAGTGGGTGCTCGGTTCCGGAGAGGTCTGCAGAGCCACCGAACAGAGGCCAGCAAATGGATGTCCGTGTGCACACACGCCAGCCGGACTGAACCTCAGGTGTCGAGAGGCAGAGGCACTGAGCACAATGCAGCCCCAAATACCGCCCCACGGGACCCTAGCAAAAAAACCCTTTGGCCATCTCCTGGGATGAAGGGCTCAGAATTCATCGACCCTGTGGTCTGGAGGAGCCCAGCAATGTGGTGTGACTGGCCTCCAGACACAGAAGAGAATGGCCAGTGCCCAGCAGAGCTGCTCTCTGAACAAGAATGTCACCAGCCAGACAGTGCACTGGGCACCGGGCACTGGGTCTACCTACCGAGGTGGTGGGTGGGTGGGAGGGAGGGTGGAAGGAGATGGAGGGAGAGACCTGGCTGGGGACTCGGACTGGAACCACTTCCACCCAGTCTGCTCAGGATTCCCGCCATGGGCCACATGACGTCACACGCCTTGAGTCATAGTGCCTGTCTTCAGGGGACTTCACTGCACCCGTGCTGCCGTAATAAAGCATTCCATACTGGGGAGCTTCATTAAACATGGAAATGGAGGCCCTCGCAGTTCTGGAAGCTGGGGTCCCAGATCAAGGTGTCAGCAGGGTTGGTTTCTTCTTGGCCTCTCTCCTGGCCTTGCAGTGGGCCGTCTTCCCCGTGTATGTCAGAGTCCTCCTAACCTCCTCTGCTTGTACGGGCTCCAGGAACGCTGGATTAGGACCACCCAGGTGACCTCATTTTACCTCAATTACCTCTTTAAAGACCTCCTCTCCAAATATAGTCAAAGTACCGGGTACGAGGTCTTAAGCAAATGCATTTTAAAAAAAAAATTTTTTTAAAGATTTTATTTTTTTATTTGACACAGAGAGAGAGATCACAGGCGGGGGGTGGGGGGAGGGGGGAAGCAGGCTCCCCACTGAGCAGAGAGCCCAATGGGGGGCTCGACCCCAGGACCCTGAGATCATGACCCGAGCCCAAGGCAGAGGCCTTAATCCACTAAGCCACCCAGGCACCCCAAGCAATGCATTCTGAAAGGAACAAAATTCAACCAGTAATAGTTATTACCATCTCTGTACCCCCAAGGAACAGGACACACACAGAAAGGTAAAGTAGCTCACCAGAGGGCCACAGGGCCAAACAGAGTGAGCACAGGACTTGTACCTAAGATCTAACTTTATCCCAAGTAGGGGCACCTGGATGGCTCCGTTGGTTGGGCATCTTCAGCTCAGGTCATGGTACCAGGGTCCTGGGACTGAGTCCCACATCAGGCTCCCTGCTCCCTGGGGAGCCTGCTTCTCCCCCTGCCCCCCCCATGAATAAATAGAAATCTTAAAAAAAAAAAAAAAAAACCCACTTTACCCCAAGTAGTCGTTCACACCGAGCATGCCAACACTGCTCAAGGATTATAAAGGCTTTGTTGTTGGTTGTTGAGCCAGTAACTGCCTGTCATCGTGACTCATTCTCCTCGATTCAGGGTTGTCTAGACACCAGAGTTGTGCAGAGCTACCCATTCTCCATTCCAATGCACCAATTAAAAAAAAAAAAAAAAATCTCCATAACAAGCCATTCAGCTGTGGGATCACAACTCGCAGTTGCCCCCAGGTGATGGATGCCTGTTCTCCAAATAGGATTTCATGCTTCCTAAGGGCCTTTTGATGGTGCCTCGTGGAAAACCTTGCACAGGGTGGTTTCCTGGTCAATATTTGCTGAATGCATGAAGGTATGTGTGAATGGACGGAGTGGCCGAGGTAACCTCAAAAGGCCCTTCCCGGTTTTAATTAAGTTCCATCATTTTGTTCCAGGAGGTAACACACTGGGACAGCTGCGTGACGGCTGGGGAATACCTCAGGCCCAGAACCACACCTTTCTTAGCTAGAGTGGATCTTCCTCCCACCCAGCCGGCGGATCAGGGCACCAGCACCCACCGTAACAATGCGGTGAGAAGCTGCCATTGCAGATAATGGCCTTGGTCCAGGTACAGAACGATGGAAAACCCCAGGCCCAATTAAACTTTGCCCTTAGAATTAATCCCAACACTACTTGGATATACTTTCATCTCTTGCCAAACGCTTGGTAGGTGAGAAAAAGAAGGAAAACTTCACCATCAGTATCTGACTCTACCGTCCCTGTTTCCTATCTGGAGAATGTCATTGTCATTCAACCAATGTCTATTGGAGTAGCTCCGTAAGCAGAGAACTACCATGGGGCGTTTCCAGAGAAACAGGAGACAAGAGTTCCTGACAACAAGGTGTTTATAAGAATTCAAGAAGGTAAAAAATGGAAGAATATGGACTAGCACTGGGTGCTATTCACAATGAATCATCTAACATTACCTCAAACTCTAATGGTGTCCTATATGCTGACTAACAACAACAATAAAAAAAAGAATATGGAATAAGGCAATACAAGCTGTATTTGTATGTGTTAAGCCTTTGAGGAATACCCAGGAACAAGTGTAAGGATAGGATTTTAAAGAATAAGAGATTCTCAGAAGAAAAGAGACAGTAAATCAAAGCATCAAATGGAGACTAAAACTGTAAACCCTGACCTTGGCCCTACAAAATGGCTAGTTTTGGGTCCAAATGGAGGACCATGGATATGAACTGTACAGGTACTGAGCAAGCTAAGAGGAACAGTAACAAAAAATTGCAGGCTCAGGAGCTGTACCATGTGCCAAAGAGTAATTTGACTCTAGAGAGCTTTAACCATTCCCATTGCCCTAGTCAATAACCTTACGGGGTGAAAAACAAGATGGCAGATGCTGGGGTGCCTGGGAGGGGTGCTCAGTCAGTTAAGCATGTAACTCTCCATCTGGGCTCAGGTCATGATCTGAGGGTTGTGGGATTGAGCACTGCATTGGGCTCTGTGCTCAGCAGGGAGTCTGCTTGCCCCTCTCCCTCTGTTCCTCCCCCGACTCTAATAAATAAATGAATAAAAATCTTAGGGAGAAAAATGGCAGATGCCAACCTGGCTGGAAAACCAAGAAACCTGGATGCCAAGCCAACCAGTGGACATGAATAGCACTGGACCAATAGGGATGCTGCCTCCATTGGAGAAATGGCCCTTCCCTGAACATCCAAGCAGTCTTGCAGGCAGGATCAGATGGGTCATGGGACCAGAGGCCCTCAAGAAGAGAGGAGCATAAGAGGGGACTGTTCACGGAGACCAGGGGTCCAGTGGCTATGAGCATCTTAGAATGACAGTCTAGCCACAGGACAGCTAGAGGAGCCACACACTCTACTCCATTGGCAATGGGCAATTACCAGGAAATCTCAGTTCAGCTCCAAGTGTGGCCAAGACACAGAAAGGGACAGTAGAGAACTGGAGGAAACCAAGAGTGGTTAGAGCCACAGCTGTTGGGAGAGAAGGATGGAGAGAGGGAGGGTGTGTGTGTGTGTGTGTGTGTGTGTGTGTGTAGACGCACACATACACACTGTGAGTGTCAAACATCCTACCAAGGCCAGTAAGAAAAGCTACTAACATACTCAGTGTTTTTTAAAAAACAAAATAGAAGCAACAACAGGGGGAAAAAGAGCCAGTAACCTTGGCACCTGCATTCCTCACCAGCCTCCACCAAAGTCAAGCTTAAATTATGTTCCTATGGCACCAACTCTACCACCTCCAGGAATTTTGCCTTGCACGGCAGGTGTGCTCGCAGATGGTATATCTTTAATATCTATGGTGCCAATGACTGCTACTCGTTCACAGCCACCGAAACGGCCTATTCCCGTGGCTAATTTGTTTTGTTTGTCCTCAAAATTTCCCCTTTATGAACCTCTTCATCTGGAGAGCAAAATCACATCACTTGAGGGCTCAGATTTGCTAAGAAGCTCAAAGCTTCATTTCACATCTATTTTCTTATAATTAATCAGTTTTATTTAAAAAGGAGGAGAGGAATAGATATATCTACAGACCAGGGAAAACGGATACAGCTTAGAGAACGATTATATATAATAGTCCCAGAAGGTTTAGCTGTTCAGATGATCATTAAAGAAATGGATGAAGTTGGTTTTTAAAAAGGTTTCAGCTCCCCCTCCCTCCCCTGAATCAGATAAAGAGAAACGAGAGGGCTAGTTCCACTTCCTTCTGGAACCACATTAAAACATATCCCCAGGGGTGCCTGGGTAGCCCAGTGGGTTAAGCCTCTCTGCCTTTGGCTCAGGTCATGATCTCAGGGTCCTGGGATCGAGCCCCACATCGGACTCCCTGCCCAGCAGGGAGCCTACTTTCCCCCCCTGCCTGCCTCTCTGCCTGCTTATGATCTCTCTTTCTCTCTGTGTCAAATAAATAAATAAATAAAATCTTTAAAAAAAAAGAACAACAACAACAAAAAAACGTATTCCCAAACAGACCTTCATGGAGAGTCACCCCGTCTCTGCCACGCCTCTAGTATATGAATGCAGGGCACATCCCCCCTGGCCGTTGGAATTACATCAGTTACAGTTTGGGGTCCACTCCTACTATGGTTTTGGTGGTTGTTTTTTTTTTTTTAAGATTGATTTATTTGAGAGAGCGAGCAAGCATGTGCGTGAGGGAGGGGCAGAGGGAGGAAGAGTGAATCCTTTAAGCAGGCTCCCTGCTGAGCATGGAGCCAAGGATTCGGGGCTCGATCCCAGGACCCCCGGGACCCCGAGATCATGACCTGAGCCAAAACCATGACTCAGATGTTTAACCGATTGAGCCACCCACCCTGGTGTCCCACCGGTAGTTTATTTTTAAACACACCAGCCAGAATACAGGGCTGGAGACAGCAAACCAGACTGACACTGTGTTAATCCAATAGGTCCTTCGTTATCTAGGTGATGGTTTTGTTGATGGGCAGGCTGGAAATGAAGACGTCGGCCTTGCCTGGAAACAATTACGGTGTCCGCACCAGCGCCAGCAAAGCAGTTCAAATCCTGGCTTCTTTGCTCGTGAATCCTTGGGCATACCCTTTACCTCACTAAGCCCGTGTCCTCATCGGGAAACTGGGGAAAAGAATCATACCTGCTTTATGAGATTGAATGAGCAAGGTCCAATGGAGATAGAAGACACCACACAATATACCAGAGGAGACAAGCACCAACAGCTTTGATCATATACATGCTAAATTAAGAACTATTGGGTAAATCACCAAGCCAATCCAAAAAAAGTGGGGGGGGTGTGGACAAAAGAAACTAGAATAACCTACAAAGTCCAGGTCAAATGGATTGTGACACCATCTCCCATGGCCGCCCATCCTGTGCTCACAGGGGCCTGTCACTGCCCCCGGGAGACCCTCCAAGGACCTCTGGCCCATGCCCAGCGCCTGGACGGCATCCTGAATTTCAACCTGAGCCACCGCAGGTCACGGAAGGACGCAGGGTGGCTACCTCAGGGGTACGGAGCGCAGGCCTGAAGATGCACAGGGGTGGGGGGGAGGGGGCAGGGGGATTCAGTCTCTCGGAAGTTCATTTCATCACCATCCCGTCTGACTGTGGGCTCAGCAGCCCTTCACGCAGACTGAGCAAGTCTACAGGGAACTTCAGCTTCTGAATCACTTTGCCCTCCCCTCCTCCCTCCTGCCCAGTTTAGAAATTTGATCTCCGGCCTGATGGACCCCCGGGGCTCCTGGCCCCCTCCGGGCTCTCCTCTGGAACCCAAGTCTCCTCTTATCCTCAGAAGGCTTGCTGTCAGAAGGGCTTGTGTGCAAGTGTAGAGAGAAGGGGGGAAGGCAACAAAACAGAGAGGAAAGAGCCCGGGTGGGAAACAGGAGACCCCAACTCACGCTCGGCTGGCTAGAGTCCTTGGGCTTCTGTCCCTCATCTTGTGCGTGAGAAGCGTGGGCAACAGAGAATCAGAAATAAGCCTGTCCCTCTGAAATCCACACCTGGCACCACGAGACACTGAGGTCCAGAGAAGAGCAAGCAGTTGTAGGAAGTTAACTGGGTCACTATCCTGGGACTTTTCCCCACCTCTTAGCATCAGCGCATGTGAGACATTTCACCACCAAAGGGCCATCTTCTTCGAAGCCCACTGAGCCCTCCCGCTGCTCCTTGGAGGTACCACAGCCCCCTGCCATCCTGTTGTTTTAAGCTGATGATCCTATGGACAGGCTAGTGACACGGTAACATCTGCATGTTAGCCAGTCTCCAAGTGGCTTCCCCGGGCCAGCTGGGCTCATGACAACCCTTGTATCGAACTGCAAAGCGAACACTCTTGGATAGCTCCTCCACATTGGCGAACAGTGGCTCACAAACTTCGGCGGGCAAAGTCACCGCGAGGTTAAGAGAGAAGAATGCTGGGCCCCATTCCCCCGGGACATCTGCTGCAGCAGGTCCGGGGTGGGACCCAGGAAATAGTATTGTGAACAAGTGCCCAGTTCAGAAATTCTCTCCCCCAAGCACCCCGGTCCAGGGACAGGACACGTGGCAAGGATCACAAATCAGACACCCTGTCCACAACTCCGGGGACGTCAGACGAGGCAGCCTAAAGTTGCTACTTTTTCCACACAGCTCAAATCGCTCATGTGATCACAGACAGATGTCACGGAGAAAAAGACCCACCCTGACACGCTGTGAATCCCAGCTGGCAATGGGCTTTCTTTCCACTGCTCGGAAAGCAACGCGAAGAAATCTCTCTATGGAGTTACAGACCATCCACAATTTAATTTTGAGTTAATTCTCCATCACTAACTACTAGTTCCAATTTCATGTTTCCCTCTAGATAAATTGTTCCAACTCCGTGCACAATCCACACTCAACTCTCCACCTCAACCCATATGCTTAAAGAGGATCACAACAGATAGCCCTCGCTTTGGGAGACAAAAAGGCAAACCTTCAAATGCATCCCCATAAAGTCACTCCGATGTCCTAGGAGTTGCCAGATTCAGGACATAAAAATACAGCACGCCCGGTTAGACTTGAACTTCAGATGAACTAATCGTGTGTTAGGAGGCGTGTGCCTATGCAGTGCGTAAGCCGCGCCTCTACTAAAAATTGTTAGATGTTTATCTGAAGTGCAAATTTAAGCACGTCTTGTATTTTATCTGGCACCTGTGCACTCATTCAAAAAGTATATATTGAGCCTCTACGACATGTTACTTGCTACAAATATAAGACATAGAGGCAGGGGTGTGTGGTAAATGTTTAAAAACTGGCTGTCGGAGAGGGGATCATTTTTAGCGTTCGCCGACGCCCGGAGTTCCTGCAACCACCTTGCCAGTATGAGACGATCCGGAGACCCACACAGATGCCCAACCAGAGGAGCAATATCGCTGAGCCTCAGAACTGAGAGCAACCACCTCCCACCTCCAAGGTCTCGTATGGTAAGACAGATGCACTCTTAACTCAGCCTCAACTGTTGAGTTGGCTCCTCTATCACGAGCACCCCCAGTGATTCCCAACTGGCACCCCAGGTCTTCCTCTCATGCTATGTATGTTACACTCTGCCTCCCCAAGCAGACCAAAGGTTGTTTCTGTTTGGGAGCCATGTGGATGGGTTTCTTCTTTCCTCCCTTCCTTCCCTCCCCCACCCACCCCGCACAGTGTGACATTTATGCCTTCATCCCACCGAGACATCCAATGGTGCCATGCTCTAGATCTGCGAAGACAGATCCCAATTAATGTCTCCAACTGACAAGGAGTCAGTCACCAATATATTCTCCCAAGGGCCTCTTTTGGAAGAGCATTCTGTAAACTTGCTCTCGGCTGCTCCTGCAGAGGAAAGCTTTCTTCCTGCCAGCATCGGTAAAGCCCCGGCCCTTCTCAGGGAGTTCCTCCAACCTACTCAGTACTTCTCGGGGGTCCATGTACAACCCTGCAGAAATCCAGAGACACCACCAAGGCGTCCTTGAGGACCAATAAATCCATTCTAGGACCCTCAAGTACTTCTGTCCTGGGACACGAGCACTGTTAGTCACTGGTTATGTGTGAAGGCTGGGGACGCAACAGATCCTTCTTTTGTTAACAATCCCAAGCTTGAATGACTCTGCTTAGGAACCCAACTGGCACTGACTTTTTTGATGGTGTAGCAAGTGAAAAAGGAAAGTTAATACACGAAGAGTGAAGATTACTAAAGCCATACACGGAACCCTCTTGACTGACCATGTCCAGAAATTTCATTTCAAACCCACTGCTCCGAAGTCAGGTTGTCCCCAAGAGCCAGGATGTCCAACGCCATTCCCGCCCTCTGGTGCCATGCCTCCCTGCTCTAGTCATCATTAATTTCCACCTTGGGGAGATCTTTTGAACAGTTATCCTGCTTCCGTTGCCCTTCTCAGCTCTAAAGCTTTGCTCTTTCTAGTCTTTAGGCTCCTGTAATACTTTTGGGAGATACGTCGTGTAAGGGAGGCTCACAACCCTGCAGCATAGACAACTTTCTCTGTTTCATTAGTTGGCCTTCAATCACGCCAAATGTGCTATTTACCATCGGCTCATGGTCCCTTATTAGCACACTGACTGTCCCCAGAGACCCAAGTCCAAGGCTGTCAATACCTTAAAGTATCGATCCAGGAGGTCAACCAAAGCAGAGACCCATTCCCCTGGCCTGAAGACTCTTGGCTAAGTGGGGCCCATCAGAACCACAGCTGGCTCATAGGAAGAAAACACTATACAGAGGCAAATCAGACATTGGGGAGAACTCCAAGACAGTGACCAATTTATGAGGGGAATGGGACTGGACAAATTGGAAGGCACAGAACGAGGCTAAGAAAATAAAGAGACAGGAGGCTTTTTAGAGGAAATCTGTTCACACTGAGGATAATTAATTAATGTGTTGACTGGACTCCCAGAGGCAATCACTGAAGCTGAAGCCATGATTATTTTTAATAGACCTGGGCTCTTATTGGGTGGAAACAACATGAGCCAACAAAGAGCTGGCTGGCCATGTGGCCACATGACTGAACTCTTTCCATCCAGATCCACAATTATTTTAATGAGAGTGAAGTGGCTCTTCTACCCCCAACTCCAATTCACCATCATTTTTAGCTTCTACTCAGCCTGGGATGGCACCATTCAGAGGGAACCGTCTTCTTTCCGAATGTCCTAGACAGGTCTGTCACTGTCTGTGCATCCCAGCCTGACTCTGTCCTCCCTGAACGGATTACACCGGCCAGAGATTCCTGATCCAAGATGGCCACTGGGGCTTCAACCAGCAATGCTGAGCCACTCAGTTATTCTCATGGAAATTTTAAATACGGTATACAAAGTTATCCTTGGTGGCAGCTGACTATGCTGACAGGAGGTAACTCACAAGGAGTTGGGACTGGAAGACCCTACTAGATTGTACAAAGAAGAGAGAAGAGAATGAATGAGAGCAAGAGAAGAACACAGGTGATGAATAAGGAGAAGCAGAAAAGGAAAGGGTATGGGATGGAAGCATGAGAGAAAGACAGCAAGAAAGTAGAGGACAAAGATGGACAGACCAAGAGGAGACTTAGAACTAGATGGATCCTAGAGCTTCCTACATCCAGGAAGCAAAAGTCTCGATTCCTGAATTTTTAGGTAAAAACTGAGCTGTATTTCCCACTCCTAGGTTTCGGGGCATGTGCCCATGTCTCCTAGATAACCCCATCTCACCCTTTTCAAACTGGCGCAGAACTGTAGTTCTTGCAACTGAGATATGCAGGATTAGGACTTCCATCAACTGAAACAAAGGTCCTTTGTTCCTTCTTGAGCTTACTACAAAGATCCTTTTAAGGTCAAAACATGCCTGCATTCAGCAAACCTTTGTTGGACATCTTCTCAGTCTTTGACCTTGTCCTTAGTACTGGCTTGGAGAAATGAATCAAACACAGCTGATACCCACCCACGGAGTATAAAAAACAGAAGGGAGATTTCCCAGCACACACAATTACGATCCCCTCTGATAGGTGTTATTTATAACTCACGTCAGCAAGGAGGCATGTGAAAACACAGAGCCTCTGTCAGGCCAGGGACAGGCAGGTGCCGGTCAAGAAAGTC
This sequence comes from Procyon lotor, assembly GCA_028646535.1. Classification (NCBI taxonomy): domain Eukaryota; kingdom Metazoa; phylum Chordata; class Mammalia; order Carnivora; family Procyonidae; genus Procyon; species Procyon lotor. The sequence goes on from CM053611.1 coordinate 98,381,968, forward strand.
ATCCTAGGAGAAGCAGCATGTGAACGAAATGCCAGCACCACCCAAGAATCAGCAAGCCTAGCTCCTGGGGTGTGCTGGCTGGTTCCTGGGAGAATTTATGCCCCAGAAATGGGCCCATGCTGCGAATGAGGGCTTTTCTCATTCTTTTCCGAGAGTCAGTATACCAGTGCACACCAGGAGGGCCAAGCCCAGAGGCTGGGGAAGGCAGTGTGGGGTTAAACAAGACCGAAATGTGTAAGTGGTCAGAGAGGGAACTGGCTAGAGAAGGCTACTCGGTCCCAAACGTTCTTGCTGCCTGTGAGAAGCTTAGACGATCTGAAGCCACTGGAGGGGTTGAAATGAGACTGAAATGGTTAGCTGGAAGGATCTGGTTGCACAGCAAAGAATGATCGTTCATAAAAGCCGGGGGCCCCTGAAAACAGAAGGCCAATGGAAGAGCAGCCTGGTCCCCCGGGAACGCAGTCCCCATGCAGGGAACTAGCGCCTACCCAGGGAGGGCAATTCCTGGGCCCTTAGTGCCCTTGGGATTCCCGGGGGGCCGAACGTAAAGCAGAAAGCAAATCTTCACAAAACAAAAAACAGGCAGACAGGAGCAGGATCCAACAGCAGTGTAACTGGGCTTTCCCATTTACTACCCTCAAATGATTAAGTACAAATATCTACATAAAAGGACTTCAGAAGCAGGTCGTGCGTAGGGGCAAAACTCAACTTGAAGTCACGAGCTGTGGATCAAAATCTTGGTTCTCCAGCTGTGTGACCTTGGGCAAGTTACTTAACCGCAGCAAAGCATTTATTCCTTCTGCACTCCAACGGTCTCGTTCGTAGATATGGACAGAAATACCCGTTTTCTCAGATTTATTATGAAGACTACCTGACCATCTGAAGAAGACAGTCTCTGAAGGATGCTCTTTGACAATCATGGGGGTTGGGTACCGAGTCCTAGGACTCTGAAATTCCCCCACTTAACTTAAAAGTCTGGACGAACTGAGACAAAAAAGAAGAAAGGACCCCACGCCGTGAGTGGAAAGAGGAAATGCGGTCATGAACATTTCCGCGAAGGGTGTCCAGGGAAGGTGTCTGAAGTCCAGTCGAGGCTCCCAAACGAAGAACGGTCTAGACATCGGACAGATGGAGAACCGGAGCAGGCACAGAGTAAATGTGCGTGGGGGTCCTCTGAGGCTTACTGGTCAGTGCCGGGTAACAGTGTCAAGTGCGACACAGTTAGCTAACTTCTCTTCTCAAAGAAGCTCTGGGCCTCACACTCCTAACTAAATGATCTGGCCTGAGCGCTATCTTCCCTGATGCGAAGTGGGAACGCGAAAGTCTTGTGTGCAGCCCTAACACAATGTTGCATTTATCTTTTGTCTTTCTCAGCATATGGTTTTATACGCAGCCGCAGGAAGTATGACCGAGAGCCTGGATGAGAAATTATGTTGTCAGTGCTAAGTCACTATGAAGATATTAACAGCAACCGCGGATACGGAAAATAATGAAGACAACAAATGCGGCACAGCTGACATTAAGAGTGCTTCGACAAAATGAGAGTGTATTGAGACCTACCTTGCGCATGGAACGAAGCCAGACGTTATGGGATTCACCATTCAGTCCTGCCCCTGGAGCTGACTGGACAGACAAGAGCCCAGGAGAAGAGCCCGAGCAGAAGGCACACTATTGTGGAGGGAGGGAGGATGACAGTAACGAGAGGAAAAGACTTCTGACCAGACAGAGCAGAGTGAGATCCTGGAGGGCAGAGATGGGCTCTGGCCTGACTCTCTCCTTCTGGCAATAAGGAGCCACAGAAGGCTTTCTAGGAGGGAGTGGTACAGCCTTTGAGCAAGAGCCCTCTGGAATGTCTAGGAAGGACTCGGGGAACAGGAGGCAGAAGGCAAGGCTAAGGAAGGCTTGTTCAAACAAGACAGCCATTCGAGGCAAAGACAAAGTTTCACATTTAAAAGAACTTGATGAAGCTCTAATAAAGGGGAAGTGTGTTAATTTCCAGCCAGCTGCACAGCAAGCCCAGAGCTGGGTTCACGGTGAAAGACGCGTGCCTTCCCAGGTCCAGGGAGAGAGGGAGACGCACCATCTCTGGATGTCTCACATGGAAGAACTTCGGGACACGGGTAAGGAGCCAAGACATTCTGGAGACTGCCACCCCCCACGCCACCTTTCTTCCACGACCAGCCCGTTCGTTTCTGCAGACATTCTGGGAAGTCCTACTACGGGTGACACTCTGTAAGGTTCAGAAGTGGAAATGAGAATGAAAGAGGCAACTGCTGCTTCTCAGGATCCTAGACACAGAATTCCAGGTAGATCTGGGTAAAGCGCCTACGAGGCTGAACCAAGCAATCGGGGTAAAAGGAGAAGGAGGTACAGAACTGGGAGACCACCACCACCAAAACCTCTGGGAGATGGTCTCTGGGTTGGACAGAAGAAAAAGTCCCACCTTCCAGGACGCCACCATCGGCACAGCCATCGCGAGCCCCCTTTCCTCACCCACTCCCCGTGTGTGTCTTTGGGGACTCCACTCACACGCACAGACAGCTACCAGCGCCACCTTCAGCCGGAGCAGGGCTGGAGAAGGACAGATGTGGGGTCAGTGTGGGCCAAACCAGTTCCCTGCTTCGAAAATGGGGAGGACGTGGACACGTCAGCTGGAGAGGGGAGTTTGGACCAGGAAAGTACCACCAGGACACTGTGTAGGGGACAGGCAGCAGGTGGAAGGGCACGAGGGCTCACAGGCTGGGAGCAGGGAGCACGTGGGCCACAGAGCGTGCCTGAGGGGCGAGTGGACCGCCGCATGACGCTGCATATTAGACCACAGACACAGGAGCGACAGCGATGATGCAGGTTAAAATTCTGTATGCATTTAAGGGCAGGATGCAGGGGGGCATACAGGGCATGGGGGGGTGAGTGCCACAGAGGGAGCGGGGAGTCCCAGGACACAGAAGCTGACAAGGCTGCGGGTCCAACGTGTGAAGCAGAGCTGTCAGCCAGTTCTCTGAGGGTCACACCCAGCACACCTCATCCATACGTCCCCTCGGGCTCATAACCGACAGAGGAGCCTAAGAGGTGGAAGGGAAGGGCTGACAGAAGGCAGACCAAACACCACGCAGAGCTCTAGGTAGGTCCTCACTACCATACCCAGGTCATGGCCCTGGAGGTACGAAGATTCTGCACACTCTTGGCGACTGTACTAACACAAGTCATCTTTACCAGGCTCCTTCCTCAACAGGGAACCCATCCATCCATCCACCCACTTATTACAGAGTGCCCAAGACATGCTTCTGTGTGTGGGGGTGGGGTCAAGGGGGAGATGGAATGAGCTGAAGGGGCAAGGAGGTGGAGCAGACACAGGAATTGGGGGTGAGGTCTGAAGGGGAACAGGAGGGAGCAGTTCAGGAAGACCCTGAAAGGTCAACAGTCAGTATGACAGAGAGCTCTGAGCAGTGGCACCGTGCAACGTGGCTGTGTGTAAGGGGACCACTCTGCTGCCGTGTGGGCAAGTGTAGGGGAGCAGGCACTGTGATCTGCCCACTGGATTCTGGCGGGTTTCGAACACAAAGACTAGCAGCTACAACAAAGCAACCGTACCTGTCATCTCCAAGGGCCAGCTGCTCAAAGGGACAGTGTCTCCCAGTCCTGGGTTCACAGGAACCAGGGGACCAACCAACGACATCACCCCTTCTCCCCACTGCCCTGCTCGCTGGGAATCCAACAGGGAGGACTGTCAACCCAGGAGGAAGGCCTGACGGTGGGCAGAGCTGCTCTCCCATCTACCCTGACATCGTCCCTCTGCTGTATGGAGGTCGGAACGAAACGTTCACGGCAATCCTGGAAGCCTGCGCTCAGGTCGGGGATTCTGAAAGCCCATCACAATCTCCTAGAAGGCAAGAACAGATCTGCCTTCCTCACTGGTCTCTCAGAACTCAGTGCAATGCAATGTACACAGTAAAGCCTACATAAATGCTTGCTGGATAAATCCTACAACTGCCTGATCATCGAGAATGATGAGGTTTTTAATAAAACCTCACGACGTCTTCTTCATCACAACGTCTTCAACAGACCTCATGATGTTTTCTTTCTCTGTGCCACTAGTTCTTAGCCCTTGGTGATCTTGCAGCAATGAATGGAGACATTTTTGAGGTCACAACTGTGGTGGGGGGGAACGGGGATCTAGCAGGATCTACTGGCATCTAGCAGGAAGGGGCCGGAGGAACCGGTAACCATCATACAATGCACAAGATGGCCTCCACCACCACAGAGAATCCTCGGGCCCCTGACATCCCAGCCCCCGTAATCCCCACAACACACTCCTTACCAGCTGAGCAGATGGGCCCACTGGGAAGTCCACGTACCCAAGAGAGCACAGAGAGGAACATTCTAAACTATAAAATGGTAGCAAGAGAAGTCAACAGGTTGCATGGCTTTTACTCGGCACTTCTGACACCAAACGTGTGAAGCTTCTCCCCTCACCTCAGTTCCGACACCACCTAGAGTTGGCGACCCCACAGGTGAAAAGATCTGTCCCATGAGATGGGCCCCACTGCAGACACCAGTCCCAAGGGTGGGCTTACTCCTGGCCCACCAGCTCGAAAGTTGGGACATTTCCAAGACACCCTCCTCACGCTCCACAATTTGTTAGACAGGCTCCCAGAACTCAGAAAAGCACAGTACTCTCTATTGCTGGTTTATTATAAAAGCCATAATTCAGAAACAGCCAAATGAAAGAGATGCAGAAGACGAGGTAGAAGAGGAAAAGCGCAGGAAGCTTCCATGCTTTCAAGGGGTGCCACCCTCCCAGAACCAAGAGGCACGCGCCCACCAGGTAGCTCGTCAGACCCCTTAGTGGTTTAAGGGGGCATGACTGAGCTGGCCCATCAATGGCCAATGATTTAACCAATGTCCAGCCCCTCTTCCCTCTCCACTGCATTGCTCTGGCCACCAGCTCCCCTTCCCAAAGCTATCTGGAGGTCCACCAAGTATCACCTCATTAGCATAAATTCAGGTAGGCTTAAAAGGAGCTAATTATAATGACAAAAGAAGCTCCTCTCACTTCTTAGGAAATTTCAAAGGGTTTACAAACTCAGTGTCAGGGACCAGGGCAAAGACCAAATACATATTTCTAATTATCTCAGAGATAAATATAGATAGGTAGAGCATGATACACAGGCAGAGATACTGAAACAAAAATGGGGGGAAAAAATCAAGAAATATAGACCAGATCAGTGAATGGACCGGAAATATATCTAAGCCAATCTCTGCCAAGAACTGGCAAATGGCCCTGGGACGCCCCCCACCCCAAGCTACAGTAGTGCCCACAACGCTAAGATTTCAGAAGACGCCGAGGATCACTCCCTCCCTGCCTTCACCTTGTTAGTACCAGCTCTTCTCTGGAGCAGGACCAGCAGTGTTGTAAAAACGCTCACAACCTCGCGGCAACATTAGCCATACAAATCCTAAATTCCTTCCCCTTTACCCAGAGGAGGCAGGAGGTGCCAGATGCCTTACTAGATACTCCTCCCTCCCTCCTGTCTCACTTCCAAAAATAAGTATTGACAGGCACCCTGTGTCGAGCACAGTGCCAGGGCTGGGAACATTCGGATACAAGACACATGGGGTTCCTTCCTCTTCACCTGGTCCATTTGTAAGGCATTCTTTACCTGCTGGGGCCCGGGGTAGGCCGTTCTCCTATTGCAACAGGACTGGATGCCTCACTGGGACCCTGCCTGCCTATCTCCAAGCAGCAGGTAGGATGGGGGAGTGGGGGCGGAGGGGAGCTCCCACCTCCCTACCTGTCAATATTTACCTCTCCACTCAATAAATCCTGATGTTCATCTTAATAGAATTTGATACCTACTTAATGGCAGAGGAACAAGAAATTAAGGCAATGTAAGTAAGAGAAAGAGAGAGGATTTGAGAGACGTGAGTGGGTTTGGAAAAGCGACGTAGGGAGAGCCGGCTTGCTGTAGCAAGCACGGACAGCATGTGCTGGCAGCAAAGCCAAGGCTTCCTGAAGGTCAAGGGGACTCAGGGCAGCCACAAGGTGAGAGATGGTTAAGGATGGGAAGGAAGAGGGCTCCACAAACAAGAGTGCGCCCAAAGTCAGACCCCCAAAGAAAGAGACGTTTTCCATTTCTAAGAATCAAGACATTTCGTATGGTCGAAGGAATGACCTCAAATAGCAAGGCGTGGGCTGGTCTGGTTAAGTCATTTGATTAGTACCCGTACTGTGCTGGGGTTGGGGGTCTATGCCCCATCTGATTCAATCTCCACATTAAAGAAGGTAGTAGAAAATGTCATGATCCGAAGGTGCACGTGCACCCGAATGTTTATAGCAGCAATGTCCACAATAGCCAAACTATGGAAAGAACCTAGATGTCCATCAACATGAATGGATAAAGAAGATGTGGTGTGTGTATATATATATATATATATATATATATACACACACACAATGGAATACTATGCAGCCATCAAGAGAAACGAAATCTGGCCATTTGCAACGACGTGGATGGAACTGGAGGGTATTATGCTAAGCGAAATAAGTCAGCGAAAGACAATTATCACATGATCTCTCTGATATGAAGAATTTGAGAGGCAAGGCGGGAGTTTGGGGTGGTGGGGG
>CM053611.1:98388692-98400116 GCA_028646535.1 Procyon lotor
TCCTAGACTCACCAAACGAACTAAGGGTGGCTGGGAGGCGGGGGGGTAGGGATAGGGTGGCTGGGTTGTAGACATTGGGGAGGGTATGTGCTATGGTAAGTGCTGTGAAATGTGTAAGCCTGACGATTCACAGACATGTACCCTGGGGCAAATAATACATTATATGTTAATAAAAAAATAAAAATAAAATAAAAAAATAAAGAAGGTAGTAGATATTGCCGCATATGTGCCACAATGAGGAAACCAAGGGCTCAGAAGTATTTCGCTAAACCAGAGACGAAGAGCCAGCATTCGAATCTGGGTGTGCAATGCCTGTTCTTCTTCGCCCACATGGTAGTAACGTGAATGGGGCTGGACAGGAAGACATGAAGAGAAGCGCAGACCCCACCACGAATGCGGTCTCGCTGTAATGGGATCAAGCCCCGGTGCATCATTTGTGGAAGACGATGAGGTGTGTCTATTTCTCTCATCTGGAAATTACGATCATATCCATATGATAAAGAAGGTAAAACCCATTAAGTTCCACCTAAGCCTAAGCCTAAGCCTTAGCTTAAGCTTAGCTTAACCCTTACTAAGATCACAAATCCACCCGACTCATAAGGCCAGAACCTCAACCCAGGTCCATTCTCTAAGTGACTAACCTAGAAAGCAAAGGCCAAGAAAGCAGCTCAGGAAAAGAGCTAAGGAAGGAATTCCTGGGCCTAGGGAATTTCAGGGAAGGCTTCCTAGAGGTGGGATTTGAGCCGGGCTGTGAAGTATGGGTAGGAGTGGGGCCAGCACAGAATGACGTCGGTAGGGATAAGCAGCAGGATCAAGGACTGAGGACATGTAAGGGACATTCAGAGCCTGGGCTTGTGCTGCTCACAAGGCCTGACTGCAAACATCAGCCATCCCAATAAGTAGATTCAAACTCCCAGTCTGCTTCGGAAAGGCCCACTCAGAGCCCTGCCAATGGCTCTCCGTCAACTCGGCCCTGCAGCCGAGGGGGGAGCCCTCCCTCCCCTATCAGCCCACCTCCCTTCTGCTTCCAGAATCCACCCGGCTCTTCTCTTGGGCGCATGTAGGCTGCTCTTCCAGCCCAGACGCTCTACCCCCCAAATAAAGACTAGACCCGCCTGCACCAACGGGCTTCCCCACCAGCCCCTCGAGTTTTAGTTGAAGGTCTGACAAAACCAAACCTACACGGCATTCAGTGGCAGGCCCGCATCACTGAATTCCTCATCTAGGACTCTTGGGTGTAAAGCGATTCTTCTATTTTTAATGCACCTCCCGTTCCTGAGGCTGCCGCTGTGGCAGAATCGCAGGGAAGACCACGAGCAGTTTACAGCCCGCACCACGCTCCACCGCTCAAAGTGACAACATTAATTTAATGAACTTAAACACTAGTGAACTTTGTAACACGTCCCAAAGTTATTTACACTGGGAAAGGCATGCCTGAAGACTGGTGCCAAAGAGACTCAAGAAGAGAAGACCACGCATATCTTTCCAATGTTAATTTGCATTTTCAACTTTGAGCTTTGATGCTAAGAAGGTGGTTTTTCTCTCCGGATTTCCTGACTCAGGCACGCATCCGTCCTTCCTACGGGACGCGTGCATCGGTATGCCGTAGGAACACAGCAGGCTAAGCCCTACCATCACAGTCTATTTAGAGAGACAAACAGAAGTAAATACAATGTACTATGACAAATATAATAAGCAAATGACAAAGTGCTAGGGGACACAGAAATAGTAAATGGTTTGGTGGAAAGAGTTGGAAGGCCATAGTATTCATGGAGAGGCTGTGTATTAGTTTTCAAGGGCTGCCACAAAGAAGTACCATAAATGAAGTGGCTTCAACAGAAACGCATTCTCCCAATCCCAGAATGCAAGGTCAAGGTGTCAGTATGGCTGGTCCCCTGGGAGGGCCATGGGGGGAACCTGTTGCACGCCCGTCTCTTAGCTCCCAGTGGCCTCAGGAAACCCTTAGCTTGTAGATGGTGTCCTCCTTGTGTTTTCGTATTGTCTTCCCACAGCGGGGGTCTCTGGGACCCAACGTCCTCTTCGTTGGAGGTCACTAGTCATACTGGATTAGGATCCACTCCACCTTCCTCTTGATCATCTGCATCCACATTCTTGATCACCTACAAAGGTCATCTGCAAAGACCCTATTTCCAAATGAGGTCACATTCACAGGCACCAGGGATCGGGACAGCAACATCTCTGGTGGGGGAAGGAAGGGGGGATGCAATTCATCCCACAACATGGTGAAAAGCCAGACACTAGAGATAAATACAGGCTCCCTGATGGGACAGCAGGAAGGGAGCTGGCATGCTCATGGGAACAGAGGTCTGGGGGACCAGCGGCGGATGTGGAGCCCAGAGCATGGAGGATCAGGTTCACCCCATTAGCTATCAGAAATCACTAAAGGGTTTTAAACAAAAAACTAAAAGATGGCAGCTTGTGAAAGACTCTTTCAGCCATCTCCAAGCTCCTTTTATTTGGTCCTTTGGTTTCTCTTCATCCCAAGAACTGGAGGAAAGTCCCATTCAACCTCCACACTGTCACAAGGGAAGGGGGCCTGGGGGTCACATCCCTCTCTCCTTCTTACTTCAACTCTGGCATAGAACTCATCTATAAATTAAGTGGCAAGTCATCACAATACCCGTCTCCCACTCCGTTTAGACCCGGAGGCTGGGGAGTCAGGGACAGACGAAAAAGAAACAGGTCCACACTTGCCCTCATTGCCATGTGACCCCTCACCTCAGTTTCCGGGAAGGAAGGTATCCAACCTAGAAGGACCACATAGGTCCTCCAAACTGTGCTCCCTGGAACCATGAGGAGATCTCAAGAACATTCTTGGAGTTGGGTAAAGAGAAAGAACAGAGGGGACCTATGCCTCCTTGTCCCGCTTTACTGTAAGCAGCTCCGCTTTCATCTTTAAAAAAAAAAAAAAAAAATTCGAGAGTGCACACGTGAGTGGGGTGGGGGTAGAGGGAGAGAGAGACAGACTCCCCGCTGAGCAGGGAGCAGGAAGCAGGGCTCAATCCCAGGACCCTGACATCATGACCTGAGCCATCAAGAAGCCCCTCTGCTTTTATCTTTTAATAACACCTCTATTGAGATATAATCCACATACCACAAAAATGACCCTTTTAAAGCACACAATTTAGCAGTTTTTAGTATATTCATAGTTGTGCAACCATCTCCACCGTCTGATTCTAAAACCTCAAACCCCCCTCCCCCCAAATAAACCCTGTACCCATTCCCAGCCTCTCTCCCCCTAACCCTTAGAAACCGCTAACCTACTTGTCCCATCTATGGACTGGCCGACGCTGACATTTCCTAGGAATGGAATCCTATATAGCCTTTCATGTCTGGCTTCTCTCACGTACCTGGTCCAGGTTCATCCACGCTGGAGCACGTATCAGGACCCCTTTCCTTTTTATGTCCAAATAACACTCGACCACGCCTTATTTATCCATTCACCAGTCCATAGACATTTGGGTGGTTTCCACTTTAGGATGAATAAACTGCTATGAATAATTGTGTACAAGTTTTTGAGTATCTGTTTTTGATTCTTCTGGGCATACACGTAGGAGTAGTGTTGCTGAGATATATGCTAATTCTACGTTGGGCTTTTTGAGGAACTGCCAAACCTCTCCAAAGTGGTTGCGCCATTTTGCATTCCTCCCAGCCCTGGAGAAGGGCTCCCACCGCTCCACATCCTCTCCAACAATTGTCCTATTGTGGCTCTGACTTACAGTCCCCATTGACTAACGACACGGAGCATCTTTTCATGGCTTATGGGCAACTTGTGTAGTTTCTTTGGAGAAATGTCTGTTTCCAAATCCTTTGTCCCACTTTTTAACTGGGTTGTCTTTTCACTGATCTAGAGAAGTTCTTTTTTTTTTTTTTTTTTTTTAAGTGTGTTTTGGGGCGCCTGGGTGGCTCAGTGGGTTAAAGCCTCTGCCTTCGGCCCAGGTTGTGATCTCAGGGTCCTGGGATCGAGCCCCACATCAGGCTCTCTGCTCAGCAGGAAGCCTGCTTCCCCTTCTCTCTCTGCCTGCTTCTCTGCCTACTTGTGATCTCTCTCCTCTCGGTCAAATAAATAAAATCTTTAAAATTGTATTTCATTTAATTTAAATTCAATTAGCCAACTTATAGCATCAGTTTCAGATATACAGAAGAGTTCTTTATTAAGGATACAAGTCCCTTATTGGATTGCAAATATTTTCTCCTGCTTAGACAGTTTTCAAGGTCTTAAATGGCATCCTTTGGTATGCAGAAGAGTTAAATCCTGATGAAGTCCAATTTTTTGGGGGGGGTGGGGGGCTTTTGCTTCTGGTGTCCTATCTAAGAAACCAGTCTAATCCAAAGTCACAAAGTCACAAAGACTTATCCCCATGTTCGCTTCTAAGAGTCTTACGGCTTTAGCTCTTGTAAGTTTATTTGAGCTCTACAATCCGTGGAGTTGATTTTTATTTTTATCCTTTTGAGAGAACAGCAATCCTCATCAAGTTTAACTCTCCCAACAGCCAGCCCCTTGCTTATGGATTCTAGAGAGGAGTGACTTGCCCACAGCCACACGAGGAGTTTCACGCACGGCCAGGCTCAGATTCAGGTGATAGGTCTCCGTGTCCACGGCAGACTCGGGCTCCCCATGGGCGCTGGAGAGGCCAAACTTCTCTAGATGCACCGTGTGGGTACAAAAGGATCCTGTTCCCCTCTTCACAGAAGACTGAGGCACCCAGGGGAAAAACTCAAGATTTGGCTGTGCAGTGATCTGGAATGACCCACCAGGCTTTGAACAGACTTCCTCGTTCCTCTGCTGCCTATCCGACCCAAACCCCTCCCAATGACTCTCTGGCCCTATGCCGTGGGTCCTCAAACTGGCCCTCGGGTATCAGGGGAGTAAAGGATCTTGCTCCGAACCTCCCTTCCCCAGGTGGGCTTTTATCTCATCCACTCAACTAAATTCAGGGAACGCTTACCATGTACCCGTATCTGGGGACACAAAATAGACTAAGATGACGTGGCTCCACCCTAAAGGAGCTCTCACACCAGTGGTGGAGACACACACTGAATAGTGACTCTATCACCTTCCCAAAGTCCAACAACAAACCTAAGTTGCTTGTCTCCATCAGAGAGCGCCCGCTTCCCGTTCTTGTTGTGTTCTAAGTGTATTATTTAACCTCATGGCTACCTCATGAGCTAACAATATTCCTGCCCCACATATGGCACGTTTCGAGCCCCAACTCTGCACAGGGCACTCTAACAGAAGGACCCAGAAGGGCTGCAGGGACAGACCGAGAAGCGGGGGACAGCTTCAGCTCCAAGGGACTCAGGGGGCTGAGCGTGGACTGTGGAACTTCTCAGGGAAAAAGTAGAGTGGGGAGCAAAAATAAAGACATCAAGGGATCTGTCAAGTCAGAGGAACAGAGTGATGGGCAGATTCCAGGGAGACGGGGCCAGGCAGAGGGAGAGGGTATGGCCGCCGGTGGGATTCACACTCCCAGACCAAGCCTGTAGAGCCAGCAGATTACACGGGGGCGAAGTCACATACAAACCTGTCTGTGCTGGTGTGTCCTCCTGTCCTGCGCTCTGTGCCTTTCAGACCATCTGCAGAACAAAACCCAAACCAACCTGCCAACTAAAAAGGAAACCCTATGAATACAACTCAGTGTGAGGCTAGAATGGAGCTAGGCGTGCGGGGGTAGAGAGGAGGTCGCTTTACTCCTCACGGTAATAAATACTCATATTTCGAGTAATCGCGTTTGGTTCTTAGCGCTAATGTCATTTTCGGCTAATTTAATGTCATGGGAATCCCTCAGAGGAAGAAGATTGCTCGGGGAAGGCAGAGAGGGCCCATCTGGGGAGGAAAAAAAAGAACCGTTCCTCCAACCTGCGTGTGCTCAGAGGCTGAAAAAAAGCCAACCCCACCGAGTGGAAGGAGCCTGCAAGGCGGCCTGGGTGCGAAGGCTGCGTGCTGTGTGCAGGAAGAGATTCTTCCCTGCGGAAACGAACTAATCAGGCCCTCCTGCACCAGCTGTGTGGCAAGCCAGCAGGGCTCTGTCCTGGTGGGAGGAGAGGCAGAGGGAAGGAGGTCTGTCTTGCCGAGTCTGCTTCCAAAAACAGCATGGGAATGTCCCTGGGCCTCCAGTTGTACCACGGGCAAGAGCCCGTGCTTCTCGGTTACCCTGGACCGGCCGCCACGCGTGCCTAGTGGCCCAGCCCAACCGTTCTGGCATCCTCTTACATTACTTCAATAAACTGTACCGTCATCCCCCACCCCCCCACCCCCCGCCGGCGGGCAGGGCCCCAAAGAAACCTACGGGGGAATCAGGTTCCTCCTCCATTTGCCACGCAACCTCGGCAAAGGCTCTCAACCTCCCAGTCCTCTTTCCTTGGCTGGGAAATGGATGAACACAACACACATCTGGCAAGTTCATTTGTGATTTACCGCACCAACACGGCACTTGGCACAGAGGGGTCTGGTGCACGCTGAGCTACTTTTGGTAGCTGGCTCGCAGAAGCAGGAACAGCACAGGATGGAGGAGAGCTTTGGGAGATAGCTGCCTTCCACCCTAACGCTGGTCCTCAAGCTCTCTGCCTCCTGCCCCTGGCATCCAGGATCCTAAGCTGCAGCCTCCAGCTCGAGTTCTGCCCTGTTCTAAGTACCCCAGCAGCAGTGAGGAAAGGGAAGCTGGAAGTCCCCACTGGGGGGAACAATCTTCCCTTCCTTCCATCCCAAGTGGTCTTCAATTACCGCATGCGGTGCTTGGACGCAGGGAGGTTAAGAGACAGAAGCAGAGAAGTGACCCCCTGAAATGCATCTGCAGGAGCAGATTCCGGAGCAGCCCCTGGAGCAGCCCCCTGAGCTCCACGGGGGGCGGGGGGAAGGAACAGAAAGAAAAAAACTCCAGCTCCTCCCTGGGCCTGATGAAGATTAATATCTCCTCTTTAATGAGATGCGGCAGCTTAATCGCTGCTATTAATACAGGATCACTGAGGGCCAAAGATGGGGGTGTGCAGGGAGTTAGGGGATGGGATGACAGCACCCCACAAATACCATACAGGAGCAGAAAGGGACGCCCTGACCATCTGAAGATACGATTTCTGCAAGGCTCAGAAGTTAATACAGAAACCAGCAAGTGGAGGGCCCGCACGATACCACAGTCTCCGGTGTAATTTGTGTTGGTCCAAGAAGACTGCTGGACGATCTCAGCAGAGATCACACATGACATCACAATCTCATGACCCTGACCAACGACAGCTGGGGTGCTGGGCTGTGGTCTTCCCACTCCACTCTCCCTGGCACGAGGCACAGTCCTCGCAAAGCTTTCCTTGATGTCCCCAGAGTCAGGTGTCCCTCCTTCTGGACTCTCAAAGTCAGCTGCACGTACCCACACACAAAAGTTACTCTGGATTGTACCTGGGGGGTCATGGCCTCCAAAAGAGAGTGCTGTTCTCAAAGACTTAAATTTTCACTTCTGATCATCCTATAATCCACTCCTCGGATAGGCCATGACAATGTACAGGGCAGAGGAGACACCTTCCGAATTCCTCTTGCCCTGGTGGTTTCAGTCCCGTGTCTTCCCAAAGGATAAAAATGCTCTCACAAATCCCCCAGAACACTTACTTAACACTTACACTTACAGAAAAGGCTTACTGCCCTTTGTCAGCACCTCACTCCAGGATCATTTCCTGGTAAAGCCCTTTTCTGACCTGGGGCCCACTCACGGCCCACTGAGCTTTGTGCAGTATTCTCATCGCACTGGCAGCACCTTTGGACTTTTGAATTTCTACGCCAACCCCAAGCCCTGGAAAACCATATTTCCCTGTTCCCCCACGGCCAGAACTCTGCCTCGCACAGAGAAGAACCACAGGCACGCTGCTGACCACGATGGGCGGGAGGGAAGCAGGAGGCGGTGTGTGTTAAGAGCATAGGCTCTTAGCCGGACAAGCTGGGTCTGTGCTCACAGGCGCTGTGACCTAGGCCAAGCTTCCTAACACCCCACACTCGATCTATACGAGAAAGACGAGGACAAGACCCAGCTAAGAGCGGTGTTGCAAAAATAACACAGGTGCTGGGAACACCCTTAGAGTCAATGCTCACCAGCACAAACTTCCATCGTCCTGCAGTCAGGGCAGACGGAAGCAATGGTCTCAACACCTGAACAGCCTCAAGACTTCACCTAGAAACTGAACGAGTGAAGCAGCTGAGAAAAGAAGCAACTCAAGGGCCTTATTCCGATGACTACCTGTCACAGAAGCATCTGGAAAACCGTGCAGAACCGTGTGGGGCAGAGGAGTGGACCAAAGGGAAAAAGCAGACTCCCTTCTGCTCAGAGAGCCACCCTTGCAGGACTCTCTATTAGGAGAGATGTGGTGAGGGGGAAACAAAGATTTCATAGATACTCACCCTCTGAGACCCTTACTTCTCTGCCCCCTCAAGCAACTCACCTTGGAGTATTTATTCAAAACGTGAAATTAAGCCGTGGGTGAGATGCTGCTGTGCTCAGACTCGTCTCACTCACTGCCCCCTCAGCCCCAGCCCCCACGTGTGGCTCAGAGGAGTGCCTACGCCCATTCCTGGACAGATTTGAACAGTCTCAGACCCAGCACACAACCTCCCTCCCCCATCTCCCTGGCATGAGCCAGGCCCCGCACGCTGGGAAACATAAATCACAGGCATGGTTTCCACACGGTGGGGGGAGGCACAGGCCAGTTAGCTCTGCTGCTCAGAACAGGCTGACCCTGTCTGTCCCTGAAGGATGGATCCAACCTTCAACAAGGCAAAGAAGCCCAAGGGGCCAAGAAAGCCCCAGGCTTGAAAAGTAAGAAAGGTTAACACAACTGGGCACTCCTCCACCTTTGCAGTCTTGGTCTAGTACACTTTGCAGGCACACGTGAAGAGTTAATCACACAAGGGGGAGCGATCAGCTTTTCCCAATCTCCGCGGAGAAGGAAGCAGGAAGAAAGGAACTTCCGGAGAAAAGGGCAAGATCTCCAATCATGTCAAGGTTCAGAGGTGAATGGAAGGGATCTTGGTGGGATCTCGGCGAGCGGCGATGTCCCCGGGCTAAGGGGGCTGATGTCCTCAGCTCTCCCACGCGCTGGCTCTGGAAGCTTGAGCAAATGTCTTAACTTTCCTGGGCCTGTTTCCTCATCTGTGAAATGGGAAGGTCAGGACTTACCTTAGTTGTTCTGAGGAACAGGGGAGTTGTTACAAGAACCTAAACCCTCAGCAGATAGACAGTCGGTATTTCTATTTCTGGCACGTCAACACGTGTTGATCAAGTACTGTATTCCAGGTACCATGCCGAACACTAAGGATTGGGAGAGGATGATGGGAGGGCGAGGGTGGAAAAAATCACGGTGAATGCTAGTAGCAAAAACAATGTATCCGGCACTCGGCACTCTTCTGAGCAATGCACACCATTAACCGGGTCTACACAGCAAAAAAAAGGGAAGTTGCATAAAGGAGGGAAGCCCAGCAGCAGCGCGAACACTATTGCCTGAAGGTAAGCTCTCCCTCGGGGACCTGGGGTGAGGACAAAGATTTCAAGGTCAGGGACAAAGTGGAAAATTGGGCTGCTGCAGAAGACAACAGCAGGCACTCCAAGCACACGGTCCTCACCAACCTGGTCATTCTCAAATCCAAGTCCTGGAGCCCCCGAGTCGAGGAGGGGAGCTGCGATCAGCCCCCCAGAGGAAGAAGGGAATGACCTAGAATCATGTCCAACTCGCCAGACTTGGCAGAAGAGAAGGCTCGCCCGATGCACTTGTCAAAAACACGGGCACCTCCGCTGTTGAGCCCCGTTTAGCAGATCGGAGCCAGAGTCCTGGCACAGTTTTCTTCCCGAGGGCCCTGGCGTGGGGGGTGGGGGGAGTTTACAAGTTCAACAAGTGCCCCAGGTGGTTCTCATCCTCGGGCAGCGCTGGAACCAGAGAGCCTTTCGGGAAATACTCACCAGGTGCCTCTGACGTTAGCAGCCAAAGGGAGGTCCCAAAGAATAAGCCTCCGGAGGAGATGAGGACGATGAAGGAATCAGAGCACAGAGCCCAAGACCCACTCCCCAAGGCCAGTGTGGTAGCCCTCCAGCCTCTCCCTCTCCAGTCCACCCGAAATGTTGTCCCTCCCCTCTCCAGCTGGCTCTGCTGAAACGTCCCCCATCAGAGAGGCCTGCCCCACCGCCCTATTAAAACAGCCCCTTCCCCTCCCCGGCCGCCTTCACCATCGTCTCACCACGTTTTATTTTTCTTTGAAGCAGTTACCCCCACTCAGCAGGGCAGGGAGCTATCTGTGAATCGTATCTTCCCGTCCACCAGAAAGGGAGCTCTGGGACACAAGAGGACAGGCTCATGGCACGGAAAGCCCGATCCCCAGAACAGCGCCTGCCTGTGTCCACTGAACGGATTAACGAATCAATGTTCTTGGACGACCCACCAGTGGTGCTGAAGCTCAGTGGCCTCATCTCAGGGAACACCGCCTTCCCTAACAGAGCTGTGGGAGGATCAGTTAAACCTACGTGAGAAAGCTTCCGTTCAGCAGCCCATGCTACCCGATCGTCCTGGCTCCCTACTGTGCCCTACACAGGCTTCCTCCGACCTCACCGCAAGCTTCAACACCCCACACCCGCTCCAGCGAGAGAATTCCCAGGGAGGCAGGAGCCGGGACATGGAGTGCCCTCTGCTGGAGCAAAAATGACAAATACCAATTGCCAAAGGGGCCCACCCTGGAAAGAGGAGGATCCCAATGATACGAGGTTCCCGAACAGCACAGTCTTCAACATTCAACTCCGGTGAGTCCGTAAAGTGATTGATTTTTTTTTTTTTTTGCTTCAGAGAGCACAGTCAGCATATAAAAACACGGCTGAACACAAAAAGACTCTGTGAATCGACGGAATTAGGCACAACGGTCTCCCTCTCACCTGCACAAAACCCCTGCCAAACAGAGAGCAGATCCCAGTTTGAGAGGCGGCAATTTGGGCTCAGAGAGGTTAGGCTCCTCAGCTGAGGACACGGTGTTTAAAGACAGGTTTGGGAAATGAGCGGTGGGCTGTAGACTCAGCTACAGCCGTGTAAGACCCATCTTGTTCTAGAGGGAATTCAACGTGGCCTCAGAGGACGGTTCTTTCCTCCCTGTTCCTCATCAAGTGTTCTCACTACAGGCCATCCGTGTGAAAGAGCTTCCTCCCTCCAAACACAGTCTGTCCCTGGGTCCACGAGCAGCGGCAGGGGCACTGACGACCAAAGGTACAGGTCTCACTGTCCCTGCCCCCTCCCCCTGCTTTCCAGCACCTCAAGGGAGTGCTGCGGATGGACAGAAATGCGGACATTTAAAAAACGAACAAGTGTGATCTTCATCTGTGGTCTTTGCTAAAAGGGACATGAAGAGGTAAGAAGCAGAGAGTCCCGTGGTGATACAGACGGTCTGAGTGG
>CM053611.1:98400616-98424855 GCA_028646535.1 Procyon lotor
ATCGTAAATGGCAAAATGGGGGTAAGACTCAGGTCAGTTTATTCTGAAACCACTGTTTTCGGTTTGCAGCGTATCTTCAGAAACATTCTGCAGATAAAGGAGGGTCCCAGAGCTCAAAGACACCGGGTCTGTTAGGTCGACTTTGAGAAGCAGCATCTACACACTGACTTGAGCCGTTTAGTACTGGAAGTTCCCTGTAGCTGACGTCAGGGGAGACTGTGTCCTCTTCTTTGTGCTGCTTTTCCCACAGCTGCCATTGGTCACTCACTTGCGTGCCACCTGGATTCATCACTGGGGCACCGGGGCTTTGACGACACCGATTGTGTAGGTTGATTGGAACCTACTGTAACACTTGAGGTGGTGGTGATGTGGGAAATGAAGGCAAAAGAAAAATCAAATTCCTTGACTCCCCGTAGCCCACCGACAAGTCCTTGAAACAGGCAGTGACCCTCCTCTAGGAACTCAGAGCTGTCTCGATGTTACTACTTTGCTAAGGGCAAAAGGCAATCTTAGCCTGACCCCCAGGACCCTGTAAGTCTACTCTAACGTATAAAAATTCCTTTGGAAATTTCCTTTATCTCTACCTCTGCGCCCCCCCCCCCGCCAAGATACATGTTGGCAGTCATCCCCCAAGCATATGACCAACTGATAGACATCTCAAGAGTCTCTTGAGTAAGGTATTATTAAACCAAAGTGACCTTTCCTAACAACAGGTAGCCCCCTCAAGGTCCTGGAAACCTTGCATCCAAAATTCCTTAGAGACATAGGCCGTCCCTAACCCCCTTGCAACTTCTTATTGTATATTTGCTCTATAGTTGCTGTATATTGTATACTTATTATATACTTGCAAAGTATATAATGGGCCACTCCTTACGATGCCAGGGTAATTCTTTCTGGGTCCTATCCCTGTGCTTTAATAAAACCACCTTTTTATACCAAAGACGTCTCAAGAATTCTTTCTTAGCCGTTGGCTCTGAACCCTCACATCTTTTCTTTCTTCCTTTCTTTTTTTTTCCCTCACATCTTTTCTACATCAGTGGGACTCCTCTCCAAACCCACTTGGCTGGGTAGACGGTCCTTTGCGTCCTTCGGGAAGAGGGAAGAGGAGAAAATGCAGACCACAGTGTCTGAAGGGCGCAGTGTCCAAAATCCCTCTCAAGAGGCAGGAGGAGCAGGCTGGGGAAGGTAAAGGGCCTGACTGGAGGGGTCTCCTTCCTCTCCCTTTTCATCTGCCCACTTGCGGACTGACTGGAAATCCAGCCACCCACCGATCCACCCACCCCCATCTGTTGCTAATGTTCCTTGTAGGTTCCCACTTTAACTAGCATCTTTCCAGATGCTTTTAGAAGTCTTACCACATCACCTTGAAGGTGGAAATTTCCTCTCCTTTTCCACCAGTCTCTGTCTCTTTCCATTTTCCCAGGGTCTTCTACAATAGGAATTTTCCTGTTAACTTTCTCTTAGTTCCTTTTATTGTGTTCTTCTGGCACAATAATTTTACAGGAAAGATCCTGTTCCTAGCACCTTGTCTGCCTTGATTTATTATTTCGAGGTTTATTTTGTTTTTTTTTTTAAATTTTCTTTTTTTCTTATTTTAAAAAAAAAATTTAAATTTTGTTTAATTTTTTCAGTGTTCTAAGATTCATTGTTTATGCACCACACCCAGTGCTCCATGCAATCTGTGCCCTCCTCAATACCCACCACCAGGCTTTTCTTACTAGAGTTTTGGATTCTTTTCGATGTTTCTCTCCTCTGCCCCGAAGTGTGTTAGAGGTCACAGCTTTGTCCAGGTCCCTCCCTTCTAATGTTTCAAATTCTTAGCTGTTTATTCTTCACTCCCATTGAAATTGAGTCGCAGGAGAGGTGCCAGTAACATGTTAAGTTAAACTCCATAATGCAGGCATTAATGTCTGTATTACCTGGGTAAAATCTGAACATGTAATATGTTTTAAGCATTATATATATATTAACTGATTTAACAGAACCCCAGTGGGGTAGGTATAATTTTCATCAAATTTTGCAGATGAAGATACTGAGGTTCAGAGATGGTCACTGATGCCTACGAAGTTCCCCAGCCTGTAGGTGGCAGAGGTTGGATTTGAACCTAGGGAGTCTGGCTCCAGGGTCTATACTCTTACTCATTATATCTGTCACATGTACACATTTATAAGACCCCGTATCCACATCTCCACTAATGTATATGTGGTTGTGATTGCCGGAGAAATCAAATAGGTTGTATCTATGTAAACATAAATATAAGTAAGTAGTTGCAATGATTATTATGTCTAAGAGTTAATCAGATGTATACCGTATGCCGGGCGTTGGGCTAATTGCTTACTTAAATTATTCCATGCTAGGCTTTCGACAGCCCTACAACTTGCCACTATTATCCTAGTTTTTGAGGTGAAGGGATTGAGGCAGACAGACTAGGTCATTTCTGCCACCTGATACAGGTTACCAAGATGTAACCTGAGTTTAAATCTTTGTAAAGATCAGTTCTCTTAAAATAGGACCAGCAACTATTACCATTCACTGAGTCCTATTCGCTGCCAAAGACTGCGGAGAACATTCCTTACATTGTCATATTGGAGCCATCTTCTGTTGTTTTGGCCTCGTTTTGTATGAATACTACTCCCTTTCGCTCTGGAGATGGTCCCCCATTGGGCAGTTGCATCCGTGGAAGCTGGACAGATGAGGAAACGGAGAGTGTGTGTGTCTTCCCCAAGACCCCAGAGCAGTAAGGGGGCAGGTTGGGTTGGACCCTGGATCTCTCTGTGGGAAGAGCCAAGGCTCTCAACTACCACCAGGCTCCTCGGAGATTTGCTGGACCCCTGCTGCCCCCGGGAAGGGTTCTGGTAGAGGAAACCAGGCCTGTGGGCAGAGAGGCCCAGGCTCCAGCCCCAGCCCTCCCGGCCCAGCTGGGGCTGTGGGTACCTGAGCAGCAGGTGGGATGTGGCCCCCCCCCCATCCCTCCCTCCTTCCTCTGCACCCAGCAGCGAAGCAGCAAACTGAGACTCCATCTTCTGTGGTCTGGTATCTGGGTAGAGATGGCCGCACAGTCTTCTCAGCATTTGCACATAACTCCTCAATTATATGCGCAGACACGTGGGACCTGGAATGTAGGTGCTGGGAAGCGTGTGGATTCTGTGGGTTTAGGAGGCTGGGTGGGCGTCGCATCAAGCATAAACTTGTCATCCTCTTGCTTTCAGCCTCACAATATCTGAGCCAGTTTTTTCCCCTCAGCATCCCATAAACTTCCTTATTTTCCCTGTAGTTGTAGGAGAGAGAGGCCCTACAGAAAACTCGGAAACCAAAATATATTCTTTTGCAAAAAAACAAAGAAAAAAAAAACCCCACAAAAGCTGCCTCTCAGTTCCATCTATATTAGTATTTCTCTCCCCCCCCCCCTTTTTTTGGGTGAAAGCAAGAGATTCTCACACCTCCCTTTCTTTTAGGATTATGGTGGAGAGGCAGCAGGAGGACTGCTTCTTAAGGATGAAAGGGGGCTTTGCCTTATGTAAATAAGCAGACATCTGCAGTGGGGAGCAGATAACGCAGACACGCCACAAAGATTGGGAGCTGAGTTGGAAAAAGTTCTATTTAGGGAGAAGGATTTTCCCTTGTTCTTGGGGGAGGCAGAAGGGACTCAGACAGCGTCCACATTCTGGAGTCCAAGCCGTTGTCCTGAGGGAAGGTGGCGTTCTTCACTCTCACCGTGTGTGCTGGGGTCTTTAAGTGGAACCTGGGCAGGTGAGCCTCTCCCTTCTGTCCATGGCTCTGTAGTAAAGATGAATTTATGTCCCGGCTGAAGTAGAATGGAGCTAGTGGAAGCTTCTGGGCTCAGAGGGTTTTTTTCTAGTCCGTTTGTGGTGGGCATTACGGACGCCGGGCGGGCGCTGAGGCTCGCTTTGTCCTTCCTCAGGTGCCCTTGGAGAAAAGTCCAGTGTCCATTCTCAGAGGTGGGTGGTTGGCTGTTTCCTTTTCTCCTCCTGTTGTAGTATTAAAAGAAAAGAAAGCATGGCAGCCCTGTAGTGGTCCAGGGTGGTGAGAGAGAAAAGGGAATTTTAAACTTGGAGAACGTGTTTTCCGGCTCCTGCTTGGGTCAGGAGCGTGAATAATAAGGCATTCTCGAACACCTGTCTCCGAGATGCCTTGAGAGCGTGGTTTGCATCTCCTGCATCTTTGGGGCGTTGCCTGTGGGAGCTCCGCCAGGCATGGAGCTCCCTCGTCCAGATGCACCCGGCGGGGGGGGGCTTCTGTTCTGTGTGTGCAAAGCTTTCGTGGATGTCCAATAAGGTAGGACTCAGTGCCGACTAAGATGCTCTTCTGACCTTCCTGGCCCCAGCTTTTCCTCCCCTTTTCTCATTCTTTTCTCATGGGTTCGGTTTTGGGGAAACCCCTGGACACAGTGGGAAGGGAAGTCTCTACTGGGAAATTGGGAAGTGCTGAATGGTGAAGGAGGAGAGAGAGACGTCTCTGGACCACTGGCAAGGGGCTTGAGATTGCCTGCATTTCCTATGGAGGAAAAGTCTGGAAGCTTGTGTTTTTTGGTTTGTGTGCTTTTTGTTTTGTTGTGTTGTGTTTTGTTTTGGAACACGTGACTCGGCTAGTCTGGTTTGTAACGCTGCCCTTAGAGCACGGAAGAGGTTTCTTCTTCCGTCATGTCCTCCCGACAGCCTGCCCCCTTAGACAGGTCTCTGAGAGCAGATGTTCCTGGGGACACCTTTGCCCTTCTGACATGTCACAGACTTCCAGAATATCTGCACTCAGAGTATGTTCTGTCCCAGAGAGGGACAATAACACTGGCTTTGGAGTCGTCGCGTCTGAGTCTGAACTGGGGGGTGGGGGGATGCTGTGCCCCACCACTTAGCCTCTCTAGTGTCCTGTTCCTCCGGTGGAGAGGGGACGGGGGGGGATAAAGTTTAATCTGAAGATGGAAAGAGATAACGTTATCCGGAGCCTATCCTTGCAGGTAGCAGGTGCGTAACAAATAAGACACACAATGATTTCCTTGTCCCTTAGATACATAGAAGACTTAAAAAGTATTTGTCCTAGAAAAATGGTGATAGTTGTTTATTGGTGGTGGTGGTAGTCATAGGAGTAATAAGCCTTTGGCTTTGCTTCCATATGAAAGTCCAAAATGACTTCTATGTAGTCATCTGTCCAATTATTATATGGAAAAATAATGTGCTCCTAACATTATTGAGATACATGCTCGTAATAGTATCCTAATAACAACGCTACTTAGCAATATGGCTCCTAAAGAAATTCATTCATAAAACACCCCCCAATAGCCTGATAATAAGTCATTGTTAGCCATAAAACGTCTCATACGGGTGAATTTCCGAATGAAAGGACACCTTTCCCCCCTTAAGCAGCAGAATTTCCTAAACCAAAGGAAACCATACACGTGTGATGATGCTACAGAAAACGTTGTAGACTCGTCTTTCTCTCCCTTCTCCAACACCAACTTTCAGACCAAAGGTTATTTAAACTTCTCTTAATGTGACTCCTTCACCTTCGAGCCATACTGTCACCCGTGGGGAGTCCTCCCCCTACAGTCAGTGGCCCCAGCTGTCGTGCTTTGGTTGTATCTGTTGGTTCCTGTGGCTGCCCCTTGCTAGTGTTTTCTTCAGGCCTGCGGTCCCGTCAGACCGTCGATCCATCCCACACCTGCTCACAGGCTCTTCAGTTTGAACTGTTATCTCCTCACTCACGAGCTTTTCTTATTTACCTCTAGGAAAGTGGTTCTTCCTTCCTTTTAAAGTCTTGTCTTTATAGCTACCACACGTTATAAAACAGTTCTTTCCTCTGCATTGTCTTACAGAGAAGTTTTGTGTGCGGTGCGTACAAAGAAAAGACACGGCGGTTGTTTTGGGCAGAATTTTTACCTGATGTTCACCTTGAGAGGACATGAGCCTGAGGGCATTTTAAAGCAAAAAAAAAATGATGATTGAAACTTCTGAATTCATCTAAATAAATATTCTGGATATGTATTGCTATGGGAAAAAAAAATTCAAAACAGCTTTTAGAAATAACCTGTCAATTACATCTCCTGTTTTGCTGAACTTAGGCGGTTGGTGTGTCAGATAACTAGATTCTCAGGATGTGAAGGGTTTTTTTTGAATCGTTGTGATGGGCAGGATAACCTTAAGCTTGGGTCAACTTCCACAGAAACGTAGTTTGGCCTTTCATCTCTCCTTTTTTGAAGGCAAGATGATGGATGGAAATCTGTGGATGGTGTGAGTTGTTAAGTGTTTCTGTTGGGTTACGAATACCTCAAGGAAAAGAACCATCTTAGTTTTCTTTTTATTCACGTAACAAGAATTCATCAGCTTTTGAAGCCGTTTGGTACAGAGTTCCCACATTGAAAACATTTTGACTTGGAGCAGGAAGATGTGGTGTAAGTCCCTGCTGTCCCCTTGCACCATTCGGCTGAAAGCTCCCAAGTCTCGGTTTCTGTCCGGAGCAGTCAGAGGGGCTGCTTTGTTCCAGGTGCCGACTGTGTGGACTTGGCCGAGAACCAGCTGGACACTCAGTCCCTACCCTCAGGGAGTTTACAATTGGCCAGGGCTTGGTGAGCTCTGCATTCCCATCTTTCTGTTCAGTGCTTGTTCACATCGCCTTTTCCCCTCCCCTAAAGATTTTATTTATTTATTTGACAGAGAGTGAGAGAGCTCGAGCAGGGAGCCAGATGCAGGGCTCGATCCCAGGACCCTGAGATCAATGACCTGAGCTGAAGTCAGACACTTAACCAACTGAGCCACCCAAGTGCCCTTGTCCATATTTTCTTGAGACCTTATTATTTACATAAATACATTTATGTTTGTGAGAAATTTATATCCCTCTCCCTATGCGGGTCACCAAGGGAGCCTGTGCCGTGTTAAAAGCTGGCCAGCTGCTGCTGCCAACCTAGAGCCCTCTAAAGGGGACTTCTTACTTCCCCTGGTCACATGTTGGAGGGCTCTAAGGATGCACTAGCATTATATTGAGTGCTGAATAACTTTTCACACAGTTCTTTTGAACAAAGGTGTGAAGATTTGCAAAATAATTTAGTACTTGATTTTCTCACTCTGAAGGAGCTGAGCTCTGCCTGCTGAGGAAGGCTTCCTGGAGGAGGTGGCCATGGAGTGTGGTCTGATGGACAACTAGTAGTCAAGCTGATGGATAATGGGGAGGAAGGGCATTCCAAAAGCCTGGTCATAAAATTGCTTTTATTTGGTTTGTACAGAAAAAATGCCCATTAGCCCATTATTTTATATCTGGTGTCAAATGTAGAAGTCTGAAATTCTAGAAATTCAAAGATGTTTCAGAAGAGTATTGAGACTTCACTGTGAAGACCTGTTTTTAGGAAGATTATAGAAACAAAATGACCTTTTAATCTCCACCTGCCCTCAGTTCTTGCCAAAGATGAGCAACATCACCTCTTGGATTTAGGTCACGAGCCTACATAGGACCCCTTATTCCCAGGAACTTTGCCTCTCCAGCACTTTTCCAGAGGTTTGGGTTAACCAATGAGTCAGGGGTTTCAAAGATCTTCTCTAGTTCCTGTTTAAAATTGGGTAGAAAAAAAAAACCATATCAGCCATCAGTTGAAAGTAAAGTGTATTATTTTCTTAGAAGCAAGCCTTGTACTCATGGAACATATACTCTAGAGGGTAAGAGGGACATTAATAAAATAACCTTTGAAGTAAGTGTAGGTTGTAAAGCTGGTAAATGCAAGGAAGGAGGATATTCCCAGGGGTTGTGAGAATTGAGAACCAAAGGGCATGTCTAGGCAATAAAGAACAGAAGGATCTGGAAGGAGGAGAATGCTCTGAGACCCTCTGGAGGGAATGGGAAAGGAGTTAGGCCTCCACCCTCTATTGGTGGTTCCTCTGTAAGAGCCCAACAGGAAATGGGATTCCAAGGGCTACTGAATGTGACTCATTTCTCAAAGAGATGTGCCCTTTGACTGTGAAGCAGCAATATTGACTCTCCGGGGCCCTGAGAGCTCACGGTGGGGCAGTTTGGAGGGAGATATATTGGGGATGTTTTATTATTCCGATGAATAAGATTCCTCTGCATTATAAAACGAAGGCAACAGTAAAAAAATTTTCTCCTAGCAAGGCCCCTTACAAGAACTTGTAAAACCACCTTCCCGGTCTTCCCGACCTCTGAACGGTGCACCCATTTCCTAATGATTCTGAGTTTAAGAATCTAAAGGCATGTTTTTGCCATACCTACAGGATTTAAAAAAAAGAAAAAAAAAAGAGAGAGAGAGAGAGAGAGAGGGGCAGTCAAGAGTTGGACTGCAGGCAACGGAATATTGCTTGTGGCTGGGAGCTCGGGGTATTTGAAACATTCGGGGCCTTTCTCCCTTTTTATTTCCTGCACCACCTTGCCCTGGTTGTACGACTCTGCAGCATGTCTGTAAATACCTACGATGTGTTTGCACAGAAATAGTGCCCAAATTGAATCGAATCAAACAGCATTTCCTTTCTCTCCTGACAGCTTGGATTTTTTTTTTTTTTAAGTGGCTTTGACAAGACTTGGGGCCAGATGATGAAATCACCACGGTGACCCTTTCTGATCATCTGCCGCTAATGAACTTAGAAAATTGGGATCTCATGTGGGAGACAGACTCATTTGGTTTGACAGACAGCTTAAAAGTATTTGTAAACAGGAACCCATCAGGGCTTGTATTTTTTTTTTCCTCCCACCTGGCCCGGGTTTTCGAGGTTTTCAGTTTTCAACTTCTCCGCGGTTTGTAGAAATGATGCTTGCTTCGTGCTTTTGTTACTTGTGTGGTGTTAGTCATCAACCCGGTGGACCTCACACACAGCAGCTGTTCTAGAATCCGTGGGCGTGGTGTGTGAGCAAGAGCGCCAGGTGTGTGCGTGAAATATGGATTGACCAGTTAGTTACTCATCAAGTGGCTTTGTCATGTTGTTTAACACCCTCATGCCCCAGATTACTACTTCTTAAAATATATAGTAAAAGAAAATGGTGTATACATGCAGTGCGTGCATATATACTGTCTCTATGTGTATTATATTTAGTATCTATACTGTGTGTATCTACATTATATTTTGATAGGGTGTGTATTATTTTCAGGTGTGAATAAGCTATAGATGCGTGTCTGTGTGTGTGTAATTGTGTGTATGTAGATACACAGATACATTTCGATGTATACATGTGCAAATAAGATAAAGGTTCATTTGTGCTTTATAGTACCTGCAACTCTCTCCTGAAAACGGAAGGACAGGCTTCTCTGAGAGATGAATGCCACCTTCATTGTGAGTTCTCAACCTATTATCTAATCGTGCATTGGGATACCTAAACTTTGAGGTAGCTCAAGAAGCAAATTAGGACATTGGAAATCTCTACTGTTAATTTGCATTCCTGCCTTCAAATTTAGAAGGAGTTTCAGAATCTCTTTTGTTAACGGCCAGCGATCCTGCTCTGTAAACGGGAGGTAGAAAGCAGATGGGCTGGAGTCAGGTGGCTGGATGGACATTCTGGCTCTGTGACTTACTGGCTATGTGACATGGGATGGGTTGCTCAGTTTCTTCTTCTATTTTTTTATTTTTTATTTTTTTATTTTTTTAAAGATTTTATTTATTTGACAGCGAGAAACACAGCGAGAGAGGGAACACAAGCAGAGGGAACGGTAGCGGGAGAAGCAGGCTTCCTGCTGAGCAGGGAGCCCGATGTGGGGCTCGATCCCAGGACCCTGGGACCATGACCCGAGCCGAAGGCAGACGCTTAACGACTGAGCCACCCAGGCGCCCCTCAGTTTCTTTTTCTAGAAAATGAAGATAGTATTACCTAATGTACAGGGTTGGATTTCAGTTTAAGACCCGGCATGCAAAACACTTAAAATGCAGTGCTTGGTACAAATCTATTGCTTGGAATGTCATAGACAATACTACTCCTAGTAGTAATATTTATCAGCAATAAAACAGTTGTTGCAGTTGTTAAAACAGAAAAAAAGGATTCTAATTAAACAGAGTCTTGGGGGGAGGGTGGCTCAAAGGAGTCCGAGTCAAGCTTCCCCGAAGAGGTGGCCCCCTGCAGGATGGATTGGAGGTTGTCATGAGTTGGCACGCACAAAAAGAGAAAAAAGGAAGAAGAAAGAGAAAGATTGTCTTCGTGGTGCAGTATTGATTAGTTTTAGCAACTTTGAAGTTCCTTTTGAGTCCACAGGTCTTCTTTACCATCCACCGATGAAAGAAGACTCTAATTCCCCCTCCACCACCCTTTCTTGGCCATGACTTCCCGCAGAGCCTGGTGATCAATAGCCCCCAGGGGACTTAGAGCCACTTCTCAACACAAATTGTCAGAATCACACGGTGGCACTGAGGCTGCTGTTGTTTTACTGCATGACCATGCCATGCCGCTCTCCCCAGCTAGGCAGTAAGCATTGTTTCTCAGGCACAAGCAGGCCTCCCTGGATATTTGTTTGATTCAACAAACAGGAATTAAAACCCTTCTGCCTGGAGTACCTCTAGCAGATGCCTTTTCTTCTTTTCACAGAAACTCAGTTCTCAACCTTCTTTGTTTTCCGTTCCCTGGCCCTGGCCCTGGCTTGCCTTCCAGTAAATCTCAAAGTACTCTTCCAGACTTGTTCTTTTCCTGCAAAAACATCTTCCCTGCTTACAGGGGCTCATTCTCCCGTGAGAGAGATCCAGACCAACTCACTAAAATGTATTTTGCGAAGCACTATGACAGGAGACAGAGAAGCCAGGGGTTTGGCCTCCTTCTATGATCTTGAGGAAATCTCTTGACTTTTAGGAGACTTAGTTCTTTATCTGTAATTTGGGGACAATAGCATTTGTGGCACAGGGTGATTGTGTAGATCCAATGAGATAAAGAACTGTCGTGGGCCAACATGCTTATGTCTGGAAATTACTCAGGATACACAAGGGTGACTGGTAGAATCCTTTTTTTTTTTTTTACAATGTGATTCTTTATCTTAGTAGAAACTAGTCTGTGTTATTAAGCCTTACCTGTTCTAATGTCACTGATTATTTTTTCAAAGGAGGCATAACTTACATGCCATAAGTTTTACCCTATTAGAGTGTACAAGTCAGTGGTTTTCGTGTAATTCACAAGATTGCGTGACTGTCACTACTGTTTAATTCCAAAACACTCATTAGCCCCAAAAGAAATCACATACTCATTAGCATCTCCCCTTTCCCCTCTTCCATGAGCCCCAGGTAGACACCTTGTGTTTCTCTGGATTCAGGCTGGGAGATTCTTGAAGGGTCTCTCTCTCTCCCTTACTCTCACCATCTTGAATGTTTCTAAGTCATTAAGTTTTCCATATCGAGTAGGTCTTTAAACATTTCTTAAAATATGTGTTGATTTGAAGACGACAGAGAAGATAAAAGCAGTGGGACAAGAAGGCAAGGACCCGGGTTCCATTAACTCTGTCCTTCTCTTTCTGGATAACTTTTGGGCATGTCTTTGAGCCTCACTTTCCACATTTAGATGACTGGCATTGAATCTGAGAACGACTCCCTCTCCCGGCTTCTCATTTAGCTTAACCTCAGTGGTTTTGAGTCTATGCATGTTTATATTGATTGGCTTTCATTATGTGCTTGTTCTTTAAGTTTCTCACTGCTTTCTGTTATCTACTGAGCTGGTGTTGCTTTCTTTTTTTAGTCTCAGTGTGCTATGTCATAAAAAGACGTAAGTATATGTGTTGTATGTGTGTGTATCAAACAGAGGCAGTTCTGTAGGCAGCTGTCTTGTGAGGACTGATGAGACCATGCATGAAAATTAGCCCAGGTTTTGGCACTAGGTATTAGAGGACAGTTCCTTGCTAGGTGAATGATGGGCTCACCAGTTGGTGTTGGTAGACCAGTTGACATTTGCTGATACGAAACTTGTTAAATTGGTTGTCCTGTGTGATCCCAGTTTAAAGCTTCCTTGATCTTAGGATAGGCTCTCCAAGAACTGCTTCCTTTCCCCCTTTGCCTTTCCTGGTGTGTGGAACATGTCAGCGCAAAATTATAGATTTGGAAAAACAAATGCTATGAGAGGAGCCATTTACCTTATTCTGCTCTCTTCAAGTGGCATGGGAAATGAAAAACGTCCAAACTAAGACGAATTTAGTGGATACCACAACCACCAGGCTATTGATCCTTAAAGCCAGACAGCACGGTTATGAATTGGGTGATAAAAATGGAAAGCATTTAGCCTGACTTCTAAGATGGGGACAGCTTTGTGTGTTATCACCGCGATTAGGTTCTTCTGACAGCCCCACAACTAATGAACTCAGTAACTAGCCGGCTCACTCTGTGTGCCGCATCTGTCTGATGGGTTCTGTGAGTGAGATATATCAGAATAATTTGATTTTTTTTTTTATGGAATCCCAGAGGCCTGAGATTTCATCTCTAACTTTAAAGGTGACAGGACCACTAGCTGGAGGTTTCTTCCTGGAGCTAGGAAAGTAAGAGGTTGTTAGATGCTGTGAAGAATTCTGCACCCTAGCAGAAGAGGGCTTTATAGCTCCTGATGGCCTTGGCATTGACAAGCAGATGCCTTTTGGATGGGAGGGATCTGTTAGGGAAGCTGCATTGATTGTCATTGGATGCTGAGGCTCAGAGAAGGTGAATTTCCGGTCAAGTCATAGTGTAAGTTGCTGGTTGAGCAGGACTGGGTTTCCTGTGACTTGGTTTGATGCTCTTTCTTTCACATCGTCCTATCCTATCCTTCCTTCAGTGGCCCTGAGTCAGTCCTACTGCTCTCTGACAGGTGCCCTGTAGGGACAGGGGATCCCTGACCCCATAGGACTGAGACACGTCTTCCTGACTCTCTGTCTTCATGGTGGTTTCTTTTCTTGACTTCTGCGTGATGGTGAGGTTAACTGTTGATGACTGAATTTTATCTCCCCCTCCCCAAATTCATATGCTGAAATCTTAACCCCGGGTACCTCAGAATTATGTCCTTATTTTGAAATAGGGTCATTGCAGATGTAATTAGTTAGAATGAGACCATCTTGGATTAGTTGGGCCCTAATCAGGTGTGACTGTTGTCCTTATGAAAGGGAACATTTAGGCCCAGATACTCACACAAGGAGATGCTAAACAAATCCTGGGCTTGTGCTGCCATAAGCAAGGGACCACCAGAGGCTCAGAGAGGGGTCTGGGACAGGCCCTCCCTTAGTGCCCTCAGAGGGTGTATACCATGCTCATGCCACAGCCTTGGACTTCTAGCCTCCAGAACTGAGGGGAGATACATTTCTGCTGATCCACCCAGTTTATGGATTTTGTTCCAGCAGTTCTAGGAAACGAATCCAGCCACCCACGGAGCATTTCATACCATAAAAGTACAATGAGTTATGAAAGGGGAAACAGTAAATATTAGACTCTACCTTCCTTCCTACCCTCCTTTAACTGCTTTTGTTTTTTAATTATCAAACTGCCACTGGGTACTTGGTGAATTAACTGGATACTGATTCATTCATTCATTTTTGTTCATCGATATTCATCGTAATAGTTTGTGCCAGAAAACATGCCGGGCACTTTTCCGCCATGTCTAATCCCGGTTCTACCCCGTGGTACGTGTGTAACGTGTGTGGTGTGGCATTTAACCCACACACTGAGCCATGGTTTTCTCATCTCTGCAGTAGACTACTGACACTCACATGTTAGAAGTCTTGAGGGTTGGGGCATCTGGGTGGCTCAGCGGGCTAAGTGTCTGACTCTTGGTTTCAGATGAGGTCATGATCTCAGGGTCATGAGATCGAGCCCTTTATGGGGCTCTGTGCTTAGTGGGGCATCTGCTTGAGAATCCCTCTCTCTCCTTCTCCCTGTGCCCCGCCCACTGCTTATGTACATATGTGCTCTCTCCCTCTTTCTCTAAAATAAATAAATCTTTTCTAAAAAAAAAAAAAAAAAAAAAAAAAAAAGGAGTCTTGAGGGTTGAATGAGATGGAAATGTAGTCTGGTACCCAGTATAGACCCAACTGCATAGTAGATGCTTAATAGCTGTTATGACTGGAGTTCCCCAAGTTGAGGTTCTAGACATTTAAAATCATTCTTTAAGATTTTTTTTTTTTTAAAGATTTTATTTATTTGACAGAAACACAGCGAGAGAGGGAACACAAGCAGAGGGAATGGTAGCGGGAGAAGCAGGCTTCCTGCTGAGCAGAGAGCCCGATGCGGGGCTCGATCCCAGGAAGCTGGGATCATGACCTGAGCCGAAGGCAGCCGCTTAACGACTGGGCCACCCAGGCGCCCCGTAAAATCATTCTTAATAATAGACTTTCTTGTGTACATAGAACAGAAGGATTTAAATAACCTTAAGAAAAGCCATTCTTATCGAAGAAGTACTGTATGCAAGCATTTATAGTGGCACAATTCAGAATTACCCAAAGATGGAAACAGCCCAATTGTCCATCAGCCAATGAAAGGATTGGCAACATGTCCATCCATGTGATGGAATATTACGCAGCCATACAAAGGAATGACGTACTGGTGATGCTAGAACATGGATGAAGCACAGAAACATGCTAGGTGAGAGAAGCCAGATACAAAAGGCTGAATATGGTTTCACTTATAGGAAATATCCAGGATGGGTGAACCCATAGAAACAGAAAGCAAAGAGGTGGCTGTTAAGGGCCCAGGGAGGGGGAAAAGGGGGTGTGACTTCTTAATGGTATGGGGTTTTCTTTTGGAATAACGACGATTTTTTGGAATTAGATCAAGGTGTGGGTTGCACAACACTGTTAATGCAGTAGATGCCAATGAATTATGTCTTGTTAAAATGGTTCAATTTAGGGGCGCCTGGGTGGTGCAATCTAGCATTTGACTCTTGGTTTCAGCTCAGGTCATGAGCTCTTGGTTGTGAGATTGAGCCCCATGTCAAGCTCTGCACTCAGTGTGGAGTCTGAGATTTTCTCTCCCTCTCCCTCAGCCCCTTTGTCTTGTGCTCGCTTACTGTCTTGCTCTCGCTCTCTCTCTCTAAAAAAAATAAATATATTTTTTAAAAAGTTTAATTTTATGTTATGAGAATCCTACCTCACTAAAAAGGAAAAAAAAATCATTCTTCTTTAGTTGCAAGGCTAATCCTGTGGCCCAAAACGGGACCATGGAACAGGGTCCAAATGTCACCTTTGGTAGCCATCACACAGTGTAGCCCAAACATCTTGAAATCGGGAGGCATCTAGTGTTCCTTCCATGATCTGAGACAAATAAGGTTTCATTCTGTCTGAAAGAAGAATTTTCTTCACGACACTTTGCTTCCTGTGGCTTTGGTGACACTGTGACCTTTCATTGCAGTTTATGGCCAAGACTGGGTCACAGGCCATCCTCAAACCAGTCCCTGGCAGAGGAGAGGAGAGTCGTGTTGCTCCAGCACTCAGACCAGCCGTGATGAACGGCCCGCAGCCAGAGGCCTCTCCCCGAGCATAGTGCTGCCTGGCTGTCTTAGTCCACGGGGACGGCTGGGACACAGTGCACAGGCCGGGTGGCTGTGTGTAGACAACAGAGATTTATTTCTGACTCTTCTGGAAGCAGAAGGTCTGAGATCAGGCTGTTAGCATGGGCAGGTCTTGGTGAGGGAACTCTTTCAGGTTGCAGATGGCTGACTTCTTATATCCTCACGTGATGGAAAGAGTCCCTTTAATAAGGACATGAATCCCATTGATGGACTCCACCCTCGTGCCCTAATTACCTCCCGAAGGCCCCACCTCCTAAGACCATCATACTGGGGATTAGGACTTCAACACACACAACTTGGGGGAACACAGACATTCAGTCCATTGTACCCACATATGGACCAGCTCAGCATTGTGTTAACAAAACGTCCCCCAAACAAGGACATGGCTATCGGGGTGACCCCCAGCTGGGTCTGCCATCAGAGGTCTTCAGGTTGGCCTCCAGGA
This sequence comes from Procyon lotor, assembly GCA_028646535.1. Taxonomy (NCBI): domain Eukaryota; kingdom Metazoa; phylum Chordata; class Mammalia; order Carnivora; family Procyonidae; genus Procyon; species Procyon lotor. The sequence goes on from CM053611.1 coordinate 98,416,494, forward strand.
GACACTTTCTTTACCTGTCCCAGAATTCACATCACTTGCAGAGTTGTGGGTTTTCTTAACCACAGATGCTGTAGTTCCTGCTCAGTAGCTCCTGAGGGGCTGCAAGATGAAGTCCAAGTTCTCTTTCACTCGGCATTCAAGGCCCTCCAGGCTCATTCCCCTCCACCCGTCACCCTCCTTACCTGACCCAAAAGGAGAGGTTGGCTGCCCTCGAACTTTCCTGGGCGGCTCCCTCTGCCAGGGGAGACTTCCCTTTCCTTGCCAGCCTCTCGAATTGGGCCATCCTCCCTTGGCTCAACCCAGATGTTTTCCCCTGAGAGTCATGTTTCCCTGGGCCTGTCTTGTGTTCCTATTCATGGTGTTGATGTCTGTCCCCTACCTTCTCACAGGGCAGAGACCCTGGTGTACCCCTTCTCTTATCCTCGGCCCCAGGCCCCATGTCTGGGACAGAGCGTGCCCAGTAAACAAATGCAGGTGGAAGGGGGCTGAAAGTTGGGGAGTCAAGAGAAGGTAAAGAAATAGCTACCTTCTTATCATTTGCCACAAGAGAGATTTACATAAAATCTCCGTAGGCCTCGAAACCCAGGCAAAATAGACTCTGCAAGTTAGACACATCGTCCTCCCGCCATTGGGAAGACTGGAGTGCATTTCCCAGTCTCCGCCCTTGATAAATGCTCTTGAGTGTTTGCTTAAGCAGAATGGAAATGGGAGGCACGCCTGCTTAAATCATCCCTTCCCAGAGTGAAAATCAAAAGAACGGAGACCAAAACACTCCGATGGGTAGCCTCGTGGATGTGATTAAGTGCTGATTTAACATTCAGAACAAAAATATAAAAATCAGCCTTCCCGGAGCTGTAGTCTGACCCCAGGAAAAGTGCGTATCCCTGGGAAAGCTCAATTTGCATCAAAGATCTGTTTGGCAGTGCATTGTGGAAAGAGGTTAATATCCTAAGTGGAAATTTTTGATTGCGTCTTGAGTCTTTTCCTCCTGTTTGCTTCTCCACCTGTGTCAGCTCTGAGAGGGCTCCGTGCTAGAAGTGATGTTCACACCGCCTGCCTGGCGACATCTCTATGAAACTTGAGTTTTCCTGCCCTGCACAAGCAGAATCCGGGTTGTAGGGCGTGATAGGAGGGGTAGAAATTAAGGATCCGGGATGCAGATCAGCTCACTCTCTCCCCGGCCCCCCACCCCAGGCTGAGGCACGTGGCTTTGGAGGAAGATGAACACAGCGAATGTGCAGTACTTCCTGGGTTCCTAGATGCTAGGGGCACCCCATTCTCTCCAGGCTTGACTATTAAAAATGTCTCTCGACATTGCTGAGTGCCCCTGGGTGGGGAGGGGGCAAACTGATCCCCAGTTGAGAACCACTGTCTTCGAGGCTCACCGTGAAGATAAGAGGGAGTTAGACCGGGAGGAAGAAGAAATCGCAGCAGGGCAATGTGAAGGACACGGTGCCCTTCATCCAGGTGCTGGTTCTGTATTGAAAGGTGTGATGGGGGTGGGCGGCGACCTTTAATGCCATGCGGAGGAAAAAAAAAATCGGACCTGAAGTGAGGAGTCTTGGGGTTTACCCCAGGCACCCCTCTACTGGGCCCTTCCCCCAGCTCTGCACCCTGAGTCACTCACCCTTCTGAGCCTTGGTGCCCTTACCTGTAAAGAGAGGGTGCACAGCTTGGTTGTAAAGACTGAGTGAGTTAAAACTGCGCGGAGTGTCCATATGGAGCATGGCACCCTCGTTGGTTGACACGCGTGGTCTCCCTTCTCGAGGGCGCTCGTGTCTGTCAAAATATAGTCCTCTCTCGTTCCCTCCCCCATCACCTGCTCAGGGTGCCCTCTCTCCAACCTGGGTTCCGGCAGAGCCTCCTGGGGCATCTGCTCCAGCTCAGTCTCCGGCCGGCAGCCGAGGTTGCTTCCCGAAACAGCAGGACTCTAAGGCTCAGAACCAGCTCGCCTGGACCGTTCTGCACCGGGAACGTTCCGCTTGGGAGGACTTGACACGGGGCTCATTCAGACTGAGTGGTGCTGTTCCCGGTAGGCACCTCTGGATCTTGAAGACTTAGCACAAGAAAAAGTGAGCTCTCTTCAGTAATACTTTATACTGGTGTGTTAAAATGCTAATATTTTAGACACGCTAGGCTAAGTAAAATCTAGTATTAAAATGAACTTCCCTTATTTCTTTTTTGCCTTTTTCGAAGGTGGCTGTGGAAAAGAGGACGGGTTTTGTAAGAGTAGCTATGTCTTGTCCAAGGAAGCATATTGGTTTGGTTCTTTGCGAGAGAATCATTTCCTGGCACAGAGTTTTGAGTTATAATTGGCTTCATGGGGCAATTCCTTTTTAAAGAACAGAAATGGCCCCTTTAAAAAAAGGCGATACTCATTGAATAATGTGTTTAGCACAGTTTGTGTTTCCCCTTGTAGATGTTAGGGTGTTTTTCCCTTTCACGGTATATGCCACCTCAAGGCAAGAGTAGGACAAACCGTATTTGTCAGATCCCTCCCCTCCTTAGGGGGAGGGATGTTTGTGTCCTTAGGGGTCTGGATGTTTGTGTCCCCCTAAAATCCACATGTTGGATCCCAGCCCCCCAGTGCAATGCTGTTAGGAGGTGAGGTCTTTGGTGGGAGGTGATTAGGTCACGAAGTCCCTTGTGAATGGGACTGTGCCTTCATGAAAGGGACCCCATTGCATGTCCTGCCTTGTGCAGACACAGGCCGTGCACTCTCACAAGACACTGAATTTGCTACAACCCGGGTCTTGGCCTTCCTACCCTCCAGAACTGTGAGAAATAAATGCTTGTTGTTTAAGCTGCCCAGTCTATGGTATTTTTCCAAAGCAGCCCAAATGGGTTAAGACGCTCTTCTGACTACTTGCTGGCCGGGCCTTAGAATTGGATTGGTCAAGCAGCTGAAATACAACGAATTTAATGTTATTAATACCACTCTAGCATCTCATGTTGCTGTGTGATCTTATTTTGGAGGTTCTTTTGATCTCCCTCAATCTTTGCAACAGTCATGAGTGCTTGATGTTGCCACAGCCCTCCACGAACAAGGATGAGAGCCTCTGGGATATTGAATGACTTGTCAAGATCCTACAGCCAATGTGCAGAGCTGATACTTGAACCCAGGTCCTGACTTCCCGACCTTTGTAATGCTGTGAGGCCCACGTCAAATGCAGACCTTGCCTTGGAGATCACTGTGAACATAACAGAGACAAGATGGCCAAGCTCTCAGGCTGCGGGTAGCGTGTCCCAACTGCCAAGTTGTGTAAAATGGGTGGTTGACGACTGACTTTGATACCCTAGTGGGACCTCTGCCCTTGATCTAGGACATCACGGTGGTTCTGAGAGCAAAAGGACATGTTTCCCTGCAGCAGGAGGATTGGACTTCACAGTGGGATCAAGACAGACCAAGTTGGCAGAAATGGGCCCTTAGAGTCCTTTAGAACATGATGAATTCCACGTCTTCAGTGTTTGTTCCAAAACATATTGCATGTGGCTTTTACTGTTATAGTTCACATGATTTTTAAACAGTGCTCCGAAGGCCGAGTGCCGTTCTCTGAAGGAAAAAAGGAATTGGGAGCACCATTTTGACAAGCCCAAGGATCGTGTCCTGGAGGAAGATGCTTTGGGCGCTGATGTGCAGAGAAGAGAGCGAGAGAGGAAACACCTGTGGGGTAGACCTCTAGGAGGGAAACCCCAGACTCCGAGGGAGAGGCCTAACCCTCCTTGTGTGTTCTTCCTTGTGGAGCAGAGAAAGGAGAGAAAGTTACCAACACGAACTTTGCACGTGACCTCAGACGTACCAGAGGGTCTCGGAAGGGTTCGCCACAGCCATAGGGACCTACCCAGGGCGCTGTGTGGATTCTGTTTCTCTTATTAAAGATATTACAGAGTCAGGCAGTAAGATGGCGAGCTTTCATGTGGAAAGGGCTTAACAAAACAACAGTAAAAGGACTACAAGGTATCTGGCGGTTGAAGCTGTCCATCATGTTCCTTCACTTGCTTGTTCCTCCATCTAAGGAATGCCTTGTGTGTGCCTGGGCCTACACCGCAGCCATTTTTGCCCGAGGGGAGACCGAAATCTAGTGATAGAGGCAACCATTAAATAAGCAATCCCTCAGGTAATTGTATCATGCGAGAGTCTGAGGAGGAGTGGAGGCAGTGGCCAGAGCGTGGTGACAGATGGGGCGACGGAGGGACCCTTGGGGCAGAGGGCCGTCCGAAGAGACCTCTCTGAGTTGACTGGAGCACTCAAGACCTCGGCTTGAAGAATCAGAAGCCCTTCGCCTAGCAAAAAGCAGAGTGACAAGCATCCCAGACAGAGGGAACACACTTGGCCAAGGCTCTGGGATTCTGGAAGTGAGAGGGCTGGGATGGTGGAGGCAAGGGGAATTAAAGGGCGAGTGGCCCGAGATGAGGCCCGAGAGGCGGTTAGAGGTCAAGCCACGTAGATCCTTACAGACACGCCGGAGAGCTTGGCATTTATTTTGAGAGCTGTGGGGGAAATGGTGAATAATTTCTGGCGTGATCTGAGTTAGGAGGCTATTGCACTGGGTCCACGCATGAGACAATGGTGGCTTGGATTTATATAGTGGCAGTAAAACTGGAAAGAAGTGGGTGTCTCGTACATGTTTTGGAGGTAAAAATGGCAGGATGTGAGGATGGCCAGATTTGACAAGATATGAGGGGTAAGGAGTGGGGAACAGCTGCCAGGTGTCTGGCTTGAGCTTTGATGTAGATGATGGTGCCCTTTAAGCAGGTGGAAAGCTCTGGTCTGGGGAAGAGGGGGTGGGGAAGGAGGATAGTGGTAGGGGAAGGTCTTTGTACACGTGAGTCTGGAGGTCGGAGGAGAGGCCAGAGCTGGAGATAAAAAATGTGGGAGGCATCAGACCGTCTCACGGGACGTTGGAACGAGGGATTTCATCTGGGAAGAGAAAACACCATAGATCCCACACTGAATCCGGGAGCCCTCCTGGAATTTGCCGTTCGGAAAAGAGGAGCCTTGAGGAAGAAAGGAATGTATGAAATAAATATCTCAGATAATAGGAACGTGAGTTTACCAGAGAAAGGTAATAGTGTCTCTTAGCAGTTGACTGCCTGTTAGAGATCAGACAGGATAAGATGGAATGAATCCGCCTGCCCGATAGTGGTTTCCTACGCTAACATTTGGCTTCCCAAGGAAAGCCATCGGGAGCACGTACGGTTATGTTTCTCTGTGTGAGTGGATTTTTCTAGGCTAGCACAATTGGAGAGAAGGATGGCCAAGGGCAGTGTGCGTGCTTGTGGAGGGAGGTTGTGCTACTGAATCGTGGCCTCTCAGCCGAATGAGAGAAAGCATAAAGAAAATCTAGAGCTGGATGGGTAGCCGTGAAGAAAGCCGGTGGTAGATTGGGGTTCATGGTGACAGTGACGAATTTACGTAATGGCAGCCCGGGAAGGCTGACGGGGGTTGATGCTGACATTTGAGTTTTTGGCTTGGGTGACACCAAGTTCTAGAATGTAGATTTGGTCCATGTGAAGCGGCACACATTTTGTACTGACCGTTTCTGTCACGGAATTGGGGCGGAGAGTGAGAGTGCGTGCAGTGACACAGGTCTTCTGAGAACGAGAGGAGTAACCGGCAGTTTGCCAGGTGACAGTGACAAGGATGGGGAGAGATCGACGGGGAGCCACAGGGGAACACGTTCTTCAGAAGAGGGAGGGGCAGGAAGAGGTGGCAGACGCCTGGAAGCCAGGAGGGCAGAGACCGGCTTCCTAGCTCTTAGGTATTTGCATGAGTGAGAATAGGGAAAAGTGATCCAGGGCACAGCTGTCCTTTTCCCGCAAGAGCAGGGCTGGAATGAAGCCAGGGGAAGTGGAGGATAAAGAGGAATTCGCTGATCCCATAGTGGAAATTGCTCAGGATTCCACAGTTGGGCTTGAGAGGAAGGTGTGGGCTAGCACTTGGGTCACACTTGTGGTTTGTGTGATATTGTGTATCGGGAACGCCGCTGGCCGTGACTGATATTCAGTCATTGATCCATTCAATAAATCCTTTTTTTTTTTTTTTTTTTAACATCTCAACCCTATTTTTATTGGTTCTTCATTATGATTCTTTTTTTCTAAATTTCATTTTATTTTTTCAGTGTTCCAAGATCATTGTTCATGCGGTACATCCTTCTTGATCTCGTCCCGTATGCTAGATAGTGTGCTAGCAACAAAGAGAACAGCAGTGGCCAAACTAGACAGGGCGCCTGCCCTCGAGGGGTTGTGCTCTGACTGGGGAGACAGACGGGTCATCAGTGGTGTGTCTCATAGAACTGATTTTCTAGAACTGATTTTCTGTTTTCTCAGGAAGCACTGGGATTTGAGTCCCAGGGTTTCCAACAACTAAGACGGTGTCCTCTTCAGCCTCTCTTAGTCTGCAGGATGGGTATAGTGATGCCTCGGGGGCGCAGGGGTGGTGTTGGTACACTTCAGTCATTCGAATGTGTAAGCAGTGTTTTTGATGGGAGGTCAGGATGGGTCATTGGAGCCACTCGAGTCCATAGGATGCTTCTGTTTAAGTAGAAAAAGGCACTTTTCCTTCTAGGAACTCTCCTTCCATCTGTCAGAGAGCTGTTGTAATCAGGAGACCATCAGCAAAGTCCAGGATGTGCGGGTTCTCCCTAGTGCCCTGGCCGGTTCCTGCAGTGGTGGGGTGGGGGTGGGTCAGGTCAGTAGCAGTGGGGGGAGGCCTGCTTTATTTATCGATAACTGGTTAGTTGCTCCATGCTTTAGTAGAGTACAGGCCTCTCAGGGATGTGCCCTCGCATTCCCTGGGCTCTTGTTAAAATGCAGATTTTGATCCCTGGAGCTGGGGGATTGGGTGCCTGACAGCCTGTGTTTCTGGCAAGATAGGAGCCGCCTGCTGATGGTTCAGGGACCGTAATTCCAGTGGAGCTGGCTGGGTGTAAACTGTGGGCTTAGCTGTAGGTCTCAGGCAGAGGCTGAAAACAATCACGGGAGGACCTGGATCCTTGGCCCTCAGGGGGTTTTGGTGTAGTGAAGAGAAATTAATGCCAGGAAATGATTCCGAAGACGGTGATGGAATCAGGAATGTGCTCCTGACGGCCTTTGGAGTTTAGAACAAAGGGCGGGAGCCCCTCCGGGTCTGGACTTGTCGGAAGATGTTCCGCAGAAGCAGCAAGGACTTGAAATCCCTCTGGAGGTCCAGCAGAGGAGGAAAGGTGTGGCTGGAGCGTCGGGCTGTGCGTGAGAGGCTTGGGTAAAGGCGGGAGGTGCAATAGTACAAATAACCGGGAAAACAAAGCTAACATCTAGGGAGGGTCCTTCTGCTGTAGGACCTGTACTAGAAGCTCGGGGAGGGCCAGCCCTGTGCTCTCTTAGGAACTGGGACAGCATCTTGCAAGAAAGGTTCACTTGAGAGACTCGGATGGCAGTAAGGAACTGACAGGTTCCACCCGATCTTAAAGTTACAGTCGGTGACCCAACTCTGATGCCTGCCCATAGGATCAGTTTGGCCCCCACGTGATTCCAAAGGGTCTTGGCCATTGGATTCCTTAGACTTTTTGTTTATTTCTTTTGAAGATAATTAGATTTTTATTCCCTCTGCATGTGCAGTATTTCTAGACAGCGCATACATCTTGAACACCCATGAAAACCCGTTTCTAATGATGCTAATTAAAAGACAATCGCCAGGGGCGCCTGGCTGGCTCAGTTGGTGGAGCTTGTGACTCTTGATCTTGGGGTTGCAAGTTCAAGCCCCGCATTGGCCGTGGAGCCTACTTCGAAAGAATTTTTAAAAAAAGACAATCCCCGGTGTTGATCAGATCAGCATTTGGAATGTGAGCTTCTGACTAGAGTCTTTCAAATGGTAGCCAGCCACCCCTGGAGGGTGTATTCTCAATGAGGATCCTACAGGTTTTAAATCAAAATTAATTTTAGATTTTAAAAAATTAAATATTTAAAAATTTAAATTTTTACTGTACCTCGCATATAAAGTAAAACTGACACACGTATTCTTCACTGTCTGCACTGAGGTATTTTGAAATCATGTGCAATATAACAAGAAGACATGATAATTCAAGTTTTTTAATATTTTTTTTATTCACATACAATGTATTATTTGCCCCGGGGGTACAGGTCTGTGAATCGTCAGGCTTACACATTTCACAGCACTCACCATAGCACATACCCTCCCCACTGTCCTCCCCCAGCTGCCCTATCCCTGCTCCCCTTCCCCCCTGCTGATGGTTCAGGGACCATACTTCCAGTGGGGCTGGCTGGGTGTAAACTGTGGGCTTAGCTACAGGTCTCGGGCAGAGATTAAGAGTCTTATGATTTGTCTCCCTCCCGATCCTGTCTCGTTTCATTTTTTTTTTTT
>CM053611.1:98425355-98467470 GCA_028646535.1 Procyon lotor
ATACACCGGTCCTTTGCAAAATACCATCTCTAGTCGACTAGGACCCTTGTAATCCCGTGGGTAGGACGCAAGACTAGCCCCTGGGAAGTCAGACCGGAGAAGGGCACAGCTTCTGTGGTCTGCCCTCTGTTCATCCAAGAAGCATTTCTGAGCGACACGGTGGCCCGGCACTGTGGCTGTGAAAATAAAGGCATGATCCACGCAGCAGAAACAAATCAGGAGACAACTGACTCGAGCAAACAGGGATGTTTGTCTTTGTACAGACAGAGAGAACATTCCGATAAATAAAAACAGGAGCCACTGGCTAAAGGTGTGTTGGGAAAGACTTGGGGTCTTGTGGTCCCTAATGAGACCACAGGGCAGCAGGGACATCAAAGATGGGCAAGAGTTTGCTAAGTGTGTGTGTGGGCGTGTGTATGTGTGTGTATGAGCACATGTGAGCTACACTCACACAGAGAGCATGGAAAAACAATATCCTAGCCGCCCCGGGCACTTTCTACCTGTTTTCATTCTGAAGACGCTTGGTTCTATGCAGCTCAGCCTTCTCTTACGCCCTGACTCATTCTATTTGAAAAGTTTAACATGGGCATTACCAAACCCCTACACACTAGACAATAAGCCTCTTGTAGGCAAGGATTGTTTCAAATGCTCTGACTGCTAAATATTTACCTCTCAGGACTTTTTTTTTTTTAACTTTACACTTATTTTTATTTTGCAGTAATTCTAGAGGCACAAAAAGTTGCAGAATAGTACACAGAGGTCCTATATACCCTTCACCCAGGTTCCCCCAAGAGTGACATCTTATGTAACTATGCAGTCATCATCAATACCAGGAAATTAACCCCAGCACAGGACAATCAATCAGACTACAGACCTCACTCAGATTTCACAGGTTTTGTCATGTACTAGTGTTCTGGGTTTTTTGGACTTTGGGTACAGTTCAGGAAATTCTGTCGCATGTCAAGATCTGTGTGATTGCCACCACAATCAAGATGCGGAACTCTTGGGTTGCCCCCAAAGCAATTCCCTCAAGCTACCCCACCATACTCACACCCACCCCTGCTCCCTGCGAGCCCCCATCAACCCCTCGCCCGCTCCTATGTTCTGCAACTCTGTCGTGCAGAGAATGTTGTAGAAATGGAATCGCACAGTATGTAACCCCTTGAGATGGTTCCCACTGCCCTTAAGACCACCTCAGCTGTTCCGCACGTGGAGTTCATTCTTTTTCTTTTACCGCTAAGTAGTACGCCACTGGAAGGTAAGACCATACTTTAATAGATCACCCATTGGTAATGAAGATGTTTCATTACTCTGAATGCAGTGCTGGGATCACAGGCGTCTGTGTACGTCCACACTCATCAAACTGCCTACATTCAATGTGTGCACTTTTATCTATCACTGATACCTTAACATAGCTGTATTTAAAAAAAATACGCATGTGTCAAATTAAAAAAAAAAATTCTGGTCTCAAATAATAATTTTACTATTATCTACATGTTTGAAGGACAAACTGGCCATGTCCACTTTAGAACTATTGCAAATAAAGCCTCTAGAAACACCTGAGTCCGGGTGTATATGTAAATGCAAATTTTCATTTCTCTTGGACGAATGCCCAGGAGTGTTTAACGCTGGACCACAGGGTGAGTATATATTTAACTGTTTAAGGAACTGTCCAACAGATGTAGAGAAGGGCCACCCCACCTCACACATCCGCAGGAGGGGTGACTTCTGCACATCCTTACTAACATGGGGGGCTGCCAGCCCTTGTCACGTCTGTCAATGTAACAGGTGTGTACCCGTATTTCCCTGAGGATGTGGAGTATCTTTACTACTGGCTCGTCGGTCATCTGTGTAGATCTCCTTTGGTGAAGGCGTCCGTGTATGTCTGCTGCCCATTTTTTGAGTCCACTGTTCGCTTTCTTCCCGTCGAGCCTGGAAGGATTTCTATCGATCCCGGAGACAGGTCTGCTGTTGGATAGGTGATTTGTACAACTTTCTCCCAATCGTTCACCCTCCTCTTAAACAGACTCCCCCTCTGGAGCAACATCCTCAATTGTGATTAAGAACAATTGATCCATTTTGTTGTACACTGTTTGGTCAATTACACTTCGGGTGTCCCACCTGTCTGTAGTCCAAGCCGAGTAGAGGCACTGGAGCAAACTCCTCACCCTCCTGTGATTCAGTTTCGTTATCTGTAAAATGGAGAGGACAAGCCTCCCATCTAAAGCTTGAGCCACCGTAAGAATTAAGAGCCAGACTGTATCATATAAAGCACTTAAAAAAAAAAAACACACACACACAGTGTTTGTGGGTTTTATTATTTTTGCTCACTCGTGGAATGCGTGCTTTCACTCTGACCTCCTCAAGAAAGCCCAGAGAGGAAAGGCCTGGTATTTAACTTTGGGAAAAAAACACAGGGTTAACAAGCATCTGTGCAAAGGAATGATTTCGTGGAGGTAGAGATGACGAAAGAATGTTCTAAACACAGAAACCAGGCCAAGGGGCTGAAACAAAAGGTAAGTCAGAAACAAAAGGAATTCTGACCCCAGGCAAAGCCAAAAATAGAAGTGGTAATTTGGCTTGTCAACTCCCAAGCGCTGACTGACTCGCTAACAGAACCTCCGAGAAGGCCCTGGGGAGGGGGCTCTGGCCCCGTCATCATGGCCGGAAGAACCCGTGGGCCTGCTGCAAGTTCCAGGCTACTCCATTTGGGAGTCTTCCTTTGATTACCACTAGCAGGTGAACGAGGGTAATTGCCACTTTCCTTTGGGAATGGCCATGTCCCCAGCCTTGAGCTCAAGGCAGCTCTGACTCATCTCAATGCCAAATGAAAAGAGTGTTTTAAATTAACCTTTGGAGAACTCCCACGGGAGAAGAGCTTTCCCTCGTCCTTTGCTTAAATGTCCACGAAGACACAGACAGGGAACACCCCCCTCTGCACGGGTCCCCTTATTTTAATCATCTCCTTGGACATACGGAAGGGTGACAATGTCGCCTGTCACCCTCCCCCTCGCCCTGGCAGGATGAATTAGGGACATGCTCCTGTGATTCTAAAGAGGCTTGTGCCTATCATTTTCCACCTGAAGTTCTTGCTCCCATGCCTGTCTCCCTCCCCCTAGACCACATTGCAGGGGGTGGGGGGTGGGGTGGGCGCAGAGACCCTATTCAACTCATCCCTGTACCCCATGCCTGGCACATGGTGGGACACATAATCGGTGCTCAGGAAGGTAAGGTGCCCGGCACGGCCGGATGGCTGGCTGGGTGAGTGCAACTGGATGGGTAAGGAGATGGGCGGATGAACACACTGATGGAAACTGAAAGAGGAGCAAGGGATACGGGGGAAGAGCAAAGCATTCTTTCCCCAAACCGCTCAAGCCTACCAGTACCTTACAATCACTTCTGGAACTCCCTAAAGACAGGAGGTATATATAAGCCTGTTCTTAATAAAAACTATCATCCCATCACAGAAGTGGCAGAACACTTAATTTCCCCAAAGTTCTAGGGCTTCTGCTTTTACAGAACTTACACTGAAGAGTCTGTCTCTGACTCAGTCATCTCTGTGGCTTGCACAGCGCCCTATCTAGGGCAAGGTCTTGGGGACAAGTCACCCATGGAAGCATGTCACGGTGTGAACCATTGTAAACGCAAATGAGCCCGGAGATGGGGACATTTTAAAGACGTGATATGTACACAAAGGGGACCCAGTAAATGCAACTGGCACTCAATGGTCTCTAAGGTGATAGGACTGATTATTTAATAAAGTCAACACCCAAAGGTGGAGGGGAGTCCGAGGTCCCCAAGACCCAGCCCAGGTTCCATGGTCCCCTAAGAGGGCTCACAGGACTTGGCAAATGTTCATACACACGCGTGGCTATGACTCATTACAGAAAACACGCCAAGCGAAATCGGAAAAGAATAAAGGGCGCATGGGTAAAACCTAGAAGGAACCTCGAGCTAGCTTCCAGAGTCCCCTCCTCCCAGAGTCCCCAAGGACGTACGTAATCTACCAGCAGAGAGCTGTGGCAACACGTGTGCACCGTCTGGCCGGGAAGTTCAGACTCGGGGCTCTGGGTTTTTACTGGAGACTGGCCAGGTGGGCATCCTTGGCCTGGCAGGTACCAAAATTCTGGGCCCCCACGAGGAGAAGGGGTGTCCAACATAAGCTATATCATTTGCATAAACAGCTCAGGCTCGGTGAGCCACTCTTACCAGCTTCGGGAACAGTGGGCCCTCTCCCAAAAGGCAAGTTTTCAAACGCCAGCCAAGGGCCCAACCTTGCAAGCAGGCTTTTCTGTGGAAACCAGTTGGGCCTGTTAACTCTTGTCTGCACAGGGCAATGCACCCAAAAGCATTCTGGCCTGTGTTGTCTTCTTGGAAAGTCATTCGCCGATTCCAACAACGCTGCCTTTGTCCACAGCTGTTTTGGATTTTTTTTTTTAATATCTGCCCTCAGAGCCCTACGAGCAAAACATGGTGAATTTTCAACGCATGAGGTGGACTGCCTAATAACCAAGGCATATGCAAGCCTCTTTGGCTCAAAACATGAGTTAAACAGTAAGATAACAAAACTGAACCTCCCTACGTTGGTCTTCAAGCACAGAGCTCGAGGATCATCCAACCATTCATTCCTCCAACATGCGTTTGGCACCTTGTGAAGACCGGAGAGATAATTTCTCTGTTGCTGGCAACACACGTAGGAGACAAGGGCTGCAAGAGACCCACACCCCAGCTCACTTCTGTTTGAGCCCAGCAAACACTTACCATGCACACACCTGGGGACTGAGGGCCACGGAACGCTGCCCCGAGCCAGCTGTGTATCTGTGTGGTTCTGATACCTTGAGCAACCTACTTTCTGTTTTCCCCCAGGGAGTAAGGCTGCATTTTTTTTTTTTTAAAGCAATTCTTCCTGTTTTACAGTTCTTAACGGGACACCACGTGACATCCACACACTGTGCCTGAACACGGGGGCTGGACAGGGAAGGATAAAATCCAGCTGCCCCACTGGGGAGCCCTGTGCTCATGGGCTGCCCATCCAGGGAGGGGGTGCCTTGCTCTGATCTGCACGCGGGCACCTGGGGTGGCAGGAGGACCCTCTAGCCGATCCCCTGATCCCCAAACACCACAGACTCTCTCCTCCACCCTCTGCCTTGCTGTGCCCTCCCCTCCCTCATCCTCCCTCAACTCTTTGCTGACAAGTCCCCGTCTATCATGATGACCGGTCAGTCCACCCAGAAGCCCTGTCTCCCTTCCTTGCCTTCTCTACCATTTGTACAATCGCGACCATCTCCACGAACTTCTTCCCTTAGTGCTTATCTCCCTTCACTGGATTTTATTTTATTTTTTTACTATTTTTATTTTATAATATTATAAAATACATTATATTTTATGATATATATTAATTAAATATAATAATATAAACTTATATAGTATAATATATAATTATATAATTGACATAATGTATATTATATATTATGTTATGACATACTATATATTACTCAATTGACATATTAATTATACATAATATAATGTGTGTATTAATACTTATTAAATATAATAATGTAATATTATGTGTTATATAATAACATATATAATATATATTTTATATATATTATATTTATTTATATATGTTATAAAACATATGATATAAAATAGTATACTATTTTACTATTTTTACTCTTTTTTAAAAAATTCATTAAGGTGAAGTGCAGCACGACATAAAAAGTTGTACATAAAGTGAGCGATCTCCTGCCACTTAGCGCATTCGCCACGGTGTGCGACCCCCTGCCCCACCCCTTCCAAAATACTTCCATCACTCCAAAATAGCCCCCCCACCCACTGGGCAGGTTCTCCCTACTACAGGCCTGGCCATGACCAAGCTGCACGCTGTTTCTACAGATTACCTCTTCTGGATGGTTCCCCTAAGTGGAGTCCCACAGTCCGTGACCTTTAGCGTGTGCCCCTTGCTAAACATCAGCAGCGGCAGCAGTCTGTTTTAGTGACCACAGAACTGCCCGTGTCTCGGGACAGGGCCCGACTGAAGAAAACCAGGAGGCAAAAATAGAGGTTTGGTGAGTGAAAGAATGCACAGGTGGATGGGTGCATGGAAGAGCCAAAGGGGCCATATTGTCCTGAAGGAAGGAGAAGGAAAGAGAACCGAAGTAAAAGGGGGCTGGGGCAAGATTCTCCGGAGGAGCTGGGAGTGTCAGGCGGGGCTGGGATTCGAGAACCCGGCGTGGCCACAGCAACTGTAAGGTGCCTCGGCTGGATCACACGCTGGGACGGGGCAGTCTGCAGGTCTGGCCTCCAGGAGGGCCTGGAGCCTTGTAAATGAACCTGGCACATTTTCTAGACGCAGCACTTACAGAACCTCCGACAGAAACACCCCTTTTACTTAATCACATCCTGGAAGAGGACGAATCGCTCTTGAACACTTTCCAGGAACACGGCTCTATCATTACATTGAATTCATCTGCAATACGACAGGCCCGCTACGATAAACGCCTTGCAAACTGAAAGAAAGCTTATTCGTCTCCGAATTCTGGCCCCCAGAGCAGGGTTCAGGCCTTGCAACGTTCTCGGGGAAGCCAGCTGCCCTGCTCAGAGGGAAACAACGAGACTCAGGGCTGGCCTCGAGTCCTCTTCCTTTGCACCGTGTGAGTCCCAGAAACACAGCCTGATGGGCTGTGAAGTGCAAAGGGTCGTTAGGAGCAAAGCCTTGGAGAGGGCTGGCTGGGCGCTGTGTGAGCCTGGGTAAATCGCTCAGCTTCTCTGTGCTTAGTGTCATCACCTGCAAAGTCAGGATGACAGCTTCATCAGACTGCTGGGGAGTAAAGGAGTCCATTTGCAGGAAGCACGTTAGAATCGGGACCAGCAGAGTAAGTGTGCAATAAGCGTTCGCTTCCCCAATACAGCTCTCTACTTCTCAGCTTCCTCCATGCCCTTCTCTGGAAAGGGGAGGATGACGCCTTGCCAGGGTGCTGAGAGGAGTCAGCACGGGAGAATAAGCAGCCCTCCTCGGCCCCCACCGCAACAGCACAAGAAGCAGGGCAAGGGGGTAACGAGCCTTCTGCGGGAAGGGAGGAAGCTAATCAGGATTTATGGAGTGTTTACAGTTTGCAAGGCCCTCTGCTCAGCTCTGGATCACAAGTCTCTGTAAGACTCAGAAGGGCCGCGTCCTGAGGATGCACAGAGTCAGACACGGGACGTGGACGGGCTCCACAGATTGAAGTGTGCTGGGGACTCGGAACTTGTGGACGATGTGCCTACAGGATCCAGGCTTTTGCACATTTTTCAGGAGACCGTCCTTTCTGTATTCTCCCGTGAACAATTTGTATAGCTCGAAAGGACGAGATGGAGAGAGGTTCGGTAGAGGCTACACCGCTGTTTCCCTGCAGCCTCGGGACCCGGGTGCATACTTTTCACTCCTCCTGCAACACGCCTCTCGAAATACCAGACCCATGTTCATCTGCCCCCTCCCTCTGATTTTGGACCTCAGCAAATCCTTCCCTAACCCCACCCACCTAATGTACTAAAAAGAGCAGGTTCTATATCATATGCTTTCCTAAAACCCTGCCTGCCCCACCAGCCATACAACAGCTTATACTTAAGTATGTACATCATTGGATCATTGGCCCCCATCCCCCTACTAAGCGTGAGCTTTGCTTTGATCAGTACTGATAACCAAGAGCTTAACACATAGTTTATCCATCTGTAAATCTATACTGATTAGAGGGCTGGATGGAAGGACAGATGGACAGATCAGACAAATCCCAGTAAGGCTCAGACCTCACTCTCTGTATCTCTAAACCAGTGCCAACCAATAGAATGCTACCCCCATGGGTCATCTTACATTTTCTAGTAATTTTAACAATAGATCTATTTAACTTCATATATCCAAAAACATGTGGTCAATATAAAAAGGATGAATGCGACAACTGACATGCTGTTTTCATAGCAAACAGAACTGGGTGCATATTTCACACTCACAGTCCATCTCCACCTCGATGCCGTATTTTCAAGAATTAGAGCGAAACAGAGTCCTTCCAAAACAATTATCCTTGTGTGGCTAAAGGAAAAATGTCTCCAAAACAACAAGCTTGTATTAAAAGGAAAATATTTAAGTGCAGTTTCTCAATCCCACTGGGCCCCTTTGGGGAGCTCCAGACACGCAAGAGGGTGTGGCTGCCACAAGGGAGAGGACGGTACCCACTGCGGTAGTGTGCACAGGAGCATGGTGGCTTTTAGTCCCGTGGCTCCCATCCAAGAGGGGAAGGGGAACCAACATGAACTGTGACGAAATGAGAGAGGCTTTCCATCCATTATCTCATGTGACCCTTCCCAGTCCTATAGGACAGTCACTGCTATTTGCATGTTACAGGGGAAGGAACGGAGTTTAAGAGAGGTTAAGCCGTTGACTAACATCACATAGTTAAGACATGGCGGTCAGAATCTGAACCACTAAATCCCGTCTGTGTCCTTCACCATAGTACTCGCTGAGCCTCAGGTGGGGCCAATAATATCCCTGTATGGACTCGCTAGAACCAAACCATATGGGGCACAGGACTGTCCCACTCTACTGTGGTGTGGGTGGTGGGGGGAGGGGGGCAGGCTGTTCACAGATACCAGTTCTCCAGCCCCGGAGCCCATCAGGACAGAACTTGTCTGCCCATGCATGGCCACGTGACTTACTCCGACCAATGAAATAAGCCCCTGGACAACAGAGGGGAGGCAAGTGTTAAGAACCAGTGTGGGCCCCCCTCTCTCCACCATGATGACCAGCAATGGTCCTGATAGGGGTAGTTACCACATCATCCTGGATCCCAAAGTGAAGACAGCATGGGCTGGAGCCACAGGCGACCTCTGATGAACACGCATTATGGGGGGG
This sequence comes from Procyon lotor, assembly GCA_028646535.1. Taxonomy (NCBI): domain Eukaryota; kingdom Metazoa; phylum Chordata; class Mammalia; order Carnivora; family Procyonidae; genus Procyon; species Procyon lotor. Next base: position 98,434,240 of record CM053611.1, read on the forward strand.
CACGGAGGGGAGGTGGACGACTCATTCGTGTGAGTCCCTGAGATTTGCTACTCAGATAACCCAGCCCTCTGAGGGATGCGCACGTGATTAACATGGCAGCAGAAGATGGGTAACTTTGGTGTTCAGGGAAAAGTGGGCAACTCGGAGTTCTTCCTCGTATTCACTGCCAGAATCCTGCAGGCTGCTCTTCCCCCAAAGCCAATGAAAGGGCTATTACACCACCAGCTGTGGTGGGGTCTGGTTTCATCCCTACTGGTATTACTGTATTTCTTACAAATAGCTCATTAAGGCAATTATCAGTCATTAGCACAGTAGCCCGAGCATCAGCACAATCACACACATTAATAAAACACAATTTAGCAGAGCGAGTAAAGACATGAACAAACTGGGCTCCCTTGTGGTGCACTCATGGCTTGAGCTGAGGAGAATTCCCACTAAACTAAAAAGCAAGGTACTGCGGAGAAGTCTGCCAATTCTAGCACCTTCTTAGTGCTCCTCTACCTGCGATTCGATTCAACCAGACCAAACCAAAATAAAACCAAACCCAGGAAACCTGAGTCTTGAAGGATGAGTAGGATTCTGACAGGCAGAAATAGTAGGATTTCCAAGGGGGGCAAAAAAAAATCCACAAATCTCAGGAACATGGGGAATATGTTAGATTTGGAGAGTGGTCAAGTTAAGGTCTGGTACAGAGATGTCGGGCCCAAGGCCAGGGAAGCTGGAGCTCAACTGAGAACAGATCAGTTGTTGGACTTTCTTGAGAAACAATGAGGAGTAATCAAAGATGCTTAACCATGGACTTGCCCTGAGCTCCTCTGAGCTTTAGAGCAACTCTTCACAGTGTGGGAACGATGGGTTAGGAGATACAGGAAAGAAGGGAGCAGGCCAGCAACTAGTGCCATCGTCTAGGCCCCAGGATGAGGGGCACCCCGCCCAGGCCTGTGGCAGGTGGGGATGAAAACCCTGCTCAGCTGGATGACCTAAATAAAGGAGGAACAAGGAGGCGGGGAAATCAGAGAGAGTTCCCAAGGTGGAGTCTGCAGTTCCAACCTTGGAAACCCAATGGTGTTGGTCAAAGAAACATTTCGAAATTATTTTGATAGGTTTAATCTGGGCGGGCAAATGCAGGAGATGATTAACACATGCAAACACAGATGTTAAAAACTCATTTCTGTTCCCACTCAAGGGCACTTAATATCTGAACAACTCCAAGAGCAGAGGCCCCAGAGGGCTCAGAGCACGAGGTCAAGTCTACACAAGGTGCTCTGAAACGTACTGAGAGTCGTGCCTGCCCTACCCTGCCTTTCTGTGGTTCCAACAGAGCAGCTCAGATGCCCATGATCTGTGCCGAATGGTTCCATTGTGGACAAGGCCCTTTCTGTGGCACGTACCGTCTTCTCCCAGTCATTCCTTCCCACAGATGTGTGCAAGTGATGGCTCCCTCCCCTGCATACCACAAAGCCACGTCTCCCCATTCACGTCTCAAGGGACACTGGGATTCGAGCCACTGCCTCCCAGCGTGTCCGTGGCAGCCAGGGTGAGCTGTCATTGGTGGCACTTCACTCAATCACACCATCACCTTCGCTCCGCCGGGTCGGAGGCACAGATGGCGCAGGCTTCGCCAGGCTGACCCGTCCATCCATCAGCCCCTCTGAGATGTCCCCCCGGGGACTCTGGTCCATGACTGAGCTTCCCTGTGTGTGGAGAGCTCGTTCCATAAGCACAGTCAAGCCTCAACAGCTGGCCGGGCCAACAACACAACATGGGTCAAGAAGTTCCTTCGCAGTTTGTCTGCTCATCCGACAAACACGGACACTGTGCCCTGACAATACGCCAGGCCCTGGGCTAGACAAGGAGGCAGGGAGATGAAAAGAAAACCATCTGTCCTTCATGGAGTTCACAGCCTCCTCAAGGAGACAAAGAAAGAAAAGGACAAATAAGATACAGATCTTTATGCAAGGGGCTCTGCGAGCTTCCTAGTCTCCTTCCCATTAGGAGGTATCAAGTTAGCGTATGGAGCCGATGCTAAGGGAACAGTCTGTATTTAAGCGGTTCCCTTGGTCACTCCAGGCTGCTGTAGCAAACACTATATGCTGAGGGCTTCAGGAACAACAGAAATTGCTTTCTCATGGGTCTGGAGGCTGGAAGTCGGCTGGCATGGCTGGTTTTCGGTGAAAACTCTGCTCTCTTGCAGGACCAAGAACTTGAAACAAAACAGGTGCCAACACTTTTGCACATGCACATGCTGGGGAAAAGACAGGTGTATCTAGCATTTAGGATCCTCTCCGCCCAACAAGGCAGGGGATAAATGTAACAGGACTGAGAACAGTGATCACCTGTCTTCAGAAATAGTGACATGTTGCCATTCCCACTGGGACACAAGCATCAGGAAACAACGCTTTACTTCTGCCTTAGCCCAGCCCTCGGCTTGGATAACAAAGCACCACTTCAGGCCAGTCCATCAAAGATCTCCTGGTGAAATGCATTTTCACCGTGAATATGGGAAACCCTAGCACTCCTGAATACCATGCTTGTCCCCATCTTTTTTTTTTTTTAAGATTTTATTTTATTTAAGAGAGAGAGAGAGAGAAGAGGGGGCAGAGCGAGAGGGAGAGAATGTCAGGCAGACTCCACGGAGCCTGACGGGGGGCTCAATCTCACGACCCTGAAATCATGACTGAGCCAAAACCAAGAGTTGGACACTTAACGGACTGGGCCACCCAGGCACCCCATACTTGTCCCCATCTTGATAGATACTTCCAGCTTTCCTTAACTCTTGGATTCTGCAATGTCCCCAACTTCAAAGCCATTCTGGGAACATCTTTAGATGATAAAACCAATGTCCCATTGTAACAACTCAACGAACACTGAATAGATACACTCACACTCTTATAATAGGCATAAAAGAAAAGTTTTGTTTTTCCCATTTTAAAGGGAAAAAAATGTTTTAAAAACATTACTGAGATTCAATTACTTATCACAACGTAGGATGGGAAGGAAGGTATGTTGAGGTCAAGATTCTAAGTCAGCTTTGTCCGGCCTCCGACATTAATATCCTCTCCATGATATCTCCTCACTTGACCACTTCAAATTCCAGACTATTCTCCTGGAAAGGCTGGTGTGATTGATGGACTGTCACTCTCCCCTAAGTGCCTTTGCCTCTCAAATCATTCTCCTCAACCTGACTTCACCCACCACAATCAATCCCTAGAGCTAAGACGCTGGCTGTGTGTCAGGCCAGCAAATGACACTTTTCCAATGGTCCCCAGCAGGAGCAAAGACAGTATTTGATTCCTGACATCTCAATGACAATGACAATGACTGTGATGGTTAGATTTGTGTGTCAGCACGGCTAATCTATGGTCCCTGGTCATTTAGTCAAACACCAGCCTCCGTGTTGCGGTAAAGTCATTCATGTGCAATAGCTGACTTCAAGGAAAGGAGATGAGCCTCAACAATGTGAGTGGGCCTTGTCTAATCAGTTGAAGGCCTCGGGAGCAAAAACTGAAGTTTCCCAGAGGAGAAGAATTTTTGCCTCAAGACTGTAGTGCTGACTCCTGCCTAAGCTTGCATCCCGCTGGCCCCCCCATGGATCTCACAGCTCCCACAGTCCCATGAGCCAACTCCTGAAAATAAAGCCTATGGTATATGTTCTATCTCTCCCTACGTCCTCCTGGTTCTATTTCTCCAGAGAAGAGACAATGACCAACTGCCTGAGACAACAACCAACCCGTGCAGAATGTGACTCCATGTGAAGGAGTCGAATGGAAATGTGAGCCTCACAGCAGGTCACTGATGTAAGTAAGAGCATCTCTTCCACAGAGGAAACCATAGCTCCCTGCAGCGAAACAATGTGTCCAAGGAACACAGAGACAGAAATGGCAGTGCCATGGCTTAGACCTCTGGATCCAAATGGCAGACGATTTTCTCCAAGACATACTGCCCCCCGGCAAAAGCCACCATCATGTAATCCCTAATCAGAATACTTGAGAAAAGGAGAGCTCACAGCTTGCCACCGGCTACATTCTGAGCACAGCCCAGGGAACATGGGCACCCACGGACTAGCCAAACTGGTTCCTCTCCTCTCGGTGGGGCACTTCCAATATGGCGGCCTGGAGCCTACCATGGGCAACATCTCCTAGGATAGTAATGAGACCTTGGAGACGTGAAGAAGGTGCTAGCTGAGGGGAGAGTTTCCCTCAGTCCTCATCACCTTGGCGGAGCCCTAGGCCCTCCTAGATTGCTCCCTTATCAAGCTGCCCAGCTGTTCAATGTGAATGCCAAAATCGCTGTTCTTCATTAATTCACTGGAAGCCTTCATGTAAACCTCATTAACGGGCACAGTAATTGCTCTGTGAATATTGCCCATTTTCCAATTATGTTTCTCTCCTCATGCCGGGAGAATCCGCCATCAGAGAGAAAGCACTGTGTTGCCTTCATCTGCTCTACGACAAGTGGGTGAGTGATTGGCTTTTGACCATGGCTTCTGTGACCCCAAAACACAAGAGAACTCTTTTCATCTGAGACCCATTCTTGGGGATGTAAGAGTGCACGGAGTGCAGGCACCTGCCCGACAGCTCAGCTCAGGGGCCCAGGCACGGGGAGCCACTCCAGGGAAGAGGTTGACCGTGAGGATGAGGCTTCCAAGTCGAGCTGCAGCAGGGGTGGGCCGTCCTCCCCTGCCCTTCCCCACGAGGGCGTCCCCGGGGCGGCCCGCACGTCCACAGGCACACGGATGCCCCGCGAGTCACTCAGCCTCACGCTTCGGTGAGAGCAGGAGGCTTTGCCGCACGAGGAAGACCTTAGGGAGATGCGCCTCAGAAGTAGGAATCCAGGCTGCTCGGCATTTGTGGACCATCATAAGCGCTTCTTATGAGTCGATCAATTGCTCATCACCTCCAAAAACCCGCAACCCTCCTGAGTCCAATTATCTCCACACATGCCCTCTTTTGCATTCGATTTTCTCATTAAATGAGCACACGGAGCACGGCCTGGCGTTTGGATGCCTGCATTGTTCTCAGAAATAGAAGAGGTCTTGGTGATAGAAACTCCAGGCCGACGCGAGTGCCCCCTGTGGCCTGTGCAGGAAAGGGGCAAACATCACGGGCCAATGGGGGAACCTCTAGGGGCAGCGGCCGAACCTCGCGGGGCAGTGGCCGGAGCAGCGTGTGGAGCTTCCCCCTCAAGAGACGTTTGGTTTGATGGACTTATGATAGATACAGATGGCAGACGGACGCCAATATCAAGAGGTGGATGGCTGATAGAGACAGGCAGACAGACAGATGGATAGAGTGTTGAGGCCAAGATCTAAGTCAGGTCTGTCTGACCCCCCAAGTTAATATCCTCTCTGTGACACAGTTTACTCTCACTCCACCATCTCAAATTCCAGAACACTCTCCTGGAAAGGCTGGTCAGAGGGACGGAGACGGTCTCCCCTGGGGGCCTCTTCCCCTCAAGTCATTCTCCTCCATCAATCTGTCCCTAGAGCCGGGTGAAGTTCATATGTGTGTTATCGACCCGCACACACATTTGTCTATGTACACACAAACACACATACCCACACACAGCGTCAGAGACATACGGCCGAGGCGCTCAGTGGTTTCTGTGCACTCTCTCCTTCAGCGGGCACACCAGCACCCTCCCCACTCGGCACTTGCATAGGACACAGAGACCTGTCTCCCCGCCACCTGAGCCCTTTGCAGGTACATGCCCTCTACAGGCCTCTGCAGGTACTGATGCCGCTGCTCAGAATACATGTGTGGGCCGGGGGGCAAGTCCTTTACGCATCAGATCCTGTCCTAAGCCCTGTGCATACATTAATTCACTGAACGCCCCCAACCGCCCTGTGAGGGACAAGTCTTACCAGCCCCACATTACAGCCAGAGAGAGAGATCAAACACCTTGCCCTGGGTCACTGGGTCAGAAAGTGGCAGGTGGGCTCTGGGAGTGGACCAGCCTCTCAAGCCCTGCAGGTGTCCCTTCCCGGCCCCCTGCTCCCATGGGGCTCCACATCTGGCCTTCCCATTGCTCCCTGCACTGGGTCATGCACTCGCCCCTCTCCTCTCCCTAGACCAGGAGACCCTCAGGGCAGCCCCTCCAGCTTTTATGGCTGGATACCCCGCGCCGCGTCCACTGTTCCCGTGGCTGCCGAACCCAATTCACAGAGCAAAAGAGCTTCTGAGTTGTTGCAGTTTCACCGAATCCACACGGGGAGAGGTCACAGAAGGGAAACAGAGGAAAAATACAGAGGACAGAGTTAGCGTGGCTGGCGCCGGCCACCGCTTCCACACCAAGCTGGGGGCAGGAGGAAGCCCGCTGGCTAAACCGCTACGTAATAAATGCGCCCTCGCACCACGGACAGGCTCTGCGGTGAATTGCAGCAGCACACCTTCTATTGGCAAAATGCTTCATTGTCATTTTTACCGGTTATGCCTTGCAACTTCCTGCTAGGTCAGTATTATTGAGGGGGTCAGCGGTAAGGGAGGACAAGATCATTATCCCCATTTGACAGATGGGGAGACTGGGGGGGGGACAGGGAGAAGGTGGGGGGACAGGGACAGTGTGGTGCAGCGTGCGGAAAGGGGGCCTTTACAGGCAGAGGACTCAGGATGAGACCCCAGCTCCACAAGTCACTTGACCTTGGACAGTCTATGCCTTAGTGTCTCCCCTATAAAAAGAGAATATGACTATACTAACTCACACTGGCACAAACATTAAAATCTCCCTGTGGCACAATGGCCAGTTTACAAGAGCGAAATAAAGGGCATTTCCCTTCCTATTCAAGGTGGAGCACAAAGGCATGAGGGGCTCAGGATTCCAACTAGGGAGCTCCGGGGGCTCAGCCCATACAGCAGACAGGATCAGAGTGCTCATTTACCAGATTTATTCGTGTGTGTGGACTAACAGTCCATTGCAGGACATTTTAATGTGAAAAGTGGGCAAAGATCTTTCAGTAAAAAGTTTTGCCTTGGAAGGTTAGAAGAGCCAGATGGGAGAGAAGGGGGTTCAAAGAGCTGGTGTCGATGCATGCACTCACACTTCCACAAATATTTACTGAGCACCTCCTAAGAGCCATGGACCAATATAGGAAGGGGCCTAACATTTCTTACATGTGTCTCCCTGTGTATACACTCCTCCCCCATCATCTTACTGAGTTTCAAGACGTCTGCCTCCTTGGTCCCTTCAGTTCCTGCTGTCTGTGGCTAAACCTCGACCCTCATGTTAGATGCTGGTTCCCTAGTCAGGGGGCAGCTCCTCTGCCTCCTAAGGACTCTGCCCAATGCCACCCCTGCAAAGACCTCCCATCCGGTGTGGTCACTCCTAACTCCCACCACACTGCTGTCTCTGGTTTATCCAGGGCACATAAGGATGGTTTGGAACCGCCCTGCTGGCTTGTTGGTAGTCTTGCTCCAAAGACAATGCCTGCTCCATGGGGACAGGGATGAGGTCAACTCATTCACGGTTGTCTCTCCAGAGCCTGAAAAACTACAGGTGCTCAATGAATACTTTCTGAATGAGTAAGGAGAGGGAAGGGGAGGGCGCAGGGGAGGAGGGGAGAGAGGGGGAGCTCAGGGTGGCCGCACAAGATCGTAAGGGATGGAGAGTGTGCAGGAAGGAGGCAGGCAGGTTACTGCAGCAGCCCTGGGAGCAGAGCCTTGTAGGGCAGAGGTTCTCATCAATATCTGTCGACAGCCTGTACAAGCTCGCCTTTTCCCTCTGCGTGGATTAATCTTACTCCTTCGCTTCTTGAGGGCAGCAGCTCTGTGTCCTACCCTCTGTGCCCCACAGACCCGAACAGATGTTACACAGCAAATACTGACTGAATAATGAAAACAAAGAAGCCTTGCCCGTGCTTTTTTGGTTTATTTTTAAACAAATGAAACACTCGGGACCGGCAAGCCCAGTGACTTGACAACGGCTCACAGAACTCAGCAGATGAGAACCCAGGTCGTCCCAGCTCCCAGGGCTCTGAGTGCTGCAATGGACTGCGGGCTCCCTCGGATGCTGAAAGGACCCTCGGGCCCTTGACCACTCCCCAGGAGTGTGCCCTCGATACAAGCAGGCTCCGATTCAGGTGGTGGGTTGGACCTCACGCCCGCTTCTCACCGCCGTCCTAGGTACTGGTGCCCCAGATCTCGGGGTACGTGGTGCATGTTCGATAAACACGGGCCGATAGGCTGAATCAGCCCTCACGCTCAAAAGCAACTTCAAAACCACCCACGTGAAGAGAACTGACTGCACTGACCCCCTCTCCCCGTAACCTCTGGAATCCCAAAGTATGGGTCACGACGGCCGGTTTCGGTCCGCCCCCTCATTGCACCCATTTCACCTCGCCCGCAGGGCCAGGGAGCTCCAAGCTCTCCTGGGGCCCGCCATCCGACAGGGCGCAGGGCTGAACAAGTTATCCCGCATATAGAAAGGCTCTTGGCGACGTGTCTGAGGTTCGGACCTTCTGGCCATGAACTCTGCATTCCTCTGCCACTCGGACAAGTCTCGGGTTCTAATGCCACCCAGGGCGGCCCCAGCAGGCCCACAGCTACTCATCCACATGCCAGGTTACCTCGTCCTTACCTTAGGGTGCCCACATCCCTGACCACCGTGGCTCCTCAGCACCAGCTCACGGCCTGGGACATCACCCAGGAGTTGTCTCAGCCACCTGGACTGCAAATATCCCTCCTGTACTTACTATTTAATCCCACTAAATCCATTTCACTTCACCCACATATCCCCCAGCCGTCTGTCTGCATGTCCCACGTGCATCTTGTCTTCCGGAAGTAATCCTCCAAGACAGGTATCTGTTTCTCCAAAACTCTGCTCCCTCACCTCTAAGTCGGGCCCTTTGCAGAGAGAGCTAGCTGTTCGCCAAGCCCTACACACAGGGTGAGACCGTTTTCAGCCTCCCTGAAGTGAGGTGTGATACTAGGACTTGGTTTAAAGCAGGGAGATGTGAGCGGCAAGGATGCTCACGCCCTTGCCCGAGGCTGGCTGGACATCGGTGTCCAGAGCTTCAAGACCACACGAGGGCCTGAGTCACTGCATGGAGCAGACACACCACACCCCTCCTTTACTCTCCCCAGCCAACTCCTTTGGGGAGTGAGAAATACGCCTCTTGAAGCATTACACATTCTTGGATCTATCCAGCCTGTTCTGATGGGATGGTTAAAACAGTTAATAGAATTTTGCAAAATACCTAGGATATGATCGGGCATAGAGCCTGACCATATAACAGATATATGATTAAGGTTTTTCCCCTTTATCTGCTCCTAGAGCATTTGGTCCCAACTCTTGGAAATGAGAAGACAGGTTCCCAGATATTCAATTCCCTTCTGTATGCTCTTCCTCGGCGCTGCCCAAGGAGGGGACAGCCATCTCCTACTCAGACTCCTGGGGAAGCCCGAGATCATTAAAAAGAGGACCAAGATGTTCATCCAGCACCAGAGCAGTATGTCAAAACTTAGCCCAACCGGCGGAAACCCAGAGGCACAGATGGCAGGGTGCACAGAAGACTCAAGGGCCAGATCTTGATGCCGAGCATTGGTTATGGGAGCAGCAAGGAAACAAAGCACACGCTGCCCAGCAGCTCCCACAAGTTCCTCGTCCACAATGTCAAGGAGGCTGATGGGCCACACATCTCACGGTGCAGAGACAGCTCATGGTGGCTGCGCTGAACCCAGGGTTCAAAGAGCAGCCCAGCCGGCCAATCCCAGCACCAGGCTGCATAGCAAAGAAGCTGGACAGACCTCATATGTGCATATCATATCTGTGTTGATAAAACAATAAAATTACAAAACAAATAAATGAAGTCCCCCACTGCAATATGCTTTATTTTATCCATCTTCTTTATCAGTTATTAACCACTGGTTATTGGTAATTTTCCACAGCCAGCACCTATGGGTCAAACTTTAAGTGCATGATATGCATGACTTCATTTCATCCTTATTAAACCCCTATGGGGGAGGTACAGTTTGGAGTCCCATATTATAGGAATCTAAGGCTCACTGGGTGGGGTGAAGTATGCTGCCCAAGGTCAAAAGGCTAATAATAGAGAACTTAGAGAGCTGGACTCCAAAGCCCATGGTCTTGTCCTGTCTGAAACAGGATTATGTCTTCTGCTCAACCGGATCTCCCCCCTGGTCCACCACCCCCTGGCCAGTTAGTTGGCTGCCCAGGCCAGGAATGTGTGGATCCTCTCGGGCGCCTCCCTCTCTTTTATTCCCCATGCTGAACACCATGAAGACCCAGAGCTTTTCTCCATCCCGCGGCTCCCATCCGCACGCAGCCCCTCTTGTTCATGCAGGATCTTGACGGGCTTGCTACCTCACCTCCCAAAGTTCTCGCTCCTTCCTGTCCTCCTGCCACGAGCCGAGACGTGCATGTTGGCTGAAACCCAGTCACACAGGGTCACGCTCCTGCTGAGCGTCCTCAGCACTTCTCATCAACTACCTGCAAGGGAGGCTCCGTCGTCTGGGTCGGTGCCCGGGGTAGCAGACTCCTGGCGCCAACTCGATGAACTTACGATCAGTTTCTCAGAGCGAGACTGCTCACTCCTCGAGGGCAGGAGTCTTTCTAACTCATCACTGCACCGAACCCAGGTTCCCGAGTCCCCACTGGGAACATAAGTGCTGAAGAGAACAAAAACCTCTGCCCTCCTGAGACCCCACTCTGCTTTAGGGATCTCTGAATGGTCTGTGGTGGCTGGCAGATATCACAGCAAGGGCAGACTGGTCTTAAAGATTTTATATATTTACTTGAGAGAGAAAGAGAGAGAGAACAAGAGCAGAGGGAGCAGCAGAGAAAGAAGCAGGCTCCCCGCTGAGCATGGAGCCCAATGCAGAGCTCAATCCCAGGACCCTGGGATCGTGACCTGGGCCAAAGGCATCACTGACTGAGCCACCCAGGCACCCTAGGCAGAGTGGACTTAAAGAGAACCCTGGCTTCACATGCAAATGTTGCCACGTACTATGGGAGCATGACAGAGTTAGCTTCATCCTACCGTGGAAAGCCTGGCAGATATGAGCCTGGAACGGTGTGTGGCACATGGCAGGTAAATATTGATTTCTCTCCCCATCTCCACGCTGCAAACTCCTAGAGCGTGGGGGCCAGACCTTACACTTCCTCTATCTCCACCACGCTTGGGGGATATAAACCACGCTTGATAAATGTTTGTTTGACTGATTAGCTAGTGCAGATCTCCAGGAAAGCGAGCCAAAGATAGTTAAGGAGCTTTTCTCCTGGCCACCAGCATAAAGGATGTCAAAGAGCATGCTGAGAAAGAGAACAGAGCAGAGAAACCAGGTAAGACTATTCCAACATGATGTCCTGGGTCCCCTCGGACCCCAACCAATGACCTTCTGCTTGCTGAAGCCCATCTTGCTCCTAATACAAAGGTGTGCGTGCACACGTCCATATGTACTTACAGCACAGTAGCTCCAGTTTCAACACATTACTGGAAATTCTCAACAATCACAAGCATGATAAACAAGGAAAAAAAAAAAAAAGAACAAGAGAGACAGACTAGAGTCTGCCCAAACCATCAAGCACTTATAAACTACCCATGAAGAAATGGAAAATTATAAACAGCAATGCCTCCGTTTACCCAAGTTCCATTTAAGTGACTTAAGATTTCATTCATTCTGAGAGAGAGAGAAAGCAGGGGGAGAGGGGCAGAGGGAAAGGGAGAGAATCTCAAGCGAATTACACGCTGAGCATGAAGCCCGACGGCGGGGCTCAACCTCACGACCCTGAGATCGTGACCTGAGCCAAAACCAAGAGTCAGAACCACCACCCAGGGGCCCCTAAGTGTCTTTTTTAGGTAACAAAAGGCTTACTGTTTTTGTTACATTTTGGTTTAACTAAGCGAAAAGATACTTCCCTGGTCTTAGAACCAATGTAATAAATATATTCTGAGTTCTCAATGATCCCAGTTAGTTCCGCATCCCCAGGCCTGGCTGGGTGCCTGGCCGAGGCACCATGTGGCACTAAGCTGTACCACCCTGCAACAGCACTGTGTGCGCCCTCGGGAGCTACAAAGGTGTCCAGGCCGTCAGCTCTACGATATGGATCTACCTCACCTTACCGCTGTAGACCTTACAGCTTCTCCTAGAGGTCAGGCTGTCACTCCTTTTCATGCTCCTGGCCTTCTCAAGCTCCCCTTTCAATGCACTGTTTTGTTACATCTTCTAGCTTCGGAATTCAAATGTGAAGTCGGTCAGAATAACCGAAGGCTTTCGGAAATCACTTGGCTCTTTTCCTCCCAGCCCCGGGCAGACCCGATCTTCCCCAGCTCCCAGAAGTGAACAGCGACCGTGCGTCCGCCTTTGGCCAACCAACGGTAAGCCAAACCCTGGTAAGAACCAGAACGTGATTCCTGGGGTCCCAACTTCGTCCACGGTGATCTAGGACATTCCAGAGAGTGGGACCTAGAGCATGAGTCACATGGAGCAGAAACCCTCTGCACACACACGCCAACCACAGATGAATGCCTTACATGAGTAAGAAATAAATCCTTATTAGTGAAACCCCAGAGATTTAGGGATTGTTCATATAAATAGCATCACCTAATCCATCCTGATGAATATAAACGATATATTTAAAAAGAAAACAAGATCATGAGTCATCTGCCAAAAGGCCATCCAAGGAGAAAAACTCATGAGCTTACACTCAGACCACGACACAGGCCTTGGCTGTGCACGTGCCTGTGTTAAATACAGCCCTAGTACCAGTGTGTGCCTGATGTCGCCACTTCCATGCCCAGATCTCCCAGGAACTAGAAACCGCCCAAGGGCAGAAACCATGTCTTTCCTTTCTGTCTTCCCAGAACCTACTACAGTGCCTGGTACATAGAAGAGGTCCTAATACATACCATACCCCTAAAAGTCGGAAAATATCCTTAGTAGAGTTTACCCAAGTTAGCACAGAGCTTCCAATGGAAAAAAGAGTTAGGCTCAACTCTCCTTCCAAACCACAGTTCCACTCACGCCATCAGACAGATCCGAGGACATGCCGTTCCCTGCCCTTGCCCTCCACATCTGAGGACAGAGTCCATGACTCATGCCCACAGACAGCGTGACCGTGGACAGATGCAACTGCACCCAGCCAGCGGCTCCTTCTGTCCACTGTGCCTTCCTGGTAGACAGTGAGGAATTCTCTGGCTGGGGCTGATGGTGGAGAGAGCTCTTTCTCCTGCCCTCCGGGGTCAAGATAGCCTTGTTCAAACTGAATCCTCTATACTTCACGCTGGCTGTCCTGTTCAAAGGGCAGATTTGGGAACAGGACTTCCCAGTCACCCCAGAGCACCCCACAGCTGAATGACAACGCACTCCTCGTCTGCCCTTCAAGTACCTCAAGAGCGAACAGAAACTGCTATCACATGTTGGGGGGTCACTAGCTTCACGCCATGGCGCTGTGCACTGGGCCCATTACTTTGCCATCCAATCCTTAGAACAGTCTTACAAGGCAAACATTACTAGCCTCGTTTTCCAGATGGAAAATGAATGAACCAAAAGGTTCGTGTTTCAGGCTCGGGTGAAACACACAGGCCCAAGGATTTTGTTAACATTTGACTGACTGGTATCCCTTAATTTCATGTATTTTTCTGAGCCCCTAATTTATCCATTCCTCTGCTTGTTCCTTTCATCTGTAACTATTTACTGAAGGCCTGAAGCACTACTACCCCCACTTTCCATTATGAGGTTTAAATGTAATAGCAAACGATGGTCCCAGAATTCAAAGGTCTAACTAGAAAGCCTAGACACTCTCTACTAATAAGAGCACCTACCTCTTGGGTTTTCACGATAATGAGATGGACTATGATATGGGAAAAGTGCTGACAACAGTGCCTCGCAACCAGTATGGCTTCAGTGAACGGCAGCTGTTTATAAAATTAAATATAACGACGACTACTGACCACCACCACATTTTAGCACAGTTTGCGGGTAGAGGGGGGTGGGAGAGGCAAGGAGACAGGTGGGCAACACAGACTACGTCTCATGTTATTTTGTATCATGGCTCAGCCCAGAGACAACACTTTAGGCCTCTATTTTCTCATACACAAAATGAAAACGGGTTGGATCCTCTCCAGGAACCAGTCTTAAAATGCTCTGGTTTGTGATTCTAGTAGTCAACCAAAATACGAGTGACGTAATGACCAAGCACCCCAGACAATTCCCCAAGTCCTCTCTGCAGAGGACACTGGCCTTTACTACGGACAGCTGGGGAGGGGTCCCAAAGGACCTTGCCACTCTAAAACAAAAACCTCAGAAAGGAACATTCGAGAAGCCACTCTTCTCACGTCAGGATCGGGATAGTTATCAAACCCCCAAACACGGGACGGTGACAGAGACAGGGAAACAAAGCCCACCTGAGTGTTCCCGCCACCCATCAAAGCCGACTCCAACAGGGACCGGAAGCCGCTCCGCTCCCCAGCTGCAATTAGTGAGAACAAAACAGCAGGTGTGGATGTGGGAGAGCATCGCGATGGGAGGCAGCGGCCGGGACAGCAAGGCACAAACCGCCTGCCACTCAGGAGGAGGAGCAGAGCGGGAGGCTTAGGAAATCAGCAGAGCAGAGCTGGGGAGGGGCAGTACTGAGGCCGCCCACCCCACCAGTCCCGCACCCAGAAACCTGGGTGCCAGGGACAGACACATCTGCCACCCAGGACACATTTCAAACACAGACGCATTCATTTCTTTCTCTCTTTTTAATGGTTTTTTTAAATTGCAGTAAAATTCCCTCCTATGTCTAACGTGATGGTGCCTTACAACAGAAACTGGCTTTCTTTGAGCTCTGGAGGCCAGAAGTCCGAAATTCAGGGGATCTAGAGAGTTCGTTCCTTGCCTCTCCCCGCTTCTGACTTGTGGTTTCATGACTCCAACCTCTCCTCCTCTCCTTCGCCTTCCCCGCTCCTGTGTGGGGACAAACGCCCTCTGCGTCCCTCTTACAAGCATGCACGTGACTGCATGTAGGGCACGCCCTGATGATCCGGGATTATCTCCTTATTGCGAGAGCCTTCACTTAATCATCCTTGCAGAGGGTCTTTCCTGATTTTCAAATACAGTAACATTCACAGGTTCCAGGGATTAAGACTTCATATCCCTGGAAGACATTTTTCAGCCTACCTCAGTTCTCTCCTTGCCTAATTTTAAGAAAAGCAAGAAATATTTTACCTCAAGAGTCACAAACCTAGGATACACCCAAGCCAGAGTAGCCCTAGAAATCAGCACCTTCCGGCCTCCTCCAACTAAACAGAGGCCAGAGGTCAAAGTTATTGGCCTGGAATTACCCAGAAGACACAGACAAGCAAACAAAATCTACTTCGATCCATGGCTTCTCCCCGGGCATTTAAACAACTTCACTGAAAAGAATATTCTATTGCCCTCCTCTCCCTCCCCACCAAAAAAAAAATCCGCCGTGCATACATTTTTGGCACATCTGCTGCATAAAAGGAGCCCCATCTCCACAAAAGGATGTGATTTACCAAAAAAAGCAACTTCTGAGTTAACCCAGCAGACCAGAAATACAGAGTTCAAGAGTTCCGGTGTGGGTTCACGCGTGCAGTGTGACCTCAGGCCTGTCCCCCGGTGGCCGACGTAGGAGGAGGGAGGCGGGTGACCACAGGGATCGGATCGGGGCTGCTCTTGAGAAAGAGAAGGTGGGCATCGTGGTGCACGGCGATGGGAGCAGAGACAAGCGAGTCAGGGAGATGAGGAAGGAAACCTATTCAGTTCCCTACCTCCGTGGTTCTCCAGCTTCTGGAGGCATCAGAACCACCTAGACACAGTGTTCAAACATGGATTTCTCAGCCCCACATGCCAGAGGCTCAACTTCTGCAGATCTGGGGTGAGGTGGGCCCAAGGATGTGCACGACTCTCACAAGTCCCCAGGTGCTGCCGAAGCTGCTGGTCTGGGGGCCACTGTTCTCCGGAGGACCCGGGTGGTGAGGGCCGGGGGAGGGGAGAGAAGAAGCAGAAGAAAGGAACAAAAGGGGTGGGCATCAGAGACAGGACGAGTGGATGCAAAGAAGTCAGGTGACAGACAAGGACAAAGGCCCTAGAGTCACAGAAGGTGGGAGCAGAAAGGGGGAGCCAAAAGGAGAGGGAAGGTAAGGATTCGGTAGTCAACATACCAAGCTCAAAGCTGCCAACAGAACAGGTGGGAAAATGTATCCACGCACCAGCCACTAAGGGGGGCGAGTTCACAAACAAGAAGCAGCCACAGAACCCGGAGGTGACCTGCGTTTTAAGGGCAGGAGAAGGGGTGTCGGCAGAGGGACCTGGATAGGAGTCCTCATCCAGAAAGAGCCCCTTATACCAACGCTTTTCTTCCTCTCCCTAAAGAAAGAGAAATGGGTAATCTGATAGGGCTGCGAATATTCATTTGGCCATACTTAAAGGTATGAAGAGTAAAGGAGGGAAAAGAGGAAGGAAAGAAGGGAAAAAGAAAGAAAAACTGGTGTGCACCTCCTGACACCCACCCCTCAGCCAGCAGGGTCTCCTTTCCAATCACTCTTTGCTCACAGCCTTTGTACTTGCTGTTCCCTGTCTCTGAAATGCTCTTCCCTGCTTATCTAGATGGCTTGCTTCCTCACCTCACTCAGGACTATGATTACTTGCTACCTTCTCGAAGAGGCTTTTAAAAACCTCTTTTTCAAGATAACATCCCATTCCATGTCATGGTCTCAGCACCCTGACCCTTGTGCTCTATCTTGTTTTATCTTCCCTTCTCAATACCTCCTACACCTGAAATATCCCACCGTGTGTGTTTACTAAAAGATCCACTGGGCCAGGGGCTTAGCTTTGCTCATCCCTGTGTCCCCAGGGACTACTGTAACTCCTGGCCCATAGTAGGTGCTCAATAAATATATTTTTAAAAACTTCTATCTGCATGGAGTTGACATCACTCACTATTTACGAATCCACCACCTTACCTCTCTGGAATGCTCCCAACCTTAATACTCCCTTTATGGGTCCCTGGAGGAATCCACTTGAGCAGTGGAAATCTGAAGAGTGCTGAGAAAATGCTCCTCCCTGCACCTGTGCTGCAATCAGTGGAAAACTGATGACTGGCAGAAAAATCCAGCCACCATCTGGCTGTTCAAGGACCCCTCCTGGGTGCTGACAGCATTGTCATTCAAGAAAATGAAGATTAAAACCAACAGTGATCCAGGGGGACAGGTTCCCAGGAGGCAGCCTGGCTGGCCTTAACCCCTTCTGAGCCGCAGAGCTTGCAGACGTCCTGAGAAGAAACTACCCTTCCTGGAGGGCGGAGGCAGGAGGCCGGCGAGGTCCCTGCTTGAGAGATGGCAGGTGACCTGTCCCGGGAAGGGACGAGATGGAGAAAGTGCAAGCAGAAGCACCTGGGCGAGATCGGGGCAGCGGGGAGGTGAGGAATGGTGCCCCAGGGACAAGTGTAACACATCATCCGCCCATCAGCCAACCAGGCCCTTCGGGCTGGACGCCAACCATGCTTTCAGCTCATTTATTAGAGCAACAGTGTGTGTTCCCACCCTCAAGGCCTGGGACCCACGGCCACTCTGTCTTCAACAGACGCTCCACCTCTGGAGTTTACAGAAAGAGTGTGTGCTGCCCAATCCATTTCCGTGAGCAAGTGCTGACCACACTTGATTAGAACATAAAACTTCACGGAGCTCCGGAGAGCAGAGGGAAGTAGCACCGCGCGGCCGCCGAGGCAGAGGGAGCCGGCGGCCATGCAGCACACCTCCTCCCCGGTGCACAGGAGAAGAAACTACCGGGGATGCGCGGTCTCCGCAAGAGGCAGCTCTGGCTCACCCGTGGCCAGATGGCCCGCTGGAACCCCACCTTGCCGCGCATCAGCTGCGTGATCCTGCCCGCGTCTCAGTGTCCTCAAAGGCAAAATGAAGACTGCAACAAGTGACTAACCGCCAGGGTTGTTCCGAAAATTAAACGAGTTCATTTATGTCAAGCATAAAGATCACATAGTGGGGTGCGCAAGTACTGCAGAGGCTGGACGTGATGATATGATGAAGAGTGCTGGCGGGAATGCTGGCGGTAATGGTAGTGGTGATGGCAGTGGTGATGGTGGAGTTGCTGGTGTTGCTGGTAGGGCCAATGGTAATGGCAGCGGTGGTAATGGTGGTAATGATGGTAGTGGTAATAATAATGGGCTTGGTGCTGGTAACGGTGGTGGTAATGGTTATGGTGGTGCTGGTGGTAATGGTGGTGGTAATAATGGTGGTAATGGTGATGGTGGTGCTATTGCTGGTGGCGGTGGTGGTAGTGGTAATGGTAAAGATGGTGGTGGGAATGCTAATGGTGGTGGTGATAACAATTGTATTAATGGTAATGATGGTGCTGGAGGTAATGGTAAAGGTGTGTGGTGGTACTGGTGCTGGTGGTAAGGGTGGTAGTGGTAATGATGACAGTGGTAATGGTAATGGTGGTGGTAACAGTGATGGTTAGTGATGGTAATGATGACGGTGGTAGTAATGGAGGTGGCAGTAAGGGTGGTGGTGATAATGGTGATGGTGATAGTGGTGTTGATGACAGTGGTAATGGTGGTAATGGTAATAATGGTGATGACGGTAATGATGATGGTGGTAATGGTGATGGTGGTGGTAATCAAGGTGGAGCTGGTGGTAAGGGTGGTGGTGGTAATGGTGACAGTAATGATGACAGTGGTAATGGTGATGGTGGTGGTAATCAAGGTGGTGCTGGCGATAACGTGGTGGTAAGGGTGGTGGTGATAATGGTGAGGGTGATAGTGGTATTAATGATGACAGTGGTAATGGTAATAATGGTGATGACGGTAATGACGACGGTGGTAACAGTGATGGTGGTGGTGGTAATTGAGGTAGTGCTGGTGGTAAGGATGGTGGTGGTAATTGTGACAGTAATGATGACAGTGGTAATGGTGGTGGTGGTGGTAATCAAGGTGGTGCTGGCGGTAACGGTGGTGGTAAGGGTGGTGGTAGTAACGGTGACGGTAACGGCGATGGTAACGGTGATGGCAATGGTGCTAGTGTGGTGATCCTACTCCCGGGTTAGCGAAACTCTGGGGCCACACAAAGGAGTGACAAGAAAGTCACTGAAAGAAGAGCTCCAGGCGATGCAGTCTTTACATCCTGCGTGGGGTGCGCGTGAGCACCGTCCCTCTGGCCCTCCCCTCCGACTCCTCCAGAAGCACACCTGCAGACCAGGAGACAGGGGGTCTGGAGAGATGAAGAGCTGCCAACAGTGGAGGTGGGGGTAGGGGGAAGGGTGCTCAGGGGCAGCTACGGGAGGACTGAATGCCGGCCCCAGGCCCAGGGTGGCCCCCGGCCCACGGGAGCACTGTCAGGGCCCACGATGACTCCCTGGAACCAGCTGTTGGAAAAGTACACTCCAGTTTTTAAAAAAGATCACTGAGCGAGAACTCACATGGAACGTCTGCCTCTCCCCTTAGTGGCTTCACATCCAGCCCTTCCAGCCTTCAAAGTCAAGTCCGCAGACCCCTTTCACACAGGCACAGCACTTGGGAAAAGGGGGACCTATATATAGGCTGGAGTCCTCACAACACACACATGCACACGCACACAGACCTGAGCCCCGAAGAGAGAACATTCAAGCTGCTTGGCTTGCTCACAAAGCCGCTTCCCGGTTGGCCCGGGAGTCGTCCCCCAGCACTAACTTCACCTTTCCAAACCTCAGGAATCAGGGCGGTGGTACTAACAGGTTCGACCAGAGCCCTGCTTCACGCATCTCCAAAGTCCCTCACCTTCCTGTTCCTGCAGCTCCCACTGCTGTTCCGGTCCAGCGAGCCCCCCTTCCTTTCTTTCCAGCTAACTTTCTAGAACCAAATGCCTCCCTAGAAAGCCTCTAGTCAATGGCCCTTTTCCCAGGTCTCCATAATAGTGCATTTTCCCTGCCAGAGCACCGTGAGTCCTAGCACCTGACATACCAACCAGACTCCAGGGAGCCCCCACTGGGGCTCTGGGGGGCACTGGAGACACCCAGTCATCTTTGCCCTCCTGCATGGATCAGATCTAAATACAGACAGCAACGCCCAAGCCTGAAAGGCTCCAAGAGCTCCCACCTCAGCGACAAAACAGATCAGGAACACCCCCAAGACAGGGATGGGGGGGTCCAGCGACCAAAAACACCATCAGAGGGACCGAGACAAACTCAAGCCTTAACCAAAAGCGGGGTCAATGCCCGAAGGCGCCAGGACCTAAAGCCAGAGCCTCCAAGCGTCCCAGGAGCTGTGGCTGGGACCGTGTTTCGGAACTCTACAGAACAAAAGGAAGGGCTCTGGGGCTGTGGCAACCCCAAGGGATAGGACCAGGCTGGCTCCACCCAGAGGGCGTCGGGAGGATGAGCTGCAGCCCCAGCTGCCCTTGGGGGTTCCAGCTGCTGCCAGGCTCAGCACCTAGTGACCTGTGTCGGGAGAACACTCCCACCCGTATGCAATCTACAGCAGGGAAGAGCACGGAGCCTCGGACTGACTCCCTGGGCTCAGATACAAACTCCAGCACTTGCTACATGATCCGGGGGGACCTTACCAAAACTCAAGACAGGAGCCCACCTGGAACTGTGCCCAGCAAACACTAAGCGTTCAGAAAGTGCTATTATTAGGTCACTGTTAGTGGCCTCGGCAGACAGGGCCTTGCAGGGACCCCAGAGTGTCTGAGCCCCAGGTGGGTAACTTCAGGTCACAGGATTCAACAAGCCCCAGGACACACGTGCACCTTCGATGGAAGGACATGTGCTAGAAAACCCCTTATGTCCCATGGAGGGGGTGGAATGAGGTCTGTCCCCAGGACCCCAAAAGCATCATGCTTGCCAAGGAGCTTAGACTATATCAGCCAGTATGGTAAACTGACTTTGACGTTGCAAATTATATCTTCAATTAGATTTGAAACTCCTCATAACACCTAAACGTCTTAATGGCACTTCAGCAATTATAAAGTGCTATCATCAAGTCAGTGACCGCCCTGTTCAGGGCTGAACTGTGTCCCCAACCCCTGCGCCCTCCCCCTTCAAATTCACAGACCTACGTCTACCTCCCAGGACCTCACACTGTGACTATATTTGGAGAGGGGGTCTTTAAAGAAGTAATTAAGGTGAAATGATATCTCTGGGGTGGTCCAATCTGACTGGTGTCCTTACAAAAAGAGGCGATTGGGACAGACATACACTGAGGACAAGACTGTATGAGGACACAGGGAGAAGATGGTCAACGGTAAGCCCAGGGGAAATGCCTGCAGAGAAACAACCCTACAGACCCCTCGATCTAGGGGTCTAGATCTAGGGGACTGGGAGGAAATGCCTCCCTACGGTTTAAGACCCCAGTCTCTAGTGCTTTGTTACCAACAGCCCTAACACACCCATGAGGTCTTTTTTTTTTTTTTTTAAGATTTTATTTATTAATTTGAGAGAGAGAGAGAGCAAGAAAGAGCATGAGTTGGGGGAGAGGCAGAGGGGAGGGAGAAGCTAACTCCCTGCTGAGCGGGGAACCCAACACGGGGTTTGATCTCAGGACCGGGATTATGACCTGAGCCAAAGGCAAATGCTTAGCCAACTGAGCCACCAGGTGCCCCTGACCCCATGAGGTCAGTCTAGGTGTGTAGTTGCTGTCATTGTACCATAAGAACACTGGACCTCTCAGACTGCTGCCAAGTGGGATTCGAGAGAATAAAGCCTAGTTGCTTCCAGCTCTTTCTAGAGATCTGACCTTTACCTCAAAACACATGGAGTATCTACTATATGCCGAGATCTTTTTAACGTGCTCTAAGGATACTATACTCACCCAAAAAGTCCCTTCTCTCATGGAGCATAGGACTAAGGGAGAAGCCAGTAATAACCATAATCGAATAAATATAAAATACATACCTTCAGAAACAACTGGAGAGCACTGGGAATATGAAAATTCTTTTTTTTCTTATTCTAGTCTCCGGTTTATGAACAGTGATGAACACTTAAGCCAAACAATTAAGGTTTCTTTTTAAAAAGCTGAACCATAAAATGAATATTCAAAGGAAAAGTGCAGGGGAAAAAAAGAACATTGCTCACTCATTTCATTCTCCTTTAAGTAAATGGGAACATCAGGCAGGGGCAAGTCATAAGCCCCGAGTAAAAGTTTCTATGGTGTTAATATGCCTCGGCAACAAAGCTGCAGCTTTAGAAATGATACAGTTAGCATTTCCTATGCAGGGTAATTTTTCCTTCTAAAGTTTGAAGCTAGAGCTATTTCAAAGAGTAACTCTGCTCAGGGAAATGGATTTTGTTTTTCTTCACCCAGATGAGAATTCACACAATGGCTAGCACTCTCTGCCAGGGAAAATTCTTGCAAAACTGGATCGAGCTGCATTTCACTTTATAGCCGGTGCTTATGTGTAAATTATTATTACATGTTTATAAGGGTTTTATGTGGGTATAATATTTTACCACTAGAGAAGCATTTACACACTACGTGGCATCTTTAAGTGTTTTTTTCATTTACAATTCTGCACTTTAGGGTCTGTAACGGCAGGCGAGTCTATGCAAACCCCCTATGAATGTCAACCTCCCTCCTGCTCACCCTCCCCCCTCAACGGCTTGTAGGTGTCTCGGCAGGGATTAAATGCACCACTGCATGCAACCCATGTGGGGAGAGCTCCACATCCCCGCAGCCCTCCAAGAGCGTCAGGTGCTCTCCCAGCCACATTAATTAATGCATCGATGGCATTCAAGACGGAACCAGAAATTCAATAGCATTCCCCAGGCTCATGGGTCTGAGCTGCCTCACAGAGGTAGGTGAGAAATGACATTTGAGGACCTGGCAGGACCTAGAGCACTGTTTATTCATGCTAAGAACACGCGGGCACTGGGGCACCTGGGTGGCTCAGGGGGTTAAAGCCTCTGCCTTCAGCTCAGGTCACGATCTCAGGGTCCTGGGATCGAGCCCCACATCAGGCTCTCTGCTCAGCAGGGAGCCTGCTTCCCCCTCTCTCTCTGCCTGCCTCTCTGCCTACTTGTGATCTCTCTCTTTCTCTGTCAAATAAATAAATAAAATCTTAAAAAAAAAAAAAAGAACACATGGGCACCAACTACAGCCCAACTACTTTGAGATTCAGGAACACCGGGAGCAAAGCTGGAATTCCGGCTCTGCAGCTCCCCTGGTGTGGATCAATCCCTCGAACTCTTACGTTCTGCGCGATCATGTTCAAAATAGAGGAAATCGGGGCGCCCTCGTGGCTCAGTCGGTTAAGCATCTGCTTTCAGCTCACGTCACCATCATGGGGTCCTGGGATCAAGCCCAGGGATCAGGCTCCCTGCTCAGCGGGGAGTCTGCTTCTCCCTCTCCCTCTCCTCTGCTCGTGCATGCTCTCTCTCAAATAAATAAAACCTTTAATAAATACATTAGAGGGAATTACTAAAGCCCTAACATAGGTTTATAGAAATGCTGAAATGAATTGAAGCACGTGAGCTCTCGGTGCCAGACCCAACACATAACTAGACACTTCAGTTATGCTATTTAGATAAGAGAGGTCACAGCTTATTGGATCCATGTAAGGCCAACAGTCAGGAACCACTCAGTTCCTCTTCCTCCTGCCACCCCACCCCCAACTGTGTTGGGTGTGTCAGGTTCAGCCTGACCTTGAGAGATGGGGAACAGGGCTCCGGACCCATTCAAGAGACGCAGCAAAGCCCTTCAATGTGCAAGCAGAACTGTGTGTGTGCAAGTGTGCACAGACGTACACTTTTGGAGAAGAGGCAACATTTAACAGCTTCCCCAGAGGGATCCATAGCCAGGAGGAGTTGACAATGACCCATGTGAAGTATAGTTTGCTCCTCTGTCCTGCCTGCTTTCTGCAGTCCTGCAGGCTGGACAGAGGAGGGATGATGGAGTGGAAAGACAGTGGAGTCAGATAGTTCAAAAGTTCAAAACCCAGATTGGTGCCCTACTTGCTAGCTGACGATGGCAGAGCTCTCTACCCCTCTGAGCACGGTGCTTCCACAGCGAAACTGGATCGAGGCCAACTCCTTGAGGTGTTTTCTTTTTGCGGGGGCGGGGGGGGGGGGGTCGGAGTGTTAAAAACAGTAACAAATGTCCGGCATCCAGTGGTGCCAACTAAGTGTCAGTCTCCCTATTCACAGTCCCGCTGGGAAAACGGAAGGGCTCCCCTGGCCAACAGGACCAAGTGCAAACACTGTCTTATCTTTCCATCCATTTGCTGCTTCATGCATGTCATGAACCCCTGCCACCTCAGCTCTCCCCCGCCAGGCTGAATGTCGCCGGTCTACACCCACCCACAATTCTACCTTCCCTCTATTCCCACTCAGTTCCATCCAGGCCTGGCTCCAGAGCCAAGTACCCTCAGCTGCACTCTTGGGTTCCCAGGGGCAGCATGGGCTGGGGAAGGGGAAGTCCGAGCTTTGGAATGGAGCCACCTGAGCTCAAACCTCAGCCCTCCCACTTTCTAGCTAGTGACTTGAGACCAGTAGCCTAACCTCTCCGTGACTCAGGTTCCCAATCTATAAAATGGGGATGACCACAGTTATCTACCTCATTGAGGGGAAAGGAAAAAAAAAAAAGTTAATCCATGTATGGAGACAGGTCTAGCCTACTGTTAAGTACCAGCTGTGATTCAGATCAGACTTGTGAAAGACAAGAGTTCATGAGGCCAGCTCAGATAAGAGCAATGCATCATGAACACTTAAAGGACAAAAAGGGAGACAGCCCCTCCCATGAGCCCCAGAACAGCAGTTGTAGTACAAAAAGCAATGAAGCACTGGCTTCCAGAACCCAGGCAGCACAAGGGACCTCCACTGGGGAAACATGAGCTCTGTCACGGGCTGATTCCGGGCTCCATGTGTTTGTAAGGTCTGGCCCTGTCTCCTCTGACCTTATATCCCACTGCTACATATCAGACACCACTGCTTTTCTCTGTCCTTTGAACAAGCCAAGTTTTTTGCACCTCAGGACCTTTGTGCTTGCTGATCCCACTACCTGGAATGCCCTACTGTCCTATCTTGGACACTTAAATCGCAGCCTCCAGCTGCCCCCTCCCGGAGAGTCCTTCTCTAACAGCTAAACCTTCCCTTTTATCATCCACTCTCTAGCCCATCGATCTGGATTATTTCCTTTACAGCGCTTATCTTTTTTTTTTTTCTTTTAAGATTTATTATTTGAAAGAGAGTGTGCATGTGTGTGTGTGGGGGGGGAGCACAAGCAGGGGTAGAGGGAGAAGTAGGATCCCCACTGAGCAGGGACCCCCATGCGGGGCTCAATCCCAGGACCCTGGGATCATGACCTGAGCCAAAGGCAAAGAATTAACCGACTGCGCCCCTATAAGCACTTACCTTTAAAAAGCATTTTTCTATATCCCTTTACCCTGGAATGTAATATCTAAGAGAGAAGGGACTTGGCTTCTCCATACCCCTAGAAGAGTACCTCATTCATAGCAGAAACATTGTGACTATTTGCCACTGGAAAGAATTTCTCTGGCTGCTTCTTTCCCTGCTACCCAGCAACTGCTTTGCTCTGTATTTCTAGTTAAGGTTCTCTAAAAGATACACTTAACTAATTGCCATTGTCACATCAGATTTCAAGTTCTTACGCTAACCCACTACAAAAAATGCTGCCCAGATGCTGTGGAATGGCCAGTCTGCCAGCTGCCCACCCTTACAGCAATGAGCACAAACGCCTAGATCAGCCTCGTCAACAGGGGGAGGTCATTTCTATCAGCAGGTGATGGGGCTGTGGCAGATCCCAGGATAGTCACGTCAAGGCAGAATTTCCATAATACTCTCCATTCCCCATATGTAAGGGGAATGTAATCTTCTCCAACAACATTATGAAATTCTTAACAACACATTCACACTTGCCCTTAGCAAACCTTCAAGAAGGGCTAATTGAACCACATTACGAAAGACAGACCTAGGGCCTGAGAACAACAACAAAAGAGATGGCAGCACGCGTGAAAAGCATTTGTGAATCGTACAGAGCTCCGCGAGACGTGATGTAGAGGACTGCGGACATCTGAGTCTCGAGGCAACTCTAAGAAGCTGGAGAAGAGCAAGCCCAGGGGAGGGTGTCCATATCAAAAAGCTGCAGGTGGCATCGAAGCCCCTGACCAGAGCAGTCTCAGAACAAGGACTGCAGGTGCACTGAGCCGCTGCTCCCCTCCGCCCACCCTCGGCCTGCAGGGCCCTCCCACCCATCTCAGTCTGCTGAGCAAATGTCATCATCTTCCACGGCGCTTTGGGGTGATAAAGAGTCCAGAAGCTCTACTCGAGAGCATGGATCAGCACGCTGTTTCTGTAAAAGGTCAGACAGTAAATCTTTTAGGCTCTCGGGCCATCTGGCCTCTGTAGCAAGTACTCCACTCTGCTCTTGCGGTGGGAAGCAGCCACAGACAACGGTGAAGGAACAGGTGTGGTTGTGTCCCCACACCACCTTGGTGGGCGCTGACATTTAAATTTCAGGTCATTTTCACATGTCACGAAATAGTATTTTCTTTTCTTTTTTTTTTCCTTGACCACTGAAAAATGTGATATGAGCCATTCCTATCTTAAGGGCTCAGGTGGTGGGCTGTACTTCGCGGATCCCTTCTCTAGACCACTCTCCGTGGCTGTCTCTTATTACATGGATTGAACGTCAAGGTCCTCTTGATATTCTAAGCTGGGGCTGTGGGTGCTGGAATCTCCTCTACGCAGTCTTCAGTAACTCACAGAGGCACTCGATCTCAAAAAAACGTTTTTGTAAAATTGTCCTTTGGCCTCGAACAAAACACCATCTTCAGTGGTGGGTGCCCTAGGGAGCGGCCCATGGGCTGGTGGACAGCTCCAGTGCTGAAAGGTCTGCCCCAGTCAGCTCTCCACCTCCTGGTTACTTTCCCCAGAGCTCCTGAGTCTCCCGATTTTGTCTACAGAATTTATCCTGCCCGTTTTCCCTGAGAGCTCTCCACATTTTCATTTGCATCAAGAGAGGGGAAAAAATGGAAAGAAATGGACTATGCCCCCATGCCAGAAAAATCTGTCCCAAGAAAGCAAGCAAACATGGAATTGTGGTAGAAAACTACTTTTATCTAAGTATCGGCTTCAGAAATAACCCCAAAGTTCACAGACCTACCAGGAAATTAAGAAATGACTTAGGACAGGTGAAAGATATTTCCTCAACACCTGGCAGAGAAGGTTCCCATTATAATTTGAATGAATAAGTAAATGGACAAATATATTTTAGCATGCCTGAATGGAGAACATTCTCTCCTCTTGCTACCTAAATGTGCCCAGATTTCAAAAAACATAACATCTGCTGAGAACAAGATTATTTAGCAGTCTAAAGAATTAAAAGATGAATGCTACTGGGACCAATTGATTCTTTAATAAAATTCCTAATTTCCCTAGAGCTAGACTCACTGCCTGAAAAGATCTCATCTACATGAATAAGACGATAAGAAAAGTGATTACTGACTACCTACCAGGTGTGAGGTGCTTTCACATCAGCCCCTGCGATCCTCACAACAAAGCCACCACAGAGAACGGTGGTTCCTTTTTTCACATGAAGTCACCCAGACCAAGCAGTGGGGGCTCCAGATCTCATATCTGCATTCACCCAACATCAAAGCATGCCCTTTCTGCTGTTTAGGACATAAAAACTGTGCTCATCCCAGTCCCTTGTGGAATATGAAATCATTACTAAATGATCCACAGGCTAGATCATTAGAGAACACGACTCTAAAATGCCCCTGAATTGCAGAAGATAAGAGACAATACAAACCAAAAGAAGAAAAGGTATAATGTGAAAACCACATATCCATAGTGTTTTGGGTTTGGGATCCCAAATCCATTAGGTTTGGGATTCTAGCCTATCCTATACTTAATATAAAAGTATCTGAGTTAATGGGACACCTGGGTGTTAGAGTCAGTTGAGCACCTGACTTTTGGTTTTGGCTCAGGTCTTGATCTCGGGGTGATGAGATCGAGCCCCACGTCAGGCTCCACCCTCAGCATAGAGTCAGCTTAAGATTCTCTTTCCTGGGGCACCTGGGTGGCTCAGTCATTAGGCGTCTACCTTCAGCTCGGATCCTGATCCCAGGGTCCTGGGATCAAGCCCTGCATGGGGCTTCCTGCTCTGCAGGAAGCCTGCTTCTCCCTCTCTCACTCTCCTTGTGTTCCCTCTCTCGCTGTGTCTCCCTCTCAAATAAATAAATAAATAAATAAATCTTCTTTAAAAAAAAAAAGGAAAAGATTCTCTTTCCTCCTCCCTCTGCCCTTCCCCTAAAATAAATACACTTTTTTTTAAAGTGTCTGGCTTAATGACATCACATGCAAAACGGCTAGCCCAGCTCTGTATAGGTGCCTCTCAAAATGCATAGCGCCACTTAAAAATTTAGGAAAATTAACACACTAAAAAAGGACCTAGGTTCAGAAAAACAAAAATGGTCCTCAAAATAAAGAATCCTTTTGCAATCTTACTCCCAGTCCTTGAGAACTGCTTTTACATATATTCATTTAAAATTATTTTGGGAGGCCAACTCACTTTGGGAAAATACTGAGACTGTTAGTTATAATGTGGTCTAATCTCTTCTGTTAGCTTTGATCTATGAACCCAAGTTGCTGCTCCTTGTCTAAAAAGCACAAAGTCAAAATCTGGCTTGAAACATTCTAACATCTTTTTTTCTTGCCAATATCTAATATCTGAGCATGATTTTACCCTTCAAAAATGCTTCTGGATATATCACCCTCCTTCACCTTTACAACAACCCGAGGGGTGGGCAAACAGTTTCATTCTTTTTCCCTTTACGCAGGTGTAAAAAGGTCTCACAAAGATTGTAAGGGGCCTTTTCCAGTTGCAAGTGATAGAAGAACTATTCTAAACAAAAGGGAGAATGTACTGGCTTGTTAAGTCTATAAGTCTACAAACTCTAAGGGTAGATCTCCCCTCAGGCAAGGTGTGATCTAGGTCTAAGGGATGACCTGGTCGTGCTCCGGTTCTCAGCTCTGCTCTCATCCACACTGACTTCATTCGTAGACACCAAGCTGTGAAGAGAGAGCTACGGGGCAGGATGTAGCTAGGATGTGCACAGCCACAGCCTCTAAGGTTCAAGGCCAGTGGCAAGGCAAGAACATATGCACCTGTCTCGACAGTCCCCACGGAAGTCCCATGGCACCTAATTGTGCCCACGAAATCACTGCAGTGAGGGGATAATTTGCATTATAGGTCACATCCTGAAATTGGGCACGATATCGTCTCCTCCGAAGTTCATGGGCTGAAGTAGATTTCCAGAGAAGGCTGAGCAGGGCAAATAAATACTGAGTTGGAAAACCAAGAGGTGCCTGCTACAGACCGCCTGACTTGCCCATAGTCACATCGCTGCTAAGAGACGCAATCAGGACTCAAGTACAAATCTTCTGGAAGCAAATACTCCAAAAATAGTGGCAAACTGTTTAAAAACACAGGGAGTAAATCACAAAAAGCCCTCAAAACTGAATCCTTTGGTCGCAAATAACATTCGAAACTATTGATCCACTGCTCCGAGAAGTTCAAAGAAAGCCACGTCCCTTTTACAAAACATAAATTTTGTGAAATTAAGCAAGGTTACCATTATCTAAATCAAAATCCCTTTATAGCTCTAAATGGTTCCTCGCCATCTGGAAAGTCAGAACACTGTACTCAAAAGGAAAAAGGAAAAGCTTTTTGACCTATTTTTGTCCCTACACTAATGTAAAGCCCCAAATTCTATTTATTAAGCACTCTCGATGCATGCTTTTCTGCTGGCTATTTGCAACTCTAAAATGACACCTATTATTCAGTTAGAGATTAGAATCTCAAGCAGTAGGGTGTTTTTTAATAAAAAATAAAATTAAAAATAGATTTGCCATTGCCTTTTTAATGAAACTAGTAGCTCTGCTGGCTTAGAGGGGAAATGACATATTTCTTGGGAGCTTTATGTACTGATCTGAGCAGACTTTAAAAAAAAAAAAAAGTTACCAACATTCGTATCTTCAGCAATTATCCGAGGCTTCCCCTGTAACTACACACACCATCCCTGTACCCTCCACTGAGAGCCCAGGCAGCCCACACAAGCTCTTCCACCAAAATCAAAATAAAACAAA
The DNA here is from genome assembly GCA_028646535.1 of Procyon lotor. Lineage (NCBI taxonomy): Eukaryota > Metazoa > Chordata > Mammalia > Carnivora > Procyonidae > Procyon > Procyon lotor. The sequence continues at coordinate 98,464,296 of CM053611.1, forward strand.
CTCTTTGTCACCTGACACCTGCAGGTGACACGCCAGGTGGGGCCTGACAGGTGTGTGCCAAATAAGAAAAGGATTTGGCCCAGCACTCTGCAACGGAACCTTCTGCAATGATGGCAATGTTCTACATCTGTGCTGGGCAGTATGGTAGCCACGAGCTGCGCGGGATTCTTAAGCCGAAGGAACTGGAATTTTTATTTAATTTGACTTTAATTAATTTAAAGTAGATACATGTGGCTAGCGGTTACTGAACCGGAGGGCAGTGCAGACGGTGCCCTCGAGGATCTCTCCAGCATGTCCCACTACTGGCTCATTCTTCCACTTGCGTTTTCTATCCCTGCTCAAGCCAACCTGCCAGTCTCCAAATGGCCTCGGTCTGTGCCTCTGGTTCCTAGACAGAATTTCCACTCCTGGCCCGTCGTGGTAGACGCCATCTCTTCCCCCAAACCCAACCCAGGTCTCCCCTCTTCCCTGAAGCCTTCCCTGACTTACCCCTCTCTCCTCCCCACTCATGAGAGTGGGTCGCCTCTGCTTCTCCATCACCTCTGTGTTTATGCGCCCTTCAGTGGCTGTGTTCAGCACACCGCAGTGTCTCCTTCAAAGCAGAAGGCAGGAGAACATGGTGGTAAGAGTGTGTGCCCTGGAGAAAGTTGCCTAGTGTCAAATCCTGCTTCTAGCACTTACTCTGAGCTCTAGGACTTCAGGCAAGTCACAGGACCTCTCTGAACTCAGTGCCCGCTCTGGAAAATGGGGTTATTCATGCTAACTCTCCTTTATAGCTGTTGTAAGGACTAAATGACCAACACAGGTAAAACATTAACATGGTGCCTGGTAGGGAGCAAAGACTCAATAAAATTGAGCCCTTATATGTTATTTTTCATTAGCTTATTAAATTATGCCCCTAAAGCATGTAGTAGAGCCTAGCCATCCCTGTAACCCAGAGTCAGAGCATACAGTAGGCACGCCTTAAAGACTGCAATTATTAATAATGCCCCCAGCAGATGGATGGCAAACCTGAGTTCAGTTCTAAGGATACTACTCCATAATGCCAGGCAGCCTTGAGACTAAACAGGAGATCTCAAGGTAAGCAGGGGTAGAGGAGTGAGGTCACAGGGGAGTTTTCCAAACTGTACCCAAAGTCACTACCACTACCCTCCCGCATGTCCCATCACTACCCCAGGCCCTCTCCCCAACTCCAATCTGGCCAAATCTCTAATCCAAATGTTCCTGGTGGAAGTTAAGCCTTACCTTGCAGAGGTTTTGGTTTTTTTTTGGGGGGGGGGGTGCGTGGAGTAATAAAGGTTTAAGGGCCACTGGCCTAACATTAATGTAAGTGATACTATAAACAACTCCAAGTTCCAACAATCTGTTCCTACCACTCTCCCCCATACTTCTAGTTTGCCCATTCTGCTCTCTGCCTAGATGGATATCTGGGCATGGGGTGGAGGGAACCCTTCACTTCACAGAAACAGTCCTCCAAGCCTGGATTCTAGCTGTGCTCCACGTATGTACCTGGCCCTGAAGGACGGGGCATCTCCTGCGTCCCTGCAAGGCTCCCAGGTTTTACCGAAGGCAAATAAAGATGAGCAGCAAACGAGACAAGCATTAAAAATGATTAAGTGTTCAATATACAGGCTTTTCAGCCCGTGTAGAGTCCCAGTGAGACTGTTCATTTCCCAAATTCGATGTCTTCCTCCCACTGCAAGGCTCCCTGGCACAGACACACAGCCAGGAGTTTAGGCAGAGAGCAAGTCAGGGAGCCTGGAGCCAGAGCCCGGAGCAAGCACTTTGCACACACAGAAAGACTTCACACTGTGGGGGGCGGCAGGGGGGAAGCAGGCGATCTGTCCCCCTGGGGGATCCTGCATAACAAGCTTAAAGAATAACCAGTAGCATGACTGAATAGTGCAAGGAACATCTAAGGAGGTCTGGGACTATGCCATCTGCCCGCGGAGTGAACCTGGGTACATCACCTTCCCTCTCGGGGCTTCAGTTTCCTGATTTTGAATGTCAAGCAGTGGTTTCCAAACTCTGTTCTTTTTTTAAGCAGCAAAAATGTCTTTTTGTCCCAAGTGAGATCTCATGGGGAAACTCTGAGATACAAAATATACTAGGGGAAGAGCTGTGGTCAAAGGGCGTTTGTGGGATCCGCGAAGCCCCGCCCTCTGAGTCTCTCCCTCCCCTCCCCAAGCCCCTGGAAACCCAGGGCACAAGTGCCAGCAAACTAGCTCATCTTTCTAAGGTCATACCAATTTGGAACACTTCAGGATATTACTCAGAGTGGACCTTACCCTGCCTCTCCACATGGACTGGAGGAGAAAGAGACTACTTTGACGACTACTTCATCAAAAACTTTTATGATGGAAAATGTCAAATATTCAAAACGAGAGAATCCTTGCACGTGTGTGACCCAGGGATCAACAGTTACCAAGTCATGGCCAGTCTCGTTTTGGTTCTCCCCCACCCATTCCCACACCCCTGCGGGTATTCCAAAAACTGTCTCCAAATATACTGCCATCTGCTCAAAAATATTTCAGCATTGTTTGTCTAAAAGACAGAGGTTTTGAGAATCTAGAACTTGGCTTCATTACCATGCTAAGAAAATGAAAACATGAGCTCCTTAATAGCCTCTGACATCCCTGTCGCTGCAGCATTTTCCCCCTTACAATTAACTTGCTGAGAGACTGAGCTGTTTTTCTACAGGGTTTCCCGCTGCCTGGGTTATCATGGCGGCCCCTCCGTCATTCCACATGGGCCCATGCCCTCCTCGTTCTGACTTCCCAGTTGGATCCAGAGTCCCGACCAGATCCCAGTTCCATTAGGAGCCACGGGACATCTGGTTGTTTTCTTTCTGTGTTGCTGGCGGCCACTAACGTGACTCTCTACACCGGATTATTTTTCGGCTTCTTGTCCTCTTCCAAAATGTTTCACACATGGACAAACATATGAAGCGATACCTTTTTATTTTTACCCAGAGCTGTTGTTGATCTGAAACTTTCTGCTCAACGATGGGACAGTCTTCATTCTCTAAAAATCAGACTTCAATAAGATACAGTTAACTCGGTGATGCTACTGGGCATACTTTACATTGTAACAATTTACAGTTTAAATCCTGTCACTCGCCCAGAATGGTGGTGTACCTACAGCAGGTGGCTGGTAAACAGTCCCTCGATAACTA
>CM053611.1:98467970-98482164 GCA_028646535.1 Procyon lotor
GCTAATGTCTGGACATGCCTTTGAGCCTTCCTGAGCCCACGGGAAGGGAAAGAGGAGCCTTCGCTGGTCTGTGCTGTGGCTCGCACTGGGGTCTGTCCTCAGTGGGCTCTAAAGTCCCCACCACAAAGGACGGCAAGAATGGGCCACCAACGAACTTCATCGTGAGGGGGTCCCCTCCAGGAAGAGGTCCTACTTCTACTTCCTCCCATTGCAGACACACAACATAGATCAGTGAGGTCAAGGAACGGGCTGGCCCTGTACGATGGACCACAGCATTCCCAGTAAATACACAGGAAGCCTCGTCTTTTAACCAACACAGTTAAAAACATGAGGTTCAAAGATGTTCAGAGAACCTCCACGGCCACCCAGCAAAGGACTGTCATGGTGTTAATGATGACACAGTAACAGGAATGACAGGCACAGCTACCACCTGCTGGCACGGTTCTGTTCTAGGTTCTGTGCCCAACGCTTCTCTGGAGTCTCTCTCTCTGTCCTTGTTAGGGGCTGAATGGATATGCGGAAGCCTAAGCCCCGGCAACTCAGCCCCAGCAACCTTATTTGGAAACAGAGTCATGGCAGATATAATTAAATTAAGATGAGGTCATACTGGAATAGGGTGGGTCCTTGGATCCAGTATGACGGGTGTCCTTCTGAGAGAACCATGTGAAGACAGACTGAAAAAAACACCCTTAGATCCCAGGGGACAGGGGTGAGGCATCCACAGGCCAGGGGACACCTGGCGACCCCCAGAAGCCAGAGGAGAGAAGGATCCTCAGACGGGTTTGGGAGGGGACCTTGACTTCAGAATCCTAGCTTCCAGAGGTCTCTTCTTGCAAGCTGCCCCACGTGTGGCATTTGGCACGGCAGCCACGGGAAGCCATATAGCCCTGAGCACAATTCCGTGAAGACGTGGGTACAAAGGCAGCCAAGTACACGTGAGAGCACCGAGGCTGCATTAACAGCAAATAATACTAATAGCAACGACCAACCTGGTACTAAGTGCTTTACACATATTAACCTGCATGGTCCCTGCAAAGACCCTAACCCCACCACAACCCCATAAAGTCCTCCCATTTTAAAGAGGAGAAGAGGGAGGCACAGAAGGGTTAAGTAATGCATGTAAGTGGTGGAGTCGGGATTCAGACTCAGACCAGGAAATCAGGGCTCTTACCCACTATAACCCCCTGATGCCAGAAGGGAGTATCTAATCAGGACTTGGACTCGGGGTGGTCCGGTTTTCAAGCCCACATCCTTGGCTTCTGTCTCAACTTTGTGTTCCACCTGCCAAGGAGGATGCTCTGCACTTAGGGGCCCTCAAAACGCTTATTTGATGACCCAAACAAATTAATTAAATGAGCAGGGGCTTGCCTACATCCCATTAATTCAAATTAAATCCAAGTTAGTTCATTTTAGCCGTTAAAACTGACCCAGGTCCATAGGGGCAACAGAAAACAGGAAAGAAGCAATTAGGGCATGTCCAGTACTAAGCAGGGAGGGTGAAATAAAGCTCCTGACTTACAAAACCTCTATGTGCTCTGTCATTCCCATAAACGTTTACTGAGCGCCTACTATGCGCCAGCATGGTGTCAGGCCGTGGGAGGGCAAAAGTCACAGCTCCAGCCCAGACACAGACATAGGACATTTAGGGTCAAATGGCCATAAATCCTGGCAGGCACCACCACTGAAGTTAGGACAGAGTGGAGGTATCTAAATTCACCCGGGGGCGCGGCACAGGCTGCAGGACAGGGGACATGGGTACTGCATCTTTAATTTCACCTTTTGCTTATTCTCAGGCCCACCCGAACAGCTCCCCTCCCAGCACACACACATCTCTTTCCTTCTTCCCTTCCCCCCCACTTTTCCTCCCAACTTTTCCCTGAAACAGACTCTCCTCGCTGCACGAACCACACTGGTGCGCATTTAGCAACGTTCAATTTTCATGATCACTCATCTCCTCTGGAAGTGAATTGTTCACTTTTGGGGGAAAAAAAGGTTTTGAGGAGAGTCAGAGCCTTGCAGAACTCAAGTTAACAGACAACTAGTAAGGTTACTAGGTTAACTCAGCTAAATTAGTCCTCATTTGTTCGCAGAGACACAGACTACTGCATTCTTGATCAACAAACGAGGAGAAGACAGTACTAGGAAAAGGGGAGGGGGGAGCGACGTGGGGAGTGGGGTCCCGGGAGCCAAGGAAGAAGGGTCCAGAATAGAGATGCGTCCTGTCACTAACATTTCAGCGAGCCGCTCGCCCACTGCCAGGTCCCTCCACACACAGCAAGCGGGCACGGTCACCATGCAGTGCGTGGCTTGGCAGGAAGAATGAAGGTTCAGACGTGCCCCTTTCAAGGGGCAAGCACAGTGGTTCCAAGATCAGGTGCACCTCCGGCAGCTTAATTAATAGCAAATAATACTGGTAACCAACACCAACCTGGTATACTAAGCCCTTTACGTACATGAATTACTCTAACCCCGGCACGACCCCGTGAAGCCATCCCATTTTAAAGAGAAAGTGAGGTGCAAAGCAGACACACATTCGGCGCCCCTCAGGCCTGTTTCGAACCCAGTCTTCACCGCCAAAGAATGCGAACGCGTGCCCGGGCAAACGACAAGCAGCTTCTCCTCCCCCGTGGCCGTCACCGCCACCGAGCTGTGCACAAGCCCGGGGGGGGCCGCTCACGCGCACGTCTGGGGAGCAAGTTCTCCCGGCAGGCGTGTAAGAAGCGGGCATCAGGCTGGTGCTGGGAGCACACGGGCGAGGAGGGCTGACCCGTGGGAGAGGGCCGCGGAACTGACCTCGCCGGGCCAACAAACACTAAAACTGGATCCTTCCACCAGGAAATATGCCCACTCACCTCTGGCCTGGAGGAGAGAGGCCTGCCCCCCACGGAGGGGGTCGGAACAGGCTGCCCTGGGACAGCTCAGCTCTCCGGGGGCCCGGCAGAAGCTGGCAGAATCGGACCCCGATCGGGCACCTACCTCGAAACGGCTTGCCTCTGTGTTTGGGTTTATTATTTCTGCACGGCCACAAAAAGCCCTTGGATCGGCGTGAGTATTTCTTTTTTTAACCCCCCTGGCATGAGCAGCACACGGCAGAGGCACGCCTCGATTAGCTCAAGCTGTTCCTGGACTAATGAGACACACCGTGGAGTTTATCCGTGTAGTGTCTGCTGAATGAGGTCGGGCGGGGCGCGGGGGCCCTGCTCCCCTCCCTGCACGGAAGGCAGGGTCCCAGGAGGGAGGTGGCCTTCTCAGAAACTCTGTGACAGGTGGGCAACCCACAGGGCCCAGCCCAAGAGCAGACCCTGGCCTCCCCTCCCTCCACCCTGAGAGGCCACACGGCAGTCAGGGAGCACTGGGGTGGGAGTCAGGAAGCTTAGCCACTCACCAGCTGCATGGCCAACAGTGGGCCACAGTCTGCACCCAGCAGCCCCTCATCAGGGGGCCTGCACTCTTATTCGGGCACTAAAAATTACGGGGCCCCTACTCTTCACATGCCATTCACCTCCCTCCCAATAGCTGCACCCCCTCCCCCCGCACCCCCTTCCCCCCCATCTTCTCCCACCAGGCCAGCATCTGCCTCCCACCCCAGGCTTGCCCTGCCCTCCTCCAGGCACGAAAATCCAAATACAGCCACTGATTTCACCTCCCTCCTCCTGAGCCTCTGCCCCCATCCCTGCCCATCCCCTCCCCTCTTACCCCACACCCCTACTGCATTTTCTCTCCTCCTCCCTTCCTCCCTTTCTCACGCCTCCCCTCAAGGACCGTCAATGAGAACATGGTACCTTCTTTCCACAGACTGCCCCATGCCTTCCCACCTGTGTCAAACAGAAATCTCCTCTTTCCCGGCTGACTCGGTCCTTTCCTAGAGCCAGTGCCAATCCTGAGGGCGGACCCCACAGGGACAGAAGGCCAGAAGGGTCCAGCCAGCCAGGGCGACACCCGCTCGGTCACAGGTGAGACGGGGGGCCTTCACTTCGGTCTCAAGACACAACGCAAACACCAAGGCAATGGAAATGGAGCAGCTGACACGGGGGGATTCACTCAACAAACACAAGTTATGTTTATTAGTTTCAACAGATGATAAATAGCATCTACCCTGTGGTTTACTGGAACAATGTGGCAGGAAGAGGAGGTTGGTGAAATACACTTAATCCTTAGGGGATTCAATATCCCCATTCACTGGAAAGCCTGCAGGAGGCTGCTCTGGGTCCACATTCCACCCAGGCAGCTTACTGGCTGTGCAGCTTGAGCCAGGAACTGGCCTCTCCGTGCCTCAGTTTCCCCATCTGTAAACCAGGAATACTAGCACGCCAGACTGCCCAGGGACTAGAACTGATGCTATGCTCTTCCTCTTCTTCTCCATCACCACCATCATCACATGAAAGTTTATTCAGCCTTGGGGTGCCTGGGTGGCTCAGTAGGTTGAAGCCTCTGCCTTCGGCTCAGGCCATGATCTCAGAGTCCTGGGATCGAATCCCGCATCAGGTTCTCGGCTCAGCGGGGAGCCGGCTTCCCCTTCTCTCTCTGCCTGCCTCTCTGCCTACTTGTGATCTCTCTCTCTCTCTCGAGCAAATAAAGCCTTTAAAAAAAAAAGTTAAAAAAAATTTTATTCAGCCTTTAACATGTCAGGCAAAAATCTAAGTGCTTTACATGGTTCAATTCATTCACGCAATAACTCTGCAAGGTACGGACTGTTGAGATCTTCATCTCACAGATGGACAGAGAGGTCAAGTAACTTGCCCAAGGTCACACAGCTAAGCAAAGGATGCAGAATTCAGCCCAAGACAGTCTGGCTCGAGATACGCAGTTCAATCTCGGATGTTAGGCCCCGTGGCCAGCAAAGAGTAAATCGCTCAGCAACTCACTTGCTAGGATTATTATAATAATATTGGCTTTATTTTTATAAGAACCATTGCCTCAGAGGGATGATTTTATTTTGCCTTTTTGAATTAAATTTCAGTCCTAGGGGCACCAGGCCTAGCGTAATAGCTTCTATTTCTGCCTGCTATCCACTCCCATCATAGCGGAGAGAAAGCCCGGCTGAGGGGACTGCCTGCTTGCAGTTTTATGGGTCAAGCCATATTCTCTGGGCCAGAGAGGCAGGGGGGAAGCTCCATTCGAAAACTGCTGGCCAATCTCTCTGTGGCCAGGGCCAAGTGCAGAATGACAGTCACCACCTGTCCCTCTTGACTGGAAAGCGATGGGGCCAGAGGGCCGGGCCACAGAGAGAGCAAGGCTCCCCAGCCTGAAATACAGATGCCCACTTCTAACGGTCCAAGGGGCCTCCCGGCCAGGCAGGCACTGCCCTTCCCAGCCTGCCACGCCAGCTCCCGCCCCTGAGCAGCCCTGGCCCTGCCCCCAGAGCGGGAGACCAGTGTGCAGAGCCCTCTGACGTGGGTGGGAGTGAACCCTTGACTCCATTTAATTGAAAGCTTCCCCCAACAGAGCCCGAGCGCACTTGTCAGCAACAAGAGGGGGTGGGAAGCACAGGACAACGAGGAACGCACCTGCTCCGCCTGCGGAAGCCCCCACTGGAGGGGCTCTGCCACCAGGTCACTCTGGGAGGTCAGATGTGACCTCTGGGACGGACCCAGCACCCTGGGCTCTGAGCCGGGATGGCTGGTCCCCTCTCTGCAGCATCACAGAAGCCACCCCAGATACTGTTGGGTCCAGAAATCGCCACCTGGACATCCCGACCTTGGGATCTTAGAAGGAAACCTATGGAGGTCAGATGGTCAAGAACCCAGGCTTTGGAGCCCTACAGGTCTGCACCTCAATCGCTGATCTATGCTCAAGCCATGAGACAAGGTATGTTTACCTCTACAGGCCTCAGTTTCTCACCTGCGAATGGACACAAGAACCAGGTGAGAACTCTAACCCTGGAGAGTATCAATGTGGCAAAACAGAAACAAACTGGCCTCCCACATCTCCAGTCATCAGGGTTTCTCAAAATCATGGGCACGCAAAGGTAGTCTCTGAAGTCACAAGTCAGGGGGGCAGATGCTCTCAGGAGGGCAAGGGTAGGGGGTGGAGGGAGGCTCTGGGATCCTGGTCATGTCCTATTTCTTGATCGGGCAACTGGTTATAGAGAAGACTCCCCCTGTAATGATTATCAAGCTGAACGCTTTGTTGTCTGTACTTGGCCGCTTGTAGAATATGCTGTATTCCAATGTTTTTAATTTGCTAGAAAAACGAACAACATGAAGCTTTGGCATGAGATGTGCAAACTGGCCTTTGTCCTCAGCTCGGAGTGAGAACTGCAGATGTGAACACGTGTCTTTCCACAAGAGCCCCTTCACCAGGGCCTGTATTTAGGAGGCCATCCCACCACGGCAGAGCTGCCCCTGCAAGCCCGCGGTGGGGCGCAGGGATCATGATCCCCACTGACTTCTATAAATATTTGCCAAGTAGCTACTATGCGCCAGGCGTGGGTCTAGATGTGAGCAAAATGTGGAAAGCTCCTTCTTCAGACAGGCTTATTCTGTGGGCCCGAGGGAAGAAAGGAAGGGGCGGCATTTACAGAGGCCCTGCTGTGTACAATAAGGGTGCCCGGGGCAGCGCACTTGACATACACGGTAAACTGAACACTCTTGCAAAGTGCAGGCTCATCCAGACTATCCTTGGGGCCTCCTGTCCCTAAACCGCTGGTGTAAACTACCCAGCCCGTGCCGAATGCAAGCCCAAAGCCATCTGGAAGATTTAGTTCCTCCAAGATTTTATTTTTTTAAGAGAGCGCGCGAGCAGGGTTGGGGGCAGAGGGAGAGAGAGAATCTTAGGCAGGCTCCCAGCCCAACACGGGGTTTGAGCCCATGACCCTGAGATCAAGACCCGAGCCAAAATCAAGACTCAGACGCTTCACCGATGGAGCCACCCAGGTTCCCCCTCCAAGATTTTTTGAAGTCACAGGCAAAGCAAGGCTCCAGAGACAACTTACCTGAGTTCAATCCTCAGCTGTGCAACTCTGGGTAGGTTTCTTAACGTCTCTGTGTCGATTTTCCCCATTCTCTACACGGGAATGACGGAGAACGAAGAGAATGATGACCTTTAAAGTTCCATGAGGATTCAATGAGAGAGAGGACCCAGCAGGAGGCTTAGAACAGTGCCTGACACAGAGCAGCTGCTGTGATTCGAGTGATTTCTGCCCATTCCTAGCACCCTGCCCCTTCCTCCACAGCCTTCCATGAACTGATCCCCATCTTCATTTTCCACAAAAATACACACACGCACAAAGCACCCACTGTGGTCTCCACTGCTCATTTATCTTCTCGTCCCTCTCCAGGAGGGGAAGCACGGACAGAAGGAGAGAGATGCAGAGACACACAGATGGAGAGAGGGAGGAAGAGTTGGGGCTTTGGCTCGTCCCAGGACCCGCGCCCCCCAAGCCAGGAGCCCCACGCCCCCCATGTGGGTCTGCACCCAGCCACGCTCCCACTGTAAGCCATGCCCCAGATTTCACAGAATTAGTGTGAAATAAAGAAGGGAAAAATCGCATGGTAATTTTTATATGTATTTTGGTTGTACTGACCTAAATACAACTGATTATTACAATTCGTTTCACCTATTACTTCTTACTTTTTTTTTTAAATCATGGCCACGGGAAAGCTTTAAATCACCTATGCGGTCTCTATTTCTATCAGACGATACAACTGTAGCTGATCAAGGTCTCTTCCTACACAAGGCAGTTGCCTCCTTCAAAGGCGTTTTCATCCTAGTTCTTGAGATCAGTCTTTCACTCGATACATATATATGTGAGAGTCAAAACGCCGTGGGGGCAGAAACTCCACCTGCGAGGGAGGAAATGGGTCTGCCCAAGGTCACACGCTTTACAAATGGTGGGGGCCAGAACTGCCCCCCACCCTGGTCCAACCAGATGCTGAGCCGAGCTTTTCGCCACCTCCCCTCCATCTCCAAGTCTGCCCCACACCATCACCTCCAAGAGAGAGGGAAGAACAAGGTAATCCCTGGCCACCAGGATCACCACCAGGTGGCTGTGTTTTACCAGGTGAGATCGTCTGGTGTCTCCAAGTTCACACAGGTGTGAGTGAACGTCTGCAGAGGTAAAATCAGGATGTGTGACCGTCTGACCCCTTTCACAGCAGGCCCTCCGTGACATTTCCAGTCTCAGGCCCTTCTCACACCGGGCACACTCCAGGGACCGGTAGATCTCAGGGCTCCCTGCTACATACGGGAGCTCGCCACGGGCCAAGCACACTGCATCTTGCAGGAAGCAGGGAGGAATCCTCCCAATACCCCCGTGAGATGTGGAATCCTTACGCCCACTTGACAGATGAGGAAACCGACTCACAGGAGGGCTCAGGGATGTGCCCAGTCACCCAGCCAGCCGGGGGCAAAGCACCGATTCAACCCAGCCCTCATTCCATGCCTCCGTGAACCCTCACTCCTGTGTGAAAATACCCCGTTTTTCGGTAACGTTAATGCTGCTCTCTCTCTTTTCCTAAGACGAATCGCTCCCTCCCTTGGTCTCCACGAACTTCAAACGCCATCGATCCCGTCCGTACCTCCTACAAAGGGTTGGAATTCACTGCTCACATGTCCATTACCTCCATCAACAATCTCGGGCTCTTCGCAGGAGAAGCTGCACGTTATCCATAAATGTACCTTCAGTCCCTGGCCCAGAATCAGGCACACGAGAATTAAGTCAATAACTATCTGCTGACTGAAAGAAGTAATCAACCAAGCAAGCCATCTTGACATTTTTTTTTTTTTTTGCTCTGAATACTTTTTCCAACCAGCCTCCCTTTTCTGAGTTCCGATGTTCCTCCCCACGGGTGCTTCTCCACCCATCTGTCCTCGTGGAGAGAAGCCAAACGCATTGCTTTCCACAATAGCTTGGTAACACCAATTGTCACCTCTCCACCTTTATTAATTGCTGGGTTAATCAAGCACTCCAAACTGTGCCCACCCACGCTAACACGAGAGCGTCTCTGGATGACCAAGGAAACGAGTTTAAGCTGAAGCAAAAGGCAGGATCTCAGAGCCTTCTGAACCCGGTCTGGCTGCCATATTTCTCAGACTACGTGGGTCCAAGTCACATCAGGCAGAAGGACAGTCCTGACCAGAACCTCCACCGTCCAAGGCTTCCACGCAGCAGGTGGGTATCAGGGCGAACACAGACGCATGTTCCCCTCTGAGCGCTGCCCCCCCCCAAGGCCAGGAGTGTGCGGGCTTGCAGGTAAGGCCACTGAGGCTCAGCCAAGAAAATGCGCCACAGACTTGCCCAGGGCCACCGCACGGATCGCTGCACGGGGTCCACCAGGTCCCCACCATCCAAGACAGGAGGGCCACACTCCTGCCCCCCAACCCCCGAGGCCTGGCCCTCTGTCCCCGACTCACCTGCCTCGCTCTGGTCACCTCCCTGAAGCAAGGCTGCCCTGCGTGGTTCAGATTTTCTTTCCTCCAAATGCATTTCCCCATCCCTCCCTGACGTACACGGTGAAGCTGTGTCCATTGGAACCTTCAGCTGAATCTTGCTTTCAAATTCCGGGCAAGTTTTCCTACCAAGGATTTCGATCCCTGTGCTGCTCTCCCCTGTGACACAGGCACAGAGAGAGAGGTAGGGTCCTCCGCTTCATGCGCGCCTGTCTCTGCACCCTTTTGTGAGCGGCAAACACAGGAGCGGAGAGAGGAACAAAGAGGGGAACGAAGAGGGGAAAACTCACGGTATGTGCTCATGTACTTTTTAGGCTTCTGATCGAAAAGAATAATGTCATCCTTCCAAACGGTCCCCTTCTACTTTAGAAAAAAAAGCAGCTTTTTTTTTTATGCTCAATAAAGACGCCACACAGGTCACGAGGCCAGCCCATGGCGACATTCCCTGACAGGCTTCCATATGGAGAGTCCGACATTCCAGATGCCTTTGCCATGTACCACGTTTCCCGAAGCACAGTTATGAGCCCCCCTGGGGCTCAACACTCAAGAATGGAGTTCACCAGCTTCCTGTCCAGCTTCGCGAGCAAACCGTGCAAAGCCTGCAGTGGGTGTAGGAGCCCCCAGGGGTCCCGTGCTAAGCCGCCAAGCGAAGTCACCCCTGCTCCCCGAATGAGCAGAGCAGGTGGAGAACTCGAAGGGAAGGCATGCATCTGTGCGGGAAGGCTGATCTAAGCCTCTCCCCAGGGAAGGATCTAGGAAATGCAAGGTAACCCGGAATTATAAGCAAGTTTCTCCAACATGGTAATAAACCAACCCCTTTCAAAGGGGAGAGGGAGGCTGGTTCAAAACCGCAGGTCTTCTTTGATGAAACTACTTATCAACTGCAAAAGACCACAGCAAAGATTCACAGGTATCTTTGGTTTCTCATCAAAATATAAAATATAAACCCCCAATGTAAAAAGTTTTGTTGAATTTGCAGCTCCCTCTCCCTGGACTCAAGAGAATAAAGATCCACCCTCAAGTCTGTCTGCCTTCAGGGTTAGGGGAACGGTCTTGAGGGGCAGCGCGGGGATGCCTCGCCTGTGTACGAGCATGTGGACACGGACAGTGGGGACCCGTTCTCCAGGACAGGAGGCTGACTGCAAAAGTCCCCAAGGCAGCGACGACCAGGACCGACCCACGCCATGCAAGTCTCCCCGAACGTGCACAGAGTAGACGCTAACACCCTTCCCATGACTGCCAAAGTGCCCCTGCCCTTCCAGGCTCCTTGTCCTTCTGCTTGATGAAAAAGGCCAGTGACCCAGGGCCAAGGAAAGCCTATGCTTAAAGCCGTCCGACTTCTATCTGGATCTCGCCAAGCGGCTCCCACTTCCACCCGCAGTGGTCATGAGTGGCCAGGAGACACGCCAGCCGGAAACTGAAACCTTGGGGAAAATAGCCCCGATGAGATTCTGCTGGGAGAGCCAAGGCTCTCTCATCAGGAAAAATGGAACAGGACTGCTGACCTTTGTCAGAGGAAGGAACTCATGACAGCAAATAAAGCACTTTGCAAAGGAAAGTTCCCCACATCCCACAGAGCAGTAAAATGCCCTTCACCAGCTCACCATAGCGCTTGTGGTCAACTCCTGAGTTCGGTCTCCCAACAACAGGTGTGGGTTACAAAAGTGAGCCCCAATTTTTATCTTCTTCTGTTGTTTTTCTACCTTCCCTGCTCGAATTACCTTGAACTCCAAGCGCCCAAAATTATGGGGATTTCAACAGACTGATGGAGCCCTCTCTTCGATTTATTGCTCCATACTCCAATCTTCCTCACGATGGACCACAAATCACCCTGCCCCTCCACAAATCCAGGGAGGCCAGGAGACAGGACACAGAGCTGGATGAATTATGGGGACAATGGGAAGACTCGTCACTTTGTGCCCCAGCTTCCGAATCAATAACCCGAGAAGGCTGGGTGAGAACTTCCCTACAGACCTGCTGGGCCACCAACCCCGGGGGAAGACCGTGCAGAGGCCACCAGAACCCTGTTTCAGCCTCGGCACTTAAGCCCGTTCCCATGTGACATGAGGGAAGAGAGAGCACACAGCCCCCACTGGCCCAAGTCACGGTCACCTCCCGCCTGAATTAAAGCAAGCCCCTCCTACAGGGTCTCCCTGCTTCCATCTCTGCTCCCTATGGAGGATCTTCAGCAGAGAAGGGTCCTAAGTGACCCTGAGAAATGGGTGGTCACTTAGGACCCTCCAAGGGCCTCAGCCCACCACCTGAACCACTGAGCCTCCACTCCTCTTGGACCTCATCTCCCACTACTTTCCTCTGTGCTCCCTCCCTCCCAGACACTGACCTCCCGTGGTCTCTCATTTAACAACTGAAAAACGGCCTCAGGACCTTTGCACTGATTCCCAGCTCCTTCTCCCAGTATCTCCATGACTCAGTCCTTTACCTTTTCCAACGTTTGCTCAAATCACCTCCAAGAATCCCAACCTGAACTACTGAAACTTGCAAACTCTACCCCCAACCCTCACTCTCGCCCGCATCGGCAATTTCCTTTTCTCCCTGGGACTCTCACCACCACAGAAGGCTCGATGTATTTTGCTTCTTTTGTTCATCTGTCCCTCAACTGGAACGTAAGGTCCCGGAGGGCAGGAAGGTAGCTCATACGATGGGTCTCGGTCGACACTAGCTTCCTTCCCTGACTACCACTCACGGGGTCATTCCGGAGCGGACTGTCCCTCCAGGCGGCTAGGAACACGTCACCCTTCCAACACTTGTGTATTTGCAAAGAACGCGGTCCCGGGTCACAGTCCATGGGACCTCTTTCCTCTGATGGCCTGAAAGCGTAGACTTCACACACGGCAGTGGCTCGGGGTGACTCAGCCCCGGAGAAGCTGCCCACTCACCCACATCTATTCTGAGGCCCTAACACGGAGCCGGCCCAGGCGAAGCGCCTGACGTGAGAAGGCCCGTGCCGTGTCCAAGCGACTTTGAGTTTAGCTGGAATGTCACAACTGAGCACGGAATCAATCAGTGGGAGACGGGGCCGGGCCAGATGGGGGAGGCCCTGCAAGGCCAGATGCCACCGTCCTGCCGAGCTGCCAGATTCCTGAGGTCACTGCTTACACTGCATGAGGGCTGGCAACCCAGCCTTTCGTCTGCCTGCGCCGGGAAGGGAGGCCTCCCCTCTCCTGCAAACCACACACGCACACCAAAAGCCTATGCTCGCCTCCAGGGGACAATGACTAGAGCGCGGCTAGGTTCCCCCAGCTGCTCAAGGCAACCTCCTGCGTGTTCTCTGAAGCCCAAGCTCCCTGCAGCCTCCGAGATGCCTGCCAAGCCTAAGGGCAGAGTCACCCTGAGCCCGTGATGCTACCAAGAGCAGGTGCATTCCTGAGGCTCTGGGGGGGAGGGATGGGGGATGAAAAACAAACAAATTTTTAATAAAAGGCCAGATAAGAACCATGGAGGACAGACAGGAATAACCACAACGTGCGTGAGTGCTGAGATAGGCAGTTTTCAAATGATGACCCCTTTCATTCTAACGCCGACTCAACATTAGCATCCCCGTCTTCTGATGAAGAAGCCAAGGCTCAGATGACAAGAAGTAATCCACTCCAGAAACAAAGTGGCGGAGCTTGCTTTCAAACCCATCTGAACCGCACGAGGGTGTGAGGCTCACAAGCAACGCCATCTTTCATAGAACACCGTCTTTCTTTCTCCCTTTAGCGGCTGCCGAGAATATAATAAAGTTGCTCCTGAGTCACTCTGTCCCGAGCTGGTGTGGTAGGTGACTCTCAGCAGAGGGGAGCAGCTGGAACTCCAGCCCGGAATCCAGAAGCACACCTTCCTTTCGATGACCAAATGACAGGTGGAGGTGACAGGACCTTGAGGTCCTGGTCCCAAGACCCAAGTTCAAATCAATCTCTCGAAGCCTCAATCTGTTTGTCTGCCATACGGGAATGCTGATCCCATACCCACCTCCCACGGTTGCAGTAAGGACCTTATAATGTTTATTGACAGAGCAATAAAAGGCTTGTTTGTGTGCTCTGCGACCTGTAAAAGGCAGTTAGAACAAAGTTATAATTATGACGAAATCCAGTGAGTGACACCCATTAAGAAGTTGAACATTAGGCATAAACAGCTCAGCCACCCTCCAGAGAAAAGCGTGGGCTCATCTGAACTACAATTTCCTACTCACCTCCCACTCAAGCCTGAGTCTCTCCAAACTTCATAAAGGACAAGAATGTAGACCTTAATACTGACCTCCCAGGAGACGCCCAATCTAAAAAGGGTGGGCTTAAATGACAAACTCCCCTGGTCAGCATCCTGGCCAGGTAAATAGCCAAGCTGAGCTGCAGGCCACCAGCGTCCCTCTTCTTGGACCCATCGGACCCTGACCCAGGGCAGTCCTGCCCCCCGGTGCTCAGCAGATACACGTGGATCCAACACATTCCCAGGTCCCCCCTTCCTCCACCTGGAGCATGGCCATTCTCTTTTGGGCCATCCCTCCCTCTTACACAATGTTCCCCCAGCCTGAGCGACCAGGGGCCATGTGTGTAGAAAAGAAGTTGAACCACAATTGCCGAACTGTGGAAAGAACCAAGATGCCCTTCAACAGATGAATGGATAAAGAAGATATGGTCCATATATACAATGGAATATTATGCCTCCATCAGAGAGGATGAATACCCAACTTTTGTATCAACATGGATGGGACTGGAAGAGATTATGTGGAGTGAAATAAGTCAAGCAGAGAGAACCAATTACTTTATGGTTTCACTTACATGCTGAGCATAAAGAAAAACATGGA
>CM053611.1:98482264-98583518 GCA_028646535.1 Procyon lotor
ACACTGAAAAAAAATAATAAAATAAATAAATAAATAAAACCTATTTAGAAAAGAAGTTGGCAGGGAACCCTTGTCTTGGCTTAGTTTTTTTTTTCCAATATTACCTAAGCATTAGAATGTAAAAAATTAAAATTTAAAAAATGATTTAAACACATATTTATTAAGGGCTACGTGCCAGGCACTTGGGCTGAGCGCTACAGATAGAGTAACAAAGAGATGCCCCCAGCCCTCATGAAGCCTCCACTCCAGCAAATCACCCAGGAAAGAAATAAACCAAAACATCCCATAAAATCTGTAAAATTAAACTGGGAAAATGGTCTCAAAGCTCTTTTAAAGACATAGAAGGTTAGGGTGCCCAGGTGGCTCAGTCGGTTGAGTGTCTGACTCCTGATTGCAGCTTATGTTGTGATCTCAGGGTCGTGAGACCGAGCCCCGCATCAGGCTCCATGCTCAATGCAGAGTCTGCCTGAGGTTCTCTCTCCCTCTCCATCTGCCACTTGCACACATATGCTCTCCCGCTCTCCCTCTCTCTAAAATAAGTCAATAAACAAAGTCTTTAAAACACACACACACACACACACACAACAGTCAGCAAGTTCTGACCTGAGCAAAGCATTGTGGGAGGACTGAGGCCTGGTAGGTAAACCGAGGCTGGGGAGTTCCAGGGCGGTGCTGGTGGAAGAAAGCAGGGGGCACGAACATCCAATGGGGGCCACACACCCACGACCTGTGGCTCTAACACAACCTTGAAGGCAACAAACTTACATGGTTGTTTAAAGTTGTTTCACTGTTGTTTAAAGTTCACCATCAGTGTAAGTTTAAATTAACTCAACGTGATCATCAACGCTGAACCTAAACCAACACTCTCTCGAGGGAGCATGGTTTGCTCCACTCAGGTCGACCAGACTCTTTTTGAGGTTAGTGGCCCCCCAGCCTTATGCCTCCTTGATGTTGGAAACACCGTGGAACGGCCCAGATGCCTCCATCAGGGGAAGCACCCATCCTTCACTGATGAGCTTCACTTAATTCAACGGGAACCACTTGGTCCCAAAGCAATGGCTCATTGGTGCAGATCTAGGGCCGGAATCTGGTTAGAGGTGGTCACGCAGATGACCCAGAAGACACTCACATTAGTTTGAGACATCAAAACGTCAATTTAGTAAAATTTAAGTGGCGAAAAAAAAAAAGTCTCCAGAACACTTGTAAGCCCAAGAAAGGACGCTTTGAGAAACAAAGTCCTAGTGAGTTACCCGCTTCCCTTCCACGTGTCAAAAATCTCCACACTCAAAAAAAAAATCTATCTGTTGCCATTTCAATCGCCTCTCCACTTTTCTTCCAGCCTCAGACATGGTGTGTGTGCTGTGGATAAATGTAATAATAAGACTTGTGAGAGCCAGTACTTCTAACACACACGGGGATGAGAAAGGGGCTAATATTCATGGCTAAAAAGCACCTCCAAATATGTCCTCACACCATACTCCATCGGTTTTGTAAAATACCTCACCCACTGTGGAGACGAGAAAGCCAGCAGTGCTTTTAGGAGCTTACTTAAGGTCACTCACCTATTTACTTAGTCAAACACTGGATTTAATCGAGGTCGGAACCCGGGGCTTAGGCTCACGGCAGCCCCTCACCTCATCCCCCCAAAGAAAAGCCTCTCCTTTGGATTGTAAACAAGTGTCTCCAGAATCCTCCAGAACCCAGCTCCCTTCAGGAGCACCACGGTTTTCCTTTTAATTACATGAGCTACATGAGCTATATGAACATGTCCTCAAGCCTCCTCATTCAATATAAATGAAAAACATTCTGATTCAAATGAATCACCTTCCCGTTTTAATTGTCAGATTTGCAAGTGGAGCCCTCTGACAACTTTGTGGCAAAGGTCCCGGACTCTCCCTCCCTCCTGGGCCAGGGGGACTTCTGTGCCCCGACCAACGTTCCTTGGCTCCTTTTATGACATCTTTTTCAGCAGGAGAAAAGAAAACGTATCCTTTGGAGTCCGCCCATTCATAACTTTGAGCCGGAACAATACATATTTGGAAACTATGCAAAATAGTTTCCCGAAATAAACTTTTTTCCCCCCTCTTGGTTGCCTCTGAAGTTCTAACAGAGGCAAAAGTCAAATAGGGCCTCTGTTCCATCAGCTCAAGTCTATCGCGCTTACTGAGAATATCTCATCTGGGAAGCTGTGCTCTGGGCCAGCTACTTGCTGGGGGTCCCATGGGCACTCTGCAGCAGGGAGGAAGGGAGACCCCGTCAATGCTCACCGTAGCACCCACCATAAGATGTCAGCATAATAGACACAGGCTCCAGCTGCCAGTTCCCCTATAAGCCGGTGGGATCATCGGAACTGGGTCTGAAATGGAGAACAGTCTCGAGTGACCGGAAGGCAGGGCAGACGAGAAGCGAACAGAAATCGATTCATTCGTTTGCTCAGGGGAGACGAAAAGCGAACAGAAATCGATTCATTCATTTGCTATTTACGGAGTGCTCACGAAGCGAAAAGGTCCTAAGCTCAGGGCCGGAAATACAGGGAAGCCGACACGGTCCCTGCCCCCCGTGGGGTTCACAATCTCCTGGGATAAACAATGATAAACACGGAGACGGACACAAATGACCAGCCGTCTCCATACTGAAAACGACGCCCCCCCCAAGTGTCTGCCCATAAACAGGGACCCCAGCTGGTGCCTGCTGAGCCTTCCCAGCCCGGCAGGCACACTGGATCCTCAGGAGCCGCCAAGAACAACGAACGGTAGATGGGTCGGCAAAGAGAAGGGGTTAGGATACGGAGGATCTGTGGATGCCTGCTAAGTGCTAGGGACAGAGTCGGTACAGCTGAGGGAGCATGACTCTGGGGGGTCCAAACCCTAGTTCTCCCCATAAGAACCCTGGAGCCATTACTGGAGTTACCAAACTTCATTTGTAAGGTGGGGATCATCACCCTCTGTATCCCATTATAGGGTTTTCTGTGAGGATTCAAAATGTCCAATGAATCCATTCATGCAGAGGTCAAAAAGCATGCCTGGCGCATAGCTGAGGCGAAAACCAAAAAAAGAACGAAAAAACGAAAAGAAATCCTAGCGTTTTTTTTTTTTTTCTTTTAATTAACCTGTAGAACTCTAAGAGGATGTGGATTTTTATCTCGATTTCACAGATGAAGAAACAGAGGCTTGGAAAACTATTAATGAACGTCACCAAATTCTCACAGGTAAATGCTGGGGCCAGGATTCAGATCTGGGTCATGCTGAGAGTCATCAGTAAATAGTTTCAAAACCCAAGGGCCATTGGGTCCAAGTCTACGGCGGTTTGAACTGGCATGAGCTAGTCCAAATTTATTTAATATCTGCAGAATTCAGAATTAGCTCTCTTCACGAGAACCATTATCTTGGTGATAAGCCTGCCTTACCAGGCAACAATTCCTCAAGTTGCTTAAGACAAAAATGAGTCCCAGTTCCTTTTGTTATGCTGCCTCAGTTTCCCTAAAGTGACAAGCATTAAGGAAAGTGGAAACAAAAAGGTTATGAGATTTGCAGAGATGCAAGATTTCACAGCTGTGTTGGTCGCAAGAGCTCAGAGGGTCCACTGCCAGCACCTCCCTCACCCAATGGGCAGGGACAACAAACATTTGTAAAGACGCACCTGCCGTGTCCCAGAAGCCGCGCTGGGCACTGGGGGACGTGTGTATGGTTTCTGTAAGCTCACAGTTTCTCTGCAGGTAAGCCCCTTGCTTCCCCCTTGCCTAATTCAGAGTTCGCTACTTCCAGAAGGGGCTACCTTTCTTTTCCGGGATCTCCCAAATACCTGTAATTATTTTCAGGATCTTCATCATTGACCTAGACTTTTTGTTTTATCAAGATCAGTCCAGAAACCCGTCTCCTTACTGGCTACAATTTCCAGGCAAACGCTATTCCTTCTTAATAGATTTATTCTTTTTTTTTTTCCTTTAACAGATGCCATTTGAGGGGCGCCTGGGTGGCTCAGTGGGTTAAGCCTCTGCCTTCAGCTCAGGTCATGATCTCAGGGTCCTGGGATCGAGCCCGCATCGGGCTCTCTGCTCAGCAGGGAGCCTGCTTCCCCCTCTCTCTGCCTGCCTCTCTGCCTACTTGTGATCTGTGTCAAATATTAAATAAAAACTTTAAAAGAAAAAAAAAAACAGATGCCATTTGAGCACCTACTGTGTGCGAAACATCATACTATGTGCTGGGCATACAAAAATGCATGGAGAGGATACCAATCTGACAGCAGAGACAGGTACAGGGAAGAGAACGTTACTGTGTGGCTTAGCAAGTTACCTCCCCTCTCTGGCTTGGTTAATTTACCAGGAATATGGGATTAACATTAGTAGCTGCCACTGCCTCTTAGGTGGTGATGAGGAGTGAAGATCGTGCCCGCAACGGGCTGATCGATGACATCCCTGGCACTTGGTACATAAGCCAAATACACACTGCACAGTTCTTTGTGATACGTGTTGGAAATACCAGTGGTCATCAAAGGGGGATTTCTGCTCTCTGACACCAATATAGCTTCAAGTCTTAAGAGTCTTCTTTGGTCCAGTGAAAGCAAAGTCGTAAGGTATTTCACGGGAACTTGGCATCCATGAAATACTGGCAGCTTTGATGACAAATCAGTTTTGAAACATCACATGTTCTAAAGTTGGAAATCCAGTCAATGGTCCTTGATTCTGAACTTTGACGACACAGTCAAAGAAGACCCTTTCAAAAGGCCACCCCCTCCTGGAGGCCTTCCCTGATCACTCACCCAGCACACTCTCCTTCCTTGAACTGCCTTTACAGAGTCCTTTCCCAGGCCTCTGAAGCATCTTCCCTGCCATGTGGGAGCTAATGATCTTGTTCCAGCCCCACCAGCACCGTCCCCAAACCCCAAGACTTGAGGATCCAGGTCTGAGTCATATTAACATCCCCCTACCAGGCCGCCCACCGCATCATAATGCTGTGTAACAAACCGTCCCAGAAAGCAGTGTCTCGAGGCCACCATCATTTATCTTCACTCGAGCACCTGCAGGTCAGCTGGGACTTGGCAGATCTAGGGTGGGCTCCGCCTCTCACGGCAGGCTCTGCTCCAAGTGTCTCTCATCCCGCTCCCCCTCGGAAAGGCAGGCTACCAGGACACGCTGCTCTTGTGGCAAAGGCACAGAGACAGAAAGAAAAGCAGAAGCACCCAAGGTCTTCTAAGGTCCAGGGTCAGAGCTAGCACACCGTCACCTCTGTCTCATCCTTCAGGTCAGAGCAGGTTGAGTCCCAACTCAAAAGCGGCAGAAAGATACCACAATCTTTAGGTAGGAATTCCAAGAATTCAGAAAGGTATGAAGACTCGAGACCATTAATGCAAAGGGCCTAGCAGATCCTCCACCCAGGGGCCTTCTGACAGGCAAAAAGCCTTGTCAAGACACATGACAACTCACCAGCAGCCACTGTGAGTCCTAAACCTGGTACGCCAGGAACGCTCTCAATTAAACATTAGTTGGCTCCAGGTCCCTAGACTCAATTGGACTTTAGCTGCAGAAGCAAAATTTCAAAACCTTATATGTACACGTTTTTTGCATGGATCTCAGATGATGAAATAAATCAATACATCCATTCACACACGGGAGCCCACGTGCACTGAAAGAAGAAACACGTGACAGTGGTGTTTTGCATACATGAGGTGAGGGAGGGGATACGAAAGGAGAAGGTGAAGAGGTGACTTTGAATCAAACCTACGGTGGTTAATTTTCATTTAACTACCTACCTGAGACTAGAGGCTCAGCAGAAGCACATTAAAGTCCGTGAACTTATGAAATGATGCATTATTGAAGCCACAGCGGGGGAAAGGGCTCAGTTTGGAAGACATAAAAGACTAAAGCCTGTAGAACTGTCAATTTTCCATTACAAGGTAACCGCTAAAAAAAAAAAAAAAAAATACATTTTAATTAAGAAAGAAGACACCCGCTCTAAGAGAGTAGGTTAAAAAAAAAAAAAAAAATTTAACCCATAGCTCCCCATTCCTCCTGCCCTGGGAAAACCTGCAGTTCCTTCCAGAGTTCAACCAAAGGAAAAACTCAACCACGGGTCTTAGGTGAGTCTGTTTCCCCGTCCGGGTCCCAAGGATACCAGCTACAAACCACCATTTGTTCCTTCATGCAGCAAATATTTATCGAGAGCCCTCGGTGTGCAAGACATAAAGGGGCAGAAATGCCTGCTGCCATCAGCTCATATCCAAGCAAATCATACAATATATCCCCAAACGCCACGTATAGGGAAAAGTAGAGCAGGGTACAGAGGGTGGTGGCTGGAGTTAACACAGAGTTACGAGTGAAACAGGGCAAAAATCACCACGCGTGTCCCCTCCCCAAGTGACCTCAGGCTCTCTATGCTTCAACTCTCAAAAGCTTTTGAACCGATCGTCAGCTGAGGCTGTACATGGTAACCACGATGGGTAAGTCACCACACCATTCACTCCAGCAGATCAAACTTCGGGTCCTACCCAGGAGATGACTGCCATCTACCACCACTCACTCACCAGGAGGCACTCCAGCTACCTGGGAAAAAGGCAGCCCCCCTGCCCTCTGCCCCCGCCCCCGATATAAGCACTAACTCTAGGCAATAACAAAAAGCAGTCCACGGAGACACAAGCAGCTGACTCAGTAAGGCCTCTGGGGTGTGCACCCCCACCCCTCCGTCCCCTTCACTGTGTGTTGAGGAGGAATGACTTGACGGCAGTAAAGACGCAGGGCTCGACCGAATCCAGAGCAAACTATGAGCTTGCCTCACTGGATCCCCAAACTGGATTCACGGAAGCCAGTCCTGTGGGTTGGACTCTACAAGGCCAAGGCTACAAACACAGTGTGGTGGTGTTTGGGACCATGCCCCCACACCTGGCCCCTGGCCCCTCGACCTCCTGCCCAACCGTCGGCCACAGCGAGGGCCTCCTTGCAGTGTCCTGAATCTTGACTGCCATGTGCTAATCTCCTGGGGAGTTTGGGATTCCCCCCGTACCCAAGTTGCACCCCAAACCAGTCGAATCGAAATTTCTGGAGGTGGGACCCAGGCATCAGTAGATGTTCGAGCTCCCCAGATGATTGCGACACACAGCCAAGGCTGAGAACCACTTTGGACCCCTCATTCTGCCCACCATCGTCATTAAGCCCAACTGGACCTCCCTTCCTGACCACCTGGTCTCCCTCCCTATTTCAGCTTGAGGGTTCAGCTGTGCCCTCTACCCCACATTGTCCTGCTGTGGTCCACCAGGAAGAAATTATCAGAAACCTCCAGGTGGCCTGCGTGCACCAACTCTATTTTCCAAGCAAAACTGGGACACAGGACCTGGCAGGAATACCCCCCGTCCTCTTCCGAGGCAGCGAGCCCAGACAAGTTAGAGGACAGTTTCGGAGTTCTAATCCTGGTTTGGACACACACGCTCTCCGTGTGACCTTGGACAGGAAAATAAACCTCACTGCATCTCAGCGTGCTCCTGTGTAAATCAGGCTTCATGATATCCACCTCACCAGGGCTGATGGGAAGACACAAGGGGAATCATTAATCATGGGCCTGACATACGGCAGGTGCTCAAAAAACGGCAGTGGCTCTTATTAACTTACTACAAGGAAGCCAGTCCAAAAAGACGTTAGATACCAAAACAGAGCAGCTGGGACAGTTCCCATGGTTTACAGGAACAGCAAATGGGGCAGAATCTTCAAAATCGGAGCCACCCTAAAAAATCTGTTCACCGGCAGTTTGTAGAGCGGGAACTTGTAACCGAAGGGCAAGAGATCAGGTTAAGCTACTGCCAGTGGGCAAGCAGTGAGGGATGGAGAGAGGCGCTCACCTGCACAGGTGAGTGGAGTTGGTACTCGGAGCCTCTGGCCAAGTCCCTCGTCACACTGAAAACTACTCTCCTTCCCACCAACAGGGGATGCCTCCCATCCCCTCCAAGCACAAAACCAAAGGCAAGTTGGCAGGAACCTGAAGGGTGAAGTGGTTCTAACAACAAATGTCACTGGACGTAAACAGAAAACAGAAAAGTCTGCACAGCCCCAGCGGACAAGAAGGGCAGGTGGAGGTCTGAAGGGACCAGGGTGGATGGAGAACTAGATCGGACGAAATCCAGACCAAGCCTCCTTGGGAGGCTCTGGGTTAGTGGTCTCCTGCTGTGTAACGAATCACCACCGAGTCGTACTCTCTCACGGTTTCTGCAGCTCAGGAGTCTGACCAAGGCTTAGCTGGGTCCTCTGCTCAGAGACACACAAGGTCGCCATCAAGGTATCCGGGGTGTCATCCCATGGAGGCTCTGTGGGGAGAAGCCAGCTCCGGGCTTGCTCGAGTCCTTGTGCAGGAGGTCACCACAGCTCCGGGCCAGGTGGGGCTCCCCAGCACGCCGACTTCATCAGGCCGACGAGGAGAGCCCCGACAGCGAGTCAGCCAGCCAACGCTGTCACAGAAGGAACGCCCCATCACCCCTGCCGCCTCCTACTGCTCCAAGCAAGATCCAAGCCCCATTCGTGTCACTACCCATCCTCCTCTCTCCCCAGGCCCCAGCAACCACCATGCTTCCTGGCTCTATGAATCTGACTCCTCTGAGTAAGTGGAATCATAAAGACCTCAGAGCAACCTAACATCGTCAGCACCACCTTGCCCTCAATGATGCCGTCTCCCGGCTAGAATGTGCAAAATGGTGTCTGCAGCACCCCGCCTACAGGGGGTCACCCTGTCTACAGGCGTCCTGGATGCTGAACACCCCCCACAGCCAGCCTCTGTGTGCTCCCGACTTTTGCTGATGATTCTACACTTTAAGGAAGTTTTTTTTTTCTGTCTGAGCTTCCTGGAATTAGATGCTTGTTCTCTCCCAGTGAAAGACGGTCTCTCCCAACACTGCCCTCAAGGCCAAGGGCGGATGCCACACAGCAGAGCTCACGTTCCCCACTGACCAGACCTGATGACAGCAATACCAGGAAGGGTCTTCAGAGACAGGAAACTCGGGATTAGAAAAGACTAGGGGGCTCTTCTCTCTAGGCATTTCCCCTCTATCTTTTATTTCGGGAATTCTCTGCCCACACCTCACCAGGGTAGGGGCAGTCTGGCCAGAAGGAGGCCAGGCCTTTGAGGAGGGTCTCCCTTCCCCCAGACCCCCCAGAGGAAGCTGAAATGAAATCTCAGGCTGACTCGAGCACGACGAATCAATGAGACACATCTTCCCTGCAGAGCAGCTGGCCACCTCGATCAGAATACCTACAGCCTTTAAGTCAAGCCTGTTCCCTTGGAAAACCTCCCACATTCACTTCTCTGCTTTTATTTTTTTGCTTACCCCAAAAGCTGCGGGCAGTAAACTCTCGTTGGGGGTTCATGAAAACCAAGTCCCTCGGATCTATTATTACAGGAAAATTATATTATATTATAACATATATTATATATATGTTATGACATGTTGAACATGTTATAACATATAATATGTTATATATTATATAACATATAAAACATATTATATATTATATAACATATTATATATTATATATTATATAACATATTATATATAACATATATATTATATAACATATTACATATTATATATTTATATCTATAAATTTTATAAATTCATATTTATAATATAAATCTATTATATTTATTAATATAATATTTAATAATATTTATATAGATTTATAGTTATAATATAACTTATAATTTAAGATAATTATATATAATATATATTATACATTATATATGACATATAATTATGTTTATATAATATATATTATTATATATTATATTTATATTATATAAGTTTTTATATGATTTTATATGGTATATATAATACATATATAATATATATAATACATAATGTTATATATTATAACATATATATTGTATATATTATGATAATATAATAATGATGTTATATTATATATATAATAATTATTAATTATTATTATATTATTCCTCCCAACATCGCAGGAG
Source organism: Procyon lotor (assembly GCA_028646535.1). Lineage (NCBI taxonomy): Eukaryota > Metazoa > Chordata > Mammalia > Carnivora > Procyonidae > Procyon > Procyon lotor. The sequence continues at coordinate 98,492,212 of CM053611.1, forward strand.
AAGAGAGAGGGAGGGGAGGCCGGCCAGGTCTGCACGGCCACCAAGTGAGCCCAGCTCTGGGGCAGGAATTGGGCCTGACCCGGAACACACAAGGGCGGCAAAGTAGTCCTTATCTCACTCCACCCTATCTCAGTCACTGAAGGTGAAATCGGAGGGGGAATGCCAATGAAGCCGCGGATCTCCAGACAGCCAAAAATGTGGCGCTTTATTACGGAGTCTAAGTGACTGCAAACAGGCCATTATCAAATCTCTTCGGTGACAAAGCTCTGTGTTGAAGGGGACAAATAAAAACAAGTACATTAAGCACAATAAATCACAGGGACCTGTCGCTGAGACCCATTATCCCTGGGGGATAAAGGGACTGTTCTCCTCCCTGCCTTCCAGCTATCGGATCCTGGTTTTCTCATCATTGTTTTAATATTGCAGCCATTACTCTCTGTGCCACGAAGAGCCTGCTGTTTCTCTGTAGTTCTGGGTGGCAAGGGCATAATTTGTTTTATGATTTGCTTGGGAGGGTAGCTGTTTTATATTCATCTTTAAAAGATGCATTCAATAATCGTAGCAATGAGACCCCGCTTAAAAAACAAGACCCAGCCCTGCTATATTCCTTCCAGCCATGGCTGGAGCAACCCAAAAGGTACCCAACTGTCACCAGGATGGCCAGGCTGCTTCTTGGCAGGGGAGGGGCCCCACCTGCCCAATAACAGCCTCGGTCACATCTAAAGAGTCATTGAATCATGTGAAGGTAGCCTGGGCTAGAGGGAGGCAGCCAGAGGCTGGAAGTCAGGGGACTCAGGCTTTCCCATTAAGTTGGTGTGACCTTGGACAGGTCCCTTGGACCTCCCAGGCAGAAGTGTCCCCATCCGCCAAATAAACCAGTTGGTCCACACGTCTCTGTAGCCCCAAAAGGCCTGCATCTCTATAAGATACAGAGTGAGGGTGAGGAACTCTAAGCTAGATAATAGTACTTATAATTCGCTTACTCCTTTTTCTCAATAAGATGCTTACGAGAGTCATCCTAAGACAAAACCCTGCACAGCTTCCGTCTCCCATCCATATAGAAGCCTTCCTCCCAGCCCCTTCCTCCCTGAGAAGTTATTTTCCAGGAGAGCTCACTGTAGATCCTATAAACAATCCTCTCCCAATTTTGTCCAGCAGGAAGTGGACGGGAGGATCAGGCCGGCTGGGCCAGCGCCCACGGCAGGACCCAGCCATGCTCTTCCCCGTCGGAAGGGAACGAGGCAACAAAGGCTCTCCACTCTTCTGCAAGACGGCTGCCAACGCCCACACGCGGCATGGGGACCCCGACGCTCCTTTCTGGCCTTCCCGTTTCAATGACCACATCTAAATCTCACCACGAGAAGAACCCGAGGGTGGCACCGCATGAGAGAGCCAGGTCACAGAACTGACCCCAGGACTCCGTCGCCCATCCGAGAGGCACGGCCATAAAACCTGCCTGACGGGGCCCAACTCTCAGAATACTCTATAAAGGACTCAAATTCAGAAAACGCAAAAAAGTTACAGGCTCTCTCGTGCTAGAAACTGGGCTGGGTCTTACGGATCCTCCAAGCCCCCTGGGAGGCCTCTTGGGAGTGAGAGAGAGGATTCCTTCTAACCAAGCGATGCCCCTGGCTTTGCAAAATTTGGTTTAACAACCCCATAAATAGCAAGAGGAGTTAGATGTATGTCAGCTTTTAGCCTCGAATGCAGATGGCAAGTGTCAAAGGGAGTAGCGAATGGGAAAGAGAGCAGGGAGATGACGTGTCCCAGGCCCCACAAACCGCACTGAACCAAAGGCTGTAAGGAAGGAGAGCCCCGTGCAAGCAGGACCTTAAGTCTTGTTCTCCTCGCCCCAGGGCCCAGCACAGTGCCTGGCACACAGCGGATGATGCGGGCTCCCTAAATGAGGGAGGGAAGGAAGGAAATGCAGCAAAGCCACATCAGTGACCTGCAGCCAGTGGAAACCCGGATCCAGTTGATGGGAACAATGTCAAGATCTACTTAACAGGGAAGTGAGATCTTGCCCCAGCCTGAGCACCTCCAAGAAAGCATTAGGACGTACATGTATTCAGACACCCTGTACTAAGCTAAATGCTTATACCGTACTAAGTACGTAAAAGTGAGCTAAAGACTGCAAAAACCTTTCAGTGTGTGGGGGTGAGGGTTTTGAGGGTTCTTTTCAGTTTGTTTGTTTCGTAGCTTTTTTTTTTTCCTTGCCCCTGCAAGTTACTAAGACAAAGCAAAAAAGAGGCTCTGGAAATATTCTTAGCCTCTGCCCCAGGGAACCTCTTTTGAATATCAAAATACAACGCATGAAAATGAACCCACAGAGCTATCATGGACTCCCATGCACACCATGAAAGATGCAAGAGTTGGGACGGAGGTCTGGGGGTGTACGTCCACATCGCACGGCAGAGCAGCAGTGAGCGGCCGGCAGGGCAGCAGTGAGCGGCCGGCAGGGCAGGGCGACACAGATAACAGCGGTCTCCAGCTCGAACAACGGGGGCACAGCCCTGCCCTCGGGGCGGCGCTCCCCCAAGCAAGTCCCCTGCCAACCTGCTCCGAGCTTCCAGCGAACAAACGCACAGCTCGGGTCATTCACACTCCCCGGAGGTCTTTTAATCGAAAAAGTCACGTGCCGGATCCAAATGCTCACCAGGTACCAGACACTAGGAAAAAAAACCCTTCTAACATCCAGTAGAGCATTCTGCCATCCATCATCACTCTGGGGAGACCATTTCTACAGTGCTCTCTGACTCTGCGTGATGGTGTCCGATCCTTATGCAGGAGGTGGGAACAGATAATGGACCTTGTGAGGAGGACAAATAAAGCTCGGGGAGCTGTATGGGCTGAGTTGTGTCCTCCCAAAAAGAGACGTTGACATCCTAAGCCCCAGGACCTCAGGATGTGACCATATTTTTGGAAACAGGGTCTTCAGAGAAGATTCCGGTTCCAATGAGGTCATTAGGGTAAGCCCTAATCAAACAAGACTGGCGTCCTCACAAAACAGGGGAAATGTGGACACTGAGCTGTCACAGAGGGCAGACGATGTGTCGACACACAGGGAGCAGGCAGCCGTGTGACCGGAGTGGCGACAGCCAAGGACCATCAAGGATCCAGGCAACCCCAGCAGCTGGAAGAGGCGACGCAGGACTCCCCCCTGGAGTCATCAGAGAGAACACTGGCCTGCTCACACCCTCAGGTGGCCTGACTCCGGACTCCACTTCCGGAACTGTGCGACACTACGCTCCTGCTGTTTCGGGCCCCCCAGGTGCTGGTCCTTGGGCACGGCCCCAGGAAGCCCACAGAGGTGGGAAGCCCTCACCCAAGGCTGAGCCGGCAAGAGCAGCAAGTAACAAGAAACCGTGCTCTGCCAGCACTTCTCCCTGCTGGGTCCCAGTCTCCTGGGGACTGTGACCAGCCTTTCATAAAGGTGATCTCTAAATCCAAGCCCGCAGTGCCCCCTGGCACACAAAGGGGCCCTACAATATGGATGGAACTTTCCAAACTTCACCCTCCTCCCCAGGGAAGGTACCTTTGCTCCCCTCAACCACATCCCGCCACAGGGAAGTCTCTGGATGGGAAGTACGCAACACCTGGGCGGGGTGTCTGGGGGGTTTTGAGAGGAGGAGACAATCTGACAAGCGGCTGCCTACTCCCCCCATCTCTCAGCCACAATGTTCCACGACAAGCATCAGCAGACCAGACGATGAACATCCGAGCCGCGTGAAAACAATAATTAAGGCAGGAGTGAGAACAGTGACAACCACTCAGCAAGGAGAATCACAGGCAGGCTTGTCACCTGCAGAGTTTAAAGACGAGCCCTGCATGTGAATGGAAAGTAGTTTCTGAAACAACAGTAGCCCTTTGGGGACGTGGGTCAAGCTGACTCCGAAAACCCCTTACTTGCCAGCTCGGTTCCCTGAGACACAAAATAGAGTGAGGAGATTCTCTTGTGCACACACCACGCGGGGCACCGGCAAAGCTCCAAGTCACATCATCCACCTGCCCCAAGGGAGAGAGTGCAGGAAACGGGCTTGGGCCACCAGCTGTTGGGCGAAGGGGAGATTCCTGCCTCGGGGCAGCCCCCTCCCCTACTCTCTAAAAAGTCCAGAAACTTGTTTCACAACCAAAGTCCACCCCCAGGGAATTCCGGGGAAGTTGTCACTGGAAAGCCACAGTGGCAGCCGCGGAAGCGAAAGGTCCAGATCCCACCAGCCCATCCCAAGCGCTGCGGGCAAAACCACAGCCAGTTCTCATCTGTGCCCTGCCTTCCCTCGACTCCCACTAAGGCGAAAAGTACACCCAAATAACAAACTGAGTCAACCTCACCACCCTGCATTGGTTGGTCTGCATTTGCACAGGTGAATCTATTCCCAATTTGTGTTTTAAACAAGGCGTACACATCAATGTTATTTTGCAAAACATAACACGGTCACAAAGCTGAAACAACCGATGGTGTTATGGGCTTACCTGTGCCTCCCCCCTCCCCCAACCCAACAAATTTATAGGTGGAAGTCTTAACCTCCGATACCCCAGAGACTGGCTGTATTTGGAGACAGGGCCTTAAGAGACAGAAGGTTAAATGAGGTGATTAGGGTGGGCAGGGCCCTGATAGGCTAGGAGTGGTTCCCTCCTAAGAAGAGGAGACGAGGACAAGACAGACACAGAGGGAGCATGTGAAGACACAGAGTAACGATGGCCATTGACAAGCCAAGAAGAGAAGCCTCCAAAGAAACAACCCTGCCAAGACCCTGATCTTACACTTTCAGCCCCTAGACCTGCAGGGCAATAAATGTGTCGTGTAAGCGCCCCCCCCCCCTCGTCACCACTCCCCATCTGTGGTCCTTTGTTACAACAGCCCCAGCAAAATGATGCACACAAAATTCTACATTTTTAAACTTCTTTAATCACACAGCTAATGGTCTTAAAAAAAAAAAAAAAACACACAAAATACACTGCATCAGGGTTTTTTTGGTTTTTTGGGGGGTTTTTTGGCCATTTCCTTAAGTCTTGCAATTACCAAAGAAACAGAAGGTACCACTAATGTCACCGTGTCACTGGGCAGATGGGTATTATAACGGGGCATGTGTTGGCCGGTAGGGAGCGTAGGGAAGCACACCCAGGAGAATAAAAGGGTTTTAGAGAAGAGACTTGTGGTCGGTTTGATGGGACTTTTAAAGATCTTCGGGCTAATTTTCCTGCGGAGCATGTGCACATTTCTGCTAGCCCAGCACCCCCACCCCCCCACTCTCCCAGCAATTCAAATTGGACTGATTACTTCTCCCCCAACCTGCTCCAGGGCTGTGGTCTCAACCCTTCTAACCAGATCACGACCAAGACTTCCGTCACATCCACTGGGGAGGAGCGGCTCTCCCTCGGTGGCAACGGGGCGGTGGGGACAATGTATGGCTGCCGACCAGCCTGCCTTCCCATGGGGGTACTGCTGGAGAAGGAAGCCAACACACAAGAGCAGAGCCAAGAGGCACAGCAATGACCTCTTGAGGAGTGGATCCAGCATGGCCTGATGCTTCCCTCTATTTTTCCATTACCTGAGCAGATAAAGTCCTTTTTTCCCCCCTTAACATCAGTATGAAGAGGGTTTCTATCATTTGTCTCAAACAGTCCTCCCCGAGCCCCTGAGGCAGACGGTATACACGATCACATATCTCGCTTCATACACAGAAGTTTCATCAGAATTTGAAGTACGTTTACATTTGACTAAAATCCATGTCATTTCAAGGGTGCTTAATCAGGAGTACCATGTATGAGCTCTAGGAGACACTGATGTCTCCGAAATTGTAAGGGGGAAAAAAATATCTAGGTGCATAAGAGTCCGTGGGAGAAACCAACTGAGGGACCGTCCACTCCAAACATCACAAATCTTAGCACAATGATCCAGCTCGTTTTGAATTCTGAAATTGAAAAACTTGCACCACCTTGCCTATTTTTAGGCTGACATCTGAAGTTTTCATCATAAACTCACTTCTAAGGACAGAATTCCCGGAATATTATAAACAGTAACACTTTAAAATAAAACTTTCACATCACATTTTTAAACAGAACCTAACCATCTGAGACCCATCATTCATTTTAAAAATTCAAGAGCGAGTTATGTTTTTGAGATCTGAAAAATGTGTATCATTCCTTAGCACGAGAAAGGGGCCCAGATGTCCTATCTCCAACCCCAAGCATACAGGTGAGACAGTGTGCAAAGGGGTACCTTGTGGCAGCATCTGCATTAGCAGAAGGTTCCCACCGACCCCTTTCCAATAGTTCCTCTCTTTGGGGCCCTTTGAAGGGTTTGGTACTCAAGAGCAGCATCCCAGAGGGAGACTGGTGTTGGGTCAGAGAAATGCCTTTATAAACAGGGTGGGATTAGAGGGACAACCGGGGGAAATGGAAGGATGATCCATGGACCTGGGAGGGGTGGTCTCAGTCCAATCAATTTCAGGGGAGGAGCCATATGTGAGGCTGAAAATCTGAAAACCGATTCCCTTAAGGCCATCCACACCTGCATCCTCCATGGAAAGGCTTCATTTGTGTATCCCCAGGGGTATGTGCATCCCAGTGTCAAGATACATGGGCCAGTGGATTACAGGACAAAGATTAAGACGATATGTCCTACAGACAGAACTGGGGTCCGGTCTCTGGATTTACACTTGGGCAAAAAAACCCATCTCCGCACCTCAGTTTCCCCACGGGTAGAATGAACTGCACAGCTTGGTAGGGTTAAAACCCATCATGCATGGAAAGCGTATCTCCTAAGCACATAAGAGGCACTCAATGGATGGTCACTACAATTGTTATCCCCATTATACTGTTAATATTATTTTAAACATTGTGAAGCACAACTTGCTAAGGAAGAGTCCTCTGCTAGCCTGTTGATGGGCTCTGATCTCCTTTCCCAGGCAGAGGGCAAATTCCCAATGAGAGAAAGGAGCGAGGTGGACAGAAAGTTCCGGGAAAATGGCCTCAGGTGATGAGTAGGTTAGGGTTTGCCATGACGGTCAGGCTCTCTGCATGCTTCCTGAGATCTTTGGACAAGGCTGGAAAGACAAAGCCTGTGGCCCCTTCCTCCGCACCCCCCAACCCGGGAGCCATCTGTCTCCTTATTTTGCCAAGCGCAACCACTGTAAGTCCAGGGCAAAGAGCGCGTAGTGATGAAGAGGGGAGAAAAAGTGGGGAAGCACTAAATAATAACACAATTACAATAGCTAATACTTACCGAGTGCTTTCTGTGTATGGCCCTGTCCTAAGCATTACACACACATTAACAGATTTAATGAGCTCAAAAATGCTGTTTCAATAGGAGCTATGGATAAATCCAAGCAGAAGAAAAGGGAAATGTCAATAAGTAAGAGCCAGAGAAACATCGCTTGGTGTGTATTACAGTCAGACCACCACTGGAAAAGCAGCAGGCCATCATGAACCATGAAACCAATGTGGTGCCCAGTGAAAGCTTATAAAGTGTTGCTGGTGCCTGGATCACACACACCCTCTGATAAGCCCAGGGTTCATCTATCACTCTTCCGTGGTTCACTAAGCAAACCTATTCATGCAGCACAGAGTCTGGCTTAGAAGGGCAGTGCGATAAAAACCCAAACGGATCTCACAAATACTAGAGGCAACCCTAAACATCCAAGAGAAAACACGCCGGTTATCTCAAGGAGCGTCTTCGGGCACTGGGGCAGAGCTTCCGTATAAGTTTGGCCATCCTCCCAGACCTCCTCTTCAATGATCATCTCTCAACCCACCCCAAGCACCACTCGGCAATCGTTCTCCAAAGGCCATCTGATGGGTGTGAAGCTCAGTCAACAGAAACCAGGGTCAAAGGCTCCATCAGCACCTAGGGACCAACGGCATAGCCAGGAAGGATCAAACTCTTGTGGGAAAGAGCCGATCTTCTCCATCGAGGTTTAAAACGTCTAAGGGGAGAAGAAAGAGGAGGCTGAAGATCAGAGAAAATGGAAAGAGCAGAGAAATGCAACGTTAAGGCAACAGAGAAAAGAAGGTATGGTGAGGACGGTGACAACACAGTGACATCCAAGAAGGACAAAACAAGGGAAGAAAGCTCTGCCCCACCAAACTTCACCACTGAGCCTGGAGGGTGTGGGGACAGGCAGGCCTCGCTCTGGAGAGGTGGCAAGGGGCCCTCCCCCATCTTCATCTTCACCTCCACCCGCACGTTGGCCATGCTAGTCACGGGCAAGGGGGTGTGTGCTCTTCCGACTCAGGAGTACCTTGAGGAGCTAATCCACACATGTGCCCCGGCAGCACGCTGGAATCCTCCAGCTTCAGCCAGAAAGGGTTTGTACTGTGCCTGGACAGCAAATGAAATCCCAAATCACCACCACTGCCAGGGTGCAGGGAGCAGACAGCCTGGTCCAGGCAGGCAGTAAAACACTGAAGATCCCCCCCATTGTAAGACACTCTCTTCTACCGAAGGGCTCACGCGCCCTGGCACAGCAGCCGGGAGCACCGCGAGTGTGCAGTGCAAGTGCAGAAGCAGAGGCCGGCACAGGGCACAGGTGCAGCTTAGCACCCCGTATCGGGAAAACCTTGCAGGCAGGGCTGCCGGAGCTGGGCTGTGCAGGAAAAACGGGTGTCATAAGGCAGACAGAGGGAAAGAGCTTATCACGCAGAAGGCGAGGTATGTGTACAGCTTGGCAGGGCTGGGGAAAAATAACCAGTAAGAAAAAAAACAAAACAAAACAAGGAGCTTGGAACTGGGGATGCGGCTGTAGAGAAAGCCAGGGGCCAGTTCCTAACAAGCTTCATGTGTCCTGATAAGAAAGCTGGAAGTTTTCTGGGGGCCAAGTGTGAGCCAGTGAGCGTGAATACACAGAACATTCTAGAAAAGCCCTTGTTCTTTAAAGATTAAAAATAAAGGGATCAGGCTAGCCTCTTTGAAAACCTCTGTTATGCAGAATGGCTTCGGTGGCCATTCGGAAAGGTAGGTACCGCCAGCTCCCAGCAAGGCCATCCTCAGGCACAGAAACACCACACGTCCTGCCAAGCTCAGTGCAGCTTCACTCCTAAGGTAGATCTGGAGCCCAGATGTCAGAGCTCCGGCCGTTTTGCTCTCGGTCCACTGTAGCCACTCTGGGAAGCACTCATGAGGAAAAGAATTGTCCCTAGCACGTCCCTTACTGGGTGTCATCCAAGGCTAGGGAAAAGGTTGTTCCATAACCCTGGGCTCCTTGGAACAACCCCCCCCCCCATAAAAGCAGCTCACTTTCGCCCAAGCCCCATCCCCACGCCCAGCCTCACCAAGGGAGAGAATGTTATTTCAAGAACTGCTGCTACCTTCACGAGTAAACTTTATTCTAATGAGGCCACCTTTCCAGTGGGCAACGAAGACCAATGATGGGGATCGGAGAAAAGTTCAGAAGCTCCCCTTGGCTTCCATCCCTACAGTACCCATTCTAGCCCACTGGTCTACACAGCCTCGTGCATGAACTAAGGCAAAAGCCTGATCAATGGCTTCCCAGCTTCTATCTCTCCCCACTCCAGTCTGACCCCAATATCGTTACTAGGCTCATCTTCCTAAAACAGAGTTTTGTTTTTTTTTTTTTTAAGATTTTATTTGTTTGAGATAGAGAGACAGCACAGGTGATAGAGAAAGGCAGAGGGAGAGGGAGAAGCAGGCTCTCCACTGAGCAGGGGGCCCGACTCGGAGCGCGATCCCAGGACCCTGGGATCATGACCTGAGCCAAAGGCAGACGCTTAACCAACAAAGCCACCCAGGAGCCCCTAAAACAGAGGAGGGTCTGAATACACCATCCTCCTGATCAGAAGTTGCCCTGTCTTCCGAGAGCCCGCAGCCCGTAACCTAGCTTGCCAAGTTCATCTCCAACTTCCTGCCAACAGAAACCCACTGCTGGCTTATCCTATAACCCAGAAATGCCTATTTGTCAACCTAACCTGGCCCCTTGACTTCCCGGTAATTCTTCTGTTCTGATTTTAACCATCCTGCATCCAAAGACCCAAGTCAAATCCTACCTCCACCGAGTTGAAACAGCTGAGGCAGACTCCCACCTCTGACTTCCCACCCAGACATCCACTGCACGGCAGCGTGGTTTCTATTCTTGCTCTGAACCGTTCGTCTGAATCCTCTATTGTTGCTTAACTCACCACACATTCTTTCAATCTCTCCAACGATGTTTCTCGAGGACAAGGACGGCAGGCTTTCGATTTAATTCAATGAATGATTACTTCAGGATTCCTAAGTGCTAGGAGTGTGGCAAGACATACCCACAGGTACGCGGATGGGCAAACCTAGCCACAGCGCTTAAGGCACTGACGCACAAGTGAGGGAAGGGGAAATGTGTCTGGACACTGACAATGTCAAACAGAAGAGGAAAAGCACCATCTTCAGGGTTTGGGGACAACGCCTCCTCCCCCGTTGTTCTTCTCTCTCCTATTCACTAAGACCCAGATCGAATATTCTCTTCTTGGACTCCCTCAAGCAGAATGCTACCCAACACACTGTGCCCACCGTCCTTCATCTGCGCCTACCAGCATCTACCTCCCTCACCGAGACAAGGCTCCGACGGTGGCAGGTGACCTCACTCTGGTTCCTGATGTCACGACAAGACCTGCACATCACGAGAGTTCAGTGAATGCTGCCTGAGGAGTGGTGGCTGAGCGGATGTTGAATGAGTGAAGGAAATGCCATCAAGGATATACGGAGCGCCCGGGGCCTGGAGGCAGGAGAGATGCTGAGCAGACAGAGGGAGGAGGGAGGATGGAAGAGTCTGATCCAATAAAGGGAGAAGCGGTATCAGGACCAAGTAGGAAAATAAGGGACATTTTTAGGCAACAGCCATGGGCCAGGACAAGAGAAGACCTGCAGAGTCCTAGGGCAGAGGCGAGTGTAGACAGTGCGGAAGCTAAGCTGACGGCCAGTGTAGACAGACGGGGAAGCCAGGGCAAGGTCAGCACTGAGACAGCAGACTGAGCTGAGTCCTGGCCCCATGCTTCACGGCCACGTGACCCGGGCAAACCTCAGCTTCCACCCCCGGCAAGTGGGAGAGTAAGGGCACCCACCGCCTAGCGCGCTGTAAGGTGGAAATGACACGAAACGATCCAATGGAAGAGAGCCTGGCAGGAAGGAGGGTTAGGGTTAGGACAGGCTGAGTTGGAGAGACCCAGGGAAGGGAAGGGGCTGAGGAGAGACAGACACCTAGAAGTTACAGGTGAGAAAGCAGAGCCATGGGCCGCATGGGGGAGGTTGGGAAGCCCAGGTTCTGGTCCTGCCTCCCCTCTGGCTCATTCTCTTCACCTCCCTGGCCTTAGTAGCCACAGGTGTGAAAGGAGGCATTGGTCCGATGGGGCCCAAGGTCTCCTCCAGCCCTGGCGGGGTCTCCACAGGACAGCTCTACCCCTGAGGCCGAGAATGTCTGTCATGGAAAAGCCCAGGGGGGAGCGATTCATGAAAACAGAGAAAGGAGACCAGATACCAAGATGGCGCTGGAGAGGCCTCTCCAAGGAGACTGGGGGATCCAGCCTTCCCTAGCTTTCCCAAGCCACCGCCCTCCTCACCGCCCTCCTCCTCCTCCTCCTCTGAGGGAGCCTCACGCCCCAGCTCCCCGCAGGCCACTCCATAATCACCCTCCCCAGCGCTGGGAAGGGCATCAGCAACCATCCACGCTCCTCCAGGCCTTTTCCAGGCCACCTGGCTTGTGGGTTTGACAGGCTTTAGGGCACGCCCATCCGTCTGAGCCAGAAAAGTCAAAACCCCCACAAAGTGAGAGCAAAGGAAAGCCGCTGGGCATGCAGGTACTGTACTCCCCTTGCCTTGTTACGAAGCCATCAGCGTTTGAACCACAACAGTGACCTCGAAGAGAATTCAGTTTGCTGACCTGAAATGTCCTCCTCATTTTTAAAATAACATCTTCCTGGAGAGGCCTCCAGTCTGTACGTCCGCTGGTGTTCACACGCCCTCCCTCTCCCGGCACCTCCCCTACCCCACAAGAGCAGCACTGCAAACACTTGGTCCATGTGGCCACGCTCCTTATTCCGCGCAGACCTACTAAGCACGGGGCACCGTGCCTGCAGGCAGGGGAAAAGCCCTACCCGGCTGATCACTCTGCCTGCACCTGCCTCAGCTCCCAAAACAGCTGGAAAATGCCATCCCCAGATGAGCGCTGACATCAGTCAAGGAGGCTGGCATATTAAGAATCCACACGCAACTGTTCTGGAAACAAAGCGGGGGATTTCTCAGGAGCCACAGAAATGTTAACCTCACTCAATAATAAATACATGACCGATGTCTCCAAGGCAATCCCTAAACACACAATCACACTGGAGAGCCCATGATTCCCTGCTGGATTTAAATGGAAAAAAAAAAAAGAAAAAAACGGGAAGAAAGAAGTGCCCACATGTCTATGTTCTGCTGTAAATCCTCCTAAATTCTACCACTTCTTCCATGGAAAGATCAGCGAGCCCTTTCTTCCCGACTGGCCTTGGTACTTCAAACAAGGACTACGTGAAGAGCAAACCTCTCCCAGTAGCCAGGGCTCCATCTCCATCTTCATTTGCTGCCCGTCCAAAGCACAGCCCCATAATGTGACGAGAGAGGCTAAAATTACCGGTGATATGGCACTTTCCATTCCAGCCCCAGCCCGTGATTATCTACAACTCCAGGTTGCCCCAGATTACCTCCGGAGCCTCAAACGCCTTACGTTTTATTTCGTTCCTAGAACAAATTCTTTTCTGGAAACTTTCATAAGAGATAAAGGAACAAAAACCCAGAAAGGCCTGGATACCTCAGCTGCGCGAGAGAAGGGCGGGTAGGCTAGCACGATTCCAAACTTCGCCTGTGTTTATCCCCCCTCCTGTATACCTACGCAGAAGCCAATTAATTCCAAGTCTCCGCAACTATGAAGACTCAGAATCCTAGAAACTCTTACCTAATTCATTTTAATTTTTTCAAGGATTTTTAAAATTTATTTGAGAAAGAAAAAGAGAGCCAGAGAGCATGCAAGAGTGGTGTAGGGAGGGAAATGCAGACTCCCCACTGAGCAGGGACCCGGGGAAGTGGGACCTAGATCCCAGGACCTGAGCCCCAACGCAGATGCTTAACCGACTGAGACACCCGGGAGCCCCATTACCTAATTTTACTTTTTAAACCACTTCTGTTCTTGATATATTCTTAGACACAGAAACTCAGGGGGGGTGGTGAAGGAACTCGGGAAGGCGAGGAGTTAGAACTGCTATCCCCAGGAAGGATAGCAGTTAAACAAGTCAACCTGCCCCCAAGTAATGGGCAAGTGAGGGAACACTAGGCCCTGGCTAGCGGTCATGAAAGTTGATATAACTACCAGACTTCTTTCAGTAATACAGTTCCATGTTAGGGTCCCTCGCAGGTGAACGTGGGGAGTTATATGTTAAAACATTTGAAAAACTGGTATTATAAAATCCTTGGTTTCATATAACAGATAAGGCTCCTAAAATCATCCGACACGACTGTCTTAATCAAATAATTTGAAATACAACAAAGGAACTAGCTTTTAAAAAGAGCCTTTTACGAATCCCTTCTATAAAATAGAAATCTTTTGTACCCCAATTACTTCTCTTAGAGTGTTTGCCTTTAAAAATCAGATTTTATAAGCCAAATTCTCCTAAAGTTGGGCACTCCTATACTTAGCATCAATATTGAAATAATGTTAGAAAAAAAAAAAACCCTCATATTTACATTGCACTCACTTTGAATCTCCTCTTCCCAATAAGCACTGCCCTCTATAGCCAGGAGATCAATGCCTGAGTAGTGAGGACGCTTCTTTCTAGAACACAAATGTGGAGGCATAAAATTAAATTGGTGTTCAATTTTTCCCAACTTGTGCATCTACACGATTGCTTTTCTGCATCCATTTTTCTTCCAAACATCCCTCCCTCATACTCACCCAAGAGCTTGCCTACCAGGTAAACTGCACTCCATCTCCCCTTTCCACGGCTGAGTCCAGACTTTGCAAAATCCCCAAGGGTCAACTGGAAACAATCAATTTTCAAAATTGCTTTTCTTCACAACGTCCTTAATTCTCAAGTAGTTCTCAAAGAACAGGTAACATCAAAACCAACTTGTTTTCATATTATTTAAGAAGTTAGCAGGCAAAAGTCTAAATGCCTAATATATCAGAGAGAGAGATCAGAGAATCTAACAGGCAACACAACCAAGACTTCGTGCTTCTTTTCGTCAGCATTGTCTACCCGTGGTGTTTTGTATTTCCAGGTAGAGTACACCTGTGAACTGGTCAGGCCTCTTCCCATTTCAGAGCTAGAAACCTTGGATAGTCGGAGTTTTGCCACTAACTTAGGCAAACCCATTCCCTCTCTGGGCCCTAAATTCCTAGTTGCAAGGTACAGAACTGATGTATTGAGACAATGCCTGAAGCCCAGAGAGGTCAAGCAGTATTCTAATGTCACACAGCAAGTTAGCAACAGATAATGCAAGACTAGACCCAGATCTCCTGATTTTACTTAAATCACCTTGCCTCCCACTCAACGCAGGTAAAGATGATACAGGCAAAACACACACAGAGCCTTCTTTTCCCCCATTCTCTGACTCCGATTTCTGAGAAAAACAAAAACAAAAAAATCCCAAATATATTTTGCCCTGCGGCTCACTGCTTCAATTGTGATTTTCCTTTCTCCCTAACATCCTCCAGCAGTTTCACTGTTGCTTTTCTTCTTCACTATACAGTTTTCTCATCCCACAACACACACACACACATACACACACACACGCACAGAGGTACACACATGCACACGTATGCCACACACATTCATCCTCATTATTAACCTCTTTTCCTTTCCAACAGCAAAGAAAAGTTTAGGCCAGAAGTGAACCGATTCAAGTAGGAGAACTTTGTTCGAGTGCTAAACACGGCCATAACTCTACCCAGAAGCCAATCTGACAAAATGGAATTTGTGCTCAGAGAGAAGGACTTTTCCCCCATACTATATCATTTGTCAAGTAACATTGTCATTTCTCCCACTGCTGCATAAGCACATAAGGAAAACCCCAGATGGAATGCACGTACACAAGAGGGCGGACTTACGGTTGATAAGGGACCCTTTCTTTATTTGCATTCTAACAGGTTTTTTTTTCAAGAACAGGCTAAGCGCTAAATGTAGAAGGATAAAGGACAAAAAAGAAAATTCCTTTCCCTGTTTCTATTAACGACGTGGGATAATCAACTAGTACTCTTGGATCTTATCCAGAAACCATTCTTGTCACCATTCGAATACGTGAAGCATGAAGCTAGTCCCCAGCATGGGATCCTATTAAATTATTTCCCTTCGAACACGAGGCTTCCCCTCTCCCAGAACACCTTCCAGCCACCTTAACTAATGGCTGTTCTCCAGACACAGTACATATTTTAAGGTTTCCATGCTGTTCTTTCTACCTGGGACCCCCTGCCTCTCTACTCCTCTGGCAAACTCAGACTCGTCCTTTGCGCAAAACCTAATCAACAGCACTTCGCTCGTGGTAATGGTTCGCTCCCTGGACTTCTGCCTCCTTCAACGAAAGGTGTAACCCCTGTAGCCTCCACGCGGAGCACAGCATCTGCCATGTAATAGATGTTCAATTATTATTTGTCGAGTTAAAAGGAGAAATGTCTTCTAAAATACATTTGCTAAAAAAAAAATAAATAAATAAATAATAAATAAATAATAAATAATAAATAAAATAAAATACATTTGCTTACGCTGTAACTTTTACTGGCTACTGCCCTCCAAGGGTCAACGTGGTCAGAGAGGAAGGGAGAGCCCGAGGACCTCTCAGTGTCAAATGCACTAGAGGAGAGCAGCAAAGCCTCCACACCACCCACGGATCCTGTGAGGTGTCTGTGTTTTGCTCAAGGGTATCAGTGGCGGGGTGCCTGGAGCTCTCGGTCCCCTGGGACTTACTTACACCCCTGACCTTGCATGCTCCCTACTCTCTGAGAACTCTGGGTCAAAGATGCCTTCCCATTATCCACAGACCCTAAGGAAGACCAGAATTCTGCCTCAACTCTTTACCCTCCCTGGGCCACCTGGCTTCCCTGAAATTTAGACTTCATTCATGCCTTAGGACCACGGTATATATCTTTTCCAGGACCAGTTTTCACTAGCTGATGCTCAATGGCAAATTTAATAGTATTTTCCTGCTCCAATCTCTTACCCTTTGGCTATTCTGTGCCTATGAGAATCAATCTATAAAGCTTTAATAGCAGAAATAAAGCTTTATGCTGACCATTTTCCTCAGACCACAACAATAGCTCCCTTCAAACTACCTAAATATGCACTACACATATGGGTAAAAGATCACAAATGTGGTCTACTGGACCCCAGAATTCAGGAAAATGTAGTAACTCATGTAGGTTCACAGTTTCCAAACACTGGGTCTAATTCCATACGCTGAGTTGGGGATTTTAGAAAACTGTGAGTCCCAAATCTTGGTGACATTTGCCTTTTCTGGTGCCAGTATTCTGAACAGGGTAATCTCTTCTCGGACTCTGCCTGCCCACATCTGGAGTCAGCTCTGCTAAGACTTGGCCATGTGGGTAAGGTAAGCCAGGGCAATGGGGCTTTGTTCTTTAGCAAAATAGAATTATCTTCCAATTCTGCTGGAAGAAACCTAGACGCTAATGATTTAATGCTGTTAAAAGTGCAGAGAGCATCTGAGACAAAAGTGCAAACCAGACTGTGAAAGGTTATATGTGTAAAAATACAATGTATGTATTTTTTAAGGATGACGGTGAGAAATTTCAAGTTTGGCAGAGTTGATTCTAGACCCCATTTAGAATGGATGATTTTTTTATGTGATTTTTTATGAAGACTGCAGGTGACATGCAATCCAAAACCAAAAAAAAAAAAAAAAAAAAAAAAGCAGTTCTGAATATAAACCCCCCGGAACATAAAGTTAGCATGATCTGATGCCCACAGAATGGAGTCTGCAGGAGGTTGTCTCCCAGAAATGCAGACCCCACCCCCATATGCTCAGAACTTTGCAGTTAACCAGTCCTGACTTATCCAAACGACAATTTAGATTGTCATCATTCAAGCATTTGGAATCCACTCATTCATGCAAGTATACATCAGGTACCAAAAAGTCAAGTTCGTGAACCCTAAAGATAAAACACAGCCTTCTTTCTGTAACATGGGTCCTTGTGTTGTTTTCTTCCTTGGTGGTGGAATAGGAGACTAGTCCCCCTAGTGTCCTGCCACTGTAGGTGGCTGAAGGTTGGAGACACTTCGACATTCTGCATCCACATTCAATAAAGCACAGCTCAGGAACCCGGACCCCCAAGGAAACCTTCAGATCCCCTCCCCTCCCCCAAAACAAGATGGAAGCTCTCTGGGACCTAGGAGGAGACCAGAAAACCTGACCTTTCATTTCCATGGCCCGTACAGTTCTGGTTTAAAAGCCAATGTGATCTGCATTACCTCACATCAAAAAGTTAACCCACTAGCCAACCCACTTCACTTCGTGAAGGAAAAGGACCCACACCTATCAGTGGACGATTGCCCACTCCACAGTGATCCAACATTTGCTTTGAAAGCCTCCCTATCCTACCAGGCCGGTTTGTTTCCTGTCCTTGCTGCTACCTGAAAACCCACTAACATCTAAATCTTGACACCTTCTGCCTCTCTGCTCCAATTAGTTTTCTTCCTGGTATGGAATTAACAGGGCCAGGCTCGATAAATGTGTGTTCTCCTCAAACAATTTTCACTGAAGTAAAACACTCTTGAAATATAAAGGTACACTAAGATGTGTGAAGCCTTAAAGCCAGGGTTTTTTGTTGTTTTTTTTTTTTTTTAATCCCCAGTGAGGACTCATGCCTGTGAGTAATTCATTCATGTCACCCATTTGTGAGAGAGGCAAAAAGAAAACACCACTTATTCCTTTCCTAATTTAGAACCTTCCTTTGTCTTAAGTCTACCAAAGCTGACTCCTAGGGAGGGAAGACAAGGGAGGTAAGGAGAAAAATGAGCCTGAAGTGACTGATCCACAGAGTGAAGAACCACTTTGGATTTCCACCTGTGTCAGAGAGGGACCGACCTGCATTTAGGGGAGATGACGGCCCCACCTGCTGCCTCACCTCATTTCCCCCCCAAGAAGAAAGCAGAAGCCTGAGCGCTCTCTTGGGGAACTTACATAAGACCCTGTAAAACTTCCTGTGACATTCACGGAAAATATAAGCTGCTATTTTGCTCCCTCAGGAGATCATTTTAATGGACTGAGTGACAAAATTCACGGATTCGGAGTTCAACAGAAACCTGCTCAACCTAGGTACATCAGCTCAGGGACGAGAAAAATCCATCCCCATTAAACAGGGTCACCCGGGGGGATGGAGTCAATGTAGGAGAGACAATCTGTTCCCTCCTAAGTGACCCATTTAAAATCAGATTGTTCCAGGGAAATCTCATAGGTTTAATAAATTTCAAACTGGCAAGGATAGCCTTGTAGGACTGAGGTTCCTTAAAAAGAAAAATGCTAAAGAAGGTAATAAAGCAATAAACAAAATAACTTAAGGATGCACGAACTTCGGAGTCAGCCACTGCACCCTTCAGCAACGAATGCCTGGATCGCTCTACAGGGATCACTCCTCCTAAGCAGCTTCGTCTAACAGGACGGCCACTCTGCTTAGGTTTCCTCCCCACAGACAGCGCTGCCACCCACACACTCTGTCCTATTGAGGAACTAGAAAGCTCTGGCCGCTCACCCTAAATTGCCTGGACTCCCCACCACAAGGAGCAAAGAAAAGTTCTTCACAGCATTACGCTACGAAAGGCAGGTGAGGATCACCCAAGACGGAGGGCGGAAAAACACAGCAGGTCCCCCAAAGCACAGGTGCCCATAACTAACAAACCGCTGGGACTTGGGGGATGGGGGGATGCGAGATGCAGGCACATCACCTCCCGGTGTTGACGGGAAACTCGTCCTTGCTTGCCCGGGGTTAGCAGCCTATGTGCCTAGGAGCGGGGAAGTCCCTGAGAAGGGTCCTGGGGACATCAGAGACTTGTGGTCTTCCACCTCCGGCCTGTCCAGGGCTCCTGACTCAGGAGCTGAGGCTGTGCCCTCACCGGGGGTACCAGCTACAGGTTCGGAGAACTTGTCCGGGCCGCTCACCAGGGCGCCCCCCGCGGGGGCTCTCAAGCACCCCCGGGCTCTTACCTTGGCCGTGACTGCCGCCAAACACAGGGAGACCGCGGAAGAGCTGGGTGGCGCGGCGGCGGCGCCGCCTACAAGGCGCAGGAGGTCTGGGTCGGGGTCCCAAAAGGCGCTGCCCTCGTTCAAGCGGCGGTGCCAAGCGCAGACTTCGGGGCGGCCCCCGGCTCCAAACGCTGCGGGGAGAGTCCAGGCCGCCCGAGCTGAGCACTGTCCCCTCTTCCTCTCCCGCCGGCGCCGCTGCCTGGAGCTGCTCCCTGCCCCAAGGACTCTTCCGAGCCGGAGGTGCCCCGCATGGGCAGGGGCCTGCGTCCGCCACAGGCTGGGTCCGGGAAGGGGGCGCTGAGGAGAGACGCGGGGCGGCCGCTGGGGCCGGCTCCACCTCCCGCGCTCCCCGCCGCTTCGCCCCTTCAGGGCAGGGCCTGCCCGCTCCTGGCCCCGCGAGGCGAGAGCGGCCGCGCCCCCGGCTTCGGGCGCCCGGGCTCCGCTCCGCCGCGGGGCAGCGGCGATCCGACCCGGCCGGACGCCGAGCGCGGCGGTAGAGAGGCTGCAGCCGGCCGCGGCGCCCCCTCCCCCCGGGCCTGCGCCGCCCGCCCGCCCGCGGCTCCGCGGGAAGGAGGCGCTGGAGAGGGCCTCGCCCCGGCTTGGGGCGCGGGGCCGGGGGCGCGGGGGCCGGGGGAGGCGCCCCGGGAAGGTCACCGGAGCGGAGGCGGGGCGCAGAGCGGTGGGTGCGGGGAGCCGAGGCGGGCGGCCCCGCTGCCTCCGGGAGCGCTCGCCGGCCTCAGCCGCCGCCGCCTCCGAGACGCGCCGGCTTTCACAATCGCCCGGCGCTCGGAGCTGGGCGGCTGCTGCAGCCGCCGCCGGCAGCCGGGCGCCGCTGGCCGAAGCCGGCGCGCGATCCCCGCCTCCCGCGCCCGGCCAGGCGGGGGCCGCCGCGCGGGGGCCGGCGAGGGGGGAGCGGGCGGGCGCTGGGGTCCGGGCTCCGGGCTGGCCCCGCCGCCGCGTGCCCAGAGCCGGGCTCGCTCAGCAGCTGCAGTGACTGTGTGTCTGTGTCATGTCTGTGCAGCTGGGGGGGACCGCGAGCCCGGGCCGGGCTCTGGGCGGGGCGGGGCCAGCGCGCGCCTCGGTGCCCGCCCCCACCCCGTGACGGCGCGGCCGACCAATGGCAGGCGCCGCAGCCGCACGGACTTAGAGGCCTCCCCCGCCTGGGCTCCGCCTCCTAGAGCGAGGCTCCTCCCTTCTACTTCTCCGGCTCGCTCGCACGCGGGTGGAAGCAACACCCGGAGCCGGGATCCCGGCTGGGGTCCCGATGAAAGGGTGCAAGCTGGGAGCTCCCCGCCCTTCTCCCCCCACCCTGGCCGCTCCCGGCCGCCTCGGGCTTGGCCAGCCTAGCGAAAAGAGGGGGAAGGGAAGAGGGACGGGTCCGCAGCTGCCGCTGTCAAGACGCCGGTAGGCTCGCAGGGCCTTGCAGCCTGTCCACTCCCCCATGTACAAAACCGCCGTCGTGGGAAGTAGGAAGTTTCCCCGCCTCCACTTCTACTCGGGTCGCCGCTTCTCTCAGAGGTGGGCAGGGTACGGGGCAGCCTGAGGCTGCGAGGAGCCACGACGAAGGGCTTTGACAGCATTATTTGCAGCCCTGTATCCAAGAATCCGGTCCAAGGCTCCCTGTTCTTTCGGGAAAACTGCATTTCTTTTCCACCCCCCTCTCCGCCCTGCACACACACACACCCATGCACGCACAACACGCCCCTCCCCGTTCTGATTTCATTCTTGCTCTTCTTCCTGGCACAAGAGCCCCGCGCGCGACATCCCATTGAATGGACTTCCAGCCTCCCAGCCCTAAAGCCGAGAGTGAGGAGCCAAGAGTCCTCCGAAGCTATGAAGCTACCGAAGGAGTGGGTGAAATCGGCTGGGCAAAGGGGGCGGGGGTGCGACAGTGGAATGGAAGGAGGAGGCCTGGAGAGAAAAACCCAAAGGAGGGGAGTACAGGCCGGGAGAGGAGGAGGACGCAGAAGGATGGGCAACTCTGACTGGGAGACCGGAGCTCCGGCGCGCGATCCAGTTCCCGGGTTTTTCCTCAGCTCGTCCCAGGGCTTCTGGGGTCCCCTTCCACCCCCCGGGTCCCGACCCCGCCGGGGCCGGATCCCAGCCTCGCCTCCTCGCGCCTCTCACCCTCGGCCCTAGGGCTTAGATGAGGCAATGGGAAGCCCACCTTACTCTTGGAAGGGGCCGGGAAACGATGCAAAAGCAGAAAGTGCAAGGCGGGGACGGGGGAGCGGGGGGTGCATAAGGAAAGGGCGCCGAGCTGGGGCTGTGGTACCGACCACACTCCCCAGAGGTCAGGCTGGAGGCCCAAGGGTTTCGGAGGTTTGGTCCCATACTCCGCTCGGGACCTGGCTCCCGCCGAGTAACCCGCTCTTCGCCTTCAGCTCGACCCAGCCGGGACCCTTCCGCCATGCCCTCCCTTCCCTCCAGCCTTTAGGCAAAGACCCACTGCCCCAGTGCCCACCCCGCCTCCGCACCCCTCATGCACCACCACCGGCTCTTCCCCAGCTCTAGAGCGCTGTTTACCTAATCTCAGCGGCAGACCGAGCAGAGGAGAATGCAAAAAGAAGGTAGCGGCTACACGCGGCGTCCCCGGCGAAGAAGTAAAAAACGTTTGCCCTGGAGCTTCAGGATAAGTTCATTGTGAAGCTGGGGTCCTGCTGCATTATCTCCGCGGAGATGAGAATCACCCTTCACGTTTGCAGGGATGGAGATCGTATCTGGTTTTGATGTCACTACCGTGTGGGAGAAGAACGTTATATGATAAAATATTATCTAATATCCTAGAGACCATTAAGTGTCAAAGTTTAATGCCAATCCTTTTAGCTCGAACGCTGCTCGGTTCTCCCTCTGACGTGCAGCTCTGCTCTAGAACGCGCTGAAAACAAGGGGATCATTTTTATTTTTTGCGGGTCGACCGTCCTTCCTACTCTTCCTCCTCCCCTACTCCAACCCCCGCTCTGGAACCGGATAAAGTTAAGGCAAGAATCTGGGCTTGCTTTTTATTCATTGCTTTGCTTCACTCCATTAGGGATGTAAAATGCATTATTACAATACACTAGCATATTAATACTGGTAACGTGACTGAGGAAGGGGAGGGAGACCTGAAATTTACAAGCCAAGGAGAAATAATGGAATCATATCAAAAACTAAACTAGAAGATAAGCGTGTAGTAAAGAAACATCTCCATTATAATTACCTATGTGTAGTGCATTGTCTGGATTGGATTTTAGAAAGAAAAATATGACCATTGAGAGGGAGCAATATTCACTGTGGTCAATAAGATACATTGAAGACATATTTCATTATTAGAGGATCTCACAAAAATTACTTGCATCAGTCAAAAGTCACCCTAAATGCATAAAGCTTTGCACTATCAGTTCAGTACTGCAATGTTTTTAACTCAGTTGCATATCTAATGTTCTAAATGATAGGAATGTTGTCAGAGTGAACTATTCCACAAACGGAGTCCTTCCTAGTTAATATCATGTGAAGTCCCACATAAAAAGAATCCCTTTGCCCCATCAATGGGATGGATAGGTGTGTATGTGTGTGCAAGTGTGTGTGTGTGTGTGTGTGTGTGTGTGTGTGTAAAGCCTATGGTAAGATGTACTTACCTATGAATTATAGCCCTCTGACACAAACCAGGATATAAATGTCTTAAAAGGATTTCAGCTATGACATAATATAGTATGAAGAATGCAGAATAAAATATGTAAGGTGATATATCTGTTATTTCTAAAGATTGTGCACTGCTTTTGCTAAGAACTGAGAAGTGAAAAAATATTGAGCCCTCTAAACCAACCGTTATCTATTTCTCCCCACACAGGTATTGCACCTGTCACAGGAGAAATTCAGAAAGGTCTTTTTTTTTTTTTTTTTTTAATCAGGGTCAAGGAGACCTAATCCTAAAAACAAAAAAACTGTCTTAAAATAGCCACTAGGGGGCCCTAAAGGCATCTCAAAGAGGAAGCCGGGGAAACCTGCTATCACCACTGGTTTTCCCTGTCTCATTATCTGTGAACCTCAAGAAACTGGAATGGAATAAGAATATTTTGCAAATACTGGAGGCAGATTGGGTTTTACGTTTTAAAAGACCAGAGTTCCCTCCCCGATAAAATAAAATAAAATAAATTTTTTAATTAGAAAATAAGACCTGAGTCCCGTTTTCCCAATTCTAGTCTTGCCTCCAAAAAATCATAATAATAATAATAATAATAATAAAGAATATTGCACTTACCCAGAAGAAAGTGGCCTGATACTCTTACCATCTTAAAGTCAACCCAATTACTTTTACTGTTCCAAATAGAACCTCCTTTCTAAGATTTCAGAGCTGTTTTCTGAATGTTTTGAATGTTGTTCAAGTGCTGGGTAGGCAAGGCAATGAATCCTCACAGTGATAAGAGCAGGGCGCCTGCCAGCCCACTTATGGGAAGTCAAGTCCGCCATGGAGAATCAGCACTAGAGCAGGGTCTGGGGGGCCTGGTGGGCCAAGTAATAATTTTTGTTGCTGGGTTCTGGTGAAATGGTGGTGGGAGGAAGGAATGGTTTTGGGAAAGGGTTATAGCAGCTGAGGTAGAGGGGCAGGGTGTGGGAGGATTGGGGGAATTATTGTGAGGGACACTTAACAGCCAGGATAGAAGGAGTTCAATACTTTAAATAGTAATGATATATTTGTCAAAACAACTGAACATCAGGCCTGATCATACGTAAAGTTGCTCAAATTGTTCTGCAGACTTCAATATCTAGCAACCAAATGTTCAAGGTTTCCGAAGACTTCGTAGGCACATAATATTTCTCCCACATATTATCAGTAAATAAGGTTATGATGTCCTCCTAAGTGTCAAGAATGAAACAGCACTCAGGTTGCACAGATGGAGAGCCAGCTAGTTACCCTTCAACCGATGCTGGAGAACTATCTGCAAAAGATGTTCTATCCAGACGCCTTTCAAGTGAAAATGTAAGTGCGTGGTGTGAAACATTCCTCTGTCATTCAGGCCAATCCCCAGAAGACGTTTCTGAGCAAAATAAAATGCCTCCATCAGATCTAAGCAGGAAACAAGCCACTTGCTAGCTGAAGAATTAAAGAACATTGCAAAAGCCACCGAATTAACACTAATGGAAGTGTGATTTGAACATAATTTAACTAAAAACAAAGCAAGTCTGGAATTGAGACGTGAGATGGGGGAATGAGGATAAAGTCTTTCTTAGCGGAATGAAACATAGTTTATGTTCCCATTGTCATGTTCATAAGCAGGCAACATACAGGTATTCTAAAATAGCATTATTAACTTCCGGAAGACTTACCACCGCAAACCTCAGAGCCAGCTAATTAGAACAAATTTGGCTCTAGATAGAGAATCTCACTGTTTTTAGAAGAAAAGTTTTATTCACTTCTTGGGTGTGAAAGTCCATCAGAGTAAAAACCTTGTCGGGCATATAGCTCCCTGATCACCTTCTGATAAAGTGCTTAACTGAGAAGGCCTTGTGAAGGCAGAAAGGGAAAATCAGGGCTGAAGAGGTCAATTTAAAAGTCAGAGTGAACTGTTATCCTGAGGTTCTGGCTTCTAGGAAGAAAAGGAGACCTCAAGTTACTGGGCCAGAAGACCCAAGACAAAAAAGGGAAAAAAATTCATACACACACACACACACACACACATATATATATTCAAACATTGGTAAAAGCGTCAAAGTATTGAAATAAAAAATTATGAAATATACTTTTTTTGAGCTTTTAGACAAGAAACAAAAACAAAACCCTATTTAAATGGCAGTCACCGTCGTGTGGCTAAATTTTCTCAGTTCTTCTTTCCCACCCCCATCTAAGAGACCCTTGGAGCAAGACATCTCAAACATCAGTGTGCACATCTGTCACCTGGGATTCTTCTTAAAATGCAGATACTGATTTGGCAGGCCTGGGGCAGAGTGTGAGACTCTGCTTTTCTAACAAATTCCTGTCCAAGGACCACACTTTGAATAACCAGGATGTAAAGGACATTTGTCAGTAATCAACAATATCCTATTCTCTCATTCCTATTCCTGAGAGTATGATGCTAGTAGGGTTTCCCAGAAAGTAAACATTGAGATAAAGATTTGGGAGCAAGAAGCTTATTTCGAACTTGATTCCAAGAAGCACAGTGAAGATGTGAGGGAATGAAACGAGAAAGGGCAGGAAGCCAATAAGGGTAAATTAGTAAGTGGTCAATAGGTGCTTAGTTGTGATAAGGACACTCAGAGAATGTGTAGAATAGCATTGTCCAAAAGACTTGTGTGATGGAAATGGTATATATTTGCACTGCCCAATATCGTAGCCACTAGTGGCTATTGCTTACTTGAAATGAAGCTGGTCTAATTTAGGAAATGAATTTTTAATTTTGTCTAATGTTAATTGATTTAAATGTAAATAGCCGCACGTGGCTTTTAGCTACCGTGTTGGACAGCAGAGATGTAGAACATAACTCGGGCCTGTTCCAGTAAGGGTAAGAAAACCTGGAGAAGTAATTATCCACCAAATCCCTTTATCTGTTGAGCATCGCTCCTGGCAGTTGGTTGGTTCCAGCCTTCGACCATGCTCCTATGACCACAGGATATCGGTTAGCAGAGAGGTGCAGGTGCTTAAGATAGGAAACCTTCATCGTATATGGAAACTGTCCATCAAAGATGGAGGTGATCACCCAGGTGGGCTGAGGGGATATGAGCAAGGCCCTGACATTGGCTAAAAGAATCCAGATGCTATTTTGGAACTGACCTATCCCCAGTTCCAAGAGCAGACATGAAGGGCATAAGCTAATCAATGCATTCCATATCCTGATCACCATCATTGGCTCAAGGCTGAGTAGACAGTCCAGGCTAGTACAATCAAGTTGACTCTTAGGACTCTTATTTGGGAGACTGGACTCCTAAGTGTTCTGTCACCTCTAGCCTGTGAGGTCTACTGATACAAACTTTAGGATAACTGCAGCCATTTCGCTGCCACGACACATAAAAGTGACACTGAGAACAGCAGTGCACACAGAAGAGAAAAGATCAATCTATATCAATTAGGATTGCTTGGGGCTGTAAGTAACAAAATATCCAGGTAATAAGACTTTAAACAATAATCTCCCATGATGAGAAATCTCAAAGTAGACAGGTCCATGTTTGATACAGCAGCTCCATGATTTCATCAAGGACCTAAGATCTTTCTCTCTAGTCTGCCATTCTGCCATCCTCCGGGTTGGCTTTATGTGTTGCCTCATGGTCACAGAATGGCTGTAGTTGCTCTCAACATCATGTTTTCAAGCCAGCATCCAAAGTAATAAGAAAAAGGCAAAAAATATTTTGTCTTTTATTAGATTTCTCCCTTAGGATTGACTTGGCCTAGTCATGATTCCCCTTCTGGAGATGGAACACTGTTGGGTTTGTTAGCAAAGAAGGGGAAAAAGTGACTCTTGGGTACCAACTAACAGGGCCTTCTCTAGGACCCCTGATGACACCAAATAGGAGCAACCCTGGAACATATCCTATGAACTCCTCATTTACGTGAGCCAATAAGTCCACCTATTGGGTAAGTTTTTATTGTGTTTTCTCTTACTTGCATCCAAAAACATCCTAACCAATATAGGGGAAAAGACCTGCTGCCCAAAGACTCAGACTTAGCAATTCTCATCCTTCCTATTCCTGAATGTGACAACAGCTGATCCTACAAGGGTACAAGGAGCTCCCTCTCCTCCAGAGTGAAATTTCTTTTGGAAATCATTTGCTATTTGATGCTTGGTGTGAACAGACCTAGAACCTGCAGGTCCCACTGTCCCCACCATCTGTCACATGTGGTCGATCTGCCCACCTACAGCTTCCCTTTGCACAAGGATCTATTTATCATTCCAACCTCTTGCAGAGTCTGGAGTGAAGACCCAGCCTGTTAGGCTAGCTCTCTCACCATCTTTGCACCTACCCCATAGTTTCCGCCAGTGTTTTTAACAGGGAAACTAGAGCCCGCCTCTAGAACCTTTGCTTTGACCTTGACAGATCTACATTCCGGCAAGAACCTGACTTGAAAACTGACGATGGCTGAAAGTTCCTGTGAGCCCCATTCTCCCCCATGACAATTGGACCTTTGGCTTTTATTTCTGTAAGTTTGGGCTGGAGTATGCGGTAGTCGCAGAACCGGTGGGTTTGAATTGATGATCTCTTTGTGGACGGGGCAAATCATGGTGACCTAGTTGAACTCCCAAACCCAGGGCTCAGATGGGTCTCATGGCTGACTAGGGCACACCTGCAGGCCAGGCAAGAGCTGTTTCTGTTAGTGTTTTACCCAGTCCTCCTGGAAAGTCAAGGATTTCTCATCTTAAAACCATAGTTTTAAAAACTACTTGTTTAAGAAGATTAAAAAGCATAATCTGAGTATTTAGAATCATGTGTCCCATGGTTTATTGGGTAAAAATTGGGTATTGCTTCTATGCACACAGTACTACTCCGCTGTGCGCTCTATGGGGCGGGCATAGTGGGAAAAGCAAGCAGGACCATGGATGTGTTCCTATGTTTGAGAACCTCCAAATCCAATTCAGGGGACAAAGCATTTACTTTGAAGGGCCAAATGACTTTGCAAAAATGAGATAAATCCAAAGAGTTGTCCTTGAGTATTCTTGAAAGCTACAGTAAGGACAAGCAGTGCTATGAATCTGGATGAGCCAAATCACCACACTCTGTCTGGCCGCTGGAAGACTTCTAAAAGCAGGAGGTTCTTGCTGGACATTGAAGGCAGGCAAGGTTCGACCATCCATAAAGGGAAGGAGTTTCAAGTTTTGAGAAACAATGAAGATGTTAAATAGAAGGTGTGATGGGTTAAACTGATGCAATTATTTGAGGGATCAGAGACTGGAAAGCTAATTTGGGTCTAGAACTTATTTGACAAATAGTGTCTGAATCCTTGCTGTGTGTCAGTTACCATGCTGACCACTGAGGATTTTAATAAAAATAAAGACAAGTCTTACTCTTTTAGTGGCTCATAGCCAAGTAGACAGAGGAAAGAAAAGTATTAAAAGGTGATGGGTTAAATTATTAACTTCGATTTATTTCATCCACTGTTTATCCTCAGTCACCACCTTGTTCATCCTACCCTCGGAGCAACCTTCAAATGCTTTATCCAAACTGTTACTTGCTACCTTAGTTTAGACCTTTAACTTTCACCTGGAATATTGCAAAACCCACCCAACTATCTTCAACTTCCTTAAACTAGCTTTTCCCCATCCCTACATGCTAACCAAATTACCATCACAAAGTAAATCTGAGCATATTTCTTACATACATTTACTTCTGTCTTATTTATTCTAGTTCGTTCCCCCAAAATATCTATGATTCTAGTTTGACTCCCCTCTGTGGGGATCTGGGATACTAGCCCCAGACTGGGGTTTAGGGAGTATCCACAAGCTCCACTGACTCCAAGGGAAAACCCTAAGTCCAGAGCATCTCTTGAAATTCTCAAATGAAGTATCAATCCTGAAGTATCAATCAGTTTCAGTAGAGAGGAAGAAACCAGGGACAATGCAAAAGATTTGAATAATGCTTTACCATGGATTTGCGATCCACTTAGCACTATTCAAAACACTTCTGTGCATTAGCTCATTTAGTTATACTAAACCTTCTAAGGTAATTACTGTTATTATCATCCTTGTGACCATGTTGCTGATGAGATAATGAGGACAGAAAGAAATCAGGTAACTTACAAAGTTCACACAATAACAGTAGGACTGGATTCCAGACACAGGCAGTTTATTTCTAGAGTCTGAGCTCTTAACCACCACACCATATTGCATCTGCAAAGTGTGAGCACTAGGATAAATTAAGGAGGTCATAGCATAGGCTAAGAGATGAACATGGGGACACATCTCCGAGCCACTAGAACAAAGCTGCAAGGGCTTTTTAAAGGTTGCTCATAACCATGGCTAAGGGCTGGGGAGGGAGTGGACAAAGATGTATGTTAGCTTCCTATATTTGTCTGTGTATATCATCTAATAGCGATGCCATCCACCCTCTCATGGTTTTTAACCCCTGATTATTTATATATGCCTTCTGAGAAGGCTACCCTGCTTCGTCTTCCCTGGCATTGACCCACATTTCCATATGCTCAGTTCTGCTCTCTGCTGCCTCACTGTAGATTTTAATTTTTCTATTTGTACTTCATTTTTTGTTCTCCTTACACTGTTATTTATATCACCTGTCTCCCTTTTAATTTCATTTTCTTTGTCTCGACATCTTGGCCTTTCTGCTCTAGTTTTATAGATGTTAAGCAGATTCTAAAGCACTACTTTATTTCCTATAGTAAATCATTTTGAGAGAATCCTTCTCTCCTTGGGTCTGTAGGACGTTCTTCCCCTTCTCCAATTCTGCAGGGTTTCTCACTGGCTTCCTATGGTGGTTGTTTCCGGCTCATTTATCCTCAAATAAGAACAAATCCATCCAGCCCGTGTTTACCAATACAGTGGTGGTGGATTTCCCTTAGCTCAATTCTCAGAAGGGTACTTTTGAGCTGTTTTCCAGACCCACAGCTGGACAGAGATTGGAGCACACAAACAATTTCTGACCCAATGTCTCCCTGCCCCGCCCACCCCACAGCCAACTTGGGTCTTACATGGCTTGCTCATTTGAGGATGAATCTTCTCTCTCCCTGCCGCCTGGCTCTCTGATACTCAAAACTAGCATCCCCAGTTCTTCCCCTCACTGAGCTCCCCTATCCTGCTTTGCCTGTGAGGACTCCAGCTTCCAGACTCTGGTTACCTGAGACCTAGTGCTTCTCAATCAGAAGGCAGGGAGGTTGGGGGGGCGGGATTGTGCTGAAGGATCTACCCCTGCCTTTTCAAGCTCTTGCTGCTACTATTGGCCCAATGAAGGTGGCCCACGACTGAGGTTCTTCATCCTCACCAGCAGCCATGTGGTTGGTATAAATAATAACTCAATTGAAAACAGGCCCGCTTTGCCATGTTCTGGTGTTGTATAAAGTTGCAAAAGGCAATGTATGATCAGCCAAAGCTTTTTCATGCTCATGAGAGATGATCACAACTTACTGTTTTCCCAGGTCTGGTTATAGGGCCTTTGTTTATGAGCATCAACTTCTGAAGGATTTCTTAAATGTTAGAATTTCAGTGAAAAATATATACTTTGGTTTCCCGGTGGGAGCCGGCTGTGGTAAAGTGAGAGTGGGACATTCGGATACTGCTTCTCCTGGGAACAACTGTCCACTTCAACTGAGCATAAGAAAATAGTCTTGCTGGGCAGATTAGCCAAACCAAAGCCAGCCAGATTAACCTAACCAAATTGTTGCTTTGGACTCAGGTTCCCACAGATACTAATGTAGTTATGAGTTAACACTTGCCTGCCCAACATACGTAAACAACATGCTGAAAGCTGGTGGAAAACGTCTCCAGTAGAGATGTTTTAGTTTATTCTAACAGTCATGTATTTAATCGGGACTTTTTGAGAGCCTGCTCTTCTAGCCTGATGGCAAAAGTGAGCAGAATAGATATATCCCTTCTCTCATGGAGGCTATGATCTAGTTGGAGAGACAAACATTAAGCAGAAAAACACAAACACATACATAATTGTTAATTGAGGAAATGTTACAGAGTCCGCGGAGGAGGCTCGGTGGGAAAAGGACCAAATCCAGAGTTCTGGTTGGCCTTTCCAAGGAAGGGACATTTAGGAGGATCTGAAGTAGGAGTAATTCAGGCAATAAGTGAGGACAGAGAGTATTCCTGGTTAAAAAAAGGAAAAAAAAAAAAAGTATTCCAGGTAGAGGGAATGGCATGTGCAAAGCAATGAGGTAGGAACACTCGGCATGCTTAAGGGACTGAAAGAAGGCCGGCCAGTGTGGCTACGCGTTGGTGAGCAGCAAGGGCAGTCTTGAAGAAAGAATAGGACACGAACAGCTATTGAGGGCATTTAAGAGAATGAACAGAAATCAACAAATGGAGTAGCAGTGTGGTCTTTGAGTTTAGCATGAATGAGTGCTGATCCAACTCAACACCGTCCTGGGATTTTCTCCAACAATATTCTATCACTCTGTCTTCCAGTTTTGCCCGTTAAAGAGATGCAGGGTAACCCAGCTTTACCCTTTGTGATGGTCCGCCTGGTCCCTTAACCTCTGCATTCTGTAATCCATGCTAGAAGGCTCCTTAATCTTCATATGTAGCCTGTTCTTCAACCATATTCTGAAAACACCTGGTCCTAAGCAGGGAGATTATTTGGAAACTGTTGATATTTCTTTGACTCTATATTGAGCAGGTTTGCAATATTCCATCTCAGCCCATCACCTTCCATCCCCTTCCCCAGTGGTAATGTAGTGGCCTTTCAATAATTGTGGCTTTGCTGGGATCACCTCCAATCAGATGATTGGCTCTAGCTTCCATTTTAAGGAACTCATATCCCTTCCACCTTACCTCTAGACTAAAAGCCATGATCTTATTTTATAAACCACTGGGCCTTTTTTTGTTCAAAGCATCCAACTGCCCTCTTCATTCCGGAAAACCTCAACTGTTACACCAATAGCATTTACATAAGACATCTTTAATCCTTCCAATATAACCTCTGGAAGTGTTTCTTAGAATTAAAACTTGATCTCTTCTGGTAGCACTTGAAACTAATTTCCTGTTGGGTAGACCTTGGGAGGAACCAGACAATTTGGTCACAGCTCTCTTCGTGGAGACAATATTCAAGTTACAAAGAATAATTAAATCACCCTATTCAGCTTTCCTTTCCCCAGACTAATTTCAATCCCTTAAACTATTTTTTTTTTTTGGTCCCACACTTAGACCTTACATATTTAAAGGGCTTTCAAGGGCATGTCTTATTATTTACCAGGGTAAAAGCTTTCCAAAAACACTAACAGCCGTAAGGACAACAATACTTTGGAAACTTTATGGCACTGAACTTTTTTTCCAGTGCTTTTTTTATACATACATTATCTTATTTTGTCCGCTTAATGACTCTGTGAATTAAGGAGGGTGGATGTTATTATCTCCCTGGGGAAAAAATAAAACAACTCAGCCTTGATTCACTCCGGTAGACTCAGGAGCAGGTTGGACGAACTTGCTCCAACCACATCACCGGCCTCCCTCCAAACCCTTAGCTGACCCGCTCCTCTGTGCAGTGCCTCTGCCTTTAACAAAGGTCACCCAAGGATAATAGCCAACACTTGTTGAGTATTTAATGTACATCAGACACTGCACTTGTGTAAGTGCTTGAGATGCATTTTCTCTGTCAACCCTCAGAACAATGGGGGTGGTTCTATAATTCCCACTTCTCAAATGACCAAAATGAAGATCAGAGAGGTTAAGGGACTTGCCCAGGATGCCGATACACTGTGCTTAAGAACAAGCCCAACAAAGCCCACCCCTTCTTGCTACGGAACTTGGTGAAGACATAGTCTGGTCACCTTCTGGAATCTTCCTATTGAATGCTCCTTTCTAGAAAATTCACAAAATGTTCTAGCAGCATCATGTGCTCTCTCTGGAGGAACGGATTTGTTGTTGACTTTTGTGTCATGTTGTTTCTACTGTTAACGAAAAGGTGTGTCACAGTGGAAAATAGGACTTAGAAAATTCTGGCTTGGAATGTTCCCTGGCCCCCAGAGCCTGATGGATTCAGAGGCAGGTCTGGCTTCACACAAGTTGCTTAATCTGAGACTTTATTTCATTTCTAAAATGGGAGTAGTAATAGCAAATTTAGGGATTATTGTGAGTGTTGGAATATTAATGCCTTTTTTTTCCTCTTTTGCTTCCCAGAGTCCAAATACCACTTATTTAAAAAAGTGAGATCTATGCCCAATGTGGGACTCAAATTCACAACCCCAGGATTAAGAGTCCCATGCTCTACTGACTGAGCCAGACAGACTCCTCAAAATATCACTTAATTGAAAGGGAAAATCCCCATTATTTTAGTCCTGGTAAGAGTGGCGTCCCGACTTTTGATGTGAAAATTGAAGAGGGCTCCATTATCAGCTAGGGATCCTGATTGCAATCAATGTTAAGTGACCCTGGATGACAAAGTAGAAGAGGGATAATTTACAGATTATTGGAGGGCTAAAGAAATGGATTTGAGATTAGAAATGATGCCAAACCCGAGCATGGGGAGCTGGTCCCATGAGGAAATTGCTATTCTGTCACTGAATTCTAGATGTGAGAGCTTGCATCCCATTATGGACTCAACTTTTTGCCTTGGCTTGAAGGCCACTTCTGCATGGGGAGCTTGACCTTGCAGCCAGCAACCCCACAAAACGTGGACACCACACAGAACCTGTTTCCTCCTGTTATCCCTACTGATGGGTGGACCTGAGGTCACATCTCTGGGCCAAGGCTGCACAGGAACCTGGAGAAATAATTTTTCTGATTTCTACTTTGGGAAGATGAGACCCATGGCGGTGGCGGAGGGATTGCTCAGAGATCACAGGGTGATCAAAGGGTACTGGACAGCTAGAAAACATTAAGAGGGATGATATTCAAATATCTATCCGAGGGCTGATATTACCTCTCCGTTCACTCCGGCAGCCAAGGCAAGAGCATGTGACTTAGGCTGAGCTAATTAAATGTTCCCATCAAGGACTTTGCAATCAGAGAGCAAAGCAGGCACCCAGTCAATTGGAGATAGCTCCTGGTGGCCATGGTAGAATTGGAAATTGGAGGCAACAGCGGTGGCTTCCCAGGGATAACAGTACCCACAGTGGCATCCTAACCACCAGATTCTTTCCAAGACATAGCCTTGATTATGGTTTACCTTCATAGCTTCCTTTAATTTCCACATTTGTTCTGAGTCTGCTTTTCCATTGTTCCATCAGTCCTGTGATGACCTTCCTTTTTTTTTTTTTAAAGATTTTATTTTTATTTATTTGACAGAGAGAGAGAGAACACAAGTAGGCAGAGAGGCAGGCAGAGAGGGAGGGGGAAGCAGGTTCCCTGCTGAACAAAGAGCCTGATTCGGGGCTCGATCCCAGGACCCTGAGATCATGACCTGAGCCGAAGGCAGAGGCTTTAACCCACTGAGCCACTCAGGTGCCTCCTGTGATAACCTTCCAATAAAATAATTTATCTAATAGTGGCAATACTTACTGGCACAGAAACAGGTACTAGTGAGCAGTTTGTGGGCAATAGGAAACCGATAGGAAAAAGGGAACAATCTGTAATTATTTCTGGACCAACTGGGGCTGTAACAATCTGTCAGATTAAGGTATATGGTAGTCTTTTTCATTTCTGGATCTAACATGTGAGGATGTTGGGGAGGACAAATTTTCTTTTATCCTTTGAGGTCTTCTAGCTGGTGTAAGAATTAAATTGACACAAGACAGATTAACAGGAGGGGGGAAAAGGTTTAATTACATGTGCACAGAGGCCCAATAATGAAATTATGACCAAGAAAAATGACCAAGGCAGGCAATTTCTATGCTTTGTAGACAAGAGACAATAAATTTATGAGGAATTGACAGGACAAAGGAAACTTACATTTGGGAGCTTCAATTAGTAAGGAATTCTAAACAGCATTTGGGCTGGGGTAGTAAATTAGTAAAAAAGTAACAAGGCTTATTTATACGGCCTCTTGGCTCTAAATTCCCTCTCTGGTAATAGGGGATATCTCTTTACCTCCTGGTACAAGGGGGTTACATTTCACTTAGGAGATTTATTTCCTGCTTTCAGGGGGACAAAGGAAGGTCAGGGTATTCTTACACTGGCTGATTCTTAAGTAATGTTTAAATTAAAATAATCAATATGCTAGAGTGGCACATTTTGGGGCAGCCTGCCCTTGGCCCCTACAGTTGGCTCCCCCACAGTATGGAGTAAGTCTCTGACACTAAATAGATATCCTAGGGGTGCCTGGGTGGCTCAGTCTGTTAAGCATCTGCCTTTGGCTCAGGTCATGATCCCAGAGTCCTGGGATTGGAGCCCTGTCCTCTGCTCCCTGCTCAGTGGGGAGTCTGCTTCTCCCTCTCCCTCTGCCCATCCCCCCTGCTTGTGCTTTCTCGCTCGCTCGCTCTCATATAAATAAAATCTTTTAAAAAATTAAAAAATCTTAAAAAAAAAAAAAAAAAAAGGAGGGGGGATATCCTACAATCCACCTCAATTCTGACACTAGATACCTGGAGACCCAGGGTCACAGGTCCACAGGTCAGGGCTCGGTCTCACAAGACTGCCCCTCCCCCACTTCAGATGCCCATCGCAAGCTGGGGTTGTTACTTGTGCTTCCAACCAACCGGCTGGAAATTAAAGGTTCCCACGACCTCCTCCTCAGGTATGATTAATTTGCTAGAGTAGCTCATGGAACGCAGAGACACGGTTCACCCACTAGTTTATTATAAAAGGATGTAACTCAGTAACAGAGGGAAGAGATACAGTGGGTGAAGTCTGGGAAAAGAGGGTGCAGTTCCATGCCCTCCTCAGGCGCACTGCTCTCCCAGCCCCTCCGGGTACCGTCACTATAAAGGTATGATTGATTAAATCATTGGCCATTGGCAAAAGATTCACCCTCCGGCCCTTCTCCCCTTCCCTGAAAGTTCCAACCCCTGAAGGTCAAGGATTCTCTGGGCAATTAGCCTCACTTTTAGGTGCCCTCCAAAAGTCACCTATTAACGTAACAAAAGACACCTTTCTCTCTCTCTCCTCACTTAGTAAATTCCCTGGGTTTGGGGAGCTCCGCGCCAGAACGGGGAGGGGGGGGTGAAGACCAAATGTATATTTCTTTTCCTATGTTAAATATCAGTCAGTCATACAGTTAAGTCAATCAGTGCGGCGCCCATTGAAGGACTAGTGAGTGCTCACCACTACGGGCCAATCAATAAACTATTTTATTGAAATAGTCTAGGATGCTTTGTTTAAATAAGAACTCCAACAGAGTCTCAAACGTTTTATTTATTAATTTTTCTAGCATCCATGCATGTAGGACAAAGAAGTATCAGAAAGTGTCCTGGTTTTGTCAAAGAAACTTCACAAGTATTTGTAGCCTTTATAAGATGCTGCTCTGTATATTATATTCAGGCAGCAAATAATTAAAGTAACAAAGACAATTGCAGCTTCTTTAGAAGTGAAAGGAAACTCCCAGCCTGCTGAAGCCACCTCAAGTCTGAGTGTTGTAAAGACTCCTTTGTTAAGAAAATATATTTGCACATACAGCATCATTGTACAAAATCCTATCTGCTTTTCTACAGCTGAAGCAAAAAGGTGAACATTTATCTCCTTCTTTTTCTTGAGATTCCTTTCATCAGAGGTTAGAAGGGCCAGTGCTTTCAAGCTAAGCAATGAAATCACATCAGTTAGCAGTGAGGGGGAAGAATTGGGGGAGGAAGCTTAAAGCTAACGCTGAGGAAGAGAAAAGGGCCACAAAGAAATGTTTAGCAACTATCATATGAACACATCAAATTTTGTTTTTACAAGAGCATGAGGGATTCGTGGACTACGGGTGGTCATGTGGAGAAACATTGACATTCTCACATGTCCCCGTTTTTGCTCAAAACTCAGAAATCAGGGACTTTGGATGAGTGCAGCTAAGTAATCTCTTATCTATTGCAGCTGAAAACCAAAAGCAAACTTTGATCCTACGGATTACCGAAGCAATGTCTGTTGAACTCACAGCATCACCAAGTGACTTTTGTATAAGGTGGGTTATTGTTAAGAGTGGGCCCCCAAGAGTGAGAAGGGGGGTATGTGAGAATTTAAGAGCACCCGGAGCTCCCAACCCTCAGTAATTCTCTCACTAAACCCCAGGAAAAGCAGCTCTCCCTCCCCAAGTTTGATGAGGCTGTTTTCCCTTGCTTGAAGGCCTAAGGGCATTCTCTTTGAAGATGGAGCCATTTCTATGCTGGGCCTCCATACCTATGAATAGTTGGGTCCCAGCAGGCTTTGAGTTGGAAGTCCAATTTAAAATTTAAGCCTTGGGGGGAAAAGATGAGCCACAAAATAATTCTGATACGGGTTTACAGGCTGGAGATGCTGAATTCGGTGTGTAAGCTCCAACAACTGGGATTAGTTCTAATCGATGGCTTGCTTGGTTGGCTGCAATGCATGAACACACACACACACACACACACACACACACACACACACACACACACAGACTAGCCCCCCAAATGGTCTTGAAGGCACAAATAAATTACTGGAACACGGCCCCAAACTCCAAGTGTACTTACCTCTTCTACTTTGCTGCTCACCTAGACCTCACGTTTATGAAATTGTTAGATTTT
This sequence comes from Procyon lotor, assembly GCA_028646535.1. Taxonomy (NCBI): domain Eukaryota; kingdom Metazoa; phylum Chordata; class Mammalia; order Carnivora; family Procyonidae; genus Procyon; species Procyon lotor. The sequence goes on from CM053611.1 coordinate 98,529,615, forward strand.
TCCAGTAGCAGAGGAGATAACAATTTGAGTTTTGGCATACCGTGGGTCTGGGTCTGCACTGTGTGCCTAAGCCAGGATTGGACCTGTTGAAAAACAGAATTTAACGGAGTACATCCGACAGTCTGATTGGCTTATTGAGCGATCCAGGAGCCCAGCCGCATGCCAAGCAGCCGGTCACGAGGATGAGACGTTCGTTCGTTCGGAGGAGGAGCTGCACAAAATGGAAGGGTTTTAGGCAGGTTTTTTTATAGGTGGAGCAAGAACACTATTAGCAAACAAAAGGGGATTGCTTCAGGCCAGGCCAGCTTTTTTTTGGAGCAAAACCCAAGGCAGGGTTTTTATCATGCAGATGACCTCAAGTAGTGCTGATCTAGAAATTTCAGGCTGACAATTAAAAGGTCACATTCCTGGGATAAGTTGAAACAGTAATTAAGTCTGGTTTGCTGGCTTGGTGGGGGTGGGGGGGGCAAATGGCTCCAATTTGAGGTTCTTTCTTTTTGAAAATAGGGCCGTGGGGGTACTCATGGGTGGGCGTGTAGGACACTGGGACCGCGCCACCATGGACATGGCTTTTGTGCAGAACATCCATAGACTATCCTCAGCTGTATAAGGGATAGTTGAATTGGTACTATTTTGGTTGCAAGTAGTCTCTTTTTTTAAATATAGGAAAAAATGTTATGAGGCTATTAGGTGCTTGAAGGAGCAGATTTCAAGGAACTCTTATCTTATCTTTTATCTTATCTTATCTATCTTATTTTATTTTGTAGCCCTGGACCTCAATAACCCTATTAAGGTCAAATTCTCCATTGTCAGGGCTCCCCCCCAACCCCCCCACCCCCGTGTTGGATATGGCCCCACCCCCAATAAGGAAACTGGTAGGAGCAGGTGGCCCCTCCTTCTGGCCCTAGAGACATAAGAATGTGACTAAGAGGGGCACCTGGGTGACTCAGTCGTTGGGTGTCTGCCTTGGGCCCAGGTCAGATCCCAGGGACCTGGGATCGAGCCCCGCTTCCGGCTCCTTGCTTGGCAGGGAGCCTGCTTCTCCCGCTACCATTCCCTCTGCTTGTGTTCCCTCTCTCGCTGTGTTTCTCTCTGTCAAATAAATAAAATCTTTAAAAAAAAAAAAAAAGAATGTGACTAAGATGTGACTACTTGATCCGGGTTGACCACTTAGAAGCTGCTGAATCCAAAGGAGGACTCACTCTGAAATATGTCCTTGTCTGCGGCCTCAGCTCCCTAGTCCCCTTTCTTTCCTGCCAGTTTCTAGTTTGTGTTTGGTTTTTTAAAAATTCATTCATTTAAGTAATCTCTAGACCCAAATGGGGCTCAAACTCATGACCCCATAATCAAGAGTCACCTGCTCTTCCTGCTGAGCCAGCCAGGCACCCCCTGCCGGTTTTTGGTTTGAGTTCACCAGTGAGGTAAGGAGGTCCTATCCAAGGACCCAGCGAGAGGTCCCCCAGGATGAGCCACAAGGGTCCTCAGCTTCCTGCAGGATCGAATTCGAATACCAGCCAAGAGGTAGTGATAGCAGAGTATATTGAATAGCATAAGTGATAGAGCACAGCAGACAGTATCTGGGAGACTCAGAAAGGAAAAGTGAGTCTCCCCCTTGCTTGAAGTTAGAGGTTTATAATCGAAAGGGGTGCAGGGTGTGTGCTCCTCGGAATCCAGGGTAGGGTCCGATCAAAGGCGAGGGTCAGGTGAACAATAGGGGTTGTCCATCAATCACCAAAGGTCGGGCATATTGCCACCAGCATTGACCGAAGTTTGTTTGAAGCTAATGTCCTAGAACACGCTCAGGATCAAGTTCTTCCTAGATATCAGGTCTATGGGGGACTAAAATGAAACTCGGAGAATGATTCACTTTCTTGCCTCCCCCTTGGAGTGGGAATATAGCTTCTTTGGTTTACTCAGATGCATAGCAGAGAAACAGCAGAGATGGAGACTTTCCAAAATGGGGTCCCTTGAGTTTCCCTGTCTCACTGGGTTTCTCGACTCTACTATAGACCACCTGAATTCCTTCCCCCAAATATCCAGGTCTGGTCATCTTACCCAGAAATGGTTTCTGTTATTTGCAGCCTAAGTAATGTAAATGCTCACCCAAGGATTTTTGGCTCACCAGATGACCAGTAAAAGGTAGTGACTATTGTCTTAGTTAACAACCTTTCCGATTTGGGCACCCGGGTGGCTCAGCCAGTTAAGCCTCTGCCTTCAGCTCTGGTCATGATCTCAGGGTCCTGGGATTGAGCCCCACATCAGGCTCTCTGCTCCGCAGGGAGCCTACTTCCCCCTCCCTCTGCCTGCCTCTCTGCCTGCTTGTGATCTCTCTCTGTCAAAGAAATAAATAAAATCTTTTAAAAAAAAACACACACACAATCTTTATGATTTAGTTAATTGAGATCAAAAGTCCTCTAAGGCTCTTTTTGTCAAGTACAATTCTGTTTAGTCCGTTCTGGAATAATCCCTTCATCTACTTAGTCATTCTGGTGATTTCTCTCTAGAAGCTTTCGTGATCCTCTCAGTGTGTGATATTAACAAAATTACATGGTCATTCTTTCTAGTGAAACCTGAGATTTCAGGACGACCCAGAAATTGCTGCTGGTATCATTGATATTTTGGCTACAGAGTTTTAGCCAGATGAAATAAACTGATCTACTTGTATGTCTAACATCTAGATAATCTACTTAAAATTTTCAAAGTCTTTAAAAAAAATTTTTAAATCATTTTCATTAAGACTCTGAAGAGTAATATGGGTTGTTGTTTTTTTAAATCACATGACATATTTTCTATGTTAAAGACCTGAGTGTAGTTACTTAATTCATTAATTTTTTGAAAACTCAGAACTGTCGTGATTGGCCTAAAAGTGTAAAAAAATCATTGTTTAAGGGAGAGATGTTAACTTAAATTATGTGAACAAAATCTGACTTAAAAACTTCGGTGATCATTCATGGAAAAATCAATATTGATCCAAGTGCCTAATCTAGTGATGAGCTCCCTAATAACACTATATAGTCTAGCTGCCAACAGACATACTACTATTATACAATACAGAACTGGGGTGCCTGGGTGGCTCAGTGGGTTAAAGCCTCTGCCTTTTGGCTCACATCATGATCTTGAGGTCCTGGGATTGAGCCCCGCATCAGGCTCTCTGCTTGACAGGGAGCCTGCTTCCCCTCTCCCTCTGCCTCCCTCTCTACCTACTTGTGATCTCTCTCTCTCTGCCAAATAAATAAATAAATAACATCTTTAAAAAAAAAAAATACAATACAGAATTGCTATGGGCAGGAAATTGAGTCATTCTTAGATTTTTTAAAGCATGATACAGATTGGCAGTTATGTCTCTAGCTCTCCAATTCTTGCCTCTGGTCCTTTCTGCATCTTGGAAAAACCTTGATTATTTATCCTGTCTCCTTTCCCATACAACCTTTTCCTACACTACTTCCTGGGGGATCAGTTAGGGAGAAGAAAAGTCAGGGCGCTTATTGTCGTGGTGATTTTGCAAGTAGAAAGAGCTAGGGGTCCTTGGGGGGGGAAGGGGGGAATAAAGAGGAGACAGGGCATTCTTGACATAAGAAAAGTCATTGGAGTCCCCCCACCCCCACCACCCTGCCATCTTGTGATGTAGCCTAATGGCACCACCTGCCTGGAGCACATTTCTTACAGAACTTCCTGTAGTTCTGTAAGAACTACAATGAAATTGTAGACGAATAGACCTAGTGGTTAATGATTTTAAGGGAACAAAAGAATGTAAGAACAAACAGCCATTATCAGAGCAGAGGATACCCTAATCACATCAGGGACAATAAATCAGCAATAAAACTCCCAGTGCTGGTTCAAAAGTAAAGATTGGCCTGACAATGCACATTTTTTAGTTATCTTTGCAGGATTTCAACCCCTTTGAGCCATCAAATAGCAGGCCAGTTGGAGCCAGTGAATCAATGACACTCACCCTTGCCAGTCTGGGTGACTTAAATCAACTGAGACCGGAACCTGTCTCCTTAAGATGACTTTTGCCCCAGCTCCATGCTGAATTCCCCATTGTATGAGCCCCTTCGTGAATATGTGTGCACCCTTAGCTTCAAACTTGTCCAGTTTTGTTCATGGAGACACTGCTTTGGGACATGTTCCTGGTGTTCTCCCTCACTCATTGCAAGTGAAACCCTTCTTTTCCTAGTCTTTGGCTTGGTTGTTGTCTTTTGGCTAGATACCCACCAAGAGGCAAACCCAGTTTTGGGTAATAGTTTCATTTGTTTGGGGTTTATTTTCATGAAAGACTTAAATATTTCACTGTCTACTTTGGGTTCCTACACCCAATTTCACTGGGGCAGGGGGAGGATGGTGCTTGAGGTATTTGAGAATTCAACTCAATTACAGCACTGTCTATCCAGAGACAACCTTAAATCTTGGAGGCGAAGGGCTCAGTCCTCCAAGATGGCCCCTCAGATGCCATTCGCAAGTCCAGGTTGTCACCTGTGCTTCTGACCAACAAGATATAGATCACAGGTCCCCATGACCTCTTCCATGTGTTTTTTCTTTAAGATTTTATTTTTATTTATTTTAGAGAAAGAGAGTGCACAGGTGGGCAGAGAGAGAATCCCAAGCCAACTCCATGCCAAGCACAGAGCCCCAAACAGGGCTCAGTCCCATGACCCCAAGATCATGACCTGAGCCGAAACCAAGAGTCAGACGCCCAACTGACTGAGCCACCCAGTTGCCCCTCCTTGTGTTTGATTAATTTCCTAGAGTGGCTCACAGAACTCAGATAATTAACTTATTACATCTCTGGTTTACTGTGAAAAGATATAACTTAAGAACAGCCAGATGGAAGAGAGCCATAAGATAAGGTATGAGGAAAGGGCTCAGAGCTTCCAAATTCTCTGATAGCAACACTTCCCCTGGAATCTCCAAAGGCTCTCCCAACACACGCATTTTGGGATTTAGCGAGGGCTTCATGACATAGGCCTGATTGGTTAAATCACTGGCCATTGGCCTTAGATTTAATCTCCAGTTCCTCTGCCCTCCCTGGAGGTTGACCGGTGAGGGCTAAGGGATCGGAATGAAAGTTACAACCCTCTTACCACAAGGTTGGGTCTCCTGGCAAAAAGTCATGTTATTAGCATAATAAAACACATGTTTGTTTATCTCACTCATCTCAAGGAAATTCCAAGGGTTTTAGGAGCTCTGTGCCAGAAACAGGGACAAAGACCATATATCTCTTTTTATAAATCACAGTATCATACTGTCCAACCTCACTGAATTTGTAATGTAACTGACTCTTCCAGCCAAAGGGCCTTAAAGAAAGTTTGGAGTGTCCATTGTCCATGGAAAGTTTTTGGTCACTAGCTATTAAGGCTTATCCAGCAGGAAATCACCTGAGACAGTGTTTCCAAGCCTGCTCCCTTATCACCCCTAGCCCAGAACACCAGCTTCTTCTTTAATATTTATTTATAAAACACTTCTAGGCTACTCTGTGTATCCTGCCAAAAGGGATCCTGGGAGGCCTGATTATCCTTTGATTCTCTAAAGCAAAGCAACCATTCTGCAAACCGCTCAAAGCTGGTTGTGCAGGATTTCCAAGATGGTGCCGGTACCTACCGCCAGAGTCATTCTCCTTTCATCCTTGCAGGCAAAGCCCCAGCTCCAGGGGAAGATCCTAATTAGTCTACATCTGCCATTGAGTCACAGTCCTCTTGCCAGAAACTGGATTTAGAGGTAATGACTTAAAGCAGTTCTGGCCAAAGAGATATGAGGAATATTCTGAAGGTTTGGGAGGTGGGCTTCATTACTGACAAAAAAAGAGGAAGAAGTGGTATCTCTCCTTCCTTGGGACATTCCTGTGTTTGTGTGTAAGACTCAGAATGGTGGCAGTCACATCCTATGGCCATGATCTCATCAAGGACAAAGCTAGCACCATGGTACAGTTAAAAATTAGAAGAAATGTGGCTCCTTAACGCCATTGAAACTTGAATTAATTCTGAAGCTACCTTGTCTCAGAATCCTTGCAGTTTGAATATCCTCATTGTTTAGATTGGTTGAGTCAATGTTATCTGTTACTCAAAGCCAAATGCGTCCCAACACATGTATCTCAAGAGCTGGTCACACATGCCCACCGCCCAACAAAACTGACCTGTAATGATCAACTTCATAGTTTTTCAAAGTCTACTATTTATACAAATGTTTTGATTTGGGGGGGCTGGGTGGCTCCGTTGATTAAGCATCTCCCTTCTGCTCAGGTCCTGACTCAAGTCATGATCTCAGGGTCTTGGGATGGAGTCCTGTGTTGGGCACCCTGCTTAGTGGGGAGTCTGCTTTTTCCCTTTCCTTCTGCCACATGCTCTCTCTCTCTCTCTCTCTCAAATAAATAAATAAAATCTTCGGGATGCCTGGGTGGCTCAGTCAGTCCAGTGTCTGCCTTCAGCTCAAGTCATGATCCCAGGGTCCTAGGATCGAGTCCCACGTGGGGCTCCCTGCTCAGTGGGAAGCCCACTTCTCCTTCTGTCTGCCACTTCCAGTGCTTGTGCTCTCTCTCTCTGACAAATAAATAAATAAAAATCCTAAAAGTAACAATAAGGTAAAATCTTTAAAAAAAATGTTTCTGTTCAGTAGCTCTCTATGAATACCTGTCTTGTACAGAAAATTACATATGATGTGTGGACACCCATCACTGATGTCCTAACTAGAGATGCAAGAGGATTAAATCCTGGGGGAAAAATACTAACAACAGTCTGCTATATTCCAGGTACTATTCTAGGTGCTTTATATCTAGGAGTTTTGCTGTTAAGAAAGAGATAAATAGGGTAGTAGCTTGAGAGTCAAGGGAGGATTTTATCAATAGTACTCATTAGATTTTCCCAACACTAGCCCAACATCCATAAAATTTTAGAACTGTTGATCCTCAGCCCTTGGAGCATCTACTCCAAGCAAAATTGTTTTAAGGGCCCACTCTTTAGGCTGAACTCATGTTGTAGTTGCCAAAGGCCATTGCAGAGAATCAGTGGTATCTGAGGGCAAAAGTGTAGATGGTGGAGGGAAAATCATCTTTGGTTGAGTTGCACTAAGATGATCATCAGTCTGTTCCAGAGCAATGGAATCTAAATTATCCTGATTTTAAACTCCATTGAGAGAAATTTCCCATCGAGTAGTTAATGTTGACGTTATCCATTTGCTGTATCTGGGGGGAGGGGCAGTGACCTACACCTCACTTCTCTTCTCTAAAAGTGGGCAATCAGATCGATTTGCCTTCTTGAAAGTTTGGAAATGTGTGTTGGCCCTTGCTGTCTGCAATTCATGTCCCAGCAGTTACTCTTCAACGCCAACCCTCCCGGCACCCCCCCCCGCCCCCCCGCAAAGCTTCTGACACTATTACTTCATGGAAAATGACTCTTGCTAAGGTCACCATTGGCCTCCATCTTGCTGGATCCAATTCTCATTTCATATGACCTCTTAAGAGTAGGGATGGTGTCTACTGTACTTAAGAATTCTGGCACGTAGTAGGTACTCAATAAATGATAGTGAATATGTGAGTGAATATGCATTCTGTGCCACATGATATCTTGGGGACAGTCAAGTCTAGAATTCAGAATCCAGAGTTCTTGCTACTAAAACATATTTTGATAGAACTTTATACCTCTAAGACCGAGGTATATCTTGCTTACATTTCCTAAAGAAGGAACCAAAAGCCACTTTTACTTCTCTGCTTTTATAAACAACTCAGTCCAGGAGCACATTTACTCTAGGAGTCACTTTTCCTTTTCATAAAGTATGTCCTTTAGGGGACATACTTCCCCTAAATTTCTATCCCCCAGCAAGCAGGTGCATGATGGAATGTTTTCAGAAAAGCTCTCACGCGGGCATCAGCTTTGTTTTGAGTCCCACACCCTACCCCAGTTCTTCCCATAGTGCTCTGAAAGAACAATTAAGCCCTGAATTCTTTACAAAGGGATGGGGGAAAAATCTGTTTTAAAAGCTCCATTATCAATCGCATAAACTGCCAACTAATTATTACAATGTACCAAATAACCAAAAGCAGCAAGGATCTTTTGTAGAACTGGCTTCAACAGCCAAGGACTGGGCCAAAAGACCCAGCTGGGACACCCTGCTGCTCTAACCAAAGGTAAGCTGCAGTGTCCACATACCTTCCAACTTCACCAGTTAGGCAGCAAATCAGGTTTTTGCTGTTGTTGTGGTTGCTTTTTGCACAAAACCTCATGAAATCTCATATAGAAACAAAGGCAATAGACTTCACAGCTTCTTTTGAAGGGAATGGCCTGATGCCATTGGGAAAGTGTTTATGGGAAAGATAAATGTTAGCTTATTTTAGAGAACGGCTACGCTTGACTATCAATCTGCATTTTATGGAGGCACCATTCTAGTGCCCGGTGGCCAAAACGAACCAGGAAAGGTAATCACTCTGAGAATCCAGAGGCAGAGTAGCTGGAGATGGCTTTTGAATGTCACTCAAGGTCATAGTTTGGAAAGAGAGACTGAACGGTAGGCCTTCAAGATGAATGATGGCCATCAGCAGGAAAAAGAGTAATGGGGATGGAAGCCTGGGTGATTGGGACCAGGTTGGAATGCTGTGTGCTGAGTGCAACTGGGCGGTGGGGTAGGACAGAACTAGGTGACACTGGGCATAGAAGGTCCACGTTGATGAATCAGGGAGACACCCTGGGAGGGCTGAAGGCCAATGGCCACTTGTTCCTACAAATACTTTTTCTTCACATCTTAGGACATTAACCCGATGCACTGATAAGATGCAGCCAACCCAATGTTGCCCGCTCACCTTTGTAGGTTTCCCTTTACTGCAGAACCAATGGAGGAGGAAAGTCTGGTGCCTGGTCAGCTATGTGTCCTGGCTGCCTTTGGAATAAAACCAAAAATTTGTCCTTTGTCTTTGCGAGGTTACTTTCTCTCCGAAGGACAAATATGCTCTCAAACACATTTTGGCTAATTCTTCCAATTTTCTGTATTCTGTAAACACTATGATAGCTTTCTAGCAGCCAGGCATGGATGTAGCAAAGTCTGAAATTTAGGGTAACAAAGTAGGACATCTCAAAATCAGACATCTTCTGAATTAATAACCTATTTTTGGTGGTGATTTTTTTTTTATGGTGACATCTCTAAGCTAACATCATACTTTTTATATTAAGGCAGAGTCTTTGGGGAAAGCTGAACATTCACATTTCGTACAGACTCATACATCCCTTAGCCTTGAAGTTCCCAAGGAACAGGGAAAATACAAGAATTCCCTTGATGATGATGGAGCATGAATTTAGGGAGAGTTCAGCAGTGCTATATGTGGGGGTGTGGCTAGATGCTCTTGGTTATTTAGTAAGACCAAGGAAGGTGAGAGGGGGCTCAGAGAGCTAAATTAATTTAATTTGAGGGGGGTGGAGCATCTCTTAATGATGAAGGAAGGATTGGTTCTAGCATCCAAGTTCTCCAGCCCATAGTGACCAATACTCGGATTTCCCAACACATGGGTGGAGTGTAGCTTCAGTAACTTTTTAAAAAGATTTTATTTATTTGTTTGTTTGTTTGTTTGTTTGTTTGTTTAAGGGGAGAGCAGAGAGAGGGGGAGAAGTTCAAGCAGACTCCATGCTGAGTATGACACTGGGCTCAATCCCACAACCTTGACATGATGACCTGAGCCAAAATTAAGAGTGGGATGCTTAACTGATAAGCCACCTAGGCACCCCTGGTTTTAGTAATTTTAGACACAGTACTACCCCGATCTCCAAGTAGGCTACTGCTTTCTAAGAGGTCCATGAGCTAGTAGTCAGCCCTTTGGTGTAAGGTAAGACTCAAGAGTAGGATTATTTGTTCTTCAAGAACAAGGATTGTGTTGAATCAATCTCAGCCTCTCTAGGGAATGTTTGTGAACATACAAATGGATGAATGGCAAGGGACATGGTGCATAGCAGGCCATACCCCAGTCACAGGTTGGGAATGGGAGCCTAGGCATATTATTGGAACAGAAGCTGGTTACAGGGAACAGAGTGTGGTTGTTGTCCTTGCTATCCGGATGCTCTATGGAGACCACAGCTTAAGAATAGGACTGGACCCCAGATATCCAACAGAAGAAACTGAGATCCAGATGTACAGCAAAATGGCTTGAGGCTGAGTGTATGACTAGAGCTCCCGGAGGGCCCCTGAGACACAGGTTGTGGGGGCCATTCAAGAGGCTGCAGCCATGGGCAAGAGAGCAGGGTCCCTGAAACTGGGTGGGCCCTCCCCGGGAATGAAAGGCAAGCTTCCGGTCAGTGCTGGGATATATCTACCCGGACCTCCCATGATCCAGCAACAAAAGGGCTAATTCCTAACACAGCAGAGTCTGGATCTGTTCGGGGTCGGGGGGTAAGGGGAGACTTTGTTGTGCAGGTTATTATAGGTTTTGAATATCCTCCTTGAATGTATTTATCCCCAAGGTAAAGCTAACCACAGGATCAGCAGTGAATTGAGGGTAAATGGGAGATATCTTTAAAAAGTTTCAGGGGGGTGTTTGGTAAATAGAGACTAGACTAACCAATCTTTATGCTCCCAATGCTCTGATTATCCAGACCCGTCCAACAGAGAGCATATTTGTGGACTCAGAGTTGTCTGAAAAGCCTCATGAACTGATCACCATTGGCCCTTCGTTTCGTAGAGTTGCTTGTCACCCGAGAACGCAAAGAAACAGATTTTTGTCTCGGACCAGAGTGTGTCAGCGCAGGGACTAATCCTGGAAAGCTGAAGACTTCCCATACGGAGGAACAAGCCAAACACAAGTCAGTAGCTCCACTGTTTTTTTATTTTTGTTTTTATTTTCCCTTCTTCTGATTACAGGCTCACTTTTTTTTTTTTTTTTTTAAGATTTTATTTATTTGTTTGACAGAGAGAGATCACAAGAAGGCAGAGAGAGAGGGGGAAGGGGAAGCAGGCTCCCTGCTGAGCAGAGAGCCCGATGCGGGGCTCGATCCCAGGACCCTGAGATCATGACCTGAACCGAAGGCAGAGGCTTTAACCCACTGAGCCACCCAGGCGCAACTACAGGCTCACTTTTCATAGGGTCCTGCTCCTCTGTCCTTTCACTTGGACACACGGCTCTATCAGGGTCAATTAGATCTTCTCTCAAAGGAAGGAGTGCTGCTAGAATTAATCCAATTCAGTCTCCCTAGGAAGTACTGTGTCCCTGTTTCTGAAGAGCTCCGAGTTGCCCTGCTTCTTGTCTGATCATTCGGTTCTAGCTCTGATTTGCTGAGTGACCTCATTGTCCTTCTAATAAAGGTCCCTTCCTTATTTCTGTTGCTCACATCCTGAGAATCCTGACTAATACACCCAAGATAGTAGGGAAAATATTTTGCAGGAAAAAGACACAAGTATATGATCATTAAAAACCACAAGTATACAATCATTTAAAAAATCACAAAAAACTTAGGGGTGCCTGGGTGGCTCAGTCCATTAAGCATCTGCCTTCGGCTCAAGTCATGATCCCAGGATCCTGGGATCAAGTCCCACATAGGGCTGGCTCCCTGCTCAGCAGGGAGTCTGCTTCTCCCTTGGCTCCTCTCTCCTGCTCCTGCACTCTCTTGCTCTCACTCTCTCAAATAAATAAATAAAACTTTTAAGAAGCAAAACAAACAAAACAAAAGAAAAGAAAACAAAACAAAACCAAAAAAACCCACATCGACAATTATTTTACACTGATGTAGACCAGTCCGTAGTTTTGTTAGTTGGATTTGAACTTCGGGGATTATGGAAATCAGCGTTCTCGCATCCAAAATACTGTCGGCTGAACATTCCTTAAATATAGTTACACTTAAAATGAGCTTGCCTTCTATGCTGTGTCGCCATTGTCTTTTTGTCAGTTTGGCAGGAACCTTAGGAAAAGAACAAAAACGGGGTACTATGGAGAGGCTGAACGCTGATAGACAGAGTCACAATGAGCCAGCCCATGTCTGACACCCTTTCAGGGAGCTCTAGTTATGTACTAATTCATTCCCTGCAGAACAATTTACTTCAAGCTTTTCTCTTATCCTCAGAAGAATTTGGGGGCCACAAGCACCTTCTGAGCTGACTCTAGGGGCTCAAATCGGGGGGGTGGGGAAAGTCCTGGGAGTAGCAGGAGGAGAAATTAGCAAGGACGGGTAACTCAAGTTTACAAAACAGTGAATGGAGAAACCAGCAGTTTTAAGATGCTGATCATTTATTTTGACAGGTGTAGTTTATCTCTGCTCATTTATAATAATTATACATTGTGGAGACTCATTATCCTGCCCCCCTCCGCCTCAGTGCTGAGAGCAGTGAAAAGTAAATTTGGCAAGTCTGTGGGGGGAGTGAGATAATGGGTGTTAATGACCGAATGGGAAATCTATACTGGAACCACATACTGTGAGGGCGGCACTTGGATCCTTGAAAGGGTGCTGTCAGGCTTTGAGATAACAGTTCTGAAACTCTTGATTTTTTTCCCTCCTATTAACGTGTTCCTATTTCTTATTACTCTCTCCTCTCTTAAGAAGACCAAATCTTTTGGGTTCAGAGTGATATTGATTTTTAGAGATCAGTATAGATGTTTCAGAAGGGTGTGGGATGTTTATTACTTTGGGTGGGGAATTTGGGGATTTGTTGGGGGTAATTTTGGTTAATCACGTGGACGCTGGAGCCCAGGAAGTTTCCAAGCTCTGCTACCTGCTAAAGGTGCTACTGCAACTTAGTTTTGCTGTCAGTACACGAGGATGGTAGTTACCACAAAGTTTTATTAGCAGGGTTTAATGAGGAAGCATAAATAACAGTGCTTAGAGGCGTGCCTGTCACATGTTAAGCACTAGATATGTTTCTTCTTCTTCTATGTAAAAGGGAGGTAATGACAGTACCTACCTCGTAGACTATGCTGTGAGGATTAAATCATATAGTTCATACAGCTCTCAATAAGTTCTTTTTTTAAAGATTTTATTTATTCACGAGAGACAGAGAGAGAAAGAGAGAGAGGCAGAGGCAGGGGGAGAAGCAGGCTCCCTACTGAGCAGGGAGCCAGATGCGGGACCCAATTCCAGGACCCCGAAGAAATGAACCTAACCAAAGGCAGATGCCTAACCATCTGAGCCACCCGGGCACCCAAAAGTTATTTTTCATACCCATTCTGATTTTCTAATATTAAAAAGTTGAGCTCAGAATTGTCTTAGAACCGAAACTTCACATTATTATATAGAGCACGTCATTCAGTTTTGCTCAAAAAGCATATTCTGAGTGTCCAGTCTTGGCCAAGCCCTGGGAATGCAAAGATCAGTTAGACTAGAACTCTCACTCCCGGTAGGAGAAGGGAAACACAGAGCAAATCTATTCTGCGAGCTAGAAGAGATGTTGGGAAACCATCCACTCATGCAGAATTAAAGAGAAAATATCGCGCATTGCCTTTTTGGGGGAGACTTGCTCGAAAAGCTGTTCTTTGGGACTCCTCAGAACCACTCAAATACCTGCGTCTCTCTCCACCTTTCACCTGACTCTCTTATCCCATAAATGAGGCTGATACCTTCCCACTTCATACAGATAAAGAGTACTCCTTTTTTTCTTGGATATGCGCTCTGATTTGGTTTTCAAGTTTATTGACTCAGGCTGGCCATTTGCCCATTTGTTCAAATTAGTCAATGGCTCTTCTTGCTCTGGGCGTCTGGAATAGAACGTGAGCAACTCCAAGGGGTAGCCCAGGGCTCTCCACTTCCTAACCTCGCCTATTGACATCTCAACTCTGGATAGCTCTGCAGACTGAGATATCCTTGGAAATCTAAGGGCTTAAGAACCACCAACTTTTTAGAAAGGCAAATTTTACTTTTTTTTTTAAGAGATGGAGCAAGAAGTGAGTTTTTAGGGGAAGGTGTGGCAAAGAGGGTGGAGATGGGGACTATGGCATGTAACTTCTATGTCCCCTGGCCTCCTCCGCCCGTGATTATAGGATGGGTCACTTCCCACTTATGCCCAGATTACAGTGATCTGGAGCTCTCCAGCCCACATCTTCACATCTTATCATGCAGGAATGTAGGCCATCGGGGAAAACTCTTTCCTGCTCCAGCTCCCAACAGTCTCCTCTACCATGCTGGAATCTGCTGGTAGGTTCCTTACAGTCGTCACTGTTTCACGTGCTCATCGTGAGGATACCGAGGCCCATGCAGGGCAGAGTGACACAGTCTTTTCAAACTGCCAGGACTTGAGTGTGGGCTTCTGTGCAGACATGGGAGACATCTCATGATGTAACTCACCAGAGGATTTAAGGAGGCCACCAGAAATCTATGGGCTCTTGGCAAGACCATTACAATCTTTTTCCCAAAACGGACCATTCACTAAACTAATCCCTAAAGGGAGTCCATAAAAAAAATCAGTAGCTCACTTCCTCCTACGAGACCCCAACCCTGATCCTGTTATGCCCTCCATGCCTTGTTTTCTCAGTCCCTATGACATTCCCGAGCCCCTGTGGCCATCCCTGGTCCCCTGGACGCAACTCTAAATTGTCCTGCACATCACTAACTTGACCCAATTTCCCACTCACTTCCTGGTCCCTTTCATTCTTACCTTCTGGGTTCCAAAAAAATAAAAAAGAAAGAAATCGATACCCGTCACCCCTTCCATGTGTGTCCCCCTCCTCTCATTGCTGTAATTCCCCTGAAGGCACCCTCTCCTGGGTGGTCCTCTTAAGTGCTGGCTGTTATTCTCACCTCCCCAAGGATTACTGGACTAAGGAACAAGATACATGTCCTCGTGTCCTCAGGGCTTCTCGTTGTCTCTTCCAGACCCACTGGGAGATAGAATCAAGAGTCTTGCGTCTGCCATGTACAATCTCCTCTTTTAGTAAATCCAAAATAAATCACGAGACACAGTTTTGGAGCTTAGGGAAGAGGTAAGAGTAGAGAAACAAAATTGGAAGATTCAAGAATATAGATGATAGTTAATTTCATGGCACCAGGTGAATTCACAGAGGAAATGAGAGTAAATAGAGCTGTGTGCTGGGGGATTCCAATACATGCGGAGTCAGGAAGACAAAGGAGGTGGGGAAGGAGCAGCCAGTGGGGTAAAGGGGAAACAGGAAGAGGGGAGTGGCTCAGAAGCCAAGAGAAGAAAGGGCTTTGTGAGAAAGGAGGTGATCCATTGTGTCCAGTGCTCCTGAGAGAACAGGTGGGATAAAGATCAAAACTTGACCATGGACTTTGTCAGGAGGTCGTGGGTCATATGGAAAAGAACCATCTCAGTGCTCCTCACAAAAAGCGCACTCCTTACTCCCCAATACCTACTTCACCCATTCCCCCTCACCTCCCCTCTGTAACCATCAGTTTGCTCTCCATAGTTAAGAGTCTGTTTCTCTTTCCCTCTCTCCCCCACTCTTTTTTTATTTTCCGTCCTCGTTTGTTTTGTTTCTCTAATTCTACATGACGAATGGATAAAGAAGATATGGAATCTATAAACAATGGAAAATTTTTAGCCATAAAAAAGAATGAAATCTTGCCATTTGCAACAACACAGGTGGAGCTAGAGACTATTATACTAAGTGAAATAAGTCAGAGAAGACAAATACCATATGATTTTACTCATATGCAGAAAATAACTTATTTTTATAGCATTTATACTATAATTTAATTAAATTTTAATATAATTCATTATTTTACATATTATATGTTATAATTATATGTTATATGATGCTACATATAATATTCATAATATTATATTTTATATAATATTAACAGAATAGATAAGAAAACAAAAGCAAAAACATGATACAAAAGGACATCTGACAAAAGTCAATACCCAATCACGATAAAATCTCTCTGCAAACCAGGGATAAAAAGGAACTTCTTCAGTCTGTTAAAGGACATCTATAAAAAATTTAAAAAGGACATGATAATTAATAGTGAAATATTGAATTCTTTCACCCAAGGGTAAGATTAAGGCCACTGTCACCACACTTTTTAATATTGCACAGGACATCTTCGCTTTTGCAATAAGGCAGGATAAAAAAATAAGAGGCATAAGGATAGAAGGGAAGAAGTAAAACTGTCTCTACTTGCAGATGCCTTGATTATTTACATAGAAAAGTCTAAGTAACACACAAAACAATGACTAGAAATAAGTGAATTTAACAAGGTTGCATGGTACAAGGCTAATATAAAAACAATCAGCTGTGTTGTACATGTTGGCAGTAAACAACTAGAAAATGAAATTTGGGGCACCTGGGTGCCTTAGTGGGTTAAAGCCTCCGCCTTCGGCTCAGGTCATGATCTCAGGGTTCTGGGATCGAGCCCCGCATTGGGCTCTCTGCTCAGCAGGGAGCCTCCTTCCCCCTCCCCTGTCTGCCTCTTTGCCTACTTGTGATCTCTCTCTCTGTCAAATAAATAAAATCTTTAAAAAAAGAAAATAAAATTAAATGTAAAAATTATATTTATAATAGCTTCAAAAACCACAAAATACTTAGAACTAAATATAGCAAAAGTCAAGATCTAACACTAAAAATTACAAAACATTGCTGAGAGAAATAAAATAACTAAATAGAAACATAGATCATGTCCAAGGGTTGGAAGACTAAAATGTACTTATTTTCGTGTATATGTATATTGTCTGCTTCTCCAACTAGACTGTAAGCAATTTGAGATCAGGAATTCTTTCCTATTTCATTCCCTGATGTGTCTTCAGTGTCTGTTAAGAGTGTGGGGCACCCAGTAGTTGCGTATTAAATATTTGTTGAACAAATAAAAACAGGATTCTCTAAAACAGCTCTGAGTTCAGAGCCTCACACAGTTTTTCATGAAAACAATCCTGTCTTATTCCTCTAGCCATAAGGACCAAAATTGGCTCCCAGGGTCTGCCAGGGGGAGAATATCCCCTTCATAATCTCCACCCCCTCTGGTGTCTCCAGCCTCCAGCCCCCAGCCTGAACTCTGGTCTCCACCACTGGTCTCTGAATAGAAGTTCCTGGAAGAAATGGAGTGCACAGCCTCTTTGCTGGCCAAAACACCCTATGGGAGCAGACACTGTCTGCCGGGAGTAGAAAGGAAGAGATTCAGGTCTTGCAGCAGAGTTGGGTAGGGCTGGACAGTTACCTTAAAACAATGAGGAGCCAAGAAATCTGGCCACAAAGAGGGAAGTTAAATTCTGTAATGCTTCCCAAGGGGAGGGTGCAGATTAGAGCTGAGAGACAAAACCAAAGAAAAAGTCAGAAGCTGGATAGATTGTAGGGAAGAAAAACACAGGACAGTTATGAAGATCAGGTTTGCCCCACTCCTGGGGAGCAGAAGATGGTTTATCTATAGAAGATAGAAGCTCCCCCCGCCCCACACCCAGAAGGATTTGAAGTCAGATACAGGTTTAAAACCCAGTTGTATGCATCGGTTTTGCTTTCCCTGAGGCTTTCTTTCTCTATTGAATAGGAATTTTAATAACTGCCATGCCTACCTTGTAGGATCATTGCAATTACCAAATGAGTACCATGGGAAGATGATTGTTATTTATTAGTCAAGATTTATATTATCAGAGTTCTGAAGAGTGCTCAGGTTTGATTTTTCATGGTTCATTATTTAATTTGAAGTGAATTCCCATAATATAAGACCTTTCCATATTCTAATATAAATTTAAAAATCCCTTTTACTGTGAAATATATGATTGCAGGGAAGACAATTCATGCCTTTGGTTACCTGTAATAGTGTGCAGAACTCTTAGTGATTATGCTATCTTCCTGTAGCAATGAAATATGTCTCTTCCACCTTTGGTCTTGTTTTCCAGCTACATAATCTCCTTCAGAGGCTCTTTTAGAAAGTATCCAAGAGAAGAGTATCTAATACATACAAAATTCCAAGAAAGGATCATCCAATATCTGAAATAAAGACACAATCGACTCAAAATAATTACATAAACCTCCCATTTAGAAACTTCAACATCAGGTTCACATAGAGCCACGGTATTAAGTAGTTGGACCACGTTCATCCTTCTCTGTAATGAAAACTCCTTAGTAAATTCAATTATCAAAAAAAAAAAAAAAAAAAGAAGAAGTAGGTCCTTCTGGTATGATAACAAGCACAATACAACTGGAAAACATCATTAAAACCAAATACACAATGTATAGAAATAGAGTAGTTAACAGTATTGAATGCCCTGCCATTTTTTACACAGGAGAGATGGAAGTAAGTCAAATCAATGACAAGAAATGGCCCATCACCCCAGAGCTTCACAGATAGGCATGTACCTTTTATGACATCCATTATCTCCTGCCTTGAACATTTGCTTCTCATCACTGTTTTCCTCAACAAACTTGCTTGGCTTTAGATTAGTCTATGCCCTTGTTTGCAGTTGTAAAACACAACTCACCAATATGATTTCCTCAGGAGCTGCTTGAGAAGTGAGACCAAGACATGGGAGCGAAGGGAAGAGCGTGTTCCTGACTCGTGTAGATTTTAAAGGATACCTAATTGCGAGCCATACGGTTGAGGCCTCAAAGCTAGGAAGTGGCCAAGCTGGGGTTTTAGCTCAAGCCTAAACATTGTTCTTTTCCACAGAAACAGAGCTGTCTCTTGTGGGAAGAATCACATAACGCTTATAAAGAAATGGATGGAAACGAGCGACAATCAGGAAGGTTACAAAAAAGCCATTTCCTACAATGGTTTGAAATGTTCTGTCCCCATTTGATATAGGGATTTGTGGTGGTCTTCATGACCTATCACGTCAGCGACAAAAATAACCGTTGGCCCAATTGCTCAGAGCTTGAAATAAATCAGAGAAAGGCAATCAATCAGTCAAATATTTTTCAAGTGTCTTCTGTTTGCTCAACACTATGCTAGACTCTGTGGGAAATGACAGCTCACACATCAAAGTTCTTTGGCAAGCAAGAAGTGAATATGAAATAGAATTATCAGAGAAAAATGACACGAGCTGGTCTGGCTTCAAAGAACCTAAATCACATTGTGGGGGAGGGAGGCTTTCAAATAATCGTTGATCGTCATTACCATCAAACGTATTTCATCGGGGATTAGACCAGGGGCAGGTAAACTTTTTCTGTAGAGGGCCAGATGGGAAATGTTTTAGGCTCTGTGGGCCATAGAGTCTCTCAGCTGTTGAACTTGAAAGCGGCCACAGACAATAAAGGAAGGAACATGGCCGTGTTCTAATAAAACTTTATTTACAAGCACAGGTGGCTGAGTCTTTTGGATTCACTGGTTGTACTTTGTTAATTTCTTGTTTAGACGAAGTGATCAGTGCTGAACAGTCAGAGAAGCCTTAGTGATGAGAGGCTGTTAGTCAAGCTGACCCTCTGCTGGGCACAGCTGGGCACAGCTCTTTGAATTTTGAATTTTGAGACCCTCTCCACCAAAGCAAGTTGCTTAAGGTAATGCGATTTAGTAATAAGCTGGTCTACACTTAAATCCAGGCCTATGTGATCTCAACTCTTTACTCTCTCAGGGTCATAAATTACCGATGCAGGCAGACCCGCCCCTTTCCCCCCACTCTGTACATCTTAGAGAGCAGGGATTCGAGCTGTCAATAACAGAACAACCCTGCGGCGCCATCCAGAGGCCAGAACTCACGCAGAATACTTGGAGAATTGGTTCTCACATTTGGCTGCACATTATTCTCTCCTGGGAGCTTTAGAAGACCCTGATGCCCAGACCACACCCCATATTGATTAAACCAGAGTCTCTAGAGATGGGACCCAGGCCCTCCGTCCTTTTGAACTGTTTCCAGGTAATTCCAAAGTCCAGCTAAGTTTGAGAACTACTGCTCTGAAGTATAATGTCATCTATGTGTGTCACATATAAATGACCCTTGGAGTTGTGGGAGGTAAAGCTCCTGGGCTAACCCTCACTGAGTAAACATACATTATTAATTAAATAACTCACTCACTATTTATAGGACACCTTCCCGGGGCCAGCCACTATTGTAGGATGTGAAGAAACAGTAGTGGAATGGGCTAGTGAAGAGTCAGAAAGCTGTCTTTGGTTATGTCAAACTATTGCCCATTTCTTGAATTTTCTTTATTTCCTTCCTGTCTCTGCTAGTATTTAACAAAGGCTTTTGAAAATTCCACCCTGTCTTCTCTTGGCTAATGATCCACAGTGCACTTTGAATAGTAGCATAGGTAACCCACATCCTACCTATAGTAACAATGTAGCTAATATTTGTTGAATATCTATCAACCTGTAAGGGTGTACCCACGTGGTGTCCCAACTCTGAGAATCATGTTTACTGGTTTACGCGTGCTTAAGCAGTTACAGCCCGTTTTTTGCCCAAAGTTACCTGGAGAGGAAAGACAAAAGTAGGATCTGTAACAGATGTGTTTGATTTTATAACCCAGGTGCTTAACCAACCCCCTGGATACGTGTTGGCCAACTCTTGAAATGACAAATGAGTAAATGAAAAAAAAAAAAACCTTTGCTTTGAGTCAGACCATTAATTAAGAAGGAAAAGTGTTCCCCTGGGTATGATGTGGGGATGATGATGGAAAGAAAAGAAAGAAAAAAAAAGACTGAAAGAATTTCTGGCAACCGCTTGCCCACCTGGAAGGTTCCATTCAGAACTTTTCTTTTTTTTCCCCCCAAATATGTTTATTTTTTCAGTGTTACAAGATTACTTGTTCATGCACCACACCCAATGCTCCATGCAATACATACGCGCCCTCCTCAATACCCATCACCAGGCTCGCCCAACCCCCCACTCCCTCCCCTCCAAAACCCTCAGTCTGTTGCTCTGAGCTTTTCTTTATTCAAGTTCCTCCATCTGCATTTTGGATGGAGTAGCCAGGCTGCTTTATGAGAAGAAGTATCTTGAAGAATGTGCAGGATCAAGACAGATGCCATAAAATCCCATCTTTTCAGTGAGGAATTCCTTTTTCTTTCCGAGTTCTCGAGCCACCGAGACAGCATGAATAAATAGTTCCCTCCTCTGAGGATCCAGAGCACTTTACTCCAACCCAGGGCATCTGGTCCGCGTCATGACTATTTCAAATTTCTACTGTTTTTGATTTCTCTGCTTGCCCCATTATCCTGTAATCTCCTTATAAGCAGAGGTAACCCTCTATTAGCGGTATTGTAACTAGCCGGTCCTCAGCCTTGCATGGGGCCAGGTGCATAACATGTGGTCAGTTAAAGTTTGCTCTGTTCCAGAGGTTATATTTTGATTGTCTAATAATGATAGCTTACGGTGGCTGAGTTGGTTAAGCGTCTGCCTTTGGCTCAGGTCACGATCCCGGGGTCCTGGGATGGAGCCCCACATCAGGCTCCCTGCTCAGTGGGGAGCCTGCCCCTCCCCCCACCTGTGCTCCTGCTCTCTCTGAAAAATAAATAAATGAAATCTTTTTTTAAAAGCTTAACAAACAATATAGTAACTTCCAGTTTTTATTATTTATATATATGTTTTTAAGATTTTATTTATTTATTTGACAGACATGGGAGAGAGCACACAAGCACAGGGAGTGGTAGGCAGAAGGAGAGGGAGAAGAAGGCTCCCTGCTGAGCAAGGAGCCCGATGTGGGACTCAATCCCAGAACCCCAGGACCGTGACCCCAGCCGAAGGCAGACACTTAACCCATGGAGCCACCGAGGCACCCAGCTTCTGGTTTTCGAGTGCCAACTACGTGCCCGGCCTTGTGATATGCATGTTAAAGACTTTATTTGGTTCCTTCATTCTTGTAACGAGTTTGCAGTATTTCATATCATTATTCCTATAACGGTGGCACCTGGCATTTTGGTGCCCAGTTTCCCTCTCCTGAAATAGCCCAAGACGCATGGTCATGGTGGAGACCGCACCTCCTCCGCTGATGGGGCTGAAGACACCTCTTCTGTCCTGGCAGAGCCAACAATAGCATGTGAGTGACATGGTATTCACAACGGAGGTCTGTGAATCTTGAGCCAGTGACCTAAGGACACGGGGCCAATGGGAGGGCATATTCATACTGATGGTTGCTGACCACACTCGCTGCTGCGTGGTCCTTCTGTGGTTTCTGTCTAGCCTCCTGGAAGCTTCCCAAACGTAACGGTTTTCCAAACTTGTCTTCTAGTCTCATCGACTGTGTAAGCGTCCTGAATATTCCCAATGAATTGTTCTTGTGCCTAAGATTGCCCGGTCCATTTACGTCGATTGCCGCCACGGCCCCAGTGCACTTCACCCATTTAGAAGATGAGACGGTATGTTGTGTTTCCACGGTCACACAGCTTATGAGGAAAGGACAGGATTCGAACGTACTTCTTTCCGATCCTAAATCCGATGCTCTTCCCACCTACTCCTGTTCTGCACATGGAAGATGCTCAGTATTTGTTTGCTGTTTGCGATGCCTCTGCTGATATTCCAGAGTTAATGCTTTTTTTTCTTTTGACTTCAAAGCCATTTAATTCTTTATTGCTCTGGTATTTCCTAGGTTTAATTACCTTAACCTGCTGCCTGACACTCAGAAGGTACTTACCTATAGCAAGGTGATTCTTTTTAAATTTATTTCTCATCTTTATTAAGTGTTTACTATGTGACCAGCATTATGCCAGGAGCTTTACCTGCATTCTCTGCCTTAAGCATCCCCCAAACCTAATGAGATACGATTATTTTCATTACCACCATATTACAAAAGAAAAAATAGGGGCTCTGAAGGATTATGTATCTTTTCCAAAGGTCATGTACTGTTACATGGTGCATCCAGGATTCGCTGAGGACGGGCTCCCAGATGGATGGTTTAACCTTTAAGCTTTGTTGAATTACTAAAATTATTTTTAACTTCAATTTTTTTTTTTTTATTACGGAAACAAGAGATTCACTGTAGACAAGTAGGAAAATAAAGAAAAGTTAGAAGGAAAAACACAAGTTATCTCTCCACCTAAGATAGCAGTATCTGTGATTTTTTTCCTGCATATCCATAGATATACTTTAAAGAAACATAAAGAATCATCGAGTGCCCGAGGGCGTGCCAAAGGGCGTGCCACTTGCTTTTTCCTTAAGAATATGTCTATTGGGGCGCCTAGGTGGCTCAGTCATTAAGCGTCTGCCTTCGGCTCAGGTCATGATCCCAGGGTCCTGGGATCGAGCCCCGCATCGGGCTCCCTGCTTGGCAGGAAGCCTGCTTCTCCTGCTACCATTCCCTCTGCTTGTGTTCCCTCTCTCGCTGTGTTTCTCTCTGTCAAATAAATAAAATCTTTAAAAAAAAAAAGAATATGTCTATTGCTGTGCAACAAATTACCCCAAATTTAGCAGCTTAGAGCAACAAATTTATCATCTCACGTAGTCTGAGGGGTAGGACCCCCAGGAATGGTGGTTGGGGCTCAGGCAATTTCTGGGATTACAGTTAGGATGGCAATGGGGGCTGCCATCACCTGAAGGCTGGGCTGGGGGGAAGATCTGCTTTTGAATCCCTCCATGTAATCCAATGTGCATTCCAGGAAAAGTCCAGTTATGATAGTTCTAGTTTGAAAGGAAACTTTGAGATCATCCTATAAAGACTTAGCTTATGCTCATTTGATCCCATAACTAACTTCATTTCAAAGGTTGAAAGAAACTCCTTCTGGGACAAGTAAAACCTTGAGTAAAAGGTTCTTTCCCCTCTCCCTCTCCGGCGAATCAATGAAGGTAGCAAAGCCCTGTGCGATCATATTTTCCAACCATTGTGCCCATGGATTCGTTTCTCGATGGTGTTTTTAATTATTTAAATGTATTGAGGAAGAAGTAGAAACGGACAGGTTTTTCCTTTCTCTTGCTGGTTTCGGTCTGTTACGGGCTGTCCATTAAAGTCACTTGGGGTTGGTTACCTAGGAAATGGCTGGCAGACTGGAGCGTTTAGATTGATCACCAGATTTATGGCAGGAAGGTGACTCACGTGATGGGAATTTAGTTGCTTCTAAGTGGAGGACTAGAAATTGCTGAACATTAACAAAAGAATCACCGGAACTTTGCTCCACCACTCCTTAATTTTAAAGATGAAACAAATGATCTCTCAGGAAGTCACGCAGGTCTAAATTTATCTCCAGAGGAAGGGAGTCTAATGATTCCATGACCACCTGAGACTTCATGGTTATATAGAGACACTGTATTCACAGTGCGTGTGTGCGCGTGCACGCACGCGTGTTTGTGTGCCCAAGATAAAAGCAAACTCAGCTATCTCTTAAGGTAATGAAAAATTAGGTGTTCCCGACTTTCTTCACAAGGATGAGGATTAATATATGTAAAACTCCTTGAGTTCCTCTGAGAAGCACCATTACTTTATCCACAAAGCCTATTGTTATTAATCTCTAGGATGGAAGAGAGTGTATTCAGTAAAACCATCTCAGTAGCTAACACACTGCTATCTGCATGATAAAGGAATTAAAATTCATCAGAATGAAAAGAACTGATCAAATTTGGAGTTTCTTAATAAAATATGCCAGGCACTTAAAAAGTCATTTCCCATGAACATTTGCCAACTAGCAACCGTGAGCTAGACGCTTTTACTTCGTATCTCATTTAATCCCAAGAAAGAAATAGATAGATATTAGTATAATGATTTTCAGAATTTTGTGACACAAATATTTATTGAGCACTTAATACGTAGTGTCTGTACCAAGGTTCAGAGAAGATAAGTAACTAATCCAGGATTAGAATCTATTTTTGTTCTGTTCCAATGGCCATGCAGTTCCTGCTTCAGTAAATTCTTCTTCCGTAGGGTATTTTTGTATCAGAAGAGTGGAAAATTCGAGAACTAATCTGGAAGTTTTTATTGTAAGACATTATCTAATTTGTAAAACTCAGATATGTATGCATGAACACACGTAACATTCCCTTATTCTTGAGACTGTTTCTAGCAGGACGAAATCACCTTGAAAATTACCTTCTGCCTTGAATTTGCCAGCAGTGATGCAGGAATGGTTTATCAGTAAAAGCAGCAAACTGGTATTAGCTATTTACATGCTCTAGGCGCTGTACTCTACTCTCTTTTAACCCCGACACAACTCTATGAGGGAGGAGCTATAGTTACCCCTTAACAGATGACAGGATAAAGTGTTAGATCTTCGACTTGGCCAAGGTCACAGGTAGCAGGAAATTCCTGGTTCACTTTGTTCATATTTTTTTTTTTTCTAACTCCAGAGCCCCGTCTCTTAACTTCTCCACTATTTTCCACTCCCTTGAGCTAGAGCTGGTTTTCCTCGTCAGCAAGTGGCAGTGAATGCCAAAGGTTTAAAGAGAAATTATGGGAGGAAAATAAAAAAGTCTGTTCGTCTCCCCACGGGACAGGAGTCCCTGTGCTCCCCAACATGGAGTCAGGGCATGGGACCATCTCCCGATGAGTGATGTAAACACTGAGCGATGGGCCATTTTGTTCAGGTCACATATTACGAGGTTCAGGAATTCAGGCCGGGAGCAGAAGGGATAGTTTGTCTCTCTTCTGCAATATTGGGGACTCAGAGGACAGGTGGGGACTCAGACACCTGGGGCTGGGAGCATTTGGAGGTCTGGCCTGCTCGCTGGGCTGGGACGACTCAACCGGAGCCTTCTCCACGAGGCAGAGCCCCTCACAGCGTAAGCCCTGATTCTCCGGAGACAGTGTGCCCGGAGTGAGCATTCCACGGAAGCCTTTTTGGACCTCATTTTGGAGGTCACAGAATCCATTTCTGCTGCATTCTACTGGGTAGAAGCAAATCAGGAGATCAGCTCAGATTTCAAGGGCAAGAGAATTAGATCCCACCTCTCAGGGAGGAGGGTCAAGGAGGGTCAAGGTTAAATTGTGTGGGATGGGAGAGAATGTTGCAGCCCTCTTAGGAAAATACAATCAGCCCCCTGGGAGGAAAGCAGCAATTGACATCTTCTCCACTAAGCCTTTAAAATGTCTTTCATTCTCTAGGCCCCTGGCTTCCTCTCTGGGCACCTCTAGTTCTGGCCCTCAGCAGAGGGCAGTGAGCTCAGGAATACAGGGAGCCTCCCATCCATGCCTGGCTCCTAAGAGGGGCAGGTTCTCAGGGAGGACACTGGGAAAAGAAAAAAAAAAAAAGGACTAAGCAATTTGCACGTTCAGTCCTCAAATTTCTATAACTTGGTGCATTGCTTGTACGTGGCCCATGTCACAGGACAGGGAAAGGAACTAAAATCCGTCATTTCGCTGCCACACAGTCCACTGAAGAAAGCAAGGTTGAGAGAGGTCCAGGAAAAAGGCTCCCGAGCTAGTTAGTAAGCAGAAAGGCACGATTTGAATTTAGATTGAGCCAATTCCAACTTACCGATGAGGAATATGTTTCTGAGAGAGTCAGCAATGGGTCCAAGTTCAAGGTTAAAATTTATACCCAGATCTATTGGATTCCTCCACTGCACCCTATTCCCCTGTATCACATCTCCCACCAAAGCCGACTCCCTCTCCAATAACAGTGGCCCTCGTTGGACTAACAGTAAGGTGAATATTGGAGCCGGTTCTCCTGTCTTAGGGCAGAAATTTGAGAACAAATCTCTTGCAAGGAAGCTGCTAAGCAAACCTGACGTCTCCCAGGGATATTGAAAATGGAGTATAGTTCAAAGGACCGGTAAATGCTTACTGTTATTTGTCTTAACATTTATACTTCCTCTTAGTTACCTTCTTGCTGGAAATAAATCATGTTGTTCTGAGGTACTGAAAGGAATGTTTCTACAGTGGAAATATCAATTTATTTCCATGATAGGAAATTGACTATGTTATTGATCAATATGTCCCATCTGCCTAGTCTTCCTAATTATAAATTTGAAAGGTACACCCAGTAGTATAGTAACTGTCCAACAATTATTGATGGAAAGCTGTTGTTGTAAGTTTTGATGTAGGTCCCTCTGATGATAGACTGGCATGGAATGAGACACCAAATTAATATGTTTCATTTACTAGTAAAATGCTTTTGTTCAGTTTCGTCTCCCAAGACCTGATGAACAGAATGATCCTGTGAACTGTTGACTCCTCAAGAGACATTGGACTTCACCAAGTGCCAGCCCCGAACATGCTTACAAAATTGATATCTCACATCCCAGATTAATGCTGTTTAAATTTACAACATTGATTGGTTTATGTAGTTCTTTATTTTTGTTATTTGGCCAGAGATTCTGATCATCCCCAGTCCACTTTACTTTATGAACACTAATTTTCTTGCTTCAATGTCAACATCTCCAATAAATAAATTCAAATATTACCTAAACAGATTGTTACATGACATTTATTCTTAGCATTTTGCACATTTTATATGCAATAATGGATCTCAGAGATGGTTTCTTATTTTGATTTCCCCTCCAATTTGGCAGGGATTAAAAAGCTATTGCCTGTCACAGGCCAAAACTGTGTCAAACGGGATGAACTTCTGATGAACACACACTACGGAGACTAATAAACTCTAATTATACCGCAGGCTTCTTCTGAAATGGGCACTTCCAATTCCACACACCACAAATATTGGCCCAGAATCAAGGACGAATTCGGAACTGATGTTTTTATTGCATTTCGGATAGTGGAGAAGTTCCGTTGAAGACAAGAGAGCAAGGAGACAGCCTCCATATAATGATACACCTAGTACAATGTTAGGGGAAAGAGTGGGGCACCCAATTAGCCCTAAACATCTCATGAGCTAGGTACCCAAATTCATAACATCAACATACTGTCTTCTTGTTCAAACTGCTCAATGTTCTTCTGCCCTTTGAGTCCGAAGTCTTGTCTCTTTCTTTAACCCTGGGAAATCTCTTCTCATTCATTTTATTACTTCCTCTGCCCAGTTGACCCATGAACAACACGGGTTTGATCTGCATGGTCCCCACTTACACACAGATTTTCATTAAATACAAAAGAGTACTGTAACTGTGTTTTTTCTCCTTTATGATTTTCTTAATTTTCTTTTCTCTAGCTTACTTTACTTGTCAGTATAGAGTATATAATACATGTAACATGCAAAACATGTGTTAATTGACTATGTTAATGGTAAGACTTCTAGTCAACAGTAGACCATTAGCAGTTAAGTTTTTTTGGGAGTCAACAGTTATAATTGGATTTTCAACTCTGCCCATGGTGGGTTTGGGTGCCCCTAATACTGATGCTGTTCAAGGGTCCACTGTATTTTCTTCATTCTCTCTTCTAATCCTATTTGAGGATGTTTGTGCTTTTCAAGTTATTTTTTATATCTTTATGCTCTTTCTTACTTTCTACCTTTTTATTCTTTGACACAGCATTCTGGGAAAATTCCTAGGCTCAATCTACCAATTTCTCACATTGTTCTCCATATATATGTCCATCCTGTTCTTCAGACTACCATGTTTGTTCTGAGTTTAAGGGTTATATCATCCATGATGGTGAACTGGTCTTATTTCTTAAGAGTCTATTCTTACTTCATGGATATCCTTTCTTGTCCCTGCAAAAATTCTTACTTTTCTTTCTTTTAAAGACATTTTCCTTTTTTGGTGGGGTGGGGGAGGGGCTGAGATTTCCTTGGGTTTTGAACTTAGTGTTTTTTCTTATATTAGTTTCCTAGGGCAGCTGTAGCAAATGGCCATAAATTGGGCAGCTTGAACAACAGAAATTTATTCTGTCAAAATTCTAGAAGTTGGATGTCTGAAATCAAGGTGTTGGTAGGGCCATGCTCCATCTGAAGTCTCTAGGGAAGAATCCTTCCTTTCTTCCCCTTTCTTCCATTCTTCCTTCCTCCATTCGGCCCCCTCTCTTCCTTTCTTCCTTCCTTCCTCCCCTTCTCTTTCTTTATATTAGCATAAAAAATACTGAACATAAGATTTACCCTATTAACAATATTTTAAAGGTATAACACCATACCATTGACTATATTCATATTATTATACAGCAGATCTATAGAACTTTTCATCTTGAATGACTAAAATTTTATACCCCTTGAACCATTTCCCCTTGGCCCCAGCTCCTGGAAACCATCATTTCACTTTCTATTTCTATGAATTTGACTATTTTAGATACCTCCTATATGTAGAATCATGGAGTATTTGTCTTTCCTTAATTGGCTTATTCTACTTGTCATAATGTTCTCAAGGTTCATCTCCGTTGTAGCATGACAGGATTTCCCTGTATTTTAAGATTGAGGAATATTCCATTGTATGTAGATACTTCAGTGTATGAGCAGACATGGATTCTCTGGGCTCACTCTGATTGGGACACATCCCCAGTATATCCATGGGGGAAAGTCTAAGCCTTTCCTGGAGATAGTACACCCACTCCGTTGTCTCATCACAAAGGATTTACCAAAACTGCAAAAACCGTGGTCCGTGGTTGAGCCATTGAATTTATATACGAGTCAGTGAAGGGTCAACTTTTGCAGAAGAGTTGGCTCAAAGCCAGAGCAAAGCCAGCCCATACAACTGAAGGAACAGCAAGTGGTTGAGTTATAAAAAGCAGTGTTTTCTTCTATCAAACACCTACTGTGTGCATGAGCTAATCACATGGATGACAGTATCCTTTCGAAGCAAATACAATTACCCATTGCATTTTGCAGTTGAAGAATTAAGGGCAAAGTGCCCGGTGGGTAGGTAGAAGGGGTAATGGGGAATCAAAAAACCTAATGGCTTCCTTGTTAGTCTTTTTCCTGGTTCGCCCATCTGTAGGCTAATCCTTTAATCTGGGAAGTTGGAGAGTGTAGTATTGAGATCAACAACAGGGAATCAGACAGATGTGAGTTCAAACCCAAGTTCTGCTCATTACTGATGGTAGGATCTTGAAGAATTTACTGGATATCCTGGCTCTTCTTACCAATAAAGGCATGAGTATATACAGAATGGGGGTACTGCTATCCATCTGCAGCATGATATCTACCCAAAAGGAACAAAATGAAAGTCAAGTGAAGAACCCAGATTGCAAAAGACTCCTACTTTCCCAGACTCCTTATATACACACTTTATATAAAGGGTTTAAATTCATATTTAATGTCTGACAAAAAAAAGTGATGAGGATGAAGTTCATTTCCTTGTTCAGCGCTAGAGGCAATTCGGGGTTGCAACAAGACTGGGCTTTGGGAGGCCAGACTATCCCCCTCTATCACATGCCTGATATGACCTTGAACAAGCCACATATCTTGCCTGGGTCTCAGTGTCCTTCCTCATCTGAAACACAAGAATGCCAGCACCTAACCTGAAGAGTGATGTGAGGTTAGATGAGATGAGTGATGTAACCACATCCTAAGCTGGGGAGTGAGCTTCATCTTCTTATGTACAGTGTACAAATTATTCACCAGGGCCGTCAAGCATACTTCCCAAAGCTCTCCCAAACTTCTCCGTTACTGCTGCTGCTGTCCTTCTGGTACAACTCATTGTCTTGCCTCTGGATGGATAAGGTCACCTCCTAAATGTTCTCCAGTCTCCCAAATGCAAACTGAGCAATGTCCTTTGTGTAGATTCCTCTGTGGCTCCTAGTTATCTAAAAGGTAAAGTTCACACATCTTTGTGTGACACTTGGGCTCTTCCCTGTTTGATCTTTATTTGCTTCTCCCTTGCCGTCTTTCCTGGGGTCTCATTCCTGGTACGTCTGCCTCTTCTGTTGGGGAATCACCTGCTTTGGTGAAACACCATGCTTTCTCTGTTCTTTCTCTCTAAAATGTCTTTTTTCTACCCTTAATCCACCTGGAAGCCTCCTAACTTTTCCTTAGCGTTCGGTCTTAGCTCAAGATGTGGGAAATGGACCTGCTAATTTCTCTGATCCTCCTTTTCTTCAACTGTAAAATGAGATAACATTTTTATTTAATAAGGTGAGCATGACACCCAAATAATCTAATTCAAACCATGATGCCAGATCTGCAAAAAATGCTCAACAGATGTTCACAACTATTACTTTAAGTCTATTATTATTTTTATTAGAGCACAAAGAAAGTAGAGCTTCATCTCTGGGTCTAGGGCTCAAGGAAGTTTTCCTGCAGGGGGAATGCATGTGCTAATCCTCAAAGAATAATGATATTTCACTGAACCAACAAGGCGAGGAGGAAAATGAGGAAAGACATCTCAGTTTCAGGGGTGGGGATTGCATGATAAGTCTGAAAAATGGAGACAAGGTGAGTTTGCCCGGATTAGGGTGCAGTAGGAAGAAGAGAGCTATGGGCATAAAAACCTTCCTCCTCATCTAGCTCCCTATCATCTTTACATTCTCTCCCAATCATCTTTACATTCCCCGCCCTCCCTCTGGGATGCCCTCCAGCTCATCCCATCCAACACCGCCTGCCACTGCCTGTCAAAGTCCTATCTATCCTACGAGACCCAAGTCCAGTATTACCTTTTCCAGGAAAATTTTTAAGTTCCGTGATCTCAGGACCGTGTCTGTGTCCCTCTCTGTCCTATTCCAATCATCTCTCGACTACTGCTTAGCATGGATTGGGTCCTCATTTCTTTTCTTTTGTTGTTAAATCAATGAATATGGCAAACCCTGTAGTAACAATGACTGCCTCCCCACTCCTCCCCCTTTCTCCTTGCTGACAAAATGCCCACGTAGTTAAGGTAGCAATTTTCCCAGCCTCAGGCAACGGATCAGGACTAGCCTGGCACAGTGCTGTCCAAGAGCAACAGAACAAGAGTCACACCTGTGAGGGCACGGATGTAATTTAACGTTATCCTAGTAACCACATGAAAAAAGCAGAGAGAGATTTATTTTGAGAGTGTATCTTAATTTTTGTAAAAATGATTTCGATAGTATATTTTAACTCAATATATCCAAAATATTAGCATTTTAGCATGTAATCAATACAAAATTGTTAATGAGTTTACCTTCTTTTTGCATTAAGTCTTTGAAATCTTATGTGTGTTACACTCACACTGCATCTCTTTATTGGGGTCAATCATATTTCAAAACCTTAATAGCTGCACAGGGCCAGGGTCCACTATTGGACAGCACAGGTCTAGACAATTATAATCATCCAGCTCCTACTTTTCCCAGACTCCTTTTCAGCAAAAGGTGATCATGTGACCCTGTTCTGACCAATGAGATGAAAGGGTAAGTCAGCTAGGGCCTTCTGGGAAAGCTGTTGCTTTCCTGATTAAAGGGACAGGGGTGGCTTACGCCCCCTTTCCCACCTTGTCTTGAAAGCAAATATGTTTCCTGGAACACATTTAGAAGCGATCCAGAGCAGAGGCTGAAAAACTTTTTCTGTAAAGGCCAAATAGCAAATATTTTAGGTTTTTCAGACCATATAGTCTCTGTTACAACTGCTCAACTCTGCCCTTGTGCAAAAGCAGCAGCGAGGAGTATGTAAACAAGGGAGCATAACCATGTTCCAATAAAACTTTATTTACAAAAACAATTGGTTAGCCAGATTTGGCCCTTGGGCCATTGTTTGTCAACTCTCAGTCAGGAGAATCATAGAGACACCAGCCCCGACGTTGTGGACCCACTTCCAGATTTCTTGCTTTAGGAGAAAAAGAAAAAAATCAAGCCACTGCGAGTTGGTTTTCTGTGACTTCTGGCTGATAGCAACTTGATAGACAGAATCTGTGTCAATTATAATAAATCTTCTTTCCCAAGATGTTATGCCTCTTACAAATACTATCAGTAAGATAATATGATGATCACAGTAACATTAAATGCCATTGTTTGAAAACGACTTGCTTTATAAATTCTGAGCCTCACCACTGGCATTATTCCAGATTCACTGATAAGGAAGCTAAAGCTAAGAAAAAGCATTGTTTTAGGTTGTGGGGGCCAATAATCAGCAGAAAGAGGATTGGAATCCAGACCTCATCTGAATCAAAATCATTCAGAGATATTTGTAAATCACCTACCACGTTCTGGCTACTGTTTTAGACACTTGGCAAGATCTGTGAGCAAAAGCAAAGATCCTACCCTTGCTGTTGAGTTTACTGTCCAGAGAGAGGGGACCAGGTGACAGCCAGCGGTGGGTTAGGGAGTTGTCTGCACGCCCAAGTTCATTGCATCAATATCCACAATTTCCAACATGTGGAAACAACTTCAGTGTTCTCGGACAGAAGAATGGACAAAGGAGACGGGATAGAGGGACAGTGAAATATCACTTAGCCTTAACAAAGAAAGAAACCCTGCCATCTGAGACAACACACACGGACCTTGAAGGCATTCTGCTAGGCAAACTAAGAAAAACACAGAGAATGCTGCGAGATGTCACTTGTGTGTGGGATCCAAAACAGTCTAACTTCCGAAGCAGAGAGCAGAATGGGGGTTGCCGGGTATGCGTGTGTGTGTTGGAGGGGATGGAGGTAGCTGGTGGGTGGGGAAATGGAACAATATTGGCCAAAGGGCACAAAGTTTCAGTTTTGCAAGACAAGTAAGTTCCGGAGTTCTAATGTATAGTGCGGTGATGAGAATTAACAATACTGTATTTGACATTTGCTGCAAGCATAGATCTTACATCTTCTCACCAGACACCGAGGGTAACTGCGTAGAGGTGATAAATATGTTAATTAGCTTGATTGCCGGTGATCATTTCGCAATGTATCTGCGTATGAAAACATCAGTTCGCACGTCTTAAATATATGCAAGTTTTAATGTCAGTGATATCTCAATAAAGCAGTTAAAAATATTTATAAAGAGGAAAAAGTCCAGCGGAGATCTTCCCACTGTGTGGCCTGCTTCTTTGCACTTTTTTGAGCTGCGTTGATCACAGGCTGCCTTGTATAAGGACGACGCGCATGCGTGTGTGCATTTCCCCCTCGGTTAGCCGCCTCCTGGCACCGAGGGATCTTCTGATCTTCATACCGCTCTAGCAAACAGCAGGCACTCAATGCTTGTTGGATAAAAATCCAGTTGAGTTCACTTTGGCATCAGCTATTCGCTTGGAAGCAGCTCAAGAAACATATGGAGATGAGGCAGGGTAAGTCTAGTTCAAAAGTTCCACCAATATTTTCGTGAGAGCCCACAAAGTTCCAGGCGCCGTGCTGGGCTCCAGGCTCCCAGCAGGCTCTGGTGGGTTTAAGGAGGCAGATGTCCAGGAAAGCAGCCAGCTTGCCAGGAGCAAGATAAGCAGGCCTGGGCCGCACAGCTCAAGCAAGGACAGTGCAAACAAATCCCAAGAGGGGACTTGGTAGGGACTTCCGGCAGTAAGAGCAGCGCCTGCCCTCCTGTTCTTACACCCCCTAAGACCGCATTTTATTCTCATGTCAGCTACTCCATCCCCTGGGCATGTGCATTCCCCCAACATCAACCCCCCCAACCAGGTGTACAGCCTCTGTTTGCAAACCTGCCACAGGGAGAAAGCACACCCAGAACATATTTGCATTTTGTTTGTTGCTGGTGAGTGGCTTTCCAGGCTGACCCAGGAGGTCCCCTGATGACTCTGTGTGTGAAAGATTCAAGCCAGCCGTGGGCATCCATTCCACTGTGTGGGAGCAATCGTCCCTAGGAGCTGCATAAGGGGCTAGAGAGCAGATTTCAGGATGAAGACCGCTCAGCACTTGAAGACCAATGCAGAAAAATAGGTTCACAGGATGCCGATGGAAATCACTCTATTGAGTCTTATGGGGTATGAGGATGCCTATTATTATGACTTAAATTACCTACTTTGCTGGATAGAAGAATCTAAATGAGAAACCTGGCTCTGCTTTTTAGCCATTAAAAAAAGTTAATATTCAAGTGCATTTGAGTGGTGCCAATTTGATCCTGAAATTAGATCTGCTACCGGAACTCGGAGTTAAATGGGCCGCAGTTAACTCAGCCTGGGTCTCGGAACTTGGACAGGCCTCATCTCCAAGACTTCGCTCTCTTATCTGTAAAACGAGGGGTTGGACTAAAGCATCTCCAAGTCCCTGCCAGCTTTGCCATTTTCGGATATAAATAGATTCATAATGACAAGACCCCAAGGCCTCCTAAACCTGCCCGGGCTTCAGGAGCAGCTGAGGGGTGTGTTAAAAATAAAGATTTTCTGATCCAACCCTGAAAATTCTGATTCTCTAGGTCTAGCTGAGGGCCTAGAAATAGGCATTTTTAATTGGCTTAGGTGTTTCTTCAGAGCCCATTCTGCAATGGCCTTGCCTGCCATTTAACAGCCACTGGAAGAATTGAAAGCCCTTTGTAACCAGCCCAGATCGGAGTCATTCTTGTTATTGTAAAAGGTCTCTTTGGATAAAAACACTGACCTGTCCCTGGGGTCGCCAGCTCTCATCCTGGATTCTGGGCATTGAAACGAGCTCATATTTGTAGACATCTTCCAGAATGCATCCTTCAAACTCATCCTTCAAACGTGGCAGGGGAGGGCCGGGGGGAAGCCTTTGTAGTTTGCATGTTTTGATTTCCCTTTTGTGAGAATGCAGACCCAAAGAGGCCGTGGGTTCCAGGAAGGGGCTAAGACCCTCCAACTCTGGCTTGACCCCCCGTGTGATGCTGGCCCAGGAGCTTGGCCTGCTGTCCCAGTTTTCCTGGTCTGGAAAATGGGGAGCGCAAGCCGTGGCCCATCACATGTGTCACGCACTGATAGCACAATTTTTTTAAAGCTCACAAATGCTTTGAGGATGAATAAGGTGCTTGGGGAAAGGGCAGGTTCTAAAACCACGGTGTTTGGCTTCAACGCCGACAGAGGGCCAGCGGTGCTAGGTGTGCTGGAGAGCACACCAGAGACAAGCCGATTTGATTCCAGAGAATGGAAATAATCTAAAATGCAACATCCAGGCCTGGCACGCCCTGGCAAAGGGCAGTGGCTTCTCAACTGTGAAGCATGAGATGAAATCCTGACCTGGATGTTGGGGATGGAGGGATATTTGGTGGGGGGGTTTGAGAAACGAGGGAGAGGAGAGTAAAGGAAGGAGGGAAACAGTGGTGGGGAGGCAGGCAGAATTAAGGGTCCATCTGACTTTCATGGACATGAATTTTTTTTTAAGATTTTGTTTACTTATTTGACAAAAAGAGAGAGCGCAAGTAGGAGGGGGAACAGCAGAGGGAGAGGGAGAAGCAGGCTCTCCGCTGAGCAGGAAGCCTGATGTGGGGCTCTATCCCAGGACCTTGGGATTGTGATCAGAGCCGAAGGCAGACGCACAATTGACTGAGCCACCCAGGCGCCCCTACAGACATGAATTTAAGGAGAGTGCTGTCAGCTTGGGTTGTATTCTCCAGGCCACCTCCTGCTTCCTGGGGCAAGCACTGCACAGGCTGAGTGTTGGGGTTAACCGAGATTTGAAATTTGCCAAGTACAATGGAGAAAGAGCAGGTGGGACACTTGATGGCCTGGTGATGGATGGAATATCCCATAGAGAGAATAGAGAGACGCCCCCTTGAAAAGCACATCATGGGAGGAGTGAAATGTGCTCTTCCAGAGGGGATAGGAGAAAAAGAGGGTGGTCTACCAACTCCCTTCCCAGGGAGGATAAAGATTAGAAGGAGTACCAACGGGTAAGGAAACAGCAGGAGCATGGAAGGTGCATCCCCCTTCCCAACCAGCCTCCTGGAAGCTGGTGTGGGAAATGCTGCAGGGCCAGTGTTATCTGAGTGTGCAGAACTCTGGGTCCCCTGCTTCAGGGGTCCCCTCCTTAATATTTAACTTATAACTGTGTGTATGTGTGTACTCACCACTGATCTATTAAATACATCATAAAATATACATGAATATTAGTCATTAACAAAGGACACTAAATATCAACATAGATAGAAATTCTAATATTTTCGGGGTGCCTGGGTGGCTCAGTCGTTAAGCGTCTGCCTTCGGCTCAGGTCATGATCCCAGGATCCTGGGATCGAGCCCCGCATCAGGCTCTTTGCTCAGCAGGGAGCCTGCTTCTCCCACTACCATTCCCTCTGCTAGTGTTCCCCCTCTAGCTGTGTTTCTGTCAAATAAATGAAATCTTAAAAAAAAAAAAAATTCTAATATTTTCTGCCTATACTCCAGTAGATGAGTGTTTTTCTTCTGCGTGAGACGCCCCCTTTTGGAGAACAATCTTCTAGACGATGCTTCCATGAGAACACTGCTGTTCTTAAAATGCATATTCTGCTTCAGTAGGTTCTGGTGGAGGGCGAGTCCGAGAGTTTAACAAGCTCCCTGGGATGCCCACGCTGTTGGTCCAGCAGCATACTTGGGGGAAAGGTTCTGGAGTTCAGGGTGCCATTCTAGCTCCCATCACTAATGACAGGGAAAATGACGATGCTGTTTTTGGGGTCAGAGAGGAGCAGAGAGAAAGAAGGAAGGAAAGGGACCTAATGGGTTTTGTCACCAGGTATGTAACTGCATTGGGCTGTCTGTTTGATTTCAAGTATCTTTGTTCAGTCTGACAATAACACAAATTAAACGCATTTTCCAGATGAGAACCTTGATCTTCGATGAGATTAGATATTTGCCTGAATTTGTACAACAAATAAGTGCAGAATAACAAATACGAACCCAGGTCTGTTTGCATACTAAAAACAAATACATGTTTACTGTAGAAAAAATTATAAGGGCACGTAGACAAACACTAAACTCCTCTGTATTCCCACCACCCGAAAACAGCTGCCGTCAGCATGTTGCTTTCATTTTTGTTTTGTTACAAGAAGATGGATCCTTTCCTGTGTGATCCATGGGTCTGAGTTTGAATCTTGGCTGCCTTCGTAATGTGTAAAATCTTGGGCAAGTCGCCAAACTTGGGGCCTCAGTTTCCCCATCTGTAAAATGGGGATGACGATAGAACCAAGATAGGGTTTTCAGGCAGATCAAAGGAGTCGTATGTAAAATGCCTGATCCACTCCTCCTTGGCAGATAGAGAGTGCTCTATAAACATTACCAACCATTATTTTTATTACCACCAAGCCCAGAAAGGAGGGAGACACACTAACTACAAAAGTTGTGCAGGGGCATCTGGGTGGCTCAGTGGGTTAAAGCCTCTGCCTTCGGCTCAGGTCATGATCTCAGGGTTCTGGGATCGAGCCCCGCATTGGGTTCTCCACTCAGCAGAGAGCCTGCTTCCCCCCCCACCCCCGCCCCTGCCTGCCTCTCTGCCTACCTGTGATCTCTCTCTGTGTCAAATAAATAAATAAATAAATAAAATCTTAAAAAGAAAAAAGAAAGTTGTGCAGATTTAGATGTAGCAAGATTACAGTAATTGCTAGATTGGCTGCAGGTTCTCTGTGGGAGGGGGAGAGGCTTGCAGATCTTGTGAAAGACGCAGCTTATAAGCACCCCCCACTTCCCGGCCCTGGGGCTCTGAGTCAGTACATTGGGAAAGGGGACAGGAACCTGAATTTAAACTAAGCCCCCTGAGACGGTTGTGTGGCCGGGGGACCCCATGTTGAGAAAACCTGCTTGTTTGTATCTCCGTATTTCTGTTAAGCAGGTGCGTGTGGCCTTTCCATTGTTTCAGCCTTCTCCCTACAAGCCTGCGCAGCGGATTAGAAGTGTGGATGCCAGTGCTTAAATAGCACACCATTATTATTTGGCTATTTATCTTGGGCAGGTGTTTTGAATTGAGCCGGCCTGAGCCTCTTTCATTTCCGAGCAGCCAAGCTGGGATGCAGGTCGGCTCGGCTCCCAGGGTGGGTTCTCACGGCTTCTCTTCAGCCTCACCTAACCTGGTGACAGGGGCAGCGTCTGCCCTGCTGCTTCCGCACTCGTGCACAGCGAGGTGTGCACACTTGTGCACACTTGGCCGGCGAGGAGTGCCCATGGGCCCGGCTCCACAAAGGCAGCCCGCCGTGGTGTCCTCGGCCTCTCACACAGCGTCTGGAACACAGTAGGATGAATGGGCTCAGTTGCCCAGACTTTAGTTTTACAAAACAACCGAGGTGTGTCAAACAAAATTAACCCACCACGCACGTTTTGTGTTAGAATACAGGTCGGAAAACACTGCCCTGCAGGCATTTTTTGGAAGCCCAAAGAGATTAGCATAGGCTCTTTGACTTGGGAAGGAGAAAAATTTAGCTGAAGGAGTCTTAGAGGAGGAATGATCACAACCCCTGCAGAATACTGCAGAGGCTCCATCAAATGTTGGTTCCTGTCCGTTTTCCTTTTCTACCCAGAGATTCAATAATCTAGGATTCTAAAGGGTTACAGATATCTTGAGACAGAGGGTTTTTTTTTAATAGATGAGGAAACCAAGGCCCAGAGAGGTTAAGTCACTTATCTGGAGTCACACAGCAAGTAAATAACCTAGGGGGAGTTTGTTTTTTCTTTGTTTGTTTGTTTCTCTTTATTTTATTTAAATTCAATTAGCCATATAGTACATCATTAGTTTTTGGTGTAGTGTTCAATGTTTCATTAGTTGCATATAACTGGGAGTTTGAATCTGAGCCAGAGACTGCTTCCTGACTCCAGAGTCCTTTCTCTTTTCATTTAATGGAAGCTTCCGACCCATTTGCCTTAAAATTACCTGTCAGGCTTGGGGCCCCTGGCAGGCTCACTTGAAGGAGCATGTGACTCTTTTTCTTTTCCATTTAAAAAATTTTTTTTTAAATCAATTAATTAACAGATAGTATATTTTGAGTTTCAGAGGTGGAGTTCAGTTGCATACAACTCCCAGTGCTCATTACATCACATACCCTCCTTAATAACTGTCGCCCAGTTACCCCCCCCACAACCCCTCCAGCAACACTCAGTTTGTTTCCCAGAGTTATGAGTCTCTTATGGTTTGTCTCTCTCTCTGATTTATTCTTATTTTATTTTTCCCTCTTTTCCCTATGTTCATCTGTTTTGTTTCTTAAATACCACATACGAGCGAAGTCACGTATTGGTCTTTCTCTGATTGACTTATTGTGCCCAACATAGTACTCTCTAGTTCCATCCATGTCATTGCAAGTAGTAAGATCTCATTTTTTGATGACTGAGTAATATTCCATTGTATATATAAACCATATCTTTATCCATTCATCTGTTGAGGGACATCTGTGCTCTTTCCATATTTTGGCTATTGTGGACACTGCTGCTATGAACACTTCATGGGACTCTTGATCTTGGGGTTGGAAGTTCGAACCCATCGTGGATGTAGAGATTACTTAAAAGTAAAATCTTAAAAAAACAAAATCACACCTAAGGTTTGCAAAATGCAAGTCAAGGGTCTCATTGAATTGAATCAGACCTTCTTGGAGGGGTGACTAGGAATCTAAAGTTTCCATAAAACAAGACTTACTTTGTATTCTGTAAAAAAACCAAAACAAACCAAAACGAACCCAAGCAGGTAAATCACATACAGGCTAAAGTTCTAACCCCACGGCAAGTCAATGTCTTCTACAAAACTAAGGAGATTCCAAAATTCATCTCACAGAGGATCTGATTCCAAACCCTATTCAATCATTACTTTTTTTTTTTTTTTTTTTAAAACCCACTGTGAGTTGCTGGTAGCACTAAGTGAGTGAGGGACTCTGGTCCTAAACCTCCCCTTGGTCGTAAAGTCACTACCTGGATGACAGTCACGATCAACCCCCCCCCCCCAAAGAGCAAGGGAGGTGACTTTAAGAAGCCAGCCAGAAACAATAGGAACAGGCTCTTGCAAGGGCCCAGACAGCTTGGCCAAATTTCTTAAATTCAGATCCTGGAGCTGTTGCCTATCAGGACGGATTCTGAAATGGAGCCAGGGGCAGGGATTAGATGCGTTTTTAAGAGGCGGGACTGGAAGCTAGAGTCCCGGGTGAGTTAACCGCGGAGAAAGGCTACACCAGAGACACTGTAGACAAGTGTGCTCAGGATAACAAAGGCAGGGACACAGCGCTCCCCGACATCCTCAGCAAGATGCCTTCACCTGCAGTTTAGCTAACGGCGCGTCTCTGGGGCTTCTGTTGCTATCAAATTTATGCCTTATGAAATGTCAAAAGGGAAGCACTGCTTCTCCAATACAGCAAGAAATCTCTTTCTTTCTTTTTTTGGCATAATGCCCTCTTGGAGGATTTTTGCAACCCTGGATAAATATTTCTCTGTCAATTCAAACAGAAAAGAACTTACAACGTCTCAAGAAAGGGCACCGTTGCCTCTTTCTGCTGCAGTTCCGTGTAGAAGGGGAAACACTTCCCTTTCGCCCTTCTGGTTCTTTGGCTGGTCTAATAATCAAATTGACATAAGACAGTTTAAGAGGAGAAAAACAAACGTAATTACATACATCCTGGAGCCCCATAAAAAGTACGACACCCCAGGACAAGTCTGGAAATTGTGGCTGATAAGCTTGCTAGCCTGAGCTGAGGAATGGGATAGGGGC
Source organism: Procyon lotor (assembly GCA_028646535.1). Lineage (NCBI taxonomy): Eukaryota > Metazoa > Chordata > Mammalia > Carnivora > Procyonidae > Procyon > Procyon lotor. Next base: position 98,570,610 of record CM053611.1, read on the forward strand.
CTGGGGCTTCAAAGGCGGGGGAGAGGGTGATTCACAGAACTGTAAGAGCAGATGTTGGGTAATTAGAAGTTTGCCCTGCCCTTCAGACAGGTCACTCCGATAAAAAGTTATTTCTGGTAATAGCTCTCTTTCTGGGCTAGGTCCCCATCTAAATGCTTTTAGAGAAAAGTTTTTTTGAACCTGCGGGGTCTTGATTGCCTTCAGCTCAAAAAAAAAAAAAATAATAATAATAAAAATCCACTTGCCAAAGTGGCCTATTTTGGGGTCACAGAATTGTGCTCCCCCTCCTCTGCCAAGTGGATGAATGGAGCATCCAGGTGTGTGCCCAGCACCGAGCAGTGTGCGCTGAGAGCGGATCCCAGGTGCCCTGGCCATACCCACTTACCTGGAGGTGGAAGAGAATGAATCGCTGTTTATTAAGTCGTGCAGAGCTCTCTCTTCTCTGCGTGGGGCCCCGCAGCCTGACTACAGAGCAAACTGGAGGTAGCGCTGATGACCTTGAACTCAAAATAGTCTCAGAGTGTAATCTACCCTTCCTAGGCCACACCTCCTCCAAGAAGCCCGCTGGTACTCCTGTAGCCCCATAGTTGCTCCCCCAGGGAAACGAACACGTCCTGAGCCACTGGCTGGAACCAGGTGCCATGTGGGGATTATCTCATTTATTCCTCCTCGCAACCTTGTGAAGTGGGTATTATTAAACTCCTTTTATAACTGAGGAAATGGAAGCCCGGAGTTTAGGTTAGGAGGTTCAACAGAAATCTCCCCCCCTCATTATTTAGTGGTGTGATGGAGGGCAGGTTGCTTAACTTTTCTGAAATTTATGGCCTCCTCTCTACGATGAGGAGTGTACTGTACTTTGCAGATTCCTGAGAATTAGTCACTGCAGTTATATATAGATAGGGCTGGGCATCGTGCCTGGCATACAGCAGGCACTTAATAAAATGGTAGCCATCGCTATCCCTAGGATTAAATCTACTACAGTAGAGAGGGGCAGAGCAGGAATTGGAACCCAGGTCACGGTGGCTCCAAAGCCCACGCACTTTCCTGGGTGTGTCTTGTTGGCTTCATCTATGAAGGTTTCCACTGTTAGATTTTCATGCTTGTATGTTTCTCTGTCCAGGCTCTGAGGAAAAGGCAGGCATTGGCCTCTATCTCGTTTGCTACATCGTTGGCTTCTGGTGGGCGGGAGACCCGCATGAAACACCTCCGGGTGGTTTGACCACAACACTCCCAGACTAAAGGGAGTCCCAGAGTTTCCAGTCCTTTCTCTCCAGGCATTGGCATCCGAGTAGTGAATCTACAAAAAACGATAAGAAAACCATATTGGAAGATTTTTTAGTTGTCTTGAATATCTTTAAAAGAATCACAAACTGATCAGAAAAACAAGAGCCACAGAAACAAACCAGATTAAACAAGATTAAATATATAACTAAGTGCATTTTGACAGAAACCCCTGTCTACACTGACTTTCTTTGGTCTCTATGGGAAAGACCCCCTGAGTCTCAGAAGAAAGTCAAAGTCAAGTGGAATATATGGCCATTGTTGTGGGTATGGTGACCTCATCTTGACTTGCATTACCCTTCCTTTATTTGGGAAAAAACACCCTCTCCTGAGAGGTTGCAGACAAAGATCTGAGATCCCTCTCCTCTTTGGGGAGACTAGCCCAAAAGGGGCTACCCTTTGGCTTACGGGGAGGCAGTGTGGCTCAGCACTACAAACCAGCGTTCAGAGTCAGTAGGCTGGCATCTTCACGGCAGCAGGAACACCTATGACTCCCTGCTGTACTTCCAGAACTAGGATGAATGCATGAATGGATGAAGGTACCAAGCCTGCCTGGGTTTGCAGCTGGGACCCCCACTTATTAGCCATATTAGCCTTCCTGTATTCATTTTCCATGATGAATAACAAATTGCTACAAACATAGTGGCTTAAAACTATACACTTTTGGGGCACCTGGGGGGCTCAGTCGTTAAGCGTCTGCCTTCGGCTCAGGTCATGATCCCAGAGTCCTGGGATCGAGCCCCGCATCGGGCTTCTTGCTCGGCAGGAAGCCTGCTTCTCCTGCTACCATTCCCTCTGCTTGTGTTCCCTCTCTCGCTGTGTTTCTCTCTGTCAAATAAATAAAATCTTTAAAAAAAAAAGTATACATTTTCTTAAAATAATACAGTTTCTGTGGGCTAAGAATCTACTTAGGGTCTCACTGGGCGGAAATCAGGGTGCTGGCTGGGGCTGCCATTCTCAGCTGAGGTTTTTTTTTAAGATTTTATTTATTTATTTGACAGAGAGAGATCACAAGTAGGCAGAGAGGCAGGCAGAGAAAGAGGGGGAAGCAGGCTCCCTGCTGACCAGAGAGCCCCATGCAGGGCTCCATCCCAGGACCCTGAGATCCTGACCCGAGCTGAAGGCAGAGGTTTTAACCCACTGAGCCACCCAGGCGCCCCTCAGCTGAGGTTTGAGCTCTGCTTCATTGGCAGAATTCGTTTCCCTGTGGTGGTAGGACTGAGGTCCCTGTTTCATTCCTGGCCATTAGCCATGGAACAGTCTCAGCTCCTAAATGCTCTCTGCAGTTGGTTAGCACATAATTGCTGTAGGGAGCTCGTGCCATAACTCTTTACTTTTTTCCAGGCCAGCAGAAGCATATCTCTCTCATCTCTTTAGTTTGTGACTACAGGGCCCACTAAGAGCACACCTGATAAGGTCAGGCCCACCCAGGGTGATCTTCCCTTTTGAAGAACTCAACTAATTTTTTTTAAAAGAGATTTTATTTATTTATTTGAGAGAGAGAGAGAGAGAGAGAGTGCGTGCACAAGAGAGAGCACAAGCAGGGAAGGAGCAGAGGGAGAGGGAGAAGCAGACTCCCTGCTGAGCAGGGAGCCCGATGCAGAGCTCGATCCCAAGACCCTGGGATCATGAGGTGAGCCAAAGGCAGATGCTCAACCAACTGAGCCACCTGGGCGCCCAGGAACTCAACTGATTAAGAACCTTAATCACATCTACAAAAATCTACCTTGCCATATAATATAACACAACCACGGCAGTGACATCCTATCATAACCGTTGGTGTTGCCCACACTCCAGGACAAGGGTTATGCAGAATGCGGGTCATGAAGGGTCATTTCAGAATTCTACCCACTGCGGTTCTTTAGCTGCCAAAGGAGCATAATAATAGCATCTACTCTGTAATATTGTTATGAGGATTCTATGACATGACATAGATTAAATGCCTATCATGGAATAAGTACTCAATAAATGCAGACTATTTATTTCTATTGTCATCGGAGTCACATGTGAGTCTCCAAGGCATGCCTCTAGAATATTCTCCACACTCTGTACTTTGGGATGAGTTGGATTCAGACAGCCAAGAGAGACTTCATTCAAGTAGGTCCTTTGCCAATAGCATTGTTTCTTCAACTTTCTCCTTCTTGGCAGAAGAGTACAAACACATGTTCTTGAGTGGTCACGGGTATACCTGAAGGAAGGAACACTCACTCTTCAAATTTCTTAGAAGTCTTCTGTTGAACTTTATACTTCAAAAAAAAAGTCATGTGGATTTGGCATTCAACTTCAAAACATGTGTTTGCTTTAATGAGACTGGAGACATCTTTGGGCAACATGGATTCTCCAGGAAGATGCGCCAAATGTATCCTGCTGCTTCTTGAATCCCCTGTCACATCAGTGAGTCTGAATATCACTGTCAAACCCGAAAGCAGGGGTCTCCCCAACTTTTTATCTCCTTGATCGTGTACCACAATCCAGAGATTTGTCTGAGCCTATCCTTTAATGTATGTATTGTTATTGATAAACCACATGTATGTACTGTAGTGTAATACACTAAATCCATGAGAAACATATCAAAAATAAAAATTTACAAAAGATGAGATGAAAAATAAATATGAACAGATTCTGCCGGCCATCCCCCCATCTTCCTACCCCTGCCCCATGTCCTCAGGGAGGTGCCTTGGTGGGGGACAAAGCAAGTAAGAGCTGTAACTTTCCCAGCACAAGAAGCAAAACCTTTGGGAGAAGGAGCAAAGGAATAGCAAAACCTTCTTTCTTCTTTCTTGTTCTCTCTTTTTCCTTTTGCTCTTACTCTGATTTTTCTTAACCATTTTCTTTTCTTTTTTTTTCTTTGGGGGGCAAAAAGGGCCCAGAGCCAAGACAGGGTTGGAATCCAGCTGCTATGGGTCAGCTTCTGTGTTGGGCACTTTCTGAGCCGCAATCCCTTCCCATCAGTGCAGCACGCATGCTGGGTAGCTGGTAGAGTCTGGGTTTTACACGTGATGGGGATGGAGGCCACAGACGTAATTAAACTGAGCCCAGCTCTACGCAGTCGAGTTTGGATATTAACTTTTGTGTAATTTCAGTGCCTTGGTTTTAACCACTTTGTAATCTCTGGAGAGATTTTGTTTTATACTTCGAGGCTGTTAAAGAAGGAGTTGCGTCTATGGGTAGGATTGAGTGGCGTAAGTGATCGTAACCCTTTAAGAACATTGTGGAGCTGGTGGTCTCGGAGATATTCCACCCTGGCCCGCTACAGGTGGTAGATTGGAACTGAGCCAAAAGACTCTCTTGCTGAAAGCACCTTCAGAAATCACCAAGGCAATGGGTCAGCAAACTACAGTGTGTAGCCCAAACCAAGCCACCCCCTGTCTTTGCAAATAATTTGCTCGGGACACATTCATGTTCATTTATTTACCTATAATCTATGACCGCTTCCACACTATGAAAGCTGAGTTGACTAGTTTGGACAGAGACCAGATGGCCCTCTGAGTCGGAAATATTTTACAGTTTGGCTCTTTACAGGAAAAGTTGACTGACCCTCCCCATCTAGTTCAGAGACCTTCAAACTATTTTGATTGTGTATTCCTCTGGTCAACAAACAAACAAACAAAACCCCCAAAAGCCCACCTCCTTTGAACTACACATGTAGGTTTATTTATAAAATATTTAGAAATACCACCATTCTAATCTACTTTTTCATCACAAAACACCCAAAATAGAAATTGAAAATAAAAGTAAATTCTTGTATTTTTTCCAACACCCCTATGGATCATCGTGACCCTTCTTCGGTCGAGAGGTTTAGAGACCGATCTAGATAATGATTTTTAAACTTGATGCCTACAAGGCAGCAATTATGGGTTCCATAAATAAAGAAAGAATTGTATTCAACAGTATGGATTTGAATTCAGGGAAACCCCAAATCCCTCACACTTACCCTCTGTTATATTACATATATACATATACACACACACACACACACACACACACACACACACACACACACACACATACATATATATGGCAGATTTAATTCAAAAAAAGAATTTCGTGCCTAAGAATAGTTTACAAAGGGACCAGACTCCCGTTTCTAGGCATGATGGGAGAGCTGAGACTACACCTTCTCTCCCACTGTAAACTACTGGAAGACAGGATATCGTCTGGACATTGGGTGGTAGGCAGTGTGGGACCATGTCCTCTTGACAGAAGCAAAGCCAAGGTGTGTTCCCTTCCATCGTCCCTGCTCTCTGCTTGGGGACACTATCCTGATGCCACTGTCCGGTGACCTTGCTGAGATGAAGGAACAGTGATGGGGGTTCACAGAGGCTGCGGTGGTAGGTATCTGTGGAGCATGGAGACACAAAGACCAATCCAGTGTCTTTGGGTAGCTTTTCTAATATTCTGATCCCCTCACATAGACTTTCAGTTGGTGAGGATGGTAAAGCCTAGTGACCTGTTCATGTTCCACCACCACCACCACCACCACTTACTAGGTATGTGATTTGGGCAGGTCATTAACCTTGCTGTGCCTCAGTTTTCTTATTTATGAAATGGGCATAATACCAGTCCTTCTCTCACGGGGTTGTTTGGAGAGTTAAATGAGTTCCTATACGTAAACCATGCAGAAGAGCATCGTTAACTCATAGTGGTGCTATTTACACTTTAGTCTAAATTATTCAGTGCAGTCTTCCACGAGGAATCTTTGTTGAACAGGATCAGTTGCTCCCTCCTTGATGGGTCAGGAATCTTGGTTGCAAGGAACAGGAACCAAACTCAGACTGACTTAGGCAAAAATGGGAGTTCCGGGGTAGGGCTAGCTTCGGACCTTATTTAATATCTAACACATAACATCCTGCATCTCTTACTTGCAAATGTGAAGTAATAACCCCAGGAAAAAACTGGGCAAGCAGCCTCACATAGAGATTTCGTAAGGATTTAAAAATGGGCTGGCTCTCATAAGATGTCCTTCAACAGACGAATGGATCAAGAAGATACGATTTATATATACAATGGAATATTATGCCTCCATCAGAAAGGATGAATACCCAACTTTTGTATCAACATGGATGGGACTGGAAGAGATTATATTGAGTGAAATAAATCAAACAGAGAGAGTCAGTTATCATATGGTTTCACTTACTTGTGGAGCATAAGGAAAAAGATGGAAGACATTGGGAGAAGGAAAAAAAAGGTGAATGGGGGGGAAATCGGAGGGGGAGATGAACCATGAGAGACTGTGGACTCTGAGCAACAAACTGAGGGTTTTGGAGGGGAGAGGGGTGGGGGTTGGGCGAGCCTGGTGGTGGGTATTGAGGAGGGCACGTATTGCATGGAGCACTGGGTGTGGTACATGAACAATGAATCTTGGAACACTGAAAAAATAAAATAAAAGTTAAAAAAAACGGTATGGCTCTCTTGTTAGGCCTCATTTGTTGCTCCTTGTTGTCAGGCATACCTGGAAACTTTATTTTATTTATTTGTAAAGGAAATTTGGTTGGGAAAAGTAGATTTTTTTTTAAGATTTTATTTATTTCAGAGAGAGAGAGACACAGAGGGAACACAAGCTTGAGCAGGGGGAGGGGCAGAGGGAGAAGCAGACTCCCTGCTGAGCAGGGAGCCTGATGCAGGGCTTGATCCCAGGACCCTGGATCATGACCTGAGCCAAAGGCAGACACTTAACCGACTGAGCCACACAGGGGCCCCCAGCCGTATCTGGAAGCTTTAGAAAAATCTTCTTCTAATATTCATTTGGTGAGTCAACAAATGGTTCCAAAGCAACAATATATTCCCATCTCTTTTCAGGATAGAGCAGACAAGGCACAAAAATACCAGACTTTTTGCTTTTTGCTCTGGGTCATGGGGTTTATATTCTAGTGCAGGTAAGAGGAGAGAAACCACCAACAAAACATCTGAGTAAATAACAGAATATGTAAAAGCGAGATCTGAACTGTGAGGAAGAACAAAACAGGGATGGGAGTTGATGAAAGCTGAGGTTTATGCCCCACGGGTATGTATATACATAAGTTACTCACGGAATAGGTTATTCTGTAGATATCAGAAACCAGCTTAATATTCAGAAACTGATGGCAGCTCCCCTTCTTTTGGGGGACACACTTGCAGAGCAGGAGTGTGACAGGTCTTAGACTTTAAGGACTTTCACAACTGCCCTTGACATCGGCATCTCTGTGGTTGCAAGTGACTGTCAGCCCTTCTAGTTAATGATGTGATAAGGCAAAGGGGCGCCCGCAGGGAGGCCTTGGGGGTTCAGGAGAGAGGGTGTAAGCCTGATGCTCACATGAGACGGTGCCCAGTACGACACAGGAGGGAACCAGCCCACACAACACGCAAGGAAGGAGGGGAGGCACGGGTCCTCACTTTCGTCCATGGCCCAAGGCTAGACCTTGAATGCTCTGCGGGCCACTGCATGAAGACGTGAGTGAGCTTGCTGGGCAGGGGCTGTCAGGAAGGCCAGAGCAGTGCCCAGACTTGTTAAGGCGGGTGTGGGAAGCCAGACAGAAAGCACCATCTGGGGCTCGAATAAACACCTCTACTTCCAACAGCACATTTCAGGCACCGACTTGCCATAAGGAAAGAAGAACACTTTGGAGTTACTCAATTGATCTTTCAAGGTCAGGGCATCCACCATGCTACGCTTTGAAAGAAAAGCAAGGTCACTTGACTACAAAGGCATGAACCCCAACATCCCACCTCTTATCCGGGTGGCTGGGTGAGTTGATGGGCTCAGGGGCCTTCTTGAGGACTCAGATCTCTCTGTCTGTCTGTCTTTCCATCACTCTTGCTTCATGCCTACGTGAACATGTTCGCCCCTAGCACCAGGGGTGTTGAGGCCTCACGTCTGAGCCCCGTGCTGGGCATCTTCCCTGAACTCCACCGTGAAGAAGGAGGCTCACGGGAGCCCTGACCCCACTCTGTCATTGTTCATGTGTGAGCAGGAGGGGTAGTTGCCGAGTCGGGTCTGAGTGATCCTCCCTGACTTGTCCTTCACTGCCGAAAGCATGAAGAGGCGACGGAGAGTGGGGGGCCTGCTTCATGAGAGGAGGCTGGTGTCTGGAATCACTTTGGAATCCAGCAGAAGTGGATTCAATCCTGTCTAGCTTGTGAGTTGCTTCACCTGAATCTCTTTTCCTGTTTCCTGGGAAAATTATGACTTGTCCTGCGGGCAGTTGTGAGGCAATTGAGTGATTTTTCTATATACAAAATCAGACATAGCGTAGACCAATGCACATCCATGCATTGCAAAGACTATAAGGGCAAATCATAATAATGGCATTATTGGGGCACCTGGGGGGCTCAGTGGGTTAAAGCCTCTGCCTTCGGCTCAGGTCACGATCTCAGGGTCCTGGGATCGAGCCCAGCATCGGGCTCTCTGTTCAGCAGGGAGCCTGCTTCCCTCTCTCTCTCTGCCTGCCTCTCTTCCTACTTGTGATCTCTGTATCTCTTCCCCTAAAATCTTTTAGGGGCGCCTGGGTGGCTCAGTGCGTTAAGCCTCTGCCTTCGGCTTGGGTCATGGTCTCAGGGTCCTGGGATCAAGCCCCGCATCGGGCTCTCTGCTCAGCGGGGAGCCTGGTTTCCCCCAACCCCACCCCCTGCCTGCCTCTCTGCCTTCTTGTGATCTCTCTGTCAAATAAATAAATAAAATCTTTAAAGAAAAAAATGGCATTATTACTATTGAACTTTGTGGTACTAACCAAGAAAGATGTTTATGTCTTCTCCCTGGATACCCTTGTCACACCGAGACCATCGCCAATGCCTCTCAAGTCCCCAGTGAATCCTCTCCCATCTCACATCCCTCCCTCCTCTGTACTCTGTGCCATCCCCCACTCCATTACTTCTTGAATTTTACTTTTTTAAATTCCTTGCAAGCAAGCATCTTAATTTCTCGTATGTTTGTTAAGAAGATAGAATGAACCTTATCTGTGGACCGTGCAATGCAGGTGCCCATTATTACAACTGCCTTGCTTTTAAATTTGCAATCATTACGTTGCTACAGACTGGAGATTAGATATCCACTTACTGCATTTTTTGCAGCAAAATGCCCCCAATCTCTACCGTCAAGTGCATTTTATTTTTCTGCTCCGTGTTCATTGTTAGGGCAACAACTCCCATAAATTTCATCTAACCTGTTCTGGACTAAGAAACCAGATAACTCCAATTCCTTAAAACTGTGAACTGGCTCTCAGTCTGGCCAAGGGTGTCCCGCCTTGGAAGAGAGAACTTGAACGCTTGCCCCTAAAGGACTTTTGTTTGCCACACAGGCTTTTGGACTGTGTGCTGAGGAGCAGTGGTTCCCCACATTGAATCATCCCTACATTTTTACTCCATTTGTTCATGCAGCAAACCCTTATTGTGTGCCAGATAGGTTTCAGCAGGAAATAGAGAGTTCTGAAGTACCATTTTCCCTCCAAAGAGCTCCTGCTTCTGTGGGACAAGGAGGTACCTGGACACTTAAGTCACAGAGCACTTTGTGCTGTAAGCAAGGTACCCGGATGTTCGAGGACAAGAGGAGGAGCCCAGGGCTGAGAGGTCAGGGAATGCATGGTTGCCAAAACAAGTGCCCCCAAGCTGGGTTCTGCAGGTAGAGTAGGAGTTGGTTAGGCCAAGATGGCTGGGAAGGGCATATGAGGCAGAGAACAGCAGGCACCTCCCCTAGCCTTCTTCACCTTTATCCAGGATGCTGGAAACCTTGGAATCCTCCTTGGCACTGCTGCTGCCTTCGTATCTCATCAACCCCACTTATGTCTAGGTACCCCAGCTCTTGAGTTGCTCTCAGGCCTTCTTCTTTCCACATCTACGGCAATCATTCTAGGCCAACCAGCCTCCTACCTGGACTTCTGGAATCATCTCAACATTCTGCTCAAGCCCATGCAGCAATCTGAGCACTCTCCTGCTTATACCCTTCAAGGGCTTCCCATAGTCCTCCACCCAAAATTCGAGCATCTGTTCCACTGCCTTTGAGACCCCATGTAGACCACCGCGGCCTATCTCCCTCCCCCCCCATGTGCCTCCTGTCCCTCTCCCCTTGCTCATTCACAGCAGTCATGCCGGCCATTGTCTCTGGCTTTCTTCAACATTTTCTCTTTGTCTTTGGTTTTGTAGCATGCCGGTGGTTTTCAAGTCCTCCAAACGTTCCAACTCATTCCCCTTTATGACCTGCACATGTGCTACCTTTTCGGCTCCCTCTTGCTGTCTGGCCAATGCACACATACCTTTCAGGTCTCAGCTTAACTGCAATTTCCTCGGAGGAGTCTTCTCCAATCCTCCAGTATTTAAAACCTTCTTCTCTTACCCTATTTTTTACCTTTCTAGAGCTCACCATATTTGTAAATTCAGCATCAACATGGTATTTGTTTGTGCCTTTCACCACATGCCAAGCTCCGAGAAGGCAAGGAGTATACCCTGTTCACCCCTCTCTACTATCCATGACAGTGTATGATGCCTAGTGGGTCTCAATATGTATAAGCTGAGTGAATGCATAAAAGGGCTGGATACTCCTCGGGGAAACACATACGTCTGACAATAGTCAGGGAAGTCTTGGGCATTAGTTTTCTACTGATGCGTAACAAACGACCACAGATGTAGCAGCTTAAAACAATATAAATTCATTATTTCACAATTTTTGTGGGTCAGGAATCCAGGCAGGGCTCAGATGGATCCTCTGTCTCACTGGGCTACCATCAGGGCACTGGCCACACTGTGCTTCTCAGCTGGAGCTTGGGGTCTTCTTCCGAGCTCATTATGGCTGTTGGCAGAATTCAGTGACTTGTGGTTGTAGGACTGAGGTCCTCGTGACTAGATACTGCCTTTCTCCCTCTTGACACTAGCAGGATAATCTCTTTGGGTATCACTTTTTTTCCTCTAACTTTATTATTTTTATTTTATTCATTTATTTTTATTTATTTGACAGAGAGGAGAGAGATCACAAGTAGGCAGAGAGGCAGGCAGAGAGAGAGGGGGAAGCAGGCTCCCCGCTGAGCAGAGAGCCCAATGCAGGGCTCGATCCCAGGACCTGAGATCATGACCTGAGCCGAAGGCAGAGGCTTTAACCCACTGAGCCACCCAGGCACCCCTCCTCTAACTTTAGAATCGTTTCAAATTTATGGATAGGTTACAAAATAAGACAGAGTTCCCTTATATCCCACACATGATTTATCCTATCATAAACTTCTTACGTGAGTATGGCATATTTAGCACAATTAATGAACCAATAATGAACTGCTATTATTAACTAAAATTCATAATTTATTCAGATTTCTTCCTGTTTTTCCTAACATTCTGTTCCATTCCAAGATCCCTCTCAGGATCCCTCATTCCGTTTATAGTTTAAAATCCACATTTATAAACAATCTAAGTCTGGTTTCAAAAAACATGACACTGCTTTATAGCTCGTACAGGTATCTTGCTCGAAACAGAGAATTCCTCATTCTTCCCTCCATCCACAGCAATATTGCTGTTATTTACTTTGCTTATCTATATGATACAATCATCTGGTAGATTATTGCTTTAAACAGTAAGGTATATTCTAGGTCAATTAAAATTAGAAAAATAAAAGATTTTATTTTACCTTCATGTAGTTCTTCTACCACATCCTTCCTTTCTTTACTTAGGTGAAAATTTCAGACCCAGATAATTTTCCTTTATCCTAAAGAACTTATTTTACCATTCCCTGCAAGACAGGTCTCTTGGTAGTAAACCCTTCCAATTCTGCTTGTCTGGGAAGTCTTTATGTATCCTTCCCTCTGAAGAATTGTGCTGGATATAGATTTCTAGGTTGGTGGGTTTTTTTTCTTTCAAAACTGAAAATGGGGGCGCCTGGGTGGCTCCATCGTTAAGTGTCTGCCTTTGGCTCAGGTCATGATCCCAGGGTCCTGGGATCGAGCCCCGCATCAGGCTCCCTGCTCAGCAGGAAGCCTGCTTCTCCCGCTACCATTCCCTCTGCTTGTGTTCCCTCTCTCTCTGTGTTTCTCTCTGTCAAATAAATTAAAAAAACAAATCTTAAAAAAAAATGTTGGAGAGGGTGTGGAGAAAGGGGCACCCTATTACACTGTTGGTGGCATTGCAAGCTGGTACAGCCACTTTGGAAAACAGTGTGGAGATTCCTCAAGAAGTTGAAAATAGAACTACCTTATGACCCAGCCATCGCACTACTGGGTATTTACCCCAAAGAAGCAGATGCATTACAAAGAAGGGCCACATGTACCCCAATGTTCATAGCAGCAATGGCCACAATCACCAAACTGTGGAAAGAACCAAGATGCCCTTCAACAGATGAATGGATAAAGAAGATATGGTACATATACACAATGGAATATTATGCCTCCATTAGAAAAACTGTAAATATTTTACTTCACTCACTTCTTTCTTGCACAGCTTCTGATACAAATTTCCCTGTGGTTCTGGGGGCCCTGGGTGGCTCAGTCAATTGGACATCAGGTCATGATCTTGTGGTCATGAGATCAAGCCCTACATCAGGCCCCCACACTTAGTGGGGAATCTGCTTGAGATTCTCTCTCTCTCTCCCTCTGCCCTTTCCCAGCTCTTTCTCTCAAACAAATACATAAATCTTTAAACAAAACAAAACAGAAACAAACAAACAAACAAACAAACAAACAA
>CM053611.1:98584018-98646863 GCA_028646535.1 Procyon lotor
CACTTGTGTGGTCCCTGCTGGAAGAGTAGTGGCCCAACTGTGCCAGGAATCATGGTTTAAGGTAAGCAGGAGTTGAGAGCCCACTGCTCGGCTCCATCTCTGTAGCCGGCTTCCCTTCTAATACCTGGGAGCTCTGCTGCACTCAGATACTCCTGGTCTTTCTGTGACACCACGGGTCCTAAGACCACACTGTTCCCACGAGGGCTCCACCTTCTGCTTAGCCTCTGGAGCAATGTCCCTCAGTGGAACAGACTTCTAAAAGTTCTGATTTTGTGCTCTGCTACTCTACCACTTGCTGGGAGCCAGCTCTTCCCCCATAGTCTATCTTCCTGCCTATAGCCTCGGATTCACCTCTCTTCATGTCCTACCTTCCAGAAAGTGGTCACTCTTCTGTTCCTAGAATTGCTGCTCTTCTTCTCTTAGATCTCCTGTTGAGTTTGTAGGTGTTCAGAATGGTTTGATAAGTATCTAGCTGAACTCCTGGGACCCAATATTTAGGTCTCCTACTTCTCTGCCATCTTGCTCCTACCCCCTACTTTTTTATATTCTTTTTTTTTTTTTTTTAAGATTTTATTTATTTGGCAGAGAGAAACACAGCGAGAGAGGGAACCCAAGCAGAGGGAATGGAAGCAGGAGAAGCAGGCTTCCTGCGGAGCAGGGAGCCCGATGTGGGGCTCGATCCCAGGACCCTGGGATTATAACCTGAGCTGAAGGCAGACGCTTAACAACTGAGCCACCCAGGCGCCCCTTTTTTATATTCTTAAACTATTTTTTGATGCTTCCCCTTACTTGTCTTTGTTCTCTTTTTTCACAACCTGTATTATCTCAATGTGGAATATTCAGGACTGATGCTTACACATTTTTATCTTTTCACTTTATCTTATTTTTCTCTGAAAAGAATCTTCTAGAAGATATGAATGCCAGCATTCTGGAGTTAGAGGAAAAGAACATGCTTGGGGTTTTCAGCATCTAAAGTACATAAGTTCACTTAATCTTCTAATGTTTAATTTGATAACTTTGCCCTCAGATGGATCTGATGTCTCTAAGACCACAGAACTTCTATTCTACCCTCTGTAGGTAAGAAACTTTTTGTCTTTTCAAGGGGGGCAATCATTTAACTATGGAATAAGGAAGGGGATCTGGATATCTGAAAACTGAAGCAGAAATTTTAGTTTTTCTTACTTTGATCTCCTTGTCTCCTACTTGTAAAGTATCTAAGGCCTCCTGAGGACTTTGTTACTCAAGTCAAGATGGTTCTTAGATTTTCCTACTTCTAGAAGATGAGTTGGTTTCTTAGATCTTGTAAGTCATTTGTTGTTTATTCTTATGTCCTCCAACTTTCAAAAAGTTTCATTCTCCTTTTCTCCCCAATGTTTTGAGTGTATGCCTTAGAACAAAATACCTTCACTGTAAGTTTAACACAGGGTCAAGTGGGAAAGAAGACGTGTGTGTGTGTGTGTGTGTGTGTGTGTGTGTGTGTGTGTGTCTGTTACCTATTGACTTTACTCAAAGTCTTCATAGTCTATATAGTTTCACATGGAAATCAGAATGAGCTTTTTAAAAATGTAAATCAGAGGGTTTTAGACACTAGTCAAAAATCTTCAGTTGCTTCTTTCAATATTTAGAATTAATACGGATTCTTTACCATGGCATTACACCACCTGGTAGCTTCCTTCATTTCTCACCTATTTCCACACCTCTCTCCTTTTCTCTCACTGTGCTTTGGCCATGCTAGTCTTCCTTCTCTTTATTGAAGATGTTCAGGTGTTAGAAATTTGTTGTTGCACTCCACCCTGCCTGGCATGCTTTTTCCTTGACTTTCCCATCACTAGCTCTTTGGAGTCTTTTAGGTCTGGGCTGAAATGTCTCTTCCACTGCAAAGCCTTCCTCACCACTTAGAACATGTTTAGAATCGAGGTTATCGATAAATATGTTTTAATTAGTATATGAGTGAAGGAATCTCTGGCTTCTTGCTGAAACTTCCCTGACTCAGGGAATAGCATCTAGCATTCTCAGGACCTGGAGGAGAGAGCAGAGGAAGGAGAAGAAGGTGATAGGTATCCACCGAGCTTTGAGAAATTGTCACATCTACATGTAGACGCCCTGCTTGTGCACCTGCTTGCATGGCGGGCACCATCCATGTCTCCTGCGGATTAGCTCTAGCCATGAACAAATTTGCACAGTGACTGGAGAGACGCAGGTGCTTAAAACTTAGCATAAACCTAAAAATTTATTTAAAAGTTTGCACCTCCCTGTTTTTCCTCTATTGTATCTCTTCTTTGGATTCACCACAGTCTCCAAATGTGTTTGCTTATTACCTGTGAAAATAATTTTGGAAAATAATATGCTCAAAAATTTTTGAACTGACATCTGAAATTCTCATCTGAAGTTTAAATAATTGCCAAGGGTGTAATTTTCAGTGAGTTATAAATATTGATATTTAAAAATAAAATGCCACATTGTGATTTATATGTCTCCACTGAGATCTAGCAATTAGAAACTCACCATCAAATATTTAAAAACATAAAAAATAATTTGCTTTTAAATAACTGAATATTTTGCATTCTGATGTAAATTTCATTCAGCCCGGGTCAAAATATTGCATTTCTACACTAAGCTTTGCCCTTATCAGAAATGTTTATAAGACACAAAGCAATGCACTGGGTTCTGCATTCCTCACAGAGATTGGACAGAAGTCAACGGTATTTAAAGAAGGGAAGAAGGATGCTTCCAAGGTGTTAATTTTTAGAACCGTGGACAGAGGGGTTCCTCAAATGTTTGTCACGCTGCTCTTAAATCCTGGGTTTGAGCCCAATGTGGGGATGACAGGCTAGGTTGAGGGGCTGACAACTTTCAGATGAGTTGGAACCTGTATCCTGCCACCTTCAGTGTCTATTCCAGACTGAAATATCTAAATGCTGATAAGCGTCTCCACCTTCCTGACTCTGTGCTGAGACTGGGCCTTCAGCCGTGGAATCTGTCAAAGGAGGGGGAAGAGATGAGCACCTTGACTTCCTCATTAAGATTTCCTAGGGCTAGGATTTAAATTGCCTTTTATTTCCTCAGCAAACACTAGGACAGGGAGGCAACAGTGACCAATAGCTACTAGTTGGGAAGTAAGGGACATTTGCAGATGATTTAGCAAAGGACAAGTCATACCCAGTTAATTGGGAGTAGGGAACAGCCGGAGTTGTAGGCTTGCTCATGGAATTTGCACGGTGCCTGAGATGCCGGGGCAGTGGAGAAATGGAGACAAGCTTTCTTGGGTTTCCTTCTCTATTCATCTGAACACTAAACTGATTTATCAACCAGCCTCCTTAGGGTAACGTAATAAGTGCCTATGGTAGAATGTGTTTAGGAGTTCAAAGCACACATTTAGATGCCAGGCATACCTGGATTTAAATCACTGATTTACTCCTTGCTTCCTGTATAACTTTGGATAAGTTACTTCATTTCCCTAAAGTCCCAGCCCCATCTAGTCCTGGTGGATGGCAGTCCCAAAGGGTGGGCAAAGCATAAACTTCCAGCCGTTCTTGGTGGCCTGGACTCTCAGCCTCTCATCTGGAAATGGGGACAATATCTTCCTTGGGGGCAATGGCAAGAGAGTTAAGTAAGCTAACTGCATAGATTGCTTAGCTTCGTAGCTGACATGGAATTGGCATGAGTAACTATTGGTTACTAAAGTGGCTGTGGGCCAGGGATTTTATAGGATAATTGAGTTTAATCTCCATAACCATCCAATGAGGCAGACCTTGTCTGACTTCCCATTGCTAGTGACCAAAACATCTTGGCTTTAATTTGGACAGTCTAACTGCAGAGCCCATGCTCCTAACTAGTACACTCTGAATAACATGTGCTTCTTTCCTCTCTCTCACTTCCTTTCTCCTTTACTAGTATGTCCATCCATCCATCCATCCATCCATCCATCCATCCATCCATCCTCTTCATCATTTCATCATCTCTATTATTTAACTTTTTGTCTATCTGCCTGCCTCCATCATCTATCTTTCTATTCTCTGTCTATGTACTTTTTACCCCTATTTGCATACATACCCCTATTTGCATACATATTCTCTGTCTACATACTTTTTACCCCTATTTGCATACATACCCTATTTGCATACCCCTATTTGCATACATTGCATACCCCAAAATACAGAGAACAAAACAGAGGCTCAAAGAGCTTAGCAAACCCTTGATAACATAGCTGATTTTCTAGTCTAGAACTGTCAACTCCAAAACCTGTGCTGGGATTTAAAAAAAAAAATACATCAAGATTATGATTCGAAGTAGTCAGCAATTCATCTTCAGTACAGTTATTTTAAATGTTACTGTCAAGAAAGAAAAATATAAAAGTGTCAGCTATCTTCCTCAACATTTGTGCTGCTAGCAAATAAGAAAGCGTATTTTAATAAGGGGAATCAGAGCTAATGTCTTAGGAGATGACATGTTTTCAGGATTCAGGAATCAGGATGATGCCTGTATCACTCACACACCGTGGACATCTTAGTGGCCCTCCTGTCTGGCTGCACTGCCCTTCCGGGCACAGTCGCGAGAACTACTGTTTGAAAGGCAATAAGCTGGCCTAGAGACAAGTGGCACCCAGGAAAAGTGTGACACGCCCTGCACATTTATATATAGAGACACTCTACGGAGCTGACACAATTATCTGCAGTAATAGGGGAGAGTTGGCAGCACACACGATCCCGAACAGCAGGCAATCCTCAAATCATAATTCTCCAGCTTTGGAATGCGCGGACTTCATTGGGATAATTTTGCATATGATTACCTTTCCTAATTAGGTTTCCCATAAACCAGCATGACCTCTACAGCGTTTCTCCTGGAATACATAAATTCCTCTGCAGTCATTTTCGATGATTGGGAGATGACTCCTGGTTGGCACCCTTCCCCATCCTGTGTCAGTTGCTCCGAGACATTGCCTCTCTCTGCCAAGTCCCACGCCTCATGCCACCTGCTCCCATCCGCCATAACTTCCCCCACACCAGCAGGAAAACGGAGACCTGCTCTTGTGGTTTCTCTCAA
Organism: Procyon lotor; assembly: GCA_028646535.1. Taxonomy (NCBI): domain Eukaryota; kingdom Metazoa; phylum Chordata; class Mammalia; order Carnivora; family Procyonidae; genus Procyon; species Procyon lotor. Next base: position 98,589,062 of record CM053611.1, read on the forward strand.
CTTCCCTCACATCTGTCTCCAAAAAGGATATCGAAGCAGACACAGGTCGTCGCTGTCCTGGAAACTCCCAGGTTCAATTATCCCATCGTGTTTTCCCAGGAAACCTTAGAAATACCTGGAGAATGCCAATGGTTTTGAATCCAAAGTACATTTCCCTAGATCGCCTCTTGTTGACCCCAGCTGACACAAGCTCTGTGTTCAGAGATTTGGTTAAAAAGAGGGGGGGGGGCACATGTCCATGTTTCCTGCTTCCCTTTCTGCTGAGAGGATGAAGCGATTCCCACTCCTTTCCAAAATAAATCCTCCAATTGCGTCCTGGGTCTAGCTTCCCTTTAGGAGGCAATCTGACTGCTCTCCCTTCCTCTCTATTTAAAGCTCTTCTTTTCTACTGACTTCTTCCCCGTAACCTTCAAACATGCTTTTGGTGGTCTCCACACAAAAATAAAAACAAAGACAAAACAAAGGAATCATTTTCAGAACTCAACATTTCCCTCAAGCTGTCCCTGATTTCTTCTTCTCTTGAATTGCTATGATTAGTCCTTATCTTTCCTTCATCATCCAACCTGTAGTAGGCTTGCTTCCAGCTTTCTCTTGCCACCGAAAGCACACTTTGTAAGGAGACCAATAACCTCCATCGGTATGGTTTTTTCACACTGTTTTTTTTTTTTTTATGTCTATTTTCTCCCACTGGTTTGTTCTTTGAGATCGAGAAGACAGTAATTCTGTGTTCTAGCATTCGACAGAGGGCCTAGCATATTGTATCTTCTCAACTCACATTTATAGAATGAATGCACTCTGCCAAATCCAATGGATCCTTTTCCCTGTCACTCTACTGATTTTCGCAGATGCATTTGCTGTTGCTGCTGACTATCCATCCTTCTTGAAATTCTCTCACACTCTGAATCCTAGGATATAACTTCTCTTTTCCTATTTTCACTTCAACCTGCTCCTAGAAAAAATGGATAAGGTCTTACTCATTCTTGTAATTTGTCCCTACTGTCTTCTACTGGGTCATGCTAAATTGCATGGATTAGAATGGGTTAATTACACTGGCAATTCTTACTATGCAAGAATTTTCTGTACTTTGCTTTCATTCCAAGGAAGATATTACCTAGATGGGTTTTTAATTCTTAGAAATCTCAGGTCTCTCCGGTATATGATAGTTTGAACTCTGCCTTATTTATATCCATGGATCATGAGACACTTGCTGCTAATAAGTTTGGAATACTCTTTGCATTTAACCTTAATTTTTTTTTGAAATAAGTAGTCTAAAGAAGTTTTTAATCTAATTTCAACCAAGAAATTTGATTGAAGGTCAAGTATGCCTTATCTCTTGTACAAGAAGAAGTAATAATTGTGCCCAAGGCTACCCACAAAATGAGTGAAATTAAAAGCTAGACTTATTGCCCCAAAGACTATGGGATAGATTGATTATAAAAATTGCCTTAATTCTTTACCATTTCCTGTATCCTTGTCCTTTGCAATGCAATTTTTCAGAGCTCCCCTGACCCTACCCTTGATTTTGGCTGGCTTTATGACCTGCTTTGGCCAATTGAATGCGGTCCTATGACTTTGTGCCAATTTCCAGTTTCAGCCTAGGGCTCAAGTGCCAGGCTTCCATTTATTCTTCAAACCCTACTATTTCCATGTGAACAAAGCTGGGCTGGCCCTTTGGAGAAGGAGAGATCACGTAAAGCAGAGATGAATCACTCCAGCCAAGACCATCCTAGACTGGCCAACCCTCAGCCAAATGACGAACTGATCAGCATGTCAGTGAGTCAGGCCAAGATCAGCCCAGCTTAGCCCAGCCCAGCAGTACCACCTAGTAGACCCACAGATTTATAAGCTAAACAAATGCTCACCATTGTAAAACATTATGTTTTTTGAACAGTTAGCAAATCTACACAAAGGAAAAGACTGGGTCAAAAATGCCCGATGGGTGTGTCTGAGCCTCTAAACAATGAAACAACGATTGTCTGAATTAGTTAATTGTCTTAATGGATAAAAAATAGCTTTATTGAGATATAATTCACACACCATACAACTCATCTACTTAGGGGCACCTGGGTTAAAGCCTCTGCCTTCAGCTCAGGTCATGATCTCAGGGTCCTGAGATCAAGCCCCACATCGGGCTCTCTGCTTAGCCTCCTCCTCCTCTCTCTCTGCCTGCCTCTCTGCCTACTTGTGTTCTCTCTCTGTCAAATAAATAAATAAAATCCTTAAAAAAATTCATCTAGAATGTCTAAAGAAGATATGGTCCATATATACAATGGAATATTATGCCTCCATTAGAAAGGACGTATCTTTTGTATCAACATGGACAGGACTGGAAGAGATTATGCGGAGCGAAATAAGTCAAGCGGAGAGAGCCAATTATCTTATGGTCTCACTTACATGTAGAACATAAGGAAAAACATGGAAGGCATTGTGAGAAGGAAGGGAAGCGTAAATGGGGGTAAATCAGAGGGGGTGATGAACTATGAGAGACTGTGGACTCTGAGCAACAAAACCAAGGGTTTTGGAGGGGTGGGAGTGGGGGGATTGGGCGAGCCTGGTGGTGGGTATTGAGGAGGGCACGTGTTGCATGGAGCACTGGGTGTGGTGCATGAACGATTAATCTTGTAACACTGAAAAAATAAACATATTTGGGAAAAAAAATCCATCTACTTAAATTGTATGGTGGGCCCTGTTGTAAAACTCCCAGTGGATACCTGAAACTGGATGGTACTGAATCCCCTACACACTATGTTTTATCCTATACCTAGAAATCTACGATAAAGTTCAATTTGTAAATTAGGCACAGTAAGAGATAAACAGCAATGCTACTAATAAAATAGAATAGGGGCACCTGGGTGGCTCAGTTGGTTAAGCATCCTCCATCAGCTCAGGTCATAATCTCAGGTTCTTGGGATTGAGCTCTGAGTCAGGCTCCCTCTGCCTCTCCCCTCCCACTTGCTGACTCTCTCCCTCTGTCTCTCAAATAAATAAATAAAATATTTAAAAACAATAATAGTTATAAAAAAGAATAATTATAACAATATACTATAATAAGTTATGTGAATGTGCCCTCTGGTCTAGTCTCTTTCTCTCGCTCAGGATATTTTATTGTGCTGTACTTTTCTCCTTCTTGGGATGGTATGAGATGACAAAATGTCTCTGTGGTGAGATGACATGAGGTGAATGCTGTGGACACTGTGGCACAATGTTAGGCTACTGTTGACCTTACAATATGGCAGAAAGAGGATCATCTGCTTCAGAACCAAAGTCAGCCTCAGGCAACTGAAGCCACAGAAAGCAGCACTGTGGATAATGGGGGACTACCATATAATACAAGAATTTTTAGTGTATTCAGAGTCATATGACCATCATCACAATCAATTTTAGGACATTTTTACAGCCCCTCAAAGAAATCCGATATCCATTAACAGTTATTCCCAACCTCCCATCATTTGTTTTCCAGCCCAATGCAACCGCTAATCCACTCTCTATCTGTAGAGATTTGCCTATTATGGAAATAGCTCCTAAGTGGAATGATACAATATCTGGTGTTTTGTGACTGGCTTCTTTCACTTAGCATCATGCTTTCAAGGTTCATTCATGTCTTAGCATCTGTCAGTACTTCATTTCTTTTTTATCACCAAATAATACTTCATTATATGGATAGACCACATTTTATTTACCCATGTGTCTGTTAATGGATATTTGGATTGTTTTCACTTTTGGCCTGTTATGATTAATGTTGCTGTGACCATTTGTGTACACGTCTTTGTATGGACATGTACTTTCATTTCTCCTACGTATATACCTAGGAGTGGGCTTGTTTGGTCATCCTATAACTCTCTGTGGGATTTTTTGAAAAACTACCAGACTGCTTTCCACAGTGGCTGCACCATTTTTCCCTCCCATCAACAGAGCTTGAGGGCTCTAAGGTCCTTGTATCTTCACCAACATTTGTTATTATATATTTTATAGATGATAACCATCCTAATGGTAGAAAGTGCTATCTTACTGTGGTTTTCAATTGCAATTCCCCAATTACGAAGGATGTTGAGGAATTTTCATGTGTTTGTGGTGTCTGTGTATATCTTCTTTAGGCAAACTTCTATTCAGATTCTTTGCCCAACATTCAGCCAAAATTTGGAATCACTGCCTTGGCCCATGCATTCCTAGCTTTCATTTATCATTTCATTTATCAGCTTTCATATTCCATATCCAAATTCTGGGAGGAAAGCTCTGTCAGAGCCCCTATGACCAAAGGGTTGGGAAGGACTCCAGCCTTGGGGTGGGGCACCATGACTAGCAAGTGATAAATAGTTCTTTTTTTTTAAATTTTCACTTTGCAAAAGTTCTTTACAAAGTTTAGTAGAGTTAATTATGCAAACAATCCCTTTAAAAGGCTGTAAATTGGTATTCAGGTTATGGTTATAACTCTGATCAAATAGATAGAAAAAAAGCCAAGAAGACAGTAAACCAATGGATTAATATTCTGTACATCCCAATTTTTCTAAAACAAGCATGAGTCAAGCTTTTTTAAATGAGTAAATTTCTTTTTTGGGGGTATGTAATATATTTAGATTTAAGTGCACAGACTTGAAATCCAGGCTGCCTATGTTTATTTTTTAATTTAATTAATTAATTTAATTAATTTTTGTAAAACAAGCATTAAAATTAATTAAATTAATTAATTAAATTAATTCAATTAGTTAACATACAGTGTATTATTAGTTTCACTAATCATGAAACTATTATTTCATAATTTAATATGAACTATGAACTCTAGTGTTCAGTGGTTCATCAGTTACATATAACAACCATTCATTCACCCATGCCCATTACCTCAAGTGCCCTCCTTAATGCTCATCACCCAATTACCCCATACCCCCACCCACCTCCCCTCCAGCAACTCGTTTGTTTCCTATGGTTAAGAATCTCTTATGGTTTGTCTCCCTCTCTGATTTTGTCTTATTTTATTCTTCCCTCCCTTCCCCTATGATCCTCTGTCTTGTTTCTTAACTTCCACATATGAATGAAATCATGTAATTCTCTTTCTCTGATTGACTTATTTTGCTTAGCATAATACCCTCAAGGTCCATCCATGTCATTGCAAATGGTAAGATTTCATTTTTTTTTTCGATGACTGAGTAATAGTCCATTGTATATATTCCAGCTCTGCTATTTATTAGCTGCATGGCATTGGGAAGATCACTGCCCTCTTCTATGTCTCAGTTTCATCTTGTCCAAGATAAGCATAATAGTAGGACATCCCTCATAGAATTGATGTGAAGATTAAATGAGTTAATGTTTTGAAAGTGTTTGCTATGTGTACTTCACATTTAGTAAACACTACACAAGTGTTTAAAATTATTATTATTATCATCATCATCATCATCATCATCATCATCATTATTATGGTTTTAACTTTGTTGATTTTGGGTGGGCTCATTCACTCACTCATTCAAATATTTATTGAGCATTTTCCATTGGCCAAGGCCTGTAGTAGGCATTACTAGTACAGAGAGAAGAAGGAGGGGGTCCTTGTTTTCAAGCTCATGGAAGCCCCAGTGGAAGACCACCCTCATTTTCCCCTTCATTTTGGGAGGGGTTCTCTCAGCTCTAGACCTGTGACGGGTGTAGAAGCCCCAGAGGGCTGCATTATGCCAATTTTCTGAGTGCTCCTTTCTTCTATTTCTGTTCCTTGTTGTTCCCTTACAATAGGACCATCCATTCAGTGCTTGCTTATCATAGGTCAGGCATCATGATGAGAGTTTTACAGACATCATTTGAGACTTAGATTTGCCTTTCAGGGTTAATATTCTGATTTCTATTCTATAGGCAAGGAAAACATGTTTCTGAAAGATCAAGTAATTTGGCCAAGGTCATATTGCTACTAACTATGACCCTAATGCAGGTACTTTTAATAATTGCACAAGATTTTTCCTCTTACATTCCAGTTAATGTCCATTGGAATAAGTATTTTCATCAACCTTTCCAGCAATAGCTCTAAATGGATCAGCTGTTGGGTTTCATGTGGAACCAGTCTTGGAGAGAAGGGTGTGAACTTTGAGGAAATGCCTGAGTCATAAGGAAATTTCATCAAATGACTTATCAGGCTGCAGCCACAGAGATGTAGTCAAAATTCCCGACTAACAATCAATTACCGATAAATCAGTCTTGCATCTTCCAAACCTTTCCCATCCTCAAACTCCAAAGTAACAAGCCATTCAGATAAAAATTAGTATCCTTCTAGGTCTGATACAGAACATTCCTTTTTTGTAGGAAGTATGTGCTGGAGGTGCCTTCTGAGGAGAGAAGGCCCTCTAGAGACATCTCTAATTTAATTTGCCCCACAGTGGGAGAGAAATGTTATTTCTTCCTTGGAAGATTAACCCCAGCTAAGCTAGTTTTCCTAGCCAACCCACCCATCCAGAGGCTTTGGAAGACTGCTATGTGCCTCTCTAGCTTCCACAGTACAAAGAGTTAATGCCACAACCTAAGTGGGTTGTTATTATTATTATTATTTTATTTTTATTAACATATAATGTATTATTTGTTTCACGGAATTGTCTGTGAATCATCGTCTTTCACAATTCATAGCACTCACCATGGCACATACCCTCCCCAATGTCCATCACCCAGTCACTCTATCCCTCCGACCCCCCTCCCCTCTAGCAACTGTCAGTTTGTTTCCTGAGATTAAGAGTCTCTTATGGTTTGTCTCCCTCTTTGGTTTCATCTTGTTTAATTTTTCCCTCTCTTCCCCTATGATCCTCTGTCTTGTTTCTCAAATTCCTCATATCAGAGAGATCATATGATAATTGTCATTCTCTGATTGATGTATTTTGTTTAGCATAATAACCTCTAATTCCATCCATGTCATTGAAAATGGCAAGATTTTGGGTTTTTTGATGGCTGCATAATATTCCATTGTATATATCTACCACATCTTCTTTATCCTTCATCTGTTTTTTTTTTTTTTTTAAAGATTTTATTTATTTGACAGAGAGAAACACAGCAAGAGAGGGAACACAAGAAGAGGGAATGGTAGAGGGAGAAGCAGGCTCCCTGCCGAGCAAGGAGCCCGATGCGGGGCTCGATCCCAGGACCCTGGGATCATGACCTGAGCTGAAGGCAGATGCTTAACGACTGAGCCACCCAGGTGCCCCCCATTCATCTGTTGATGGACATCTAGGCCCTTTCCATAGTTTGGCTATTGTAGACGTTGCTGTTCTCAACATTGTGGTGTATGTGCCTCTTCGGATCACTACATTTGTATCTTTGGGGTAAATACCCAGTAGTGCGATTGCCGGGTTGTAGAGTAGCTCTATTTTCAACTTTTTGAGGAACCTCAATACTCTTCACCAAAGTGGCTGCACCAGCTTGCATTCCCACAAACAGTGTAGGAGGGTTTCCCTTTCTCTGCATCCTCACCAACACCTGTCATTTCCTGACTTGTTAATTTTAGCCATTCTGACTGGAGTGAGATGGCATCTCACTGTGGTTTTGACTTGTATTTCCCTGATGCAGAGTAATGTTGAGCACTTTTTCATATGTCTGTTGGCCATTTGGATGTCTTCTTTGCAGCAACGTCTGTTCACGTCTTCTGTCCATTTCTTGATCAGATTATTTGTTCTTTGGGTGTTGAGTCTGAGAAGTTCTTTATAGATTTTAGATACTAGCCCTTTATCTGATATGTCATTTGCAAATATCTTCTCCCATTCTGTCAGTTGTCTTTTGGTTTTGTTGAGGGTTTCCTTTGCTGTGCAAAACTTTCTATCTTGAGGAAGTCCCACTAGCTCACTTTTGTGCTTGCTTCCCTTGCCTTTGGAGATGTTTCTAGGAAGAAAGTGCCACAGCTGAGGTTGGAGAGATTGCTGCTTGTGTTCTCTTTAAGGATTTTGATGGATACCTATCCCACACTGAGGTCTTTCATCCACTTTGAGTCTATTTTTGTGTGTGGTGTTAGGAAATGGTCCGATTTCATTCTTCTGCATGTGGCTGTCCAATTTTCTAAGTGGATTTTTCGATAGAAAACCGATCTTTCTTTTGTCATCTGTTGAATTTAAGTTTGGAGAAGGTGATAAGGAAGAGCTTCTAATTGCTGCTGTGTCTCAGTGCATTCAGTGTATATGTTCAATGTCTCCAGAGGTGTTCAACACCGGCCATTATAGATGCTTTATTGTGGCTGTCGTTTGCTGTGAAAATTGTTTGGAAATGGTAAGGTAACAAACAAACAAAAAAGGACTTTGATTCACGTGGTTGATTCCACCTTCTTACTGTTTGGACCTTTTAATGCATTGATTATTGAGTTCATTTGGTATAGTCTTTAATCATTTATTGAAGTCCTGAAGGGCAGAATCCCTAATTATCTGCATTTCTTAATCTGGTCTGAGCCCCTGGGAAAATTGTGCCATAGTAGGAATTATCTTTTCTTGTCTCCCTCTCCTGCCCTTGGTCCATTCATACCCAGGTTCATTCTTTTGTCTCTTTACCATTTCTGTGGATTTGGAAAGTGGCTGGGCTTTGGCTGGTAAAAAACTTCTGGTTTTAGCTTAACAGCAGGACTTGATTAAAATGATGTTCATAGTGGATTTTCCAGGAGTAAGACAGGTCAGGAAGAAGATGCAATCACTTGATTTATACTTAAAGAAAGAAGATTGGGTTCTGCCATTGATGGTGACTGGAAGTTGAAAGTTTCAGACTGAAATCTGAAAACGTAAATATGATGTTTGTAATAAATGTTCCAAAGTTTCCGGAGTCCAGCAGTGAGCAGAATGAGGTGGGAAGGGGGAATGCCTGCTGAGTCTTGAGTGTCTACCAAACCAATCTCAGGTTTCCAGATAGAAGGCTAGTGTTAGGAAAATGAAGACATTCTTTTTCTCTTTTTCTAAATAACGTAACCAAAGACCAAACTCTTTCTAGCTCTGGGAGCAGAAGAGAGTTGAAAAGAACTATAGTCCAACCCAGTCACTATTTCCTGTTTTATCATCTTTAATAGCGATATATTTGTTTATTCTCTCAAATATCTTCTGAAAAAAGGATAGATTCATGGTGCCTACAAGGCTATGTCACTGGCCCAGGGTTTCAGGGCTACTAGCAAGCAGGGAGGGTAGGGTTTGAATCCCGGCCATCTAGTAACTGAAGATGTTGAGATTAGAAGGAAAGGTATCCTAACTAGATAACTAATTACCTGGGCAAACAGTGGACGTAGTCATTACTGTAAATATGCCAAATAAAACACACTTTCTGGTGTTCTAGATAATACCATGGAGACATTGAACTCTCAGAGCATCTAACTCAATCACTTCATTCATAGATTAAAAACAAAGTGGGGGGCGTGGAGAGAAGTGACCTACCAAGGTCCTTGAACATGTTATTTTCTCAAGGTTTCCTTATGCTCACGACCTCTTCGCGTGTGCCGTTCCCGGTCTCTGAATCCCTAGTCCCCACAAACTTTTATTATGTTTTACATCCCAGGTCAAGCATGAGCTCCTGTGATTTCTCTATGTCTTCCCCCTGCCTAAGCAGACACCAGATTAGACTCCCTCTTCTGTTTTTCCAGCACCTATTATCTACAGGCAACAACCCCCCATTTAATCAGCTGATATGGTTTGGTCTCTGCATCTGACAGATAAGGAAACCGAGGCTAGGAGCTGGGAAGGGATTAGTCCCTGAGCACATACTTGGTGAGAAGCAGTCTCAGTGTCCTAAAGCCAGTGCATCTCACCAATGCCACAGGACTTCTCCATATTTTTGCTGATTTTCATAGCAGTTGGTAAAGGTCTTCTCTCACGGAGTAGCTGTGTGACTTTGGGAAAGATGCTTAGTCTCTCTAAGCCTCACTTTCCTCACTGGAAATTGCACACAATAACATGGTTTATATTAAGGTTTATTGTGAGAATTAATTGAGAAAATCCGTACAAGGTGTTTAGTACAGTTGTTGGCCCATATGTGAGTCAGTCGAATAGCACAACTCCGGGGGCCCCATTCCCATCATAGTCTTAGATTGTCCTGTTCAATAAACTTACCTTTTAATCACTGTTTTTATTTTCTGAGAGATGCTCTGACTCCCATTTTATCTTCTTGCCTCGTTTCCCCCCACCCCTACCCTTGTGGGTCTCATTTTCCACATGAAGATTCGAAGCCTTGCAGGCTAGTAGAGCTATTTAAGACTCTACACCCCTGAGTTCTGGCCAGCAGCCTGGTGGGAACACCAATCAAACCAGCTTCACCCTCAGGTTACTCAACAAAATTGACCCGGGCTTTCTGATCCATGCATATTCCCTGTATATCTACCCACTGGAGAAGTAAGTGGAAATTCAGCAACCCTGAACTAATGGAAGAAATACAGTGCCGGATGACTTTCAAATGTAAAGGGCAATGCCATTTTGGAGAAAGGTCTCTTTGTAACGTTGTCCTTTCACTCAGAACAGCTCGCAAATCCAATCATCTAGAAAGTCAATAGAGAGGGGTTTCGGCGTGAGGGTGGCTGTCTTTAGATTTGGAGGGCTATTGGGCACTTGTGCTTTGGGATTAGGCCATCTGATGGACCTGTATCCAAAACGAGATTGGGGTGAGAGTGGGGGGCACTGATGATCAGCTGTTATAACTGGTAAGCTTGTGGTCTCAGACTAGATGTGGGCTCCATTCAGATTTCCCACGTCCTGCTTGTGTCTTGTGGAACAGACTCCTTTCTCTTAGTCTCCGGATCCTCCTCCAGAGAATGGTGATCTTAACAATACCTATGTCAGAGCATTATTCATTTATAGGAAACTTCACTGAGCACCTACTATGTGCCTATCCTAGGCGTCTGAGCAACATCATTGAACAAAACGACATGAAGAATCACATGAGATCATACAAAGTGTACACTTCGCTCAATGCCTGGCACACGGTGAAACCCTCCACAAATGATAGCTGCTTGCATCACATTTTCTTATTCACGGAATAGAACCCGTGTGAGCCCTGCTTGTTCTGAAACCCGTCCCTTGCCCACGGGTGGTACGGAGCATCTTTGTAACTTTGATTTTGCCTGATCAAGTGAACTAGCATGGCGGGGGGGGAGGGGAAGGGGGAATCCAGGCACTGAAATGCGGAGCTGAGGGTCACATGCTATCAAAAGCTTTCAAGGAGATGACAGACGGATATCTCCTGAGACACGCTTATCTAAATTAGGGATGAAGTTCTCAATGGCAAGCTTATTTCTCCCACCTCCTCATATCGTGTTTTCTATATCCTTTTTATAGCCTGTGTATGAAGGAGGGCTGAAATGGGACCAGAAACAGTGTGCAGAAAGGGGTTTTTCTCATTCCTTTTATCACTCTTGTTCAAAATGCCCATTCTCTAGAGGACAGGCTGGGGAAGTAAATTCTAGTTTATCTATTTCCAGCATACTTTGGTGGAGACAAGTTTCTCTAGGTCCCCAGGGGCTGTGCTCTAGTGAAGGAAATGCTGGTGTCAGAGATAGGGAGCATTAAGCACATCAAGCTACCATCTTGGAATTCAAACACAAGCTGATGGATGTTCCATGTACTGGACAACGTGCTGGAGGAGCCCACAGCCAGGCACAAGGAGGCACGCATGGTGAGGAAACTAACCACTTTAGACAGGGAGTCAGGGAAGACCCCCTGAGCAGGAGTTTTTTAAGCTGAGACCTGAGGACCAAAAAGAAGCAACAAGAAGAACAAAGGGAGAAGTCACCAGAGGAAAAGATGGCACGTGCGAAGATCCTGAGGTGAAGGAGGACTTTGACTCTCCACATTTTCTAGAAACCAAGAGGAAGCCATAGTGAATGGAGCAGGGGGCATGAGAGGCTAATAGGAACTGGTGAACAGGAGGCAGGCAAGCTGTAGAAAGGAGTCCGAATCTTAGTCCAAGTCAGACGGAAATCTCTGGAAGATTAAAAGAATTGTTTGAATTTAAAGGTAATTTTAGATTTAGGGTTGCAAAGATAATACAGAGAGTTCCCTTATACCATTTACACAGTCTCTACTGTTATCGACATCTTTCGTCTTCCATAAATGGTTACATTAATCAGAACCTAGGATGAACAGGTACCATGCTATTAGCTCCAGATAGCTGGAAGATTCTAAGGAGGAAGATTACTTAATTTAAGATGACTTATATATTTTTAATTAGTTTTAGAGGTAGAGTTCAGTGATTCATCAGTTGCATATAACACCCAATGCTCATCACATCACATCCCCTCCCTAATGCTAGTCATCCAGTTACCCCATCCCCCAACCAACCCCCTCCCAGCAACCCTCAGTTTGTTTCATATGTTAAGTTTCTTATGGTTTGCTTCCCTCTCAATTTCCATCTTATTTTATTTTTTCCTTTCCCTTTCCTGTGTTCATCTGTTTTGTTTCTTAAATTCCACACATGAGTGAAATCATATGGTATTTGTCTTTCTCTGACTCATTTCACTTAGTATATTTCACTCTAACTCCATCCACATTGTTGCAAATGGCAAGATTTCATTCTTTTTGATTGCCAAGTAATATTTCAGTGTGTGTGTGTGTGTGTGTGTGTGTGTGTGTGTGTGTGTACACACCACATCTTCTTCATTCATTCATCTGTTACTGGAGATCTAGGATCTTTCCATAGTTTAGCTATTCTGGATACTGCTGCTATAAACATTGAAGTTCAGGTGTCTCTTTGGACCATTACATCTGTATCTTTGGGGTAAATACCTAGTAGTGCAGTTGCTGGGTCGTAGGGTGGCTTTATTTTTAACTTTTGGGGAACCCGCATATTGTTTTCCAGAGTGGCTTCACCAGCTTGTGTTCCCACCAACAGTGTAAGAGGGTTCCCCTTTTCCCGCATTTTCACCAACATCTGTTGTTTCCTGACTTGTTCCTTTTAGCCATTCTGATTGGTGTGAGGTGGTATCTCATCATGGTTTTGACTTGTATTTCCCTGATGCTGACTGATGTGGAGGGTTTTTTTCATGTGTCTCCTGGTCATTTGGATATAAGATGACTTATTTTTTAAGGAGATGGCCTGGGCTATGTGTGGAGATGCATCAGAGTGGAATACGATGGGGAACAGAGGGCCAGTTAGGAAGTCATGGCAGTGAGCTAAATGCGACATGGAGCGGTGTGACGCTAGCAATGAGGATGGAGAAGAGGAAAGGGTTTGGGACTCAGGGTTGGATGGGGTGCAAGTCAGGGGTGAAGGAAAGGAAAACAAAAACGCCTCCTAAACACATGGCCTGAGCAGTAGGATGGAAACCAGTGCCATTGGGTGAGATGAGGAAAATTTGCAAAAAGTGGGAGAGCTTCTGGGAAAACCAAGGCTTTGGTTTTGCACACATTAAGTGCGACATGCATGGAATTTTGTAACATTCTATACAAATATAATTTATCACTATTACCACTGGAAGAGAGCTTCAATTAGAGACATATTTGGATTGAATACTTCTTTCCAACTCTTATGTTTACCCTTTTAACTAGAAGGAAGCAATAGTTATTAAATATTATTGAAAAGTCAGGTCCTAGACTAGATCCCCAAATTGAATTAATAGGATGGTTTTTGGCAGTGGAAACACACTTTAGTATGGCAAATATTTAAAAAGATGAACTCTCTGGGTTGTACCCTGAAAAAAGGAAATCAAACAATGACAAATCACAGTCCCAGAGGCAAGCACCCAGCTAAACTCTGAACCTGCGGCTCTATTTCTGGTGGGCTGGATACTATGGGACTCAGTTTCCTTATCTGTAAAGTGGAGACAGCAAGACCGCATTTGGGGCTGGTGCACTGATTCCGTGATTTGATGTTCATAAAGTGCCTGGTACGGTACTTGGCATGTAAATGTTAGTTCCTTTCCTCTTCTTCTAAACAGATTTCCTGGTTTAACAGAACACTCTCCTGCATTTGAAGAACATTTTCTGATTATCAAAGCACCTACTGCAGTCTTGAAGCCGGGACTCATTTTCTCAGAAATCAGAAGAAAATGGAAGGGTTTGTTTTTTTTTTCTTTTCAAAGTAAGAAAACTTGAGAATAGGTAATTAATTGATCTGAGTTGACTTCATTTAGTACAAAATGAAGGGCCCTCGGCATGGGCTGGTATCCTTGACCATCTCATTAACCTGCGCGGTCTCAGGATCTAACAACTGAAGCACTTCACCACCCGGGCAGCTGAGTGTCCTTGCTGCTCTTTTGCAGTGAACTCTCTCCCTGTTTCTGGAATCATCAGTCAGTGGCTTCTCACCCACTTGGGGCAGAACTCTGTGCAGGGAGCGTTCATGCTCCCCACTCAGCATTTACAGCGAGCCAGTTGGGCACTGCCAGGTCTCGGTTCCGCCTCAGCTGCCCTCTCCCTGCCCCCCACCCTTCTCTGCCCTTCCTCCTGGACCCTCAGAGCTGTGCAGGGCAGTTTTGCTACACATCTCATCTTCTTCTTGCCTTCACTGATGTTTGCTAAGCTCCTTTTCTCCCTGGAGCATGCATTGCCTTGCTCTAAGCCCTTACTTATTAGTCCTCTTAATTTGGCTGAGGCTATTTTAATCAGAGTTTCCTCAACCATCTGGTTCCCATTATTCATTCGTTGACTCACCATCCATTCATTCATTCATTCGGTCACTCAGCTATTGACTCCTCCGCCTCCGTCCCTTCATCCTATCTTTCCCTCTCATGTTCTGTAGGAGTCCAGCAGAGTCTTCAGAGCAACGTTATTGAGAGTGATAGGCAGATGGTTTGTGAATGGCATTTCTGGGTTGGGTATGATCATCGACTGAATGTTTGTGCTCTGCTTGCATTCATATGTTGAAACCCTGCCTCCTCATGTGATGGTATTAGGAGAGGGAACCTTCGAGAGGTAACAGAAGATGAGGTCAAGAGGGTAGGGCTCCCATGAATAAGATTAGTGCCCTTACTAGAGTCACTAAAGAGTCTGTGCTTCTCTACTCTGCCGGGTGAGGATACAGGAAGTTGATGTCTGTTGACCCGGAAGAGGTTCTCAGAACCTGACCATGCCAGCACTCTGACCTTGGACTTCCACTCATCAGAACAGTGAGAAATAAATTTCTGTTGTTGATAAGCCACCCAGGTTATGCTGGTTTGTTCTATCAGCCCAAGCTGAATGAGACAGGCCCATAGCAACAAATCCCCAAGGGCTGAGTTCTGTCCCTTCTGCCTTCTTTCCACCCCCAACCTGACAAGGACAACCAGTATCGAGAACTGAAGGGATTGGGCTCTAGTAATGGGGCCTGGGAAATTACCTCATTCCATCTCACAGATGAAGAAACAGAGGCCCAGAGGGTGAGCTGGCTCCTTATCAGGGGCAATGTGATGCAATGCGAGGTCCCTGGTTTATAGAGTCGGGCAGATAGCTGCTAAATCCTTGCTCTGCCAACTGTGAGCTGTGTGTCCTGGGAAAGGGATGTCTTCTCTCTGAATCTTTTTTTTTTTCCATTTAAAAATAGGATTATAGCATCTACCTTGCAGGGTTGTTGTAATGATTTGAAAGAGTACATGTAAAGAGCCTCATTCATCCCTTACAAATAGTAGTTGCTCAATAAATGGTGGCTATCATTAGCTGAGACCCAAACCTAAGAACCCAAATTCTTGATCCTGCCCTTTTCTGTAATCCATATTCACAAAGCCCCATTTCCTGTGAAGCCTTCTTGTGCCTCTCCCTCAGAATGAATCTCACCTTTCTCCTTGGCTCACAGGATTTTTTCCTTTTGCTACCTTGGGGGCAGTCATTTCCTTCTGCCTTGGATTGCGGGTATTTGCTACCCCTCTAGCTCCTCCCCTACATCTCATGGCTTGAGGATGACCAGGGTCTCCTGCTTTTGGGGTCTCTTAAGTATAGTAGTCTTCAAACTCTTAAGAGGATTAAAAAATCACCAGGGAGCCTTGTCAAAAATGCAAATGACTCAGTCCTCTACCAAAGGTTCTGATTTAACAGGGTTGGTCCATGAACATAGATTTTTAACCCTTCATTGGCCTGATTCTAATGGAGGTGGATTACAGAGCCCTGACAATTATAGCATATCTACCTATTCTAGTGGCTTGCATGTAGTAGGTGCTGCAGAAATCTTCATTAAGTGAATTATAACAAGATGCACCATATGAATGGTTTATTGCTACATAACACGCCACCTCTAAACAGCAACTTGTAATTTCTCATTAATTCCATGGGCTGGCTATTTCGATGGTTCTGCTGGGCTCATCTGGGTGCCTCGTGTGGTTGCATTCAGCTGGAGGGCCAGCTGAGCCAGCTGGACTTCTGTCTCCAGGGTGTCTTGTATCTTCAAAGAGGCTAAACCAAGCTTCCTCACACGGTAGCAGGAGCATTCAAGAGGCTCGGCGGTCTCCGCTCAAGCATCTATCAACCCTCTGTATGTGTTACACTTGCTGACGTCTCATTGGCTAAAACAAGTCACATGGCCAGCATCCGTAGGGGAGGGACAACTTGAAAGTGTGGCTGCTGGGAGGCATGATTGATTGATGGGTAGGGGTGCAAGATAAAACACAGGACAACTCTAAGTGAATTTCAGATAAGTAAAGAATAATTTTTTTGGTATTAGTATTAGTATCTATGCGATATTTGCGGTGTATTTACACTGAAAACAGTACTATTTATTTATCTGAAGTTCAAATTTAACTGGTAATCCAGTATTTTTGTTTGCTGTATCTGGTATCTCTATATCGGAAACCATTAATGTAATAATCTACAACCTCGCTATTGTGTTTTCTTAACTTTTACTATGGAGTTGCCGCTTTGGGCTTTTCTGCCTCAGGCTGTTTCAAAAGTGGATGCTTCCTTCTTTGCTGCTCCTAAATATTAAGAGCTACATAGAGTATTCTGAGTTCTCCTAACTCATGTTTTCTAGATTTTTTGAGGAGCAATTTCCCCTTAACTCTTTTTAATCTCAATTCTTGAGTACCTTCTCTTCCCAATCAGAGTTGCTTATGGAGTCAAGCATTTTCTCCATTTTTCCTAAAGCAGGCCCACCTCCATCCCCCCTCCCCCTCCAGACTTTGTTCCAGACGCCGTCTCTTCATCTTTATATCACAGGTTCCCTCAGCAGTCTGGGGGAAGCCTGTGGGCCCCTTCTCAGTAACATGTTTTTAAATGCATCAAATAAGACACAAAAGAGCATCAAGGGATTATACTGAAATTCAGTTTATCAAAATATTGATAAAACAAAAGCAACAAGAGTTGTGATATAGTAGTGTATGTGCTTCTTCCCCCCCCAAATATGTTTATTTTATTTTTTCAGTGTTACAAGATTTATTGTTCATGCACCACACCCAGTAATACAGGGAATAATAGGATCTAGAGGCCGGTCTCCTTTGAAGTAGTTGGTGAGGATAAATCAGTTTTCAATGACATTAAAATTCAGTTGTCAAAACATTGGTAAGACAAAAGCAACAAGAATTGTGATATAATAATGTATGTACTTCTTTGTTAACACATGAAAGAATAGAATCTAGAGGCAGGTCTCCTTTGAAGTAGTAGATGAGGATGAACAATATTTTAAGATCCCTGCAACAACTATAATATGATATAGAAGAATTGTGATTCTCCTGGTCACAGAATCAAAGGTACTGAATGAAATGCCAAATAGCAGAGGTTAATGAAAACAAAGATGATTTTTTTTGGCCCTTCAACCTTGACCTCAACCCCTTAGTTCTATCCCTGGCTTCCCAGGAGGTCCCAGTTAAGGACTGTGCATCTCGAACAACACAAATTGAACCTCTTCTCGTGCTCTTCTACCTCCGATGGCCCAAGCAGCACATTTCACTTTGAAACAACAACCGATTAGCCACAGTTAAAAGCATTGTGAAGCAATTATAAATTTGGTTAAATATTAAGACCTTTCTTTTTTTTTTTTTTTTAACCAATGGGCACTTCAGAGACATTGTCCAAAGGATGGAGTGGAGTCCTTAGTGATATTTCCCATTCTGGGGACTGAGGTTTTCGAGATGAAGCCCTCAAAATTAATTCAAACCATGATCTATGATTTTAGCTTGTAATTACTGTTTGAACCAAATTGTTCTTTTGCCTGATGTGGTTATTGATTATCACATAGTTATTTACCCAACATCATTTCCTGGGTAAGTGCTTCCCTTTCTCTGTGTAGATGATGTCACTGATCGAATGTCCTTCTAGAAGGCGTGATTGATTTGGGCTCTTCTAGCCTTATCTATTCAGGGGCTGGGTTTCCCTTGGCTTCAGGACACCACCCTCTCCTGCTCTCACTCTTGTCTTGCTAGTTTTGTCATTCTCCTCTGCTAACTTGGTATGCTCTGGTTTCAAAATAATGAAGTATCCCTGGGCTCAGGCCAGGGTCCTGTTCTGGTGGGTACTCTTTTCTTACATGATCTCATCCAGCCTGAGCCTTTATAAATCATGTATTTGGTGATAATGGTGAGATTATTATCTCTGGACCGACCTTGCTGTGCTCGAGATTCCCACCTCCATTATCTCGTCCTCTCATCTGGGTCAGCACCTTAGGGACATTCCAGGTGTAACATGGGCAGTTTTCACACATTGATTCTCCAGATCTGTCTTCTTTCTGGACCTCCTCATCTCAGGGAATGTCATCAGAATCCACCCAGCAGCTCCAGCCAAAGAACTAGAAGTTATTCTGTTTCTTTATTTCCCTTACCCCCATGCAATGGCAAGTCCTGTTGGCTAACCCTCTCGCCCAGATCTGAGCCCCACTCAGCCATCTTCATGGCCAACATATGTACGGAGGCCCCATCATCTCTCATATTACCCCCTACTAGGTGGATCCCTGTGATAGCAATCCTAACCAGTTCCCTCTCTCTCCTCTTGCCCTCATTAACTACTCATTATATAACAGCTACAGTGATCTTCTAAATTAAATCACGCCCTCCCTATGTTCAAACTCCTCCATATCCCTTCACATTGCTCTTAGAATTCCCACCCAAGCCCTTAGGTGGCTTGTGCAATTATATGTCACTGATTCCTGCAGACCTCGGGGGCCACAGCACCTGCCACTTGCCTGGTTTAAGAAGCTCTTTGAGACCATTAGCAAGGACACTAACACTTTGGATGCCAGCCATTCTGTTAATTGTAATAGGGTGGTCTTTGAATATATAGAGAGGGTTTTCTTTTTTCATTTTTATCCTTTTTATGTCTAGGACACTACGCTGGTTGAATTCTTTCTCGTATATTTTTGTTAGATAAAATAGATGGAACTGCTGAGTTTCTAGATTTTTCTCTTCCACTTTGGTTCCCTCTCTCAGTTGACCCTTTAGTTCCATTGAATAACCCCACAGGGCAAAGCTCTATGGTCCCCAGACATTCTTACCAACCATCTGGCTGGTCCCTGAGTAACCACCAAGTCTGCAATAGATGGATTCAGAGGTTTACTGAGATCCTGGCCATGAAGCTGCCCTCGTAGAACAATTGGATCAAGTCTTGTAATTGGCCCCAGATTGAGATCAGGTCCACCGCTGGGTGGAGGAAGGTTTGCATAGGAGAGAAAGGTGAAATGCGAAGAAGCATGGAGGGAGCCCAGCACTGGGGACACAGCAGGAGTGGGGAATAGGACAACTTGGCTGGAATCTAGGGCACCTTCCTTACTGTCATCACCACATGTCAAGGGAATAAGTCCTTCTACCTGCTGGGAAGTGTACATTTGACAAAGAGACTCCGGAGGGGGATGATGAATCATACCTGTTCATGGGAGCAAGAAACTCTCATTGATCCTGTTGCTGAAAAAGGCTTTTGAGATCCATCTATGTAGACAAATCTGACTCATCGTGCTGCACAGGGGAAAACACCCAGACTGTAGGAGGGAAGTGGTCAAATTCACAGAGCTATGGAGTAACAGGCTTAGGCTCTGGTCTCAGGGTAATTAAAGAACATTTCTACCATTCTTGTCCTAAAGCGAGAATCACCGAGACAGTAGGGATGGGCTAGGTTATTAACTGTATACCAGAAATGGTCAGGATGTTTGGCCTTGGCATGAATCCTAGGCACACAGTGACTCCCCGGACCGTGCTCAGTTCTTATTCAAATCTCAGATCAGCCCAGACTCCGCACCCACCCCTGCCTGAGTGGCAGTTGCGTCTAATTAGTTGCTTCTTTGTCATTTCTCCTTGGCTTCTTCTTCACAATCACCTTGAGATATATGTCATGGTCGGATACCCCGAATCCATCCCAACCCCTTCCAGAGGACCTTCTTTTATTATTAAGGCTGGGAAGCTAGCGATTATATCTCCCAGACTCCACTGCAGCTGGAGTTCTGGAGGAAAATCAGATTCCATCAGTTATATGTCGGCCCATGAGATAGGGAGGGTGGAGGCCCTCTTCCTGCTGCAGGTGCTGGGGTATCGGATTCTTCTGCAGCAGGGTCCCCATGTCTGCTCATTGCATTCCAGGATGTGGAAAGGCAGTTGCTTCTGAAGTGGCAGCAAGAGTGGTTTCTTGATCGTTGTATCACAATGACAGTGGCCCATTCTTGAAATCAATTGTCCTCGGGGGCCTTCCTGATTGTGACCGAGGCGGGAGCTCCCCTGGTGAACAAGTTCTCAGACTCGCTCTTGGAGGCAGAGCATGGAGCATGTTCCTCCTGTCCTTTCAGTGATTTTGTAAATACTTGGGGTAGATTGTTTGCCAAAATGGCCATGATATTCTTACATCTCCCTATATCCATGCCTCTTTGCAGCAAGACTTTGCAGCCCATCCCAGCAAGACGTGGGTCTGTTGCCCTACTCCTAGAATTTGGGCTGGCATCGTAATTTGCTTTCACCAACAGAATAAGGCAAAGTGACATTGTACCCACACTGAGCCTACGCCTTAGGAGACCTTGTATACATTTCCTCCCAGCAGCCATGTGAAAAGCTCAAGCCAGACTGCTCACTGATGAGAAATACGTGGTTCATTGGTCCTCATCATGCTCAGCCAACAGCCAATCAGTGGCCAAATGCAGAGCTGCTTGGCTAGTTTGCAGCTGACCACAGACAAGAGTGAGTCCAGCCAAGACCGGAAGAACCACCCAGCTACGCTCAACCCAAAATTGTCAGAAAATTGTGAGCTAAGGAAAGGGCTCTTGTTATAAACCACAACGTTTGGAATGGTTTGTCACCCAGCAAGAGATACCACAAAGAACATCTGAATCCGGAATTCAATCTGCTATTGCTTAAAACAGCTAGAGCGGTTGTGTTGTTTACCGTGAACCTTGACTGATACACACTTATATCCAGTATTTCCAAAACTGAGCCCCTCGTGTTCCCCGACAGAACCCATGTTCTCTCTTGGGTTTCTATCTAGCCCTTTGCAACTCTTCTACTGTGCCACTGTATCCAATCCATCCCTGAGATTGTGGTTTCTACTTCCCAAATACCTGTTGCTCTATCCAATGGCCACATCACCTTCACCTTCATCTCTTGCTTGGACAACACATGTCTCCCCACAGCAGGTTTTCCTGCTTCTACTCTTGTCCTCTTCCCAGTGATTCTTATCAAGCAGGTGGGCTGATATTTTAAAAATGCACATCTAATGCAAGTGTTGAATCACTATATTGTACACCTGAAACTAACATAACACTTTATGTTCACTATACTGGAATTTTTTAAAAAAGAAACAATAAATAAATAAATACCCCCCAAATGCACATTTAATAGTGGTATATACTCCCACACAACCAGGATATGCTTCATCAGTCTTATAATGAACACTTTTACTCACTCTACACTATAGGCCTCCTCCTTTCCCTTAAGTTTCTAGAACCCCCTTTTCACCTTTCCACTGCAAGACCTTTGCACATGCTGTTTCTTATGTCTTAGACACTTTGCTTATTTATCTGGTAATTTCCTGTCCAATATTCAGAGCCCAGTGAGAATATCCCCTGATCCTCAAAGTACACAATGATCCTTCCCTCGCTATGTACACACACACACACACACACACACACACACACACACACACACAAAACGTCAAGTCTGTCCATTACATGTTTCAACAAAACTTGGCATAATTGTAAGCAAACAGGGTTTCCTATTTACTTGTACACCATCTTTTCCCACTGCTAGGTTCCTCGAGGGAAGGGACCTTGGTTACTGTCTATTTTCAATGGTTAGCAAGGTACATTTTGTACAAAAGACACTCAGGAAGTTTGTTAAACAAAGGAATGAAGTATATGCTTGTCCCTCAGGTTGGCTGCTCTTTAGCACAGTAGACCCTCAGATGCACGTAACTGTCACTTGGGTGCTTGTTAATATGCAGGCTGCGTGCTTTGTCTCCAAGTGTCCTTTTTTTTTTACTTGAATTTTTATTTTCTTGTGGTAAGGACCCTTAATATTAAGATTTACCCTCTTAACAGATTTTTTTCAAAACGTAAGTATTGGTGGGTGTTTTGGGGAATAACTCAGGGTTATTTCAATGGTTGCTGTGCAGGCTATAATGACAGATTTTTAAGTGAACAGTACATTGTTATTAACAATGTACCGCACAATGTTGTACAGCAGATTCTAGAATTTATTCATTTAGCGTAACTGAACCTTTATGCCCTTTGACCATTACCTCCTTCCTCCCTGCCCTGGCAAAATCACGTTCTTCTCTCTACTTCTATGAGTTTCACTATTTTAGACACTTCACATAGGTGGAGGCCTGTTATATTTATGTCTGCATAGCCGGCTTATTTCACTTCGCATAATGTCCTCAAGGTTCATGCCTGTTGGTAATGGCAGAATTTCCTTCTTTCTTTTTTTTTTTTAAAGAGCTAAATAATATTCTGTTATATGTATAAGATCTCATAATACATATTATATGTAGCCTATTGCAATATACCGCATTTTCTTTATCCTTTCCACCCTTATATTCTGGTTCAGTCAGCCTGGCCTCAGGTCTGGACATCTGTAATTTTAGCAGCATTCCCTGGGAAATCTCCATGGAGCGCACTTGGGGGAAAAGGTCTGGATGGAGGACTGTCTTGTTTCTTCAGTGAGTGTTTATGATACACCTGTTACTCTTCTTGGTGTGTAGATGTGTAAGTCCTGGAGCCAGCCTCCAAGTATCTTATTTTAACTGGGGAGTCAAGCCTTTCCTGCATAAAGTATTTAAGTGGATGGCATATGACGAAATTTCCTAAGAAGAGCTTTCTTTTATGGATCAGATATACATGGGGGTGGGAAAACGCAAAGCTCTTAAGATGTTAATTTCTCACTTGAGATTTGGGAGGAAATCTGGCTACTGGTAAGCACGCTGGCTTGGACTCTTCGTGGTCTGGAATTCTATCTCTTCTTGAGCTAACTGTATAACCTTGAACAACTTATCTTACGTTTTCTGAACCTCAGTGTCTTCATTCTTAAAATGGAGGTGATGGTAAGAATATAATCCGTATCTTACAGTTGTCGCGTGGATGTTAGAAATATTATAGGCAATGTACTCAGCCCAGGGCTTGGGCTTGCGGCGAGTACTCCAATGGTGAATTGTATTGTTAATCCCAATGGTCAAGCAGTACATAGCCGTTGTTCTTCTTAATTGTAATTTCAGGCTTCAATGGGAGAAGGGCTCGTAGACCTGGAAAGGTGTGTTGGATTTGAATGCTCGCACTGCCATTTCTTAGCTGTTTGGGGCTTTCAGCACCTACTGTGCTTTCTGAATCCCAGTTTGTTCATCTTTATTGAGGGTAAGACTGTCTATCATGTGTTCTTATAACCTGAGTTAAATAATAATAAACTCTAGATAAAGAACCAAGCGTGCATGGAACCTTGAACATTTTAGGTGATCAGTAAGTACTCAGCAGCTTCCAGTTTTGGGGTTAAGGATAGATATTCTTATGTATGAGAAAGTACCCACTCACTACTTACGAAAGGGCTTAGAAATGATAGGGAGTAAAGGAAACTAATATCGACCAAAGACCATGTCTTTGAGAAATTGATGAGAAGCTGGGAACTCCGTGAGTTAAAATACAAGATTCTTTTGTTGCAAGAGATACTAAATATTTTTGTTGCAAGAGATAACTAAAACCTACTTGAAAAAATCAAAAGGAATATTTTATATAATGTGTGTCTTAGGTAATTGATGAGTTCTGAGTAGGGTCAGTTTCAGGTATGGCTGCAGCAAACGATCATGAGGACACGGTCACGCTGTCTGCATCTCATGGAGCTGCTTCTCACTGTTAGCTCAACTGGCAGGCTCCCCACCAGCAGCGGAAAAAGGCTCCCAGGAGCTCCTGGTTTTCATTTTGTCCTCTCCTCAATCCTGGCAGGAGGAATATTCGTCTTCCCTAAACTCTTTAACATGAGTCCTTGAGTTAATGATGACTGGGTTGACCTGGGTCATTTGTCCACCTATATACTCCTTACTGTGAACAGAAAAATACCATACCATGGTTGCCCCAGGACTGGGCCATGTGCCTGCCCTTGAATCTGGTGTGGCCGATGCTAGTCATAACTCAGATCCCAAGAACTGAGAGTTAGGGGATGGTGGATCTCCCCCCAAAATGTGAATGTTCTACTCAGAAGGGGGAATGGAGACCAGATACAGATAAAAACAACAGATCCCTCTATATTCATTGCCTTTCTTATGCTGTTTTCATTTATCCCTGTCTATTTCCCCTTCCCAACACTCTAAGAAGAAAAGACCGTGCTTCTTTTCCACAATGAAATTTGGAAGCCAGAACTGCATCCTTAATTTGAAACCAATCTTTGGTGGGAGACAAATCTGAGATCTGGAGGCAGTCCCAGCAGCAGTGAGGGGGGAATAGGAGGCAGGATTAGTCCCCTGGGGCTGTCAGAAGGGGGAAAGGACCCGCAGGAAGTCAGGCTGAGAGAAATATACCCAGTGCAACAGGAACTGCTCCTGGCTGCTGGCTGTGCCGCCCTGTTTCTCCCCTCCAATTCCTGTTCTTACCACGAAATGCACCTTATCGGTCGGGGCAATCTGCCCTGGCCAGAGTCCCTCCTCTTTGCTGACACCATGGTGCCCCACGGCTCACCTGCTGGAGGACAGCCATCCTCCTGGTGAAGCAGGGCTCTCTCTGTTGGGTGGTACGTTAAGCTATGCCCCATGGGGACCAGAGCTACTAAACTAGACTCCATCCCCAGGAACTGCGCAAACTACATTGCCCAGCCTGTACATCCAAGGCAGAACAGCAGCAGCCTTCTTGCAGCAAGAGTGGGCTCCCCAAACTCAGCATTTTTCTCCTAGAAAACAGCATCACTAAAGGGACTCTCCCCACCCTCCCATCCTCTGCAGACCCCAGAGATCACCCACAGCCATTGCCAGGTGGTGCATTTGCTCCCATCTCTGTTCTCATCCATTTTTCTTCTTGTCACGGGAAAAGACTTAACAAAACACTCACATTAATAATTCTGATTCCCTGTAAATGGTCGAATCCCCGGGAGAGCCGCTTGGCCTCTCTGATCACATTGCCCTCTCCACCTGCTCCCCTCCCTAGAACCCAGCACCCTGTCTTTATGCTCATGTGAGTCCAGAACCTGGTAATAACTTGAACACCATACACCTGGGATCCCCGATTACTAATCATTCCCTACTGAGAACATTAAAGTGGTTTCTGCCTTGGGACTTTCATTTCCAAAACATTGCTGTGACAGTTCCTTCATGAAGCAATTTCATCAGCTTATCCAGGAGATAGCCCCAACCCAGAGGTCACTCGTATGTGCAACTACAATTAACTGGGAATTGGGATGACTGTCGTCTTATGTAAAAGCTTTTTGTTCTATTTTAAGTTCTAAGGGCAGCTTTAAACTGTGTACCTCAGTGGTTCTCAACTGGGAGCGAATCACTCTGCCTCCCACCCCAGGGGACATTTGGCAACGTGCAGAGACATTTTCAGTTGTCATAGTGTGGTGGTGGTGGTGACATATGGTGCGTAGAGATCAGGGACGGAGCTCAACGCTCTACGGGGCCCATGGCAGTTCCCTGCCACGAAGAATTATTCAGCCCCGAGTATCACTAGTGCCAAGGTGGAAAAATGCCGATGTACACCAAAAATAGTTATGGTTTACTCATTAATTCGTTGATTCATTCATTCATTTAGCCCTTAACTATAGAGTGTCCATTCTGTCAGACGCCATTCTGTATGTGAGGGATTTAACTGTGACCCAAACAGGGTACTTGTTTCCATGGAGATATTTTTCTAGTGAGATACTCTGACAATAAATGCATTAAAAAATAGGGTGATTTAGAAGGTTATATATGTTACACACACACACACACACACACACACACACACACACTAGAGGAGTGAATTGGAGACAGGCCTGGGGCCCTATTAGATATGGAGATTATGGAAGGCCTCTCTGAGGAGTCAGCATTTGATCTGAGACCTGAAATGAGAAAGGAAACCAGCATATGAAATTGTGATGAAACATTTCAGAGAGAATGGTAAGTGCAAGGGTCCTGGGGCAGGAAGAGTGAGGCTAAGACCAGTGTGCCTGGATGAGGCTGAGCAGAAGAGAGAGCAGTGAGATAAGAGAGGAAAAGCGGGTCTGGACAGATGGTGAAGAGCCTAGGGTCCATAAATCTGAAATTAGAGGTTCCAGATGGTAAATAGTTCCAGCTTTGTGGGCCAGTCTCTGAAGCAACCACTCAACTTCCCCATTGTAGGGCAGAAGCAGCCACAGACAATGAGCAAAGCTGCAAATGAGTGAGCTTGCAAATGAGTGAACATGGCTTTCTCCCAATAAAACTTTATTTACAGAATCATGCAGTGGGCTAGAGTTTGCTGATCCCTGGTGTAAGATCTCTTAGAACCTAAGAAGGGGTATGAATGTTAGCTATCCAACGATGACTTCAAGCAGGGGGATAATGATGACTTTTAAGTGCGGTTCCCAAGAATAACCCCGCCCCTGGCCTTGTGACCTTAGGCATACATAACACATCACCTCTGAGCGCCAGAATGCCCTCATTTATAAACTCAAATGGGCCTGTGCCCACTAGATTATTGTGTGGACAGGGCCCATGGACGGAATGAGAGAAGCGTCATTTGCAAATGCAAGGGCTGTGGCTGTTCGAAGCGTTTCCATCTGTGGAGGCCCCCAAACCCTCTCGCGCAGCTTTGCAGCCTTCTAGTATGAGAGATGGCTCTGTTTCCGAGGTGGAGGAGCTTCCTGAAACTCCAGGAGGCAAAATTACTCATTTGCGATCGCATAAGGCATAAACAGTTGTGTTTGGGCTCCCGCCCGCCTGTCTGCGTGTTTTTCAGCTCAAATATAGACTTAGTGCTCACTGCCTCGTGGGTGATGCTTCTCCCCTAGTATGCTTAGGAACTTTCTTTTCTCTGCAAAGGAGTCACCTCTCATGGAAAAAGCCACTTCCTCTACCCTGCTTCTCCTTGGCCAGGGGACCCTGCAGTCTTGTGGCTCTGTGCCCAGGGGAGCTCAGAGTGAGTTAACAGGTGGGGACCCGAGGGGCAGGAGCTGGGTCCTGGAAGGTGGACAGGTCTGCGGCCAAGGAGCCAGCAGCCTCTCGGGAAATGGTCGGAGAAGTCCTGGGAGACAGGGTCTGCACTCCCTATTTCTTAGAAAAGGACCCAAAGTCCTCACACTGGCCTTCTTGCTGCCTTCCAAAATGCCAAGCACATTCTTCTCTCTGGGCTTCTGCAGAAACTGTTCCCTCTCTCTGGCTTGCCTCTCTTCTAGCTTTTCCTTTGCTTACTTGGTCACTTTGCCTAAATCTTTGCATCAGGGTCTGATCCTCAAAGGGACCTTCCAGGACCAACTCACTTAAAATCACACCCTAGCCCACCCATCACTTTCTATCCCTCTGTTCTGCTTCGTTTTTTTTTTTTTGTTGTTGTTGTTGTTGTTGTTTTTGTTTTTTATTATAGCACATCCTGTATTCTTAGCTGGTATTGTGTTACATGGATACAAGTCTGCTCAGTTTCTGTGTGCCCGGTCCCAAACACAAGCTACCCGAAGGCAGGGGTTTATTACATCTCTGGCGGTATCCCTGTCTCCTGCCCGGTGTACCACACATAGTAGGAATTAAATATTTAAGTTGAATAAACCACAGACCTTCATTTGGGGTGGGATGGATGCCAGGCAGTGCCAGGCAGGGGCTCCCTAGTGGGTCAGTCCGGTAATGGTTGGGCTTTCCGGCAGGTGGCAGGAAGCCAGCACTGTAAGATCTGGACACATACAATAAGCAGATTATATTAGAGTCACCTAGTTGTTAAAACAAATCAACTCCCACATTTCTGGGATTTAAGACAATCTTTCTTTTTTACTCACACGGCAGTCCATGGTGAGTCTTCCTGTTAGTGGGAGGCTTTCCTCCGGGTAGTGATTCAGGAACGCAGACCTTTCCGGTTTTGTGGTGTTGCCATCCCTTAGGGCTGTGACATCCTCTGCATCTCGTTGGAGGGGAGGGGGAAGAGGGAGAAAAGGCATAGCCCCCTTTCCTCCACCTTGGCTTGGAGGAGACACACCGCTTCTGCTCCATTCCATTGGTGAGAACTGATCACGTCCTCACCAGGCCGCAAGGGAGCCTGGGAGCTGTTTCTAAGCGGCTACCTGCTTCCCACCCATAGCTGTCTACTAAGAAGTCCCAAATGTTGCATTTAACTCTCTGCCGATGGACCTGTCGTGTCCTCTCCTACATTGCCAGCCTTGCCCAGCGCTCCTTCCCACAAAGGTGGATGTGTTGGCGCTCCCTAGCCTGCAAACCCTTTCTCCTGAATCGGAACCCTTTCAAGCTACAGACACAGCCCCCTCCTTCCCTTCACAGCTGCCGAACTTCTTGGAAGAATTCTCTACTGACTTCACATGTCTCACAAATTACATATTGCTTAGTTTACTGGGACTTCTCCAGCTCAGAGTCGCCAATGACCTTATTGCTAAATTTAGTATTCTCTTCTCAGCCTTCATTCTGGATGTCTTCTCTGCAAAATTTGACACTGCGGAGCACGTCTTCCCACTGAAGCTTGGGTCCTTCCGAGTTTCCAGCCTCCCAGTTCTCGTCTTACCTCCCCAGTTGCCCTTAGTCACCATCTTGTCTTGAGTTCACCTCTCTCCTTCCTCATCATCTCCTGGGGCTGAAAATGTCTTGCATGGCTGAAGTCTTCTTTGTTCCTCTCCTAGGGCCGCGGTACCAAATTACCACCAACCGAGTGGCTTCAAATACAGAAATTTATTCTCTCACGGTTTGGGGGCCAGAAGTCCAAAATCAAGGTGTCAGTAGAGTTGGTTCCTTGTGGAGGCTCTAAGGGAGAATCTATTCCTTGCCTCTAACTAGCCTCAAATGGCTCTGGAGTCCTTGGCAATCACTCTAAGTTCTCCTTTCCACTATGTTCTCTCTGGGTTCCAAATCTCCCTCTCCCTTCTCTTATTTGGGAAACAGTCATTGGATTTAGGGCTCTTGGCTCAGGACGATCTCAATTTAAGATTGTTAAATCCATTATATCCATAAGCAGATTCACATTCACAGTTATGGAGGGTTAGAACTGGGACATATCTTTTCGTGGGACACTATTTAAACCACGACACTACCCAAATTTGAACTCTGTCACTAGCTTCTCGCCGTGGGCTTGAGATCCACATTTCCATCTCCAACCACAGGGTACGGAAGAACTCCGCATGGACAGGTCCAAACTGGCATTTATAACTTTAATTCCCTCAACTCTAATCATTCTGGATTTACTCTTGTGGTGGATGGCTCACCATCTGTCCACTCTTACAAGCTGGAAGCATGAGACTCATCCTGGATTCCTTCCTCTCTTACCTCCCACCTCCAATCAGGCACCGATTTGTGTTGCTCCGACTGGGAAATATCCCCCAGGCTCCTCCATTTCCAGCATATCCATCTTGGAGCAACTCTCAGTAGTTTTCACCAATGGTTTGCCCACAGCTCCTTAAGCAACTCTCCTGACTCCTTCCTTCAGTTTACCATTCGTTGGTACTTTCTACCAAAAGATCATGAAGCTGATCGTGTTAGAGTTCTGTAAGCCTTGATCCAAAATTTTGAGTCTTCCAAAAATTCGGAATCTTTCGGGTTTAAGAAAAACAAGATACAGCCTATTGTATAGGTCTAGCAGTATACCTCGGGGCAGCGCCCCATAACCACACACACACACACACACACACAGAGTGAAACGTATGAATAGTCACACGAAGAGAGATAAATGAAGACTATGAATAGCCTCTCGTAAGTTCAGACAGTGTTTGCTGCCACATTGGTTTGGGCCAAATTCATGAAAGGTTTTCAGTTGTCAGCTTCTAGAATGTTAAAGTTAGGGACAAGGACTGGGGACTTAACCACTTTTTCTTGAAGCCCCAGTTGCCTTCTGATGGTCTCTCTTAGCAGGATTTGAAAATTGAGGCCTTACAACTGGCCTGTGGCCTATAGGCATGTTGTGTTTGGTCATCACAATATTTGTCAACATCCCAAATTGAAAGCCTTTAGGAGGAACATGCACCCAACAGTTCATGAAGTTGGCCAGCTTTCTACTGGCACATAGATCTTAACAACCTATGGCTTCACATGCTCACGTTTTCTTCCTTATCCCTGTAGGTATTTAACCTTGAGTAGCCTGGCCAAGGGTCTCGGGGTCTGCAAATCCGAGTCCCAGGTTACTTCTCCACGATCATCCTGACTCCTTCCCCCATGTCTCCCTCAGCCTCCTTCTTATCCTGGGCATATCACATTATCCAGGTAAGTGGAACTTCTTAGATTATAAAGTTAAGCTTCATGCCTTGGCATATGCTCTTGCCTCTGCCTGAAATACTCTTTTACCACCGTATTTCTGAGATTCAAAATTTATTCATTCAACAAAAATCTACGGAACATCTATTCACCAGTGCCTAGTAGGGCTCTAGGGATATAGCAGAGAATCAGACAGACAAATCTCTACCTTCGCAGAGTCTGCATGATCTACCAAACATAACCTGCCAATTAATCTTACTATATTACTGTATAATTAAATGCACTATCGATGCCACTTTACTTTCTCTTATTCCCATGACTTTGTTCCTATGATGACTCCATCATGGCACTTGTTACACAATGTATTGTATTTCCTTATGTACGTAGCTGAGCTATCCATAGCATGTGAGCTTCTAGAGATCAGAATTAACATGTAGCGGTTCCCATGAGCCAACAGTCGTATCTACAACCCTTTAGTGGTTGGATTTCCTGGATTTGCTGCGTTTCTGTGTTCCCCTGGCTTGCTCTCTTGACTTAAATTTGAGCATCCTGAGTCACCCACTGTCCAGCTTCTAGGTCAATGTAATATATTTTAGATCTTTGTCGTGGCCATCCCTTCCTTTTTTAGGTCTCATCTCTGTATTAGTCAGGATGGAGTAGGTTGTGTTGCAGTCATAACCACGGCATCGTAGTGCCTCAACACAACACAAGTTTATTTCTGTTAATACTATATGTCCAACATGGATAGAAGGGGTCTCCCTCTGGACAAATGCTGCACATTTGTGGTGCTGTACAGAATGAGACGTGGCAGTTTACTTATGCCTCATTGCTAAAGCATGTTACTGATCATATAACTTTCAGGGGATGGGGAAATAACCTGGAAGGAGCCGAATTAGAATATTTGCTAATGTACCCAATTTAGTGACCGTATAATGAGTCTTCACTTGTCAGCAGCTAGCACAAAGCAGGGCCCTCTCTTCTAGGGGAGCAGAGGCAAGAATCCCTTAGGTTTAAGTCAATCCCTGGTTTTGGAAGTTCTGGGAGCTCAAGCTAGGTTATGGAGGCAGGGTTTGGGCATAGGTGGGCTCCTTAATAGGAGACAAGGCTGAAAAATAAATGATAGAAATAAGGTTCTAGGTGGTAATTTGATCACAGGAACAAAGATTCTTATGTCTAAGACTGGTGCACACAGAATTGAATGAAGATTGTGGAACTATGTCTAGATTATTTGGGTAATAACCTAGAGCTCCTTAAATTTCCTTTAATGGAGCCATAATTAGTTAATTGAATACCTACTATGTATGAGGCCTCATCTTGGACTGTGGACCATTGTAGCCCAATCCCTGCCTACCCATGACATTCCTCTTCCTTTTGCTCTACCACATGGGTGGGCATTTCTGTTTCTGAAATAGTTATGACTCAGGGCTTTGCACGTGCGGTTCCCTTGTCTGGAACACCTTCCCTTTTAATCTTTATGTGGCAAGTTCCTTCTCACCATTCAGACTTCAGCTTAAATATCACCCTATTTCAGTGCACCTTTTTAAAAATTCCTCCCACATTCCCTTAGAGCAGGGGTTGGCACACCATAGTCCACGGGCCTGCCACCTGTTTCTGTGAATGCAGTTTATTTCCTCATTGCTTTACATATCATACATACTCCAGCGTTGCTTTCATCCTGCAACAGGTGAGTTGCATAGTTGTGACCAACGCCATATGGCCCACAAAGCCAAAAATATTTACTCTCTGGCTCTTTATAGAAAACATTTGCAGACCCTGTCCTAGAGCCCCTCCATTGTCATCAGTCATACTTTCCTTAATACACTACTCTGTGAAATCATCCTATCTGTCACTTCTCCTTCCCTACTTGAGTGCGCATTCCGTGAGAGTAGGGACCTTGCCTCTCGCTTATGGCTGCAACCCCAGGGCATTTGAAGGCATTCAATAAATACATTTGGCTTGAGTGAGAAAAATAAATAGATGCTGGGTATACACTAAGAGCATAATTGGTGTGAAAACCTGGGGAGGGGCTTTGCCTGCCAAATGTAGACCAGGGGGGCGGGATATGGAAAGAACAGGTGCTCAGGAGATGCTCAGGAGTACATTTTCCATCTTCAGATTTTGGTCAACTGGCTGCCATCAGCCTCCATCTGTTACTTAAACCATGAAAATAAAGTGCAAGAAATCAATTTCATAGGCTGGCCGAGGATTCAATGGTGTGTGCTCTACAGTAGGTTCTTGTAGTAATGATGCTCTCAACCTCCTCGAAGGGCTTTAGCAAACACGAGGCAAAGAGGCATGCAATTGGCTCAAGCCACTTCCCTCCTAGACGTGAAATTCCATCTGAAATCAGCACTTTATTAAAATGTTACAGTCCCAAACCCTCCCCCAGAACTGCTGGCTCATGCGGTGCCTTACCATGCCCAAGATGGGATAACTTCCCGTGGAAGCCATCATCCCCCACGTTGCACTTTCCTGTGTACAAATGATGCTTTCAAAAAAGTGAACCAGCTTTTCCCAAATTGCATTTTGCTGGAGAAATCAATAGCAAGGACTCGTAGGCTCAGGCAGTGCTTTTGAAGAGGAAAAAGATGCAGGAGGCAAGCGTAGGGCATTTGGGGGATGGGAGG
Organism: Procyon lotor; assembly: GCA_028646535.1. NCBI lineage: Eukaryota > Metazoa > Chordata > Mammalia > Carnivora > Procyonidae > Procyon > Procyon lotor. Next base: position 98,622,285 of record CM053611.1, read on the forward strand.
AAGGAGCTGGGTATGCTAGCAGATTTCATTCTGGAACACCTTCCCTGGACATAGAGGTGCAAAAATGGAGAGGGTCCTCTCTGTAAGCTTTGGAGTCATGGAAAGGTTCTCATGTAGAAATACATCTGCGCAAACAACCACCACCCTTGGCTCTGGTCTTTTCCCACCCTCTGCTCTGAGTGCACCAGCAGGTTCTATAGGCTCTACCTTTGTATAGCTCCTGAGTCTCACCCTCCTCTCCATCACCACCAGCACATCCTGGACCAGCTGTCGTCAACTCACACTTGGACTAATGGAATGGCCTCCTAACTAGAGTTTCCTATGTTGACTCCTGCTATGGCTTCAAAAACCCATTTTCTCTCCTCGGTCATGGTGATCTCTCAAAGACATAAGGCAGATCAGTCACTATTCTGGGTAAAACCCTCTTCAAACTCCCTACCATGCCAATGGGGCCCTAATAATCTGACCCTCACAGAGTCTCTAGGCTCTTTTCCTCCACCCTCCCTTCACTCCACCTGGCCAGGTGTCCTTGTCCCCTTGTTGTAACTCCAACATGACAAGCCTGCATTTCCTGAGAGCCCTTCTGCTCGATGCTCACTCTGCCTGGCATAGTTTTGGCCACTGATCTCTCCCACCAGCTCCTGTGTTCATTTAGGTCTCAGCTCATATCTCACTTCTCCCGAGAGGCCACCCTGACCCCTTATCACTGCAGTGACCCTTTCTTTAACCCCTTGGGTTATTCCCTCCATGGCCCTCATCACTATCTAAAATCTCTTGTTTCTTTATTTCTGTACTTGCCTCTTACTCCCCCTTGCTTCCTTCAGGCCTGAGCTCCAGGCCTCAAACTGTTCCCAGCATACAGTAGGCTCAAGGGGCAAAGTGAGGGGTAGCCACTGAATGTCTGAATGCTGCTTACTTCATAATAATCGATCTTCTGTTGAAGAACTGGTCACATTTTAGTCTTCATTCATTCATTCATTCATTCATTCAGTTAATTAATCAATGTCCTGGCACCTGCTAGATGCCAGCCTCTGGGCTCGATGCTGCAGGTAGAGACCAGAAGACTCAGGGTGAATAGGACAGACAGAGCACTGGGGGCAGGCAGAAGTTCCTGCCCGGTAAGTGCCACAGCAGAGCTGTGAACAACAACAAAGACCCGCAGGAGCCCGGGGAGCACTGACTTACATTCCCCAATGGAGTTGAGAAGATGCCACGGAAGAGGTAGCACTTCAGTTGGGTTTTAAGGGGTGATGAGGAGCTTGTTAGCTGTAGAGAGGATGTGGAAGAGGTATGACACCTAGCCAAAAATAAATTCTCCAGAGGTAGAAATAACACAAGGAGATTAAAGAGGGAAGATGGGTTTCATGAGGGGCTGGGTTCTGTGATCTTCCCAGGAATAGAAGGGAGGGACAGGGGGAGAGAAAGAGAAGTAATCAGGAAGGAGGGAGCAGGAGAGGGTGTGAATGGCCATCCATCACCCTCATTCTCTTCCCCCAAGTGGCATGATCTGTGACGCTCTTTTCCCTTCAATTCCCCAACCAACGCTGTTCACTCACAGGTACTGGGATGTTAGGGGTAAGTAATGAACCCGATGGGTAGCTCGCTGCTCTCAGCGAGAGCAGTTCACAGTCAGTGGAGGACAGACATGTGGACAGAAAATGGGCAGGGTCCATGTGGCCAAGGTTTCAGGTGGGAAATCATTCTGTCTTATGCTCCTTGACACAGGGTAATGGTTAAGTACACAGGCTCTGGACTGACTAAGCCCAGGTACAAATCTGGCCTCCACTGTCTTGTGTGAATCTTAGTTTTCTCTCATATAGTGAAATAAGTTTTAAAATTGATGGAGGGGATGATAATCATAGTCCCTGTTTGTTGAGCCAGGCCGTGTGCTGAATGCTTTTCTTGGAGTATCACAGTTAATCTTCCCAACTTAATGACAGAGAAAATATTAGTCTCATTACTATCTACATTTTACAGATGAGAATGTTGAACAGAGTAGTTCAGTAACTTTTTAAAGGTCACACAGCTTGGGGGGCACCTGGGTGGCTCTGTCAGTTAACCATCTGCTTTAGGGGGCGCCTGGGTGGCTCAGTCGTTAAGCGTCTGCCTTCGGCCCAGGTCAGATCCCAGGGGTCTGGGATCGAGCCCCGCATCGGGCTCCCTGCTCCGCCGGAAGCCTGCTTCTCCCGCTACCATTCCCTCTGCTTGTGCTCCCTCTCTTGCTGTGTTTCTCTCTGTCAAATAAATAAAATCTTTAAAAAAAAAAAAAAAAAAAAACCATCTGCTTTAGGCTCAGGTCATGATCCCAGGGCCCTGGCATCGAGCCTCACATCAGGCTCCCTGCTCAGTGGGGAGCCTGCTTCTCCTTCTCCCTCTGCCACTCCCCCTGCTTGTGCTCTCTGTCTCTCTCTCCATCAAATAAATAAATAAAATCTTAAAAAAAGTCACCCAGCTTGGTCTGAGTCACTCCAATCAGTCTGGTCAGTGCCTTCCCCCCAACAGCCACAAAGACTCTGCTGCTCCCCTGGGCCAAGTCCGGCCGTCTACTGAATTCCCAACTGATGTGACCTCGGACGGAACAGTGCCCGAGACCGTCTTCCCAAACTGCTGACCCCTTCCCTTTAGGTTTCTGCCTATAGGCTGTTGCTACCTTGGGCCCTCTTCTGAGCCTCAGTTTCCCTATCTGTAAACTGAGGGGGCTGGACCAGAGCACCCTGAGATTTGCATCCCTGCATTACAGTGCAGTGAATGAAAGGCGAAGCAATGCTAAGGCCCTTCTAGACTTGGTCTGTGAGCCTGGGCATTTTGGCCAAGAGTTCTTGCAATCAGCTTTGTGATTCTTTGCTTGTCCCAAGGAGGCCGGGGAGTGCTTTCTTTTGGCTTTCCTTCCTACCCTTCAGCATTCTAGCTTGAGTCATTCCTAAGGACTATAGGACTTTCTGGCAGAGTGTGGGTCTGCAGGCTTCCTGGGGGTCCTTGGAGTATAAGCTTCCAGGAGCAATAATGTGGGGGAACTTTTCTCTCTGTAGACTCCTGCATATAAACAGGAGTATGGAAGGGAGAAATGTTCTTTGCCCCTTTCTTGAATTAATCACAGTCAGCAGGGATCAACCCCCTTTCATTCCAAGAACACATCCATCTCAGGGAGGAAAGTTGTTCCCTCCTGTATCCAGACAGGACCCAGCAAGAAGGTCCCGGGTTGCCTTTGGCCAGTGAATCTAGGGTTGATATTCCAGTTTTGGCTTTTCCAAGGCCAACGAAGTGGCCTTGGCCAAGTCATGGAATCTCTCTAGGACTCCACTCCCCATCTGTAAGATGGGAATAAATATTTTCCCTACAGAGTAATCATGAGGAATGTAAAACGATAAGTAGAGGCAAGTTTCAAGCTGAATACTCTGGAGCCATGGGCACATTCAATGCATGTGAAGGAAGACCGAGACATGTATTTTGATTCAATGGAGGAAAGAACCTTGTAGACACCAGACCTGTCCCAGGAAGCGCTGTTCTGGCCCTGGACGTCACAAGATCTCATGTCTGTATTCAGACGAGGTTAGGACAAGCACATGGCATTCCACGAGGAGGATGAACTTTACCGGTTTCATTCACTGTTCTATTCTTGGGGCCTGGCACACAGTAGGCATTCACGAAATGTTTGCAGAGTGGATACATGATTTAGCAGAGTGGATTAAAGTATAACACGGGGCTGAGGAAGCATAACACCGGATGGTGTTTAAATTCACTTCCAGTTCTGCAACCTTAGGTCTTAGGACTTTCTAGGGGACCTTAACAACAGTATTCTCTGTGCTTAAATTATGAAATGCTGCCCAGACTCAACCATATCAGGCAAAGCCTGGTTCAAGGAAGAAAGGCTGAAAAAAAAAAAAAAAACCAAACCCAAAAAAAACCCCACCCTTCCTTCGGGTTAATTGGAGAGGGCCTTTGCAGAAGGAAATAGGGCTCTTTTTGGAAGCAATTCTCTATTTTGTCCTTTGTGCCACCTGCCCACCTCCCACTTCTGAGCATGAGGACTTAGAAACAGGAGGTAAGGACGTTCTTTCCTTTTGGATGCCGCCGGCCCTTGCCTTTTATTTTCCTTGGCTTTCTGAGACAGTTGGACCAGGCTCAGCCTTCCCCGCAGAGGGCTCAGCATCTATGTGGGAAGAACGTAATTGGGGCGATCACGGGGAGGAGAGACAGACAGAGGACAGGACCCATAACAACCCCCTTCCCTGCTCATCTCTATGAAGGGGATTGATGCCCAGCCCGTTTTCTCCTCCCAGATCACCCTGGCTTCCCTAGGTTCTCTCTGGGCCATATACTCTGCTTGTCTATTTGTTCCCAGGCCCAGGGAGGATCTGAGAAGAGAGAGCAGTAAATCACTCTATAAAAGTGGGCAATACAAGCAAGTGGCAAGGAGATCAGGGCCAAGGCCTTCCAGGCAGCAGCCAAATGAAAATGCCTCATAAATAAGGCATGGGGGCCACATTTGAACACTCGGCCCCTGACATTGGTACCCAGGCTCTGTGTTCTCGGCAGCCAGCCACAGGCCTGTCTATAGATTTATTTCTTCACCACCTGGCATGTACAGCCCCCAGGGTCATACCTATAGGCAGCCCATCCACATGGCCTGGCCTTTTAAGTTAGTTCTCTTTTTCCTTTCGGTCCATAAAGATGAGTTGCGAAATGCCTCCCTGTGTGAACTTCTGGAAGTCAGATCTGACTTACCTCTGAAACCCTTGATGTTTGGCCCAAGGCTTGGTATGAGATGGTCCCACAATAAATATTTGTAAAATGATTGAATGAGCAGATAGAATTTTTTTGAGGCGTTGCTCATCTACATCTTCCCCTTTCTCTCCAGATTGTTCTCCAGATTAATCTTCTTCCGCTTCGTGTGCACAGAAGGGTGCATTTGGCTGCAAGTAAAGGAAAACCTGGCCGATCGTGGATGAAATCGTTAAACATTTATTGTTTTGTTTTTCTTTAACAAGTCAGGAGACAGGTAGTGCCAGGCTTGCTTTGTTGTGTCAACAACGTCATCAAGAACCCGGATCCTTCTGCTCCTTCCATTTCGCCATCCACTGGGCATCTCTCACGTGTCTTGTTGGGTTTTATGTGAACATTCTCCACTTCCTCTATTGAATTTTTTAGGATGGAGATGAGGCTTTAATGCATTGGTTGCAATCCCACGGCTTCATGACATCTTTGTTTAACTTTCAATATTTTTAAAAATTGAAAGTGGCTTCCGACTTTAAAATTTGGGGTATTTTACATAAAATTCCAGATTTTTGAGTTCTTTTAAAAAATTGCAAGATCTGGAAATGCAGCATAGTTACAACAATCAAGAGCCAGTGGTGGCTGTCCTCTTAGATGAGGTAGGCACTGTCCAGTTCTCTGGAGTTCCCACCACTTCTGTTGATTGAAACTCGCCAGCATCACTCATTCATCCTGCCTGTCAAACTCCTGCCTGTGTTTGAGTCTAGACCTTACTCTAAAGATTTTTTCACCCCACTATCAGGCCATCTACTAAAAAAGCTCTTGCAGCTACTTTCCCCCTAAGAATTGCTCTAGACTACACATCCCAATGTTCAATTGTTGGGTCTTTCTGGACTCCACCTATTGGCTCTATGAAAGTTTCCAGTTCTCTCCCACCCTTTGAATTGAAGGCTGCTCACTAGGAAAAAAAAATATCTCTCACACTGAAACTGCATTAAGGTCTGGCTATGTGTGAGAGGGTGAATGACGGAATCTGTGAAAGATGCAGAAAAGGCATAATAGTATGAAGTAGCGAGAATCGACCATCATCCCATCACTGAGATAACCCTGTTGACACTTGAATGTGGACAATTCCTTGGGCACTTCCAACATGGTAGGAACTGTTCTGAGTGCTTTCCATGCATTATTTCATTCAATCCTCCAGACAACTCCAGAAGATAGGTATAATACTTATCTTCCTTTTGCAACTGACAAAGTCAAGGCATGAGGGAGTTAGATACAGCTCCTAAGGACACACAACTGATATATGTTGAAACCTCAGTTTTAATTAAAGTAGTCTGACGCTAGGGTGCATATTCTTAAAAACTAAAATATACTGAGTATGTGCATATATGCATATTTTATACATAGTTTCCTGGAGATTGCATCACTCACCCCCTGGGAACAGTGTAATGGGAATTCCTTTTGTGGAGTTTTCAAAGAACTCACTGAAATGCCCCCAAGAAAACTTGGGAGTTGGGGGCCAGTCCCTCCTATTATTCTATTTTAATTGCTACTCCTTCTTAATATCCTAGATGCCCAGACTCCTTGTGTGGTTGATTCAAAGGGTCAAGACATTGGCAAGGCATATCTTTTATAGTTTAGGCATTTCCTATTAGTAGTACGGCAATGACAACTTTTTATGAATACCAAGGGTCATGGGGGAAAAGTAAAGAAAATAATTTTTATATCAGAGCTATTATTTCTCTGGCATTTGACATATTGCTTCACAATGTCCCATGTGCATGGACATTATTATTTCCATTTTTTTTTTTCCTGCAGGGAAGGAAAGGAAGGTTAAGTCACGTGTTAAAAGGGGAAAAAAACTAGATACGGCAGACTAGAATTTGAACCCACGTGGGTCCCATTTTAAAGTTCATTTCTTCTCCACTCTTCTGTACCATACTCTATTGGATAATGTCACTAATGATAATGGAAAGGGTAACCATCACATAATTTTGTCAAAAGAATTATGGAATGTCTGACGAGAATGCTCTGTGCCCTTTCTTGTGGGCATCCCTGTGAGATATGTGTACATAATGTGACTTGATTGATTTACGGGCACACTCACGTTAAATCACAGAGCTGTCCTTGAAAAAGTGAGTGTAAGTTGAAGTTGCAAAAAAAGGGTGACTTTGAGGCTCATTTCAGGGGAATCAATATAATATTGTATTTCTTTGTAACACACATAACACGGCTGCTCGGTCAACTGCTCTGCTGTGAAAATCTGGCTTTCTTAGAAGGAATTACCTCTGTTGTGAGGACGGCCCGAGTATAGACCTATGACAGATGTGCTAATCATCTTTGATTAAAAAAGAGTTCCACCCCCCAAATTTTTACAGCATCATTATAGCACTGTTTATGGACCTTCTACTATGTGATAATTTAGTTTCAAAGCACTAAATACGTATCTCTTGAATGAATGAATTCACTGAGCAAATACAGGTGTGTGCTGGACCCAAGGAGTTTCTGAGATGAATAAGATCCCATTCTTGTCTTTAAGAATCTCAAGGTCTGGCAGGAAGACAAATGGGTAAGCAGCTATAGACAAGAGTGTGATTAATGCAACCAAAGAAATGGTTTTTTTTTATTGTTTCTGTCATTCATTTCTTCAAAAGTGTTTAATATTTAGCTCCTATTGGGTACCATGCTGTAGGCTCAGGAATAGATATACAGTGGAGGGAAAAAAAGAGAGAGATGGCCCCTGCCTCCTTGAGTTCATGGTTTGTCACCCTATCTGTGCAGAAGGCAGCCCACGGTAGTAGCTGAGTGCTTGGGCTCCAGCCCCATGCTGCCTGGGTTCACATCCCCCCACCTTGCTAGCTCTATGACCTGGAGTAAATCATCCGACCTTTCCATGCTTTAGTGTCTTCTGTTTTCTGGACCTAAAAATAGCATAGTACCAACTTCACAGAATTGTCTTGAAGCTCAAATGAATTAATATTTGAAAGCAGAATGCTATCCATCAATTAGGCAAATAGAATGACATGTGATAGACTTGGGTTCTTCGAATTTTTGCCAGATCCGCATCACACCTGTACTATTTATTATCTTGAAACATTAAAAAACTGTGGTGGGTATTAAGGAGGGCACGTATTGCAGGGAGCACTGAGTGTGGTGCCTAAACAATGAATCTTGGAACACTGAAAAAATAAAATTAAATTTAAAAAAATGAAATTTAGAAAAAATACATGTCCATCCACATCCAGCCAAAATAACAAACAAGCCTCGCATGGCTGTCTGGGCTATGCCGGCACAGATACGATGATTGAACTGGGCGCCTCCTCTGTGAAGCCCTCTTTGTTCCCTGAGCAAGATTGGCAACTCCATTCTCCGTGCTCCTGCTGCACTTGGGGCTGGACACTATGAAGTGCTCATCAGAACGCCTAGAATTCAATCTTCATTCTTGGCTAGTTGGTCAATATGAGGGTGATCCTTTGGTTCACCTTGCCTCCCTAAGCCCAGGCCTGTAAAAATTAGGAGTACGAAAAAGTTCATTTGTTAAGCTCATTGCATAAAGCACTCCATGACTGTCAGATACTGCGGGTGCCTCCATGTACCGATGGATCCATCCAGAGAAAATACACAGAACTGATGCTTCCCAGTTAAGGTACACACCCACTTAAGCATGAGGGAGCTTTGGAATAAGCCTGGGGCAGGGCCAGAGGAGCTCTGGGTCTGTGTCTGAGCAACCAAGGGTCATTTTCCAAAGCTGTTTCAGATTCTCCATTTTTATAAGGTAGGGAGGAGAAGAGCAGAAGCTCATCTATACTGCTCAAGTGGCCAAGGGCAGGTACAAACTCAAAGGTGTCGTCACAGAAGAGAGAAAATGAGTATTTTTTTTTTTAAATCTTGCAGAGTCTAGAAGAAGTCATATCTCTTGTTCATTTCAGAGGATGTAGGGAGGGGTTCAGGAGGCAAGCAGTGGTAAAGATTCATTCTGGGCAGAGGAAACAGGGCAGAAACTTGGCACCCAAGCACCCAACAGCACGAAACATTTGGCTAATTTTTGACATCGGGGCCATATTTTAGTGTAAGAGTTCAACTGAAGAGTTTTAAGGGAAGAGAATATAGAGGTCAGTGGAGGAGGCCCAGTCATTAAGCTCCTTGAGGGTCCCAAGGTACTCGTGCCTCCCTTTGAGACATTGAAAAAGAATGAAAAATTTCCCATGCCAAACCGCTACTGCTGGAATGCATTCTGAAAAAAATTTCTTCAAATAGAAGGGTGTTTTTTTTCCCCCTCATACTTTTGCAATAACCAGTCTGAGGAATCTGGCATTTAAAGACACAAATGTTTCTGAAATATTCCACCATAGCAAAGTATCTGAAAGCGTTTCTTAATTGTTAGGAAAAAAAAACCTATTTCTGTATGTGCTCGGAACACGTTTTTTTAACCGCCACCCTTCAGATATACCATCTTTTCCGGCCCCAAGTGGCTAAGGATGGTGGTGCTAAGTGGTTTAATGGAGACGCTGTTTTCTCTCTCCTGCACTTCACGCCTCCACTTCAATGCATAATTTTGTTTTGTGTTTTTTTTTTTTTTCTTTTGCTGGGTAAGTGCCCTAAAAGGTTGCCATAGATGTACAGCCCAGCACAGGGGAGGCAGTCAACAGCACTGCCTCTATGTAACCAGTCAGGCAAAGGCTTCTGAGAATCCTTTGGCCAAAATGTACTTCAATCCATCCAGTTTGAATGAGCTCCATGCACATTTACCAAAGCCATGGCCTCTCCAATCTGCCTCGAGCAAATGCATGTCCCCAAACAGTTTCCTGCGGAAAGCCAACTTGGGAAGAGGGGAGGAGAGGAGAGAATCCGTCTTGCTCATTTTACAATGGAATGCAAAGTGGGAATGGATTGGATTCCGTTTTCTCTGCTGCCACACCCCCTCCAAGAAATCCTCGTGCCCCCTGCCCCCCAGCTCAATGTTCACAGGATGTGTCCTTCCTTGAATGCTATGCTAGTCATGGTTGGTAGTACATTTTCTTGCTCTTGGGTATCTCGCTTTGAACTTCTAATTGTCATTGTCACCGTCACCTCCTTTGTAGGACCAGCAATATGGGATCCCTGGGATTCAGGAATTCGGAAGGGCTGGTAGCTCCCAGGACAAGGCTAGCTTTCCCATCCCTCTAGGACTCCCCTTGGACTGCTATCACAAAATACCATAGACCAGAGGCTGAAACAGTAAGTGCTTATTTCTCACAGATCCTGACACTGGGTATCTCTCTCTCCTCCTCTTGTATACAAAGCCACTAATCCCAACATCGCAAAGCCCCACCGTTATGACTTCATCCAACCCTAATTACCACCCAGAGGTTCCCACCTCCAAATATCACCACACTGGAGGTTAGGCTTCCACATACAAATGTGGTGGGAACACAATTCAGTCCATAACATAGACCAACTCTTTCTTGTCCTGCAGATCTTGGTTCAGATGTCAGTTCCTACAGAAAGACGTTGGCAAAACTCTCAACCTGAGAGATCCCTCTCTGTAAATACCTCTTACAACAGCACATGTCAAATTGTACCGCCGCGGAGCAAGTTTTTGTCTTTCTTCCTCATTAGATTGTGAGTCTTTGAGTGTAGAGCCTTGTTATTTGTCTCTATTCCCAGTGTACATAGAACCTACTAAGTGTTCAGTAAACGATTTCGTAAGATTTGGAGATAAGCAACCGATTTGGAAGAAATGTGTAATGGATGAGATTACGGTCAGTTCCTTCAGTGGGTGTTATTATGAATGCCAAATGATACTTGAGACACCATGAGAACAGCGTTGTTAAGGTTTGCTTGCTAATTAACCTCCTAACTAGGTAGGAGAAGGAAACTAGCTCTTACCTCTGTTCAATGGACCCGGATTTTCTTTCTGTCTTCTTCTTTTTCAAAATTCAATCGGCTAACATATAGTACATTATTAGTTTCAGAGGTAGCGCCCAATAATTCACCAGATTTTCAACCGGTGAGTTCAATTCAGTCCTTGTCTGATCCTACCCCTCCCCCCATTCAAAGAATTGACTAGTTTAAGTCAAAAGTTAGCTCTGAACTCAGGAAGGCAGATCCTGGGGACAGAGTCTTGAAGAGTGATTTTGCACTGGACAAGATGGGAGAATTTTTTTTTTTCATGAACCCCTTACAGGCTACAAATGTTTATTCTTTTCATTCTTTCTTAAACCATCTTACATCTTTAAGTCACATGGATGCTTCTGACAGGTAGAGAGGAAGCACATACGCTGAGCTGGGAAAGGAGACGGCCAAGAATGTCTGCCTAGACTCTGGTCACTGATTGACTCATTGATTTCCACACCAATACAATGCAAAGTGCGGTCCGTGGTCTAGCAGGCAGCACCAATTGGAATCTTGCTAGAAATTCAGATTAATAGACTCCCACAGCCCAGATCTATGATTCAGAATCAGAAGGTGGACAAGAAGGTTGGGAACCGCTGGGCTCCAGAGAGAGTTTGTGGGTTACCTCGTTTCACTCTCTTTCTATACTTGGAAAAAGCTCCCCGATCACGAGCAAGGGTGTGGGTGGCCTGCCGCTGGCGGCAATTCCTTATCTGGTATTCCTTAGCAAGGCATGGTTCCTCTCTTGCAGGCCATGCTACCTTAGTCTGGTCTTGCACACTTGCTTTTTCAACTATCTGTACCACCTCACATTATCAGTTAGTTTGGACCCCCTTGTCTTTCGGCTAAAATTAGCTGCATTAACAATTACATTATATATTATGATATGTGCTGTGTAGCAGTAATGCTCCCTGATCCTCTTCACCTCCTTGCTCCTCCATCTCCCAAGGCAGAGAACAGTGGGTGGTCTAATTTCCCATCTGAACATGGAAAAGTAAGGAGAAAAACCAATGGCATCATTTCTGAGGGCGTTATGGAATGCACTGGGAATGCTCAGTGCTGATGTCTCAGTTTCTTCGGCTCAAGGAGAGTAAGCCCAACATAGCTGGGATCTCTGGTTGAGGGTCCCCTGAAGGACAGCTCACAAGCAGATGTGGATGTCTTCATTCCAGCTAGCTGTAGTATGGTCTACACATCCATAGAGGGGAGGGAATTTGAGTGGTAGACCATTATGCACGACAAGGAACTCTGCCAAGTAAGGAGAACCTGCCTCCCCACATCTTCCCTTTCTTCTGTGGGCTTGCTTACAAGGGGTGTCGACATATCATTTGTATCTTGGCGCCCTGGCAGCAGCCACAGATGACCTTGTGCCATTTCTGGTCAAGGGAGTTGTCATCAGCTTGTGGGGGCAGGTGCATGCCGCACACAGACTAAGAATCCTGAACGTGACCCAAGGATAAAGGAGTTGCCCCTTTACCCACAATACATTCAATTGTGTAACATAAATGGGGCTTTTTTATTTCCCTAAGGCTGGTCTGATTGTCCCCAGTTTCTACCCCATTGGGTGGGTCCAACCCAGTAATCAAAGTCCAGTGTTTTAGGTTTTTTCTTTAGCTTTGATAATTAATTGATTTTCAGAATGTTCTTTTTCTCCCGTTTCTCTGCAAAATAGAATCTGAATGAAAAAGAGAGGGTGTCTTAGGTGATTTTAAGGAGATAGTGGGAGGAGAAAGATGGGGTCTTTAAATTCATCTCAAATCCTTGGGATCCTTCCTTGCAATTGTTGCAGAGGGGCTGGTCAGAGAATCTCCAGGGACGTGTAGAGCCCTGAAGCACACTTCGTCTGATGCCATCTGCTTTGTGTTTTTAATAAACTTTTTATTTTAGAACAGTTTTCGATTTACAGAATTATTGTGAAGCTAGTGCGGAGAGCTCCCATACTCTGCACACTCTGTTTCCTCTATTATTAACATCTTACATGAGTACGGTACATTTGTCACAATTAATGAACCAACAGTGATACATTATTATTAAGTAAAGTCCATACTTTATTCTGATTTCCTCAATTTTTCCTGTTTCTGTTCTAGAATTCTATCCAGGACACTGCATTGCATTTAGTCACCAGGTCTTCTTAGTGCCTTTTGGTTGTGACATTCTTTTTAAATTAATTTAATTTAATTTTTTCAGTGTTCCAAGATTCATTGTTCATGCACACCCAGTGCTCCATGCAATACGTGCCCTCCTCAATACCCACCAACAGGCTCACACAAGCCCCCACCCTCTCCCCTCCAAAACCCTCAGTTTGTTTCTCAGAATCCACAGTCTCTCTTGGTTTGTCTCCCCCTCCAATTTCCCCCAATTCGCCCTTCCTTTCCTTCTCCCAATGTCCTCCATGTTTTTCCTTATGCTCCACATGTAAGTAAAACCATATAATAATTGACTCTCTTTGCTTGACTTATTTCACTCCGCATAATCTCTTCCAGTCCCATCCCTGTTGATACAAAAGTTGGCTATTCATCCTTCCTGATGGAGGCATAATATTCCATTGTATTTGGACCATATCTTCTTTATCCATTCATCTGTTGAAGGGCATCTTGGCTATTTCCACAGTTTGGCAATTGTGGCCGTTGCTGCTATGAACATTGGGGTACATGTGGCCCTTCTTTGTACTACATCTGCATCTTTGGGGTAAATACCCAGTAGTGCAATTGCAGGTTCATAGGGTAGCTCTATTTTTTTTTTTTTTTTGGGGTAGCTCTATTTTTAATTTCTTCAGGAATCTCCACACTGTTTTCCTAAGTGGCTGCACCAACTTACATTAAGAGCTTCCTAGTTTTCAGTGACCTTGATAATTTGGAGAACCATTGGTCAGATATTTTGTAGAAAGTCCCTCAATTGGGATTTGTCCGATGTTTATCTCATGATGAGACCGAGGCTGTGGGTTTTGGGGGGGGAAGAACACAGGGTAAATTTCCATTTTTATCACATCACATCATATCACATCAAGGGTACACGGTATTGATATGACTTATAGCTCTTGATGTTGACCTTGATCACCTGGCCAAGGTAGTATATGTCAGGTTTCTCCACTGTAAAGGTATCCTTCCCCTTCCAGACTGTCCATTTCAGAAGGAAATCACTATGCACAGCCCACACGCAAGGTTCAGATGTGAAAAGTAGTGCCCCACCTGAACCAGAGATTTGTCTCCTTATTTATTTATGTGTATCCGTATGGACTCATGGATATTGATTTTATAGCTTGGGTTATAATCCAATAGTACTTTATTTATTTTGTTGCTTAAGTGTTTCCAGTTCTGGCCATTGAGCCCCTCCCACTGGTTGCTGTGTTCTTTGATATACTCGCATCATTGTGTGTGTGTATGTTTTGTGCCATCCATTTCTATAGGTTGCCATGTGTGCTGGCACTGCTGGAGGTGGTGGTCTTGGATGTTTGCTTGGATGCTTGCTTGGATGTTTGCAGTACCGGCTTCTAGGTGGCTGCTATGACATTCCCCTTGGCAACTCTGAGTCTTCTCACTGTAGTAATAGATGTCCCTTGTCCCTTGGCCACAGGTGCAGATCACAGGGGCCCAGGAGTACTGTTTCTGTTTTATCCATCTATCCACTCTGATGGCCATGCTGGTACCTTGGCCTCTATGCCACTTGAGTATGACACCGAGCTGCAGGCTGGAGTCTGGGGCCACTGAAGCATTTCCTACCACATTCTTCTTCCATTCTTAGTCAAGTTCCTTCATGGAAGTGCATGCATTTTTCTTCTCACCTCCCACGCCGTCCTCAGCTTGCTGTTATCTGTCTTCATCACTCTACTGAAATGCTTCCTGAGGAGATCTCCACAGATCCCCACATGGCTAAATCCAAAGAATGCTTTTCAACATTCAGGTCCCTTGGTTTCATGGCCATTTTCAGCACTGTTGACAAGACCTTCCCTTTCCTTTGGCTGTTGGGACACTCTCTCTCCTGCTTTTTCTCTCACGTCCTTATAAACTCCACCTCAGTCTTCATTAGCCACGTCCTACTCTAACCAGCCTTGAAATATCAGTGCCCCTTGGGGTGTCATCTCTTCGGTCACTGTACTGTCCCTAGATAACCGCCCCCATACCTACCCAAAATGCACTAAGTCTTCAGTACCATTTTACAAACACTGGTTGTGAGTGGATTTCTTTTGGAAGCATATGAAGAAGGTGGGTTTTTATCAAGGAAATTTGGGGGCTTGGAACAGAGATACTATGTGGAGATGCAGGAATCCAGACCACAAGGAATTAGCAGAAATTCCATCGTATTGGAGGGCTCCTCTAGGTCATGACAGTGGGAATCTGAGGCAATTATACTTAGATATCAAGAACCAGGGATTCAACTGGTACACTGTTTTATTCTTTTTATTTTGGTCAAGGTACAGTGAGGCCAGACACAAATCAAGAGAGAGCAACTAGAAAGAGTTTTGCTGTTTGACTACTCTCAGCTCCCTGGGAATTAATAGCAAACCATTCAGGGACACTCTGGGGAAGCACTAGGGAAGGTCATGAGGTAGAGGGGAGGTACCTGTAGGCCAGAGCCTTTATTCTGTGTTCTGCAAGACGGAAAGGTGCGATGGGGCAAGTAGGTCTAGGATAGACAAATTTGAATAACTTCAGGAGGTTGTGGGACAGAAGGGCTCTCTCTGGTTGTCCGGTATGTGACCCTGGGACTGTTAGGGCAGGTGGACGGTGACCCAGAGTGTAAGCCCTACAAGGTAGGTGGGTGGAAATGTGAACTTAATTAACTGCTCAACAAAAGGAATTGACTCTCCTCTAGCCAGGGCCTCAAAACTAGGTTAAGACATAAAAACAAAAACAAAAACAAAAAACCAATATTGCATCCATATCATGCCCCACCTCACTGAAATGTAAGGTCTGGGAGTGTGATGATGGCATCTCCCCTGTTACCTGATATACTGTCAGGATCTACATAGGTATCTTGCACATAGTAGGTGCTCAATAAATCATTGTTGAAAGAAAGTATAAATTTTTTTTTAATTTAATTTTATTTTTTCAGTGTCCCAAGATTCATTGTTCATGCACCACACCCAGTGCTCCCTGCAATACATGCCCTCCTCAATACTCACCACCAGGCTCACCTAACTCCCCACTTCCCTCCCCTCCAAAACCCTCAGTTTCTTTCTCAGAGTCCACAGTCTCTCATGGCTCATCTCCCCCCCAACCCCGATTTCCCCCAATTCACCCTTCCTTTCCTTCTCCCAATGTCCTCCATGTTTTTCCTTATGCTCCACATGTAAGTGAAACCATATGATAACTGACTCTCTCTGCTTGACTTTTTTCACTCAGCATAATCTCTTCCAGTCCCGTCCCTGTTGATACAAAAGTTGGCTATTCATCCTTCCTGATGGAGGCATAATATTCCATTGTATATGGACCATATCTTCTTTATCCATTCATCCGTTGAAGGGCATCTTGGCTCTTTCCACAGTTTGGCGATTGTGGCCATTGTTGCTATGAACATTGGGGTACATGTCGCCCTTCTTTTCACTACATCTATATCTTTGGGGTAAATACCTAGTAGTGCAATGGCAGGGTCATAGGGTAGCTCTATTTTTAATTTCTTGAGGAATCTCCACATTGTTTTCTAAAGTGGCTGCACCAACTTGCATTCCCACCAATAGTGGAAGATTCTTAAAAAGGATAATTAGGCTTTGCATCGTCATGAATAAACACAGTGAGAGAGGGGCGCCTGGGTGGCTCAGTCGTTAAGCGTCTGCCTTCGGCCCAGGTCATGATCCCAGGGTCCTGGGATCGAGCCCCGCATTGAGCTCTCTGCTCGGCAGGAAGCCTGCTTCTCCCACTACCATTCCCTCTGCTTGTGTTCCCTCTCTCGCTGTGTTTCTCTGTCAAATAAATAAAATCTTAAAAAATAAATAAATTTAAAAAAACAAAAAAATAAACACAGTGAGAGAGAAAAGCTGTAGATATCTTAAGAAACCCAGAGCAGATATCTGAGGTACTCAGGTTTTTAAAAGATGGTGGTCAAAATCAGAAGTATAGTATTGGTGTATCCGAACGGTCCACAATGAGCAGGAGAAGTTCCTTAAGTATCTTGAGCCACACAAAAATGATGGTGTCAGCATTATTTGAAGCAAGGAACAGGTAAAAGAGATGGGCAGTACTTGGAGAAAAATGGTAGAAGAGCTCTCTCTCTATTCCTCTTCATGTGAAGATAGTAATCCCATCAGGGCCGTCCCATACCCTCCTTCTCTGAACCCAATCATCTCCTGAAGGCCTTACCCCCACGCTCCATCCCATGGGTGTGAGGGCCCCAACGTGTGAATTCTGGACGACACAAACATCCACTCCATATAGTCAATAAATTCCTTTTTTCGGATAGTTTAAGTCAGGTTTCTTTTGCTTCTAACTGAAAAGGGTTCTGCCTAATTCAGGTTACGAACCAGGGAAGGGCAAATAAGCAACTTGAAGGCTGACTTGCAGCCACACGCAGGTGGGACACAGATGTCATCCATGGGCAGAGGGGATGGGAACTGCTCTGAATGAGTTGACAACCTGTGGCCTCACATGGCAGATCCCAGAGCACTAGAGGGAATGTCAGCCAGTCCTACAACCATAGTCAGTGATCCTGGAGAGAAGCCCAGAGCGGCGGAGGAGCAGGAAGGCAGTCACAGGCCTGTTCTGTCCCAGAGTCTGAGAAAGTAGACCCTTGACACCATAAAGCATTAAACTTTAATCCCATCAAGTCCTAGTGCAGATAGCAAATAGATGGTTTACCAGCATTTAGGAAAAATACATCTCTTGGCACTAACGTGGATTCACATTTGCTAAATCACAGCTTTTTTTTTTTTTTTTTAAAGGTTATGTGATTGGGTAATAATGAAAGTCCATGGAAATAATAATAAATTCCCTGAGGACAAGTCCCTCATCCGTCCTTGTCACTGCTTCACCCCACCCCTAGAACAACAGTGAACACTCAATGGATGATGAACAATATTTCTTGAATAAACTAATAGCAATAGCTCATATTCATTGAGCGATATGGGCCGGGCAAAAATATGGAGATGAAATCTATTAAAACTACATATAATGATTATCATAACAACATTTACAGAGCAAATTGTGTATCAGGCACCATCCTGAAAGATTGTACATATTATGTCAGTAAATCTCATTAATGGTTATGGCTTGAATTATGTCTCCCCACAAATTCATATGTTGGAGTCCTAAACCCCATTACTTCCGCCTGTGACTGTATGTGGAGATAAGACCTTTAAAGAGGTAATGAAGGTAAAATGAGGTCAGTAGGGTGAGCTGGGCTCTAGTCCAACACAGCTGATGTCCTTCCAAAAGGAGGAGATCTGGACACAAGCAAAGGCTGTAGAAGGAGACGTCTTTCTACAATCCAAGGAGAGAGAGCCCTCAGAAGAAACCAGTCTCGCCATTCCTGATCGCAGACTTCCAGCCTCCAGGACTGTGAGAAACAAATTTCTGCTGTTTAAGCCACCCCGTCTGCAGCACTCGGTCATGGCAGCCTGGACGGGCTAACACGTTCTCCCTCGTAACAAGGAGGTATTCTTCCCTGGTTCGTGAGGCAGGTAGCATGCGGGGACAGCTAATGTCTACTGAGTCGGTAACCGGTGGTGGCTCCGTACCAGCTTTCTGCCTGAAATCTGAGGCATTCCGTAGTGCCTCACAGCTTTTAAAAATGTCTTCAGTATTTTGCACTGAATTTATTACTTATCCTTCCATGGATTGCTATCTGTTGACTTCTCTGTCCACGCGTGGGGTACCTGACCTTGGCCTACAGTACCAGGTCTTCCAGAAGAGACCCACCCCAGGCTGCTACCCGAGAGCCCACAGAATCCCATGGGATCTGCGGTCCTCTTCTACTCTGGGGGATTATTTGGCCAACCACACACCAGGGAGCCATCCACAAAGATTACGCATTAATTCAACAAACTTACTTGCTGGGCTCCCACTTCGTGCTGGACTCTGAGTGCACACTAAGGCTGCAGGAATGACCGAGGGCGTCTGCTTCAGGAAGCAGAGATCCAAGTGGAGGAAACAGAAGATAAATGGAGTCACAAGGGAACAGAAAAATCGCAGGCAGTGTTAAGTGCCGTGAAGAGAGTAGGACAGGGACAGGATGACCCTGGGCGAGCCTCCTTTAGACACGGTGGTCTAGAAAAGTGGCTCGGAGCTGAGAACTGAATGGAAAGGAGGGGCCAAACATGGATTTGGGGAGGAGAAATGCAGGGGACGCAGCTGCGCATCCGGAGGGAAGGTGCCTGGCTCCTTGCGGTAAGGAGTTGGAGCTTCAGAAAGAGCTTGGACTTGGCTTGGGGACGTTGGTCTGTGGGTGAAGTACCCCCCAGCCACCCCTGTGGTCACAGAGCTTGAGATGTTACAGGAAAAAATGAAGATTTGGTCTTTTGGGGGGAGAGAGGAAGGTGCTGGAGAAATGGCCGGGGAGAGTTTACTGAACAAGCAAGGCACTGAGCAATCTAGGGTTTTCTTTTCCTTTTTTTCTAATTGTGTTATGTTAGTCCCCATACAATACATCATTAGTTTTTGATGTAGTGTTCCAAGATTCATTGTTCATGCACCACACCCAGTGCTCCATGCAATACGTGCCCTCCTCCATACCCACCACCAGGCTCAGCCAACCCCCCGTCCTCCCCTCCAAAACCCTCAGTTTGTTGCTCAGAGTCCACAGTCTCTCATGGTTTGTCTCCCACTCCCATTTCCCCACCTTCCTTTTCCCCTTCTTTCTCCTAATGTCCTCCATGCTCTTCTTATGCTCCACAAGTAAGCGAAGCCATATGATTGACTCTCTCTGCTTGACTTACTTCACTCCGCATAATCTCCTCCAGTCCCGTCCATGTTGATACAAAAGTTAGGTATTCGTTCTCTCTGATGGAGGCATAATATTCCATTGTATGTATGGACCACATCTTTATCCATGCATCTGTTGAAGGGCATCTTGGCTCTTTCCACAGTTTGACTATTGTGGCCATTGCCGCTATGAACATTGGAGCCTTCTTGGGCTTTTATTTTGATTTTCTCTTTATTTTGAAGTGTTGCGTTATTATCAGCCCGTATGACAGAGAGAGGCACATCTTTGGAGTTGGAGAGCGAGTGGGGCCCTAATAGGTTCGCCTCATTAGTGAGAGAGACGCATTCACACTCAGGGGGCAGGAAGGGGGCTTTTCCGTTTTCTAGGTTGAACACGTGTGTGAGGCTGCTGGGGAGCTTGAAAGGACAGAGGAGGGAGGTCAGCAGCCACCCTGCCAGTTGGGGACAATTGCATCCATGCCACGATGACGAGGGTGTCAGTGGAGGGGAAGGCACAGCCCCACAGCTCCCGCGGAGTCGGGGAAAGCTGAAACCCTTTGAGGAACTGCACAGGGAACATCAGTCCCACATCTGGATCTTGTGGGCTGGGTTCCAAGTTCAGGGGATGCGTAGCCGAGGTTCTGCTCAGCAGACCAGATTTACCCTGTTGGGGACCCCTGTGGTCTGGAGACCCAGACCAGGGTGTGCGGTGGGAGAAGGAATGTCGTCTGAGAAAGAGCCCAGAACTTTCCTCAGAAGCCCTGCCTTCAGCCCGGTGCTGCTGCCTTTTGTGCAGTCTTGGGTCAGGATGATGGACCTGTAGTGGGAAACAATGCGAAGAAGAAATGGGCACGATTTAGGGATATGGGAGGTATCGCTCCTGGATGCCAGAGAGGGTGGCCAGACCCAAGTCAGTGGGCAGGGAGATGACTGGCTTTGGGAATGTTGAGTGAGGGGTCCCCCTGTAGCACCAGGCGGCATTATGCATTTTGGAGAGGAGGCAGGGGATATAAACGCAGCTTTGCGCATCTCACAGTGCAGCCTAGTGAGCCCCAGGGGACAGCGAAAGCAGTCCCAAAGGTGATGACTTTCTAACCCACATCTCTGGCCTGCCCTCCAAACTGCGGGACCCAGGCTAGCCCCTCGGGCAGTGGGAGCTCCTGCTTTGGGGTTGGGAATACTAGCGCTGGGAACGGGTTCAGCTCTCTGCAGCCACCCAGGAAAGTCACACGCGCCTCTTGGTGCCCCCTCCTTGGCCGATGACCCCTTGACCCTGTCTGTCATGGCCCGTTTTTCTTGAGTGCTAAGTGATGGAAGAGAGACAATTAAGCCCGAGGACTTCATCTGCTGTTTCCTTAATTGTTTTCCTACACATTCTTTATAAATAGATTTAAGCAAGACACTATGTCCTTTAAATTGTACATTTCTGTTGCTATGGAAATGGTTGCTTTTACCCCCCCTCCCCCCCAACAGCTTAGCTATAAAGAAGTTATCACCTGTTTTTCCAGGCAGGTAAATTACTTACCAATCCTTGAATTCCAAGAAGGTCTCTATGAGTGGGTTGGAGCAACCCGAGGATGGCATGTCTTTAGGAGAAGCATGAGGTGAGGGCCTGGGATTTCCAGAAAATACGATCCATCCTTGCTAACCTTTCAGCTGATGAATGACTCATTCCATAGATTCCTAGGCTGTTGGAACTGGAAAAGGATCTTTAAAGCGATGCTTATAATAATAATTAAAAACTACTTTACACTGTACATTCAGTGCATTGACTTGTTTCTAAAGGGATCCTTTCATTAAATCATTTGTTTGGAAACATTTACTGAACACTGGTACTGGGCTGGGCAGGCCCAGGTAATCATCCCAGAACACTGCGGGTGCCTGTCACTCGGAATAGAGTCAGCAAACATTTCTCAGTGAGTGAATAAAGCCGCCCACTCCTCCAGACGTGGGAGAGACGGACATCGAACTGATTATAATATTCTATGCCTCTTGCTGGAATGTGGGTGCGTCCAAAGCGTCAGAAGAGCAAACAGCAAGTCACCGATCTGCTTTAGTTTTTGTAAGAGGTGAGAAAACGAGAGGCAGAAGATGAGAAGGGAAGAGAGTTGGCCACGTCATGTGACTATTTAGGGCACTAACCAAGTCCAGGACACAGGTGTCCTGCCTCCCAGTCTGATAGCTTCCTCCCACATCGTGCTCTCAGATAGCTCTTCTCAATCTCTAGCGGGCACAGAAATCACCTGGGGATTTTATCCAAGTGCAGATTCTGATTCAGTGGGTCTGGGGTGGGGTTAGAAATGATTCTGCATTTCCAACAAGCGCCTGGCTGATGGTGATGCTCGTTTGCCCACCGCACTTTGATTCACGAGGCTCTAAAACACTACTGCGAAACCTCCGGAGATCCAGGACCCTTTCGATAATCTCGTTACAGCTATGGACTCTGTGTTGCTCATGGTTACTTGCTTGATAAGAACAGAATCTTCGGCTGATATATGTAGCATAACATAGTGTACACAGCATAGCATAATTTAACAATATAATCAATCATATATAATACAATAACATCATGGTCTATATATGAATGTATATACGTATATGTATGTATATATTCATACAGGTAGGTGTATATATGTTCATATCTGTGCATGAATATATATATACGATAGTCAGGATAGTATGTTTTCCTTAAAACATGGAACTTCCAGTCACTGGAAAAGAAGAAGACCAAAGCAGCCCCATGGTCAGGCCAGCAGAACCCATGGGCAGCCCCTTCAGGGGACCCCTGTCAGGGTGAATATGATCCAGTTTCAGAACTATGTCATTCTAATAAAGATACGGTTTTCCAGGGAAGGGAACCTTGCTGACCTCGCTGAGGTCCAGGGCTGGCCCCTCAGCCGGGAAAGTTTGGAAACTGTGAGGGATGGTTGCTTATCTACCGTGTCCATCAAGGCAGAGTTGTTGGCCAAATGTGAAGTGGACCTATTTTCACCAGAAGAAGCATGCTGGGCTGTCAGGAGACACAGGTGGCCAACATAGACCATCTCTCTAGAAATACGTCCATACATCCTCAGGTCTCAGTCAGCCTCACCTGCTCCACTGTCACCTACTGGGTCGGGGCCATCCACTCACGTGAGTCTCTGCAGCCTTTCCTGTCAGCCCCCTGCTCAACGCCGCCCCCTTCGGTCTGTTCTGCATACAGCAGCCTGAGAGAACCTTTTATTTGTGTATTTTTTGTTTTTTTGTTTTGTTTTGTTGTTTTAATTTAATTTTAGTTTTTCAGTGTCCCAAGATTCATTGTTCATGCACCACACCCAGTGCTCCATGCAATAGGTGCCTTCATCAATACCCACCACCAGGCTCAGCCAACCCCCCACCCCCCTCTCCTCCAAAACCCTCAGTTTGTTTCTCAGAAGCCACAGTCTCTCATGGTTCATCTCCCCCTCCGATTTCCCCCAATTCACTCTTCCTTTCCTTCTCTGATTGTCCTCCATGTTATTCCCTATGCTCCACATGTAAGTGAAACCATATGATAATTGACTCTTTCTGCTTGACTCATTTCACTCAGCATAATCTCTTCCAGTCCCATCCCTGTTGATACAAAAGTTGGCTATTCATCCTTTCTGATAGAGGAATAATATTCCATTGTATATGGACCGTATCTCTTTATCCATTCATCCGTTGAAGGGCATCTTGGCTCTTTCCACAGTTTGGCGATTGTGGCCATTGCTGCTATGAACATTGGGGTACATGTGGCCCTTCTTTGTAATGCATCTGCTTCTGTGGGGTAAATGCCCAGTAGTGCGATGGCAGGGTCATAGGGTAGCTCTATTTTTAATTTCTTGAGGAATCTCCACACTGTTTTCCAAAGTGGCTGCACCAACTTGCACTCCCACCAACAATGGAAGAGGGTGCCCCTTTCTCCACACCCTCTCCAACACTTGTTGTTTCCTGTCTTGCAATCTTTGCCATTCTAACTGGTGTAAGGTGGTATCTCAGTGTGGTGTTGACTTGAATCTCCCTGATGGCTAATGATGATGAAACTTTTAAAACCCAAGTGTTAGGTCTCTGCTCACAGCCTCCTCCTGAAATCCCATTCTCCTCACAGCTCAATAAAATGCCAAGCCCACACACGGCTCTGCAAGGTGCTACATGCCTGCCCCCCTCAGTCTCTCTGTCCTCCTGCCCTGCCATTCTCCCCCCTGCTCCCCTCACTCCCTCTGCACACGCCTCCTTCTCATCTCCTGAACATGCCGAGATCTTACCTCAGAGCCTTTGCAGCTGCTGTTCCCTCTGCCTGGACCACTGGTGCTCCAGATGACTGCACCTCCCATTCCCTTGCTTTATTCAGATCCCCGCTCAAGTCCCACCTTCTCAAAGTAACCTTCCGGCCTAAACTACCTGGAAAGGCTCCCTGCCAGCCTGCTCACTCTCTGGCCTCTTAGCTTTACTGCTTATGGAAATATACATCTGCCCAACATTTCTCCTCTCACCGGAATGCAAGCTGCACAAGGGAGGGACTTGGGGTTTTTGTAATCCTAGAGTCTGGGGCCAGGGTTGGGGGGAGGGTAGCACTTGCAAGTGTTGTGAAAAGAATGAGTGAGCACACACTGATGCTTCACACATACACACACACACACACACACACACACACACACACTCCATACTCACCCATACATAACAAACTCACACACAAACCTATACTCACACACACACTCACATGCCCACACTCACACATATACACACTCCACACCCACCCATACATAACACACACATACCTACACTTACACACACACATATTTCACATACACACGCACACACCCATTCTCACACTCACACACACTCACACACCCATGCCCACACTCACACATACACACACTCACATGCCCACACTCACACCCACACTCATATGCCCCCCCCACACTCATACTTACACACACACACACAGACACTCACATACCCACAGTCATACACACACACACCCATGCCCACACACACACACATTCACCTGCCCACACTCACACACACACTCACATGTCCACACACACTCATACACACACACTCACATGCCCACATTCACACACACACTCACATACACACACACTCATATGCCCACACTCACACACATGCCTACACT
>CM053611.1:98656178-98677424 GCA_028646535.1 Procyon lotor
CACCCAGGTGCCCCTTAGTTTGTTCTTTTATTATTATTTTCTTTAGTCTTTGAAGTGGAAACTTAGTTTATTTCTTTGAGACCTTTCTTTTCTGACAACATTTAATGCTATAATTTTTCCTCTGTGTACTACTCTAGCTGCAACTGACAAATTTGGTATATTTTTGTTCAGTTCAAAATATTTTTCCCTTGAGACTTCTCCTTTGACCCATTGACTATTGCGAAGTATGTTATTAATATACCAGTGTATTGAGATTTTTCCAGACTTTCTGTTCTTCGTTAATTTCATTAGCATCGAATAACATATTCTGTATGATTTCAGTTCTTTTAAACTTGTTTAGGTTTGCCTTATGGCTTAGAATATCGCCTATCTTGGGGCACCTGGGTGGCTCACTTGGTTAAACATTCAACTCTTGATCTCAGGGTTTGTGAGTTCAAGCCCCACATTGTGCTCCAAGGTGGGTGTGGAGCCTAGTTTAAAAAAAAAAAAAAAATATATATATATATATATATATATTTATGTATACATATACGTATACATACAAAAACACACACACATATATATATATATATATATATATATATATATATATATATATATATATATATATACTCTCTTGGTAGGTAGTCCATGTGCACTTGAAGAGAACATGTATTCTGATATTGTTGTGTGGAGAATGTTTTATAAACCAATTACATACAGCTGGCTGATGTCCTTGCTAATTTCTTGCTAGTTCTGTCTATTGTTGAAAGAGGAATGTTAGGATCTGAAATATAGTTGTGGTTTTATCATATCTCCTTTCACTTTTCCATTTTGGCTTCATGTGTCTTGAAAATTGTTGTTAAGTTGTATACACATTTTGGATTGTTATGTTTTCTTGCTGAACTGACCTTTTTACCGTTATCTTTTGTCCCTCTTCCCTCCTGGTAATTTTCTTTGCTTTGAAGTCTATTTAGTGTAGCCATTCCAGCTTTCTTTTTATGAGTGTCTGTGTGATATGTCATTTTTCATTTCTTCCCTTTTATCAGTATCACTCTATTAAAAGTGAGCTTCTTTTTTTTAATTTTTAAAAAAGATTTTATTTATTTATTTCACAAGTAGGCAGAGCAGTAGACAGGGGGAGAGGGAGAAGCAGACTCCTCGAGGAGCAGAGAGCCCAATGCAGAGCCGACCCCAGGACTCTGGGATCACAACCCAAGCCGAAAGCAGACGACCAACAGACTGAGCCATCCGTGAACCCTCAAAGTGAGTTTCTTATACATATCAGAGCATATGATTTTGCCTATTTTGAAAATCTCTTTTATTTAGTGTGTTCAGAACACTAACATTTAACGTAATGGTTATGTTTTGATTTAGAACTCTCATTTTATTTTTCATTTTATTCTTTCTTTTCTCAGTTTCCTTTTTTCCTAACCTCTTTTGGGTTATTTTAATATTTTTTAGTGTTCTATGTTAATTTATCTATTTAGATTTTTACTGTTCCTCTTTTATAGTTACTTTAGTGTTCAACAAGGATGCTGGTATACATTTTTATTTTCTGGCAGTCTACTTATAATCAGTATTTATCACTCTAAGACACATATTGAGTACTTACCATCTTATGGCCTCTTTACCCTCCCACCTTTATATTTATCTCACATATTACTTCTAAATTCATTTAAGACTCCACCAGAAAATGCTATTTATTTTCAATTG
Organism: Procyon lotor; assembly: GCA_028646535.1. Lineage (NCBI taxonomy): Eukaryota > Metazoa > Chordata > Mammalia > Carnivora > Procyonidae > Procyon > Procyon lotor. The sequence goes on from CM053611.1 coordinate 98,657,874, forward strand.
TGAAATCCATTTAAAAAAAATCAACAGGAAAGCATTGTCTATTATTTTATCTTGATATTTTCTGTCTTTTGTTTTCCTTCATTCTAACAATATTTCACGTTTTCTTCTGGTTTTGTGTACCTTCATGCCTGGAGAAATTGCTTTAGAAATTCTTTAAAAGCAGGGATGTTTTAAAGGTGCTGTCAAGAAATTCTCTTTGTTTATCTTCATCTGAGAATACTTTTATTTTAACTTTATTCTGTTACAGATTACTAGGTTCAGAATTCTAGATTGACACTTCTCTCTCAGCACTTAAAAAATATTCTAGTACTTTCTTCTGGCCTCTATGATTTCTGATGAGAAATTCATAGTCATTAGAATGTTTGTTTTTCTTTAAGTCTTGCATTGTTCTTCTTGGGCTGCTTTCAGGATTTCTTTGTCCTCAGTTTTAGCAGTTTGTGTCTTTTTTTTTTTTAATAAAGATTTTATTTATTTATTTGAGAGAGAGAGTGATCACAAGTAGGCAAAGAGGCAGGCAGGGGCGGGGTGGGGGAGAGCAGACTCCCTGCTGAGCAGAGAGCCCGATGTGGAGCTTGATCCCAGCATCCTGACCTGAGCCAAAGGCAGAAGCTTAACCCACTGAGCCACCCAGGCGCCCCTGTGATATGTCTTTGTATGTGCATTTCCTTGGGTATCCTGTTTGGGGCTCACTGAGCATCTTCAATCTGTAGTTTTAGGTCTTTTGGCCAACTTGGGACAATTTTCAGTCTTTATTTCTTCAAACAGTTGATCACGTTCTTTATCTTCCCCCTTCGGACTCAAATATTAGACCTTTTTGTAATAGAGCCATAGGTGTATGAGGGTCTGCTTATTTAAAAAATTTTTTTCTCTCTGTTCTTTATATTGTACAGTTTTTGTTAATATACCTTTAAATTCACTGAATATTTCCTCTGTCATCTCCAATCTGCAATGAGTCCATTCGCGGAATTTCTTTTCTTTTTAAAGTAATCTCTATGTCCAAGGTGGAGCTCGAACTCACGATCCTGAGATCAAGGGTGCATGCTTTACTGATTGAGTAAAAAAAAAATTTTTTTTTAAATTCAGTTAGCTATTTTAAAATTTTTTAAAAAGATTTTATTTATTTATTTGACAGAGACAGTGAGAGAGCACAAGCAGGGGGAGCAGCAGAGGGAGAGGGAGAAGCAGGCTCCCCACTGAGCAGGGAGCCCGGTGTGGGTCTCCATCCCAGGACCCTGGGATCATGACCTGAGCCAAAGACAGACACTTAATGATTGAGCCACCCAGCACCCCTGTTTTTTAATGTCTATTTGACTTTTTGATATATCTTCTGTGTCTTTATTGAGATTTTCCATTTTCCATTTGTTTCAAGATGGTTTATGATTGCTTGTTGGAGCTTTTGTATGTCTGCTTTAAAGCCTTTGTTGGATAATTCCAGCATCTGTGTCATCTGTTAACTGTTTTTCCCCAAAGGAGTTAAGAGCTCTCTGGTTCCTGTACGCTGAGTGATTTTGAATCAGATTCTGAACAATTCGAGTCATATGTTATGCAACTCTGGTCCTTATTTAAGCCTTATGGAAATTTTTTTTGCTTTAGCAGGAAATCAATCTAGTTAGATTCCGACGGTAAGTTCCAACCTCCGTTTTGCGGACTCGGGTTCCAACAGTTCAGTTTCCAGACCTCTCTCTGGCTGTTTAGATCTGCCCCAGGGCTGCGCCACCCGGTGGTCAGTCTAAGGACGTGGCTTGCAGTATATCTGGGCGTCCGTTGTTCCCAGGGTTAGGGTGCTGCATTGCGTGGGACCCGTACAGGCGCAGCGCGGGTGTGAGCGCAGGAGCTCACCAACCACTTTACGAGGTTCCTCTTCTGAGCTACTCTGGCTCCTTATGTCTCCGGCATTTCACATTTATTGGCCCGAGGCTCCCCTTTTCCTTCCTTTGGGGGGAAAGTTGGGGCTTTAGTTAGCTTGCTGTGTCTGTATCTGGGGCCAAGCTTCAGGAGGACAGAGAAATAGAGACTAACGTAAGAGGCTAACGGTGGGAGAAACTGCCTCTGGGGCGTATAGGAATTGTCCGTACTATCTTCACGACTGTCTGTAGATTTAAAACTATTCTAAAATGAAAAAAATAAAAAAAAATTTAAAAAAAAAGTGCAAAAAAACAAAACAAAAAACCTGGGATCTCAGCTGCACTGAGCAGAGCCAGGCACCCCGCTTTCCCCGCCACGGGGGCCTCTGCCACTGACGTCCCGGGATTGCTTGGGGTCTGGATCCGAGGATGGAGGGAGGGAAAAATGAGTGTTCCCACGCTCCCTCCAAGAGTTAGCAGCTCCCGGTGCTGCGCCTGGAGCCATGACCAGGAGCTGCTTCTGGGGCTCTCTGTGCTCAGGTGCGTGCGCACTTGCTGGTTCCCGGCCCCGGTGCGTTCAGGGCGGGCGCCACCAGAGGAAAAGCCATGGTGAACTCACCTCCGGTTTGGGGCTCCAGTTATCATCTTCCCGGATCCACCGGATCTACTTACTTTTCAGGGTCCTTAAATAGCCACCCTAGGCATTCTGCATTCAGCCGGAGAGGGAGGGTGGGGTCTCTTTGCTCCATCCTTTTTCCTTTTGACCTCTTTTTAAACGTTTTTATTATGAAATACAATATACATAAGAAAAGTGAATCGATGTGATATATATGTATATATACACATAGGATGTGTACATAGACACTTTGACATACTTAATATGCATACATATGTATATCATGTATACATGTATATTGTGTAATGTATACGTGTGTACATTATATATGTATGTACATAATATATATGATATACACAAGATGTATGTATATACAGTTAATTGAGTATAAATTGACACCTGTGAAGCAACCACCCAGGTTAAGAAATAAAACAGGGATACCCCAATGGCAATGACGCTTTCCCTTTCCTGCCAGAAGTACCCATTTTCTCCCAACTTTATGGAACTTACCTTTTATACATCTATACCACCGTATGGATCGGTTATGCATTTTCTGAACTATATATACATCGAACCATACTGGATATATTCTCTTATGTCTGGCTCCCTTTGTTCAAGATCGTGAGAAGCATCCACCTGGCGGTGCATAGCTGTCCTTGTTAATTTTCATTTCCATTTCCCATCGTATAAATATAGAGCAGTGTGTTCATCCCTTCAAATGCCGATGAGCGCTTGGGTTGCTTCCAGTCTGGGGCTGTTGGAACAATGCTCTGCAACATTTGTATATATCCCCTGGAGCGCGTGCACGTGGGGTTCTGTAGACCCAGGAGTAGAATGGCTGGGTCATCGGGTCCGGCTTCAGCGCTAATAATGGCACACTGTTTTCTCGAGTGTCTTTCCAATTTACACCCTCCCCAGCAGTATTTAAGAATCCCGGTGGCTCCACGGGGCCGCTCTCAGTCATGTTTGTTCCCATCACGCACTGCACAAACGATGTTCAATATACATTTGTTGAGCTATTGAACTGACAGCTGCCTATGACTGTGTTACGGATGACGGGGATGAAATCCTTTTGTGCCAATTTTGAAAAGCCTTGGGTTCCGCTCCACTTTCATTAGAAAGGAATTGAGGACATGTCACAACAATTAGCTCCAGTGGAAAATGTGCTAAAGAAAGCTAATGATGATGTGTGAAGGGAAGGAGAAACTCGGGCCTTTGAAGACAGAAATGGCATATCAAAGGCCATCATCCACTTAGAGCGGAGGGGTTGGTGGGAAACTCTGGGGGGGGGGGGAGGGGGATGGACGTGCTACAAAAGAGGGATTATTTCAAGAGCCACAGGACAGGAAAGGAGCTGAGAAGATTCCATGGTTGAGGAATAGCGTGTGAGTCATTCGTTGTTTATGTGTCAAGCATCACAATTCATTCCATCAAAGTGATGGTATTCAAGACCAGATGGAAGGAATTTCAACTGCGCAGAGTTAGAACAGACGACGCCTCTTTATTTCTGGACTCCAGCTTTGGATCCTGACTTCTTCCCATAAACGATCCGAAACTGTTAGGTTTGGAGAAACCCTCGCAGCCTAGGCGACGGACAGTTTTAATACGTAGGGATGATCTCATGGTCTTCCAAGGATAAATGACGAAACTCATGCAATCCTTCTGAATCTTGTACGGATGAAAAAGTTATGTGAAATAGGATATTCTGAATTAAGTGAGAATTACTGTTCCAGCTCCCTGAAGAGATCAGTTCTTGAAAAACAAAATAAAGGGGGCACCTGGGTGGCTCAGTGGGTTAAAGCCTCTGCCTTCGGCTCAGGCCATGACCTCACGGTCCTGGGATCGGGCACCACATTGGGCTCTCTGCTCAGCAGGGAGCCTGCTTCCCCCTCTCTCTCTGCCTGCCTCTCTGCCTACTTGTGATCTCTCTGTCTCTGTCAAATAAGTAAATAAAATCTTAAAAAAAAAAAAAAAGAGGAACCAAATAACGTCCATTTGATATAACAACTGGGCTAAACTTAATGAGAGTAAACCTTTATTATTAGTATTACATTCCTTTTATATGCTGAGCTCTGCCTGAAGGCTTTCTCTGTATGATTTTCTTAATTAATCTTCATGGAAAATTATAAAGTAGAAAATATTAGCTGCAGTTCATGATTTGGGAAACTGAGGCAAAGAGAGAGTAAGTGACCCACTGAAGGGAACACAGCCTTTAAGAAGAGTTACAGCTCAGAGCCAGATAGCTCAAGTGACCAAAGAACCTACCTTCTGTGTTCCTGCTTGCTTGTTTTTCATTTCTATATGATAAAACTCATGTTCTTTCAGTGTATGGTTCTATGAGTTTTAATACATGCATGGATTTTTTTTAATTTAAGGAGAAAAATTTATTTGGGAGAAAAAGAGAGAGAGTGGGAGAGACCATGAGCAGGAGAGGGGCAGAGAGAGAATCTCAAGCAGACTCTGCACTGAGCGTGGAGCCTGACATGGGACTCGAGCTCATGATTTCATCGAGGTCCTGAGGTCAGAAACTGAGCTGAACAAGAGTTGGCCCTCAGTCGACTGAGCCATCCAGGTGCCCCATTGCATAGACTTTTGTAAACACCTTCACCATTGTGACGTAGAACAGCACCAACATTCCAGAAATCTCCATCGCACTGTTCATTTATAGTCCCTCCCTCCCCACCCTGAGCCTTTGGCAGCCACTATAGTGGTTCGGTCTTTTCTAGAATGTCATATATTATCATGCCATACGTAATCTTTTGAGGTTGACTTCCTTCACTCAGCATAATGCCTTTGAGATTCCTCCAAGTTGCTGTGATTGTCAATAGTTTATTCCTTTTATCGATGAGAAGCGTTCCATTGTGTGAATGTACCACAGTTTGCTTTTCCATGTCCTTACTGAAGGACGTTTTCATTATTTCCAGTTTTTGGGAGAAAGGGTGATTTTGAACAGAGTTGCTATAAGCATTCACTTGCAGGGTTTTGAGCGAACACGTCTTCATTCCTCCAAGGTAAATATAAGGAGTGTGATTTCTTGGTCTTGCCGTTGAGTGTATGTTTACAGCTCTGTAAGATGGCCAAGATACTTTCTAGAGTGGCTGCAGCATTTTACAGCAGCAACGCACAAAAGATCCATTTGTTTCTTGTCCCACCAGCCCTTAGTGGTGTCAAGCAGGGGCAGTAGCAGAGGGGGAGGGAGAAGCAGACTCACTGAGCAGAGAGTCTGATGTGGGGCTCGATGCCAGGACCCTGAGATCATGACCTGAGCTGAAGGCAGCTGCCTAACCAGGTGCCCCATCATGATTTTAAGCTGCGTTTTCCTAATGACTTAGGATGTTGAACATCTTTTCCTGTTCTCACGTTCCATGCACATATCTTCTTTGGCAAAGTATCTGCTCCAATCTTCTTGGGTTGTTGGTTTCCTTATTGTTGAATTTTGACATTCTTTTTTTTTTTTTTTTAAGATTTTACTTATTTAATATTTTATTTATTTATTTATTTGAGAGAGAGAGAGCATGCACGAAAAGCAAGTGTGGGGTTGAGGGGGTTGGTGGAGGGACAGAGGAAAAGGGAGGGAGAGAATCTCAAGCAGGCTCCGTGTCCAGTGCAGAACCCTATGTGTGCTCGATCTCATGACTTTGAGATCATGACCTGAGCTGCAATCAAGAGTCAGATGCCTAACCACCTGAACCACTGAGGAGCCCCTTGACATTCTTCATATATTCTGAATACAAGCTTTTTTGTTGAAAAGTGATTTGCAAATATTTTCTCCAGTCTTCAGCTTGCGCTTCACCCTCTGAACAATTGCTTTCTTTTTATTTATCTATTTATTTATTTATATTTTATTTTTTCAGTGTTCCAAGATTCATTGTTCATGCACATACCCAGTGCTCCATGCAATACGTGCCCTCCTCAATACCCACCACCAGGCTTGCCCAACCCCCCACCCCCTCCCCTCCAAGACCCTCAGTTTGTTGCTCAGAGTCCACAGTCTCTCATGGTTCATCTCCCCCTCCAATTTCCCACAATTCATTTTTCCTTTCCTTCTCCTAATGTCCTCCATGTTTTTCCTTATGCCCCACACGTAAGTGAAACCATATGATAATTGACTCTCCGCTTGACTTATTTCATTCTGCATAATCTCTTCCAGTCCCATCCATGTTGATACAAAAGTTGGGTATTCACCCTTTCTGATGGAGCATTGCTTTCTGCAGACCAAAGTTTTTAATGAAGCAGAATTTATCCATTTATTATTTTACAGATTGTGCTTTTGCTGTCATGCTGAAGAACTTTTGCCTGATCAAGGCCACAACAGTTTTTCTCTGATGTTTTCGAAGAGTTTTATAGGACTATATTTTCCATTTGTATCTGTTACCTGTTTTGAGTTAATTTTTCTACGAGGTGCACGATATTGGTTGAAGTTTATTTTCTTGTTTATAGATACCCACTTATTCCAACAGTGTTTGCTAAAAAAAGACTCACTTGAATTGCTCTTGCAAATGTGTCAGAACTCAGTTATGACCCTATTTGTGTGGGTATATTTCTGGACTCTCTTTTACGAGCTAGCAAATGTTTTCTTAAAGGGCTAAATAGTACATACTTTAGGCTTGTGGCCACGTGGTCTGTTTGCAGTGAAAATAGCCACAGGCGATAGGTGTTGTAATGAGCTCAAGGTGTCAGACTCCAGAGGTGAGTTGAAGGTCACCTGCAGATTTCTACTTTGGGAGCTGAAGTACTTGGAACTTTCAGGGGCTAGAATTCCAGATCAGCGTATTAACTGGATTAGATGCTTCTTGTATCCTGACCCACCGTTCTCCAGACCGGTGATTCTCAAACCCGTGTGTGTATCACGCTCATCAGGAGGGTCTGGTGAAACAGATTGCTGAGCCCACCCCCTGAGGGTCCGACTCAGTGAGTCTGCTCTGGGGGCATGAGAATTGGTATTTATAACTGCTAATGTTCTACGGATGTTGCTCGTCCTCCTTTTGCTCCAGCCATTATGGAAGCAGCCTCCTCTGTCTGGGCAAATGCACTGGCAATGTTTTCTGACCCCCTTCCCGGGCACTGCGAGATTTTTAGCCGGGGATGCCCGTAGGGAAACTGCTTGGTACTCAGGCACGTGCTCCTAGAAGCGCCATGCACTCAACACCTCGTGGTGAACCCTTATGCTGTGGAGGATGAGAGCCGGTGGGGAAATGTTGGTAGATGCTTCTAGAAGGTTCACTCTGAAGGTCCCAGGGGAATAGTGCCCCAGTTGGTGGTGCTGCCTTGGTGTTCCTTTCCAAAACAGGTTACCTGCAGGCCAGTCCTTGACTCAGGCTCTGCTTTCTAGGGGGAGCTCAGGCTTAGACGTGGACTGTGGCTGTCCATCTCTTCCTCTGTCTCAATCCACTCAATGGTGTGATTGGTATTTACCTGGCATGAGAAACCCAGAGTTCCCCAGACCCTCCCCACCCCCAGACTCCGTGGCCAGGGGCTGTGGATTACTCATTGTTGTGCCCACAGCATAGATGTGAGTGACTGGCACATGGTGGGTGTTCAGGAAATTATGAATAAATGATTCAGTCAGAGTATTTTTACACTTATTATGGGAGTAGGTGGGGGGCATGGAGCTGGAGGAGATGGCAGGTGCTGGGCTAGTTGCAGAGAGAAGGCTAGCACACACACAGTGACTAGAGCCCTAGCTAGCCACGTCCTCCTAAGTTTAGAGCGTGGGGATCCCAGTTGGAATGCAACCCCAAGTTCAAGGACAAAGAGGCAGCTTTCTCTTTGAACTTCAATTCCCCATCTATGAAATGGGGGAATAGCTCTATCCGCCTCACTGAATTTTTTGTTGTTGTTGCTGTTAAAGATTTTATTTATTTATTTGAGAGTGAGGGAGTGAGCACAAGCGGGGGGAGCAGCAGAGGGAGATGGAGCGGCAGACTCCCCGCTGAGCAGGGAGCCCGATGCAGGACTCGATCCCAGGACTCTGGGATCATGACCTGAGCCAAAGGCAGATGCTTAACTGACTGAACTATCCAAGTGCTTCCGTCCCACTGAATTTTATTGAGAGGAAAGTGTGACAATGTGTACTAAACATCTAGCACTTGTGTTTGAAAAACGTTCACTCCCTCTGTGGTTGGCCACCCACCCATCGGGGTGCAGTGGCAAGAGGCTGGAATGCAGGACCTCAAAGACCTTCTCCACTTCTAAGATTTCAGGAGACTCCGGCCGTAGCCAGATATAAAGTATTAACATTAATAATGAAAGTCACTGTGCTTATTAATAGTAGCTACTGTTAATATAGTGCTTGCCACACCCTGGGCACTGTTCCAAAAGTTTTATTCATCGGCTCATTTGATTCTCAAGCCCCTCCAGGCGGTAGGTTCCATTACACTCCCAGTGTTTCCAAAATGATGAAACCAAGGCTCAGAGAAGGCAAGTGACCTCATCAAGATCACACAGCCCGTCATAGGTTTGGCTGGGTTTTGGACTGAGGCTGTCCTGCTTTTAACCTCTGTGTCATACTTCCAAGAGTTGAAATAGTCTGTTCTGGTCTCACCGTGGAGTCTCGGGGCCCTGACTGTTGGGTCCCCCCAGCCCTTGGACTAATTGGTGGGGTGCAGTCCAGGTAACATAGCTTATCCAGCAGTTTCACACATCTGGTCCATTGAGCATGTATCACTGGAGAAAGGGAGAGTGTTACAGTGATTGCCAGAGCTGGTGTGCTCCCTGTGGCCCCCCTATTTCAGGCTGTTCCAGCCTCTGTGTTGAATGAGCCAGATTCGGAGAACCAAGGCTCCATAAGGAGCCCGCACTACTGTGTAGCACCCAGAAAGGCATAGCCTCTGTCTGCAAGACACTGCCTCTGCCTTCCAGCAGGGTGGCAGGATAGAGCCCACAGGCAAGGAAATGCCATATATCATTTCTGGTGTGGGGGGAGCCAAAAGGGAAGGTGCTCAGCCATGCCTAGGAGGTCCGGGGTGGGTCCTCGGAGGCGGGGGTGTGCAGCTACACCACACTAACATCTCCCACCGTCCTCTTCCTTCTCTTCCACTGTCCCTGTCCTTGCAATTGCCTCCTGAGACCCTCCACCCTCTCCCAAAGCAGAACAGGCTGAAAAGAGGAGATTACAGCTAGAACATGTCAATATGTAAGAGGATAGAATGAGACTTATTGGTGTTTGCACAAAGCATTTGCCTCCTGTCCATTCCTGGCTGTTTGTTTGAAAAGTTGCCCCGAAGAATGTCAGGTTCTGTTAGGATCTGGAAGGAGTAAGATTGAGATGCTCAGGCATTGCTTGTCTCCTCTCGTATTATTTGTGTACATGGGAAATGCAGAAATCCAATGAAAAGTCTTTTGTTTTAAATTGGTCTGTTTGATGTGCCTGAAACTGATGGATGATGCCGCCGGCTTAATAGAGATAGGAATCTCTGTTTCTGCTCTCCGCTGCCCTCGCCCGGTCCGGGTTTCCTTTCCGGTGGAAGGCAGGGTGCGGGTAGACAAAAGGAGGAACGTGGCTGAGCCCTGCTGGGGGGGACCCCCCCATTTTCTTGATAGGGGACTTTTCCTATTACAAGAACAGTACCCCGGCATCTCTTAGGCCTCCAGAGCGGAAGAGTGAATTGTCGGGTACATGACCTGTCCACGTTTCTGTTTGGACTGGAGTAGCCAAGGGGACTGTTTCGGCGTTTCCTCTTCCTCTTCCACACGATCGGTAGTAGGAGGCCGTGGTCCTGGGGAAATGTACTTGCTCTGCAAATGCAAACTTCTTCCCAGTGTGCTGGTCTTAGTTTGCGATCAGGAGGCTGGAAGAGAGTGAATCCACTTAGCAACCCCGCCAAAAACCCAGATATTCCCACGTGTATTTTGTGCTCGGTGGCTTTTGTTTGCTTCTGGAGAGCCTCCCTTCTTTGTTCTTTTCTGCATCCTAAACTACAGGCTTGCCCTCTGGTTTCAGACTGGGAAGGTCTGCAAAGACGTCAGAAGGAAGCAGGAGGGTAAGGCTGGGGTATTCACTCCCGTGCTGGTTGTCATCGGGCAGCTGCATCCCCTTAACTGGAGTTTGTGACTCTCAGCCAATCACTCCCTCCCCTTACCTCTTGGAGCCTAGGTATAGTGACAGCACCCACTGTAACCCGCTCTGTTTGCTTTTCCCAAATTCTCCCCCATCCTTGTAAATATCCCTTTGTTAAACCCTCCTCTGTAACTTGGACCAGTTGGCTTCTATCAGTGGGTCAGTCAACGAGGGCCACACCAATATATATCCCATCCCACCTGTGTCCTTCTTCAAATGTGATCTTGATACTCCTCCACCATGGGGTTGAGTGTCTATGTTCCTCCCCTTACATCTGGGCAGGACTAGGAAAATGGCCAATATGATGCCCTGTGAACCTCAAGACTGAGTCATAAAAGGCGACTCGGCAGATGCCTGCCCGTGGAACCCAGCCAGCATGGGGAGAGGACAGGTATCCTGGCCCCGGTCACAAGGCCCAGCTGCCCCGCATGTGAGTGATGGAGCCTAGGGTTAATTCCAGCCCTGGACCCTTGGGCGGCTCCAATGTGAGTAGAGCAGCGACAAGCTGTCCCTGTTCAGCCCTGTCCAAATGGCAACTTTATGAGCACAATAAATATCATTTTCAAGCCACTAAATTTTAAGGAGGTTTGTTATGCAGCAGTAGCTAATCAGTAATAAAGTTGATATTTGGCCTCAGTTTTATTCTTGTATTTTATTTCCCTCCTTATTTAGAAATTCAGGTAGGAGGAGAGGTGTATATACATTGGGTGTGCCTCAGAGACTCTGACACTCACCTGCTATATTCCAGTAGGCATTTTACAAAGTTCCCTCATGTATTCATGTATTTCTCACCTCAGACCGAGGTGGGAGGTATTATTGTCCATAGTCTTCAGATGAAGGGACCACACAGGCAGGAGAAAGATGCAGCAAGCAGAGGGACCACTCAGACAATCAGTAGGAAAGTCCGAAGTTGGAACCTAAGTGGGCAAAATTCCAAATCCTGTGTTCCTAAAATGGCTCCCGGCTAGTCTGTCTTATTCAAATGCTGGTATAAAAAGCTATTCTGCAGGGCGCCTGGGTGGCTCGGTTGGTTAAGCGTCTGCCTTTGGCTCAGGTCATCATCTCAGGGTCCTGGGATCGAGTCCTGCATCGGCGCCCCTGCTCTGCAGGGAGTCTGCTTCTCCCTCTGCCATTCCCTAGGCTTGTGCTCTCTCTCGCTCTCAAATAAATAAACAAAAATCTTAAAGAAAAGCTACTCCACTCTCACGTAGGTCACCAGTTTCTGGGCAGTGGAATCTCCATCCTTTTCATTTTGAAGGGAAGAAGAACACTCTCCTATGTCCTGGTTGTCCTTTATTGAACCCTGTCTCCCAGGTCGCTGTGGTGCCCTGGGAGTGCGTTGCCTCCTTGGGTGGAGACCACCAGGTCAACTGGCTCATCATCTAAGCTTGCTCTGCAGGCAGGTGGAGAGATTCTAGGCATGTTTCCCAGGGTCTTCCCCATGTGACCCTTGGGGTACCTTCCGTGCTCAATGTTTCTCCTGTGCATTGACTGTGTGCTCCCTGAGATCAGGAGCTACCGCCATCTTGCCGCCCCTGGGGCCTACAGTCGAATAAGCGTCTAATAGAAATTTGTCGAACATCCCAATGCCTGCTCATTTTCCCCCAGGCAGAAGGTTTTATTTCACTTGTCCCTTCCTTTGTTTCTCATTCCAAGGCCTCTTCCATCTCTGTGTCTCACTTCCAAGCAGAGACAATTCCTCATCTTTGGAATGCGTAGTTCATTTCGGGACCAGGGAGCCCATCCTGCCTGATTAGTAAGCTACGGTTTGCTGACACCACGGTCCTAAATTGTCAGTCATTTGCCCGTTCCTTGTCCAGTTCTCAGAGTCTTTTTCACCTTTTCAGGGACTGCCTCCACTGTCCCAATGGCTGCTTGGAGAGTTTGCCTGAAGAAACACAATTTGATGCTTTTTTTCCCCTGCTTCACATGCCATTCAGGTCTTGGCATCTACAGGATAAACTCCATCACTTGCTATACATCAGGCCCCTCATCACTGGCCTCAGTGAATCTTTCCAGGCACAGCCAACTGCTCTCCCTGCGCATGCTCCATCCACTAAAGGCATACTGGACTTATCATTGCGGCCTGGACAAAACAGGCCCCTTCATGCTCTTGTGACTTCCTACCGGCTGTACCATCTCCTTGTTCTGTCCCCACCTCCCCCAAGTTTCTCCGCCTGGCGAGCTCCTCAACTTTATGCGACTTCCTCAGTGCTTCCGGTCTAACTCCAGGAGGCAGAGAATCTCCTCTATCCTTTGTATATTCACAGCATTTTGTCTGTGACTCTATTCCGGTACTTAATGCATTGTTAAGTCATTTATGTGTTTACAGTGTCTTGAGTCCCCTATCAGTCTGCAAGCTGTTTGGGGGCCAGGATTGTGGCTTAATTATCAGTGAATCCAGATGTTCCTGCTTCTGCCTCTGACCACGCTATCGTGGTAATTAAGACTGGACACTTTGAAATCTGTAACTTGAATTTAAAGCCTGGGTCCAGCCTACATTTGCTGGATCCGAGAGCAAGGGATGTTACCTAACTTCCTTAAATCTAAAGCTTCTTTTATTTTTTTTAAAGATTCATTTATTCATTTGAGAGAGAGAGAGAGCGCACAAGTGGAGAGAATCCTGAAGCCAACTCCCCACTGAGCACGGAGTCCCACACATGGCCCCACCCCAAGACTCTGAGATCAAGACCTGAGCTGAAATCAAGAGTCAGACGCTCAATGAACTGAGTCACCCAGGTGCCCCCTAAATTTCTTATTTTAAAAGAAATTTTAGACGGCACCTGAGTGGCTCTGTCGGTTGAGCATCTGACGCGTGATCTTGGCTCAGGTCTCCATCTCAGGGTGATGAGTTCAAGTCCCTCCTTGGGTTCCACACTGGGCATGGAGCCTACTTAAAATAAGCAAGCAAGTAATAAACAAACAAACAAATTAATTAATTAATTTGAAATGGGATATGTGTATGAAATGAGACAACCCATGTGAAGCGCTTGGCACATAGTAAGCAATAAATATTATCTGCAGTAATTCTTACTGAACATTTGCAGTTACCAGACGTCAGCTCCTTAAATCTCCTAACAATTCCACTGAGTCAGCGTTATTATTTGGCTCTGGAGGAGTAGGGAGCTTTCCCAGGGCTGTGTGTTTGGTACGTGGTGGAACATATCGAGGGCAGGGTGCTTCTAGGGGCTCAGGACAAGCTTAAGGAATCTTTGAGGAGCTTCTTTATTTAGCCTTTGTCTCTTTGGAGGTCCATCCCAGCTTCTTTGGGGGTCCGTCCCGGCCTGAGTTCAGCTCCAGAGGGGTCTGTCCAGTTCTCCTTTCCTACCACATTTCAGATTGTTCGGTTCTGAGCCAGGCTGGGGTGGGGGCTTGTTTGTTTGTTTTTGACTCCCCCGAAACGATGTCTTCAGGCTCATTCCCAGGTCAGTCACAAACTCATTCCGTCTGCCTTACAATTAAGATTCAAAAGCAGGCAGCAAGAAAAACCCTCCCTGTGCACCGATTCCAATCAGCGATTATGCTCTTAATGACCAGCTAATAAAGAATTCACAAAAGCAAACTACATGAATAAATACAGAATTGTATTGATGCCGACCTGTTGGGAGCACTTTCTGTTCCTTTTCCAGAACCATGTCTGAGAACAAGAATATCGTACCCCCTCCTTGAACATTTTTTGCCTTTTTAAGCAGAGACATCTCGAAAATAAAGATTTGTAAGGAGGTATCCATTCCCCAGAAGCCAATAAAAGCCTGCTTTAAAAACACAGTCCGAGGCCAATCATGTTCCCCGTGAATTGTTCTAACATTGATGAGGCTCCGAGTTTGCCCATCCACAGACCAGCCCGATTGGTGATTAAAGCACGCTATTCTCAGATGAGTTCAAGTAGTTGTGCTCATGCTGTGAGCATGAGCATGCTCATCCCTGGAATGTGAGCTGTGCCCACATTCCAGGGAAATAGAAAAAAAGACATTTGCAGAGGAACAAAACTAAACATTCTAATAACCATGACGATGAGCATAACGATGGGCCAGCCTCCCCACAGAGAGCTTTGTGTGTACAAACTCTTTGGGACCCAAGAGAAGACCCCCGAGGGACTCACTGTTTCTGTTTCCATTTTACAGCTGAACAGAGTTCAGAGAACCGACTTAAGTAAGGTCACCTCATGGTCACCCGGGGATGTGTGCCCAGGTATATTTGATTCCCACATCCTGACTCTTGGCCATGACTCACAAGAGCAAAGTCCTAAGAGTCTTCAAGTTGTAGCAATGGGAGATGCTATATTGGTGTTTTGGTTGAATGTATCTTAGGCCTCGTAGTAAGTGTTTTCACAAACATGAGACCAATTTAGCCTGACTGACACCCTGTTGGGCAGGCATTGCCCATTTTCCTCATTTTCTTGGCAGGGTCTTTGGGGCTCTGAGAGATTGTTACCCTCTCGAAGTTTCTCTGTTGGTAAGTGACACAGCCTTGCTTTTTGCACTGGACGGCCCCTTGTCAGGCAAGGTGATTGAGGTCACTAGTGGGGATGGGCAGAATGAAGCTCCTGTTTCTTTAGGGCTTGAGGGTGTGGGTAGCACCTTGCTTCCTTGAGGTCAGCTTTTCCCTCTGGACTCACTCTCTGCTCCTTCCTATGGTGCTCGTGACCTGGGGATAACTGCAGGGAGGCCATGTTAGTCTGCGAGGGCCGCCATAACCTAGGACCATAGACTGAGTGGCTTAAACAACAGAAATGTATTTTTCCACAGTTCAGGAGGCTGGATGTCCGAGATTATGGTATTGGCGGGGTTGATTTCTTCTGAGGTCTGTCATCTAGGCTTGGGGATGGCAGTCTTCACACGGTCTTTCCTCTCTGCACATGTGTCCGTGCCCAGATATCCTCTTCCCCTAAGGCCACTGCGTATGTTGGGTTAGAAACCACCCTAAAGGCTTCATTTTAACAGAATCATCTCTTCAAAGAGATGTATCTCTAAATACAGCCACATTCTGAGTTTTGGGGGTTAAGACTTCAACACACACATCGGGGGGACAGGGACACCATTCAGGCCCTCTTATTTACCTCAGGCCTTTATTTACCACATCTCCTTAGTGTACTCTAACTTGTGACGGTTTCTCATTCTTTGCTTGATCTTCATGAATTTAATAGTTTTTGAGAGAAATGGTCAGATGTTTTATAAAATTATAGAATGTACCTCAACTTTATTTTTGCTGATTTTTTTTCATGATTAGACAGGGATTATGGGATTTGGGGAAGAATACTACTGAAGTCAAGTGGCCTTATTCCGGGGTGTGAGGGCCACATGACATCCACGTGCCTTAAGACTGGTGATATTAAGCTTGGTGGCTTGGATACAGTGGGGTCTGCCTGACTCTCCACATTAAGGGTTGTGTTTTCCCCTTTCCATAATTTATTCTTTGGAAATGAATCACCAAGGCCAGCCTACACTCAAGAGTTTATTCTAGCTGTCTCTCCTTGCTGACTTTTACTTTCTTTCTCAGACAGTTAGGAAATCTAATTCCCATTATCTGCAATTTCTTTAGATAAATTGCCAAAATACTGTAAGCAATCAAACTTACTTCAATGAACTCCTTTTTCCCCTACTCCCAATAGTAAGGTCATGTGATATATTTTTGATACAGATAAGTTCATTTTTCATGGTCTGCATTCTATCCTGAGATCCCTGGATATCCTGGATGCTTAAAAAATTTTTTTACATATAATTATGTTCACTGTGTAAGGATTTTGACAAATGTGGAGTCATATATCCACCACTTCAGAACCTATCACCCTAAAATTCCCCTGGGTGCTCCCCTAGAGTCAAACCCTTCCCTTGTCCCAAGTCCTGGCCACTGCTGGTCTGTTTTATGCCTCTCTAGTTTTGTCTTTTTCATTTTATCATATAAATAGAATCATATATTATGAGGCTTTTTGGGTCTGAACTTCTTTCACTTAGCAAAATGCATTTAAGATGCATCTTTGATACTGTTGGATCAATAGCTTGCTCTTTTTTTTTTTTTTTTTGGCTTGGTAGTATTCCAGCATATGGATGCACCATGCATTTAGAACTTTGGATTTTTTTCAGTCCAATAAAAATGTTGCTGTCATTATTATTTTAAAAACTCATCAGCTTTCCCCTCCCCCAGGCTTTATTGTGGTATACTTGACAAATAAAATTATATATATTTAAAGTGTACGATGAGATAATTTGATATTCGTACACATTGTGAAATATTTGCCACAACTAAGTTGATTAACATATTCATCCCCTCCTATAATTACCTTTTTCTAATGGCGAGAATGCTTAAGATCTACTCCCTTTGCGTATTTCGAGGAAACAATACAGTATTATCATCTCTAGTCCCTATACTGTACATTGGATCCTCAGAAGTGATTCATCTTACAAATGCAAGTTTGTACCCTTTGATCAATATTTTCCCATTTCTTCCACCCCCGCCCCCAACACCCAGCCTCTGGCAACTCCCATTCTCCTCTGTTTCTATGAGCGTGGCTTTGTTTTTTTGGAGTCTACTAAGAAGTTATACCGTCGAGTATTTATGTTTGGCTTTTTTCACTTGGCACAATGCCTTGAGCATCCTTGCTTTTGCTTTTCCTTAACCTTCAAGTGGGACTTATTACCTCTTTATAACCACCCCCGTCTAATCCTCTCAGAACATTAATGTGCAACACAGATTTTATTACAAGATACCGTAGAGGGAATGCGGAGATGTTTTACATGCTATGCCCTGCAACAAACAGCAGGTTGCTTGATATCCTCAGATGCCCCACCAAGTGTGTGTGTGTGTGTGTGTGTGTGTGTGTGTGTGTGTGTGCGTGTTCTGTTCTCCTTTCTCCCACTCGGGGCTGCAACTTCTAGGTGTCGCCTTCTGGCTTCTCCATCTTCTTCCTTCTCTTCCCATCACTCTGTTCCTCTGGTTACATAGAATCATTTACTTCTAACTCTTTCAAGCCTACATCCTCACAACTATCACCTTGCTCAGCAAGCGGAAGAGCCGTAGTCAGAATTCATCTTTCCCTGTACGTAATGTCTGTGTTTTCTATCACATTATTTTTATAACTTCATACATTGATGGGGGGCTACATGAATGAATGAGGTAGTGTATATGAAGCCTTTTGCACAATGCCTGGCATGCACAATACATGGCATATAAAGTGCTAAGTAAATTATTATTTTTATTATTGTTACTTGATTTTAATGCTACCAGGAAGAGATTGCTATTATAGGAAGCTACCAAATAAAGCTGTGTTATTTAGCTCTCTCGTGGCTCGTTTTACTTTTGACAAGAAGAGACTTCTGGAAAGAGGTCTTTTCAAGGTTGAAACTCAGAAATTCTGGAACCCTACCGCCAAAGCCAATTCTTGAAAGCCCTGATAAAAGTGATTATTGATTAATGCTCTGTGGTCTGCCTACCCCAGGGGCGAATGCTGCCTGCTTACCAAGGGGAAAACCTGCTGACCACGGGCCTTGTCAGACACTGCTGGGTTCCTGGAGAAGTCAGGGAAATCGCCTTTCCTGGCAAAGGTTGGGAAGCGGGCATGTGCCCATCTGTCAGGGATTTTGCAAGCCCAGCCCAGCTTGGAGCCAGGGGTGGGGTGGGGGGTGGAGGTGGGGGGGAAGGTCCCTTCCTTCCCATCTCCACGCTACAAATACATGCGGTCAGTGCTGAGATTCTGCTTTGCTCACTGTGAGCTAGGCTGTGCAAACAGAGTGTATTTTTAGTCTGGCTTGATCCTTTTTAAGTGAAGACCAAAGTCATCCCCATCCTCCCCTTCGGTAACAGCCTCCCGCTTGTCTCTCGGTGCTCCCTTCCCTAGTCATGGTGGCGCCATTCATACTGCATTCCTGGGAGCACCCTCGCCTCTCTCCCACCTGCATGCCGGCTCTTCATTCTGCCAGCCCCACCGAGTCTGCCTCTCTTGCCTTCGGCCACCTCTGCTCTGGTTTACCCTCTCACCAGCTCTGTTCCAGGCTACCGCAAGCCCAGACTTCACTGTCCTTGCTCTTGCTCAACTAAAACAAAGCGAACCCCAGGAGCTTCCTCTGTGGAGGTTATGCTTCCTTATCGTGTAATAACAAATAGCTCCAAAATCTTGGTGGGGTTGAACAGCAAAGGTTCGTTTGTTTGTTTGTTTGCACACACTATGGGTCACTCACTGGTCACTCTTGGCATTACTCAAGACCCACACACTGGGAAGGAGCAGCCATTTTCTGCTGGACTCTCCACCCAAGACAAAGAGAAGGAACATGCTGTTCGGTCTCTGAAAGACTTTCCTACACGTGACACAAAAGATTATTTAATCATATTTAATTGGTCAAAGGGAGTCCAACAATAGACCTGAGTTCAGTGGAGTTATAATTCACCACCAAGGTGGGGAATCAGATGTTGGTAAGTAGTTGTCTCCCATCATTCTTAGTCATTAGCTCGGTACTAACTGGTTACAACTGGGCTTTGGTATCAGATCTGGGAGTGAAAACTTCACCAGTCTGATGTATTTTTCCTTCTATTTATGCACTCATTTATGACTGTTTTTCCATCCATTTCTTCATGAATTTATTTAACTAACCTATTTTCTTTTTTTAAATTTTATTTATTTTTTTCAGTGTTACAAGATTTATTGTTTTGCACTACACCCAGTGCTCCATGCAGTACGTGCCCTCCTCAATACCCACCACCAGGCTCTCCCAACTCCCACCCCTCTCCCCTCCAAAACCCTCAGTTTGTTGCTCATACATCAAGAAATTAATAATAGAGCTACCCTATGACCCTGCCATCGCACTACTGGGTATTTACCCCAAGGAAGCAGATGCATTAAAAAGAAGGGCCACATGTACCTCAATGTTCATAGCAGCAATGGCCACAATTGCCAAACTGTGGAAAGAACCAAGATGCCCTTCAACAGATGAATGGATAAAGAAGATATGGTACATATATACAATGGAATATTATGCCTCCATTAGAAAGGACGAATATCCAACTTTTGTATCAACATGGATGGGACTGGAAGAGATTAT
>CM053611.1:98683830-98696345 GCA_028646535.1 Procyon lotor
TAGGACCCAGGCGTCACTTTACTTCTTTGTGTTTCTCTTTCCTCCTCTGTAAAAATGAAGGCACCAAGGGTTGAGGGGATCTGGTGGGATGAAAACGCAGTGTTGCTGCCTGTGTCAGTTTCCTGAGGCTTCTGGAACACTCTGCCACACATTTGGGGGCTTAAGACAATAGAAATGTAACCTCTCATTGTCTGGAGGCCCAAAGGGCTGCATTTCTTCCAGAGGCTCTAGGGGAGAGTCCTTCCTTGCCTTTTCCAGGTTCTGGGGATCTGCTGGTAGGTTCCTTTCTTTGTGACTCACATCCCTCACATCTCTGGCTCCTTCTTCACATGGCCTTTCCTCTTTGCTGTGTTGTTCTTCTTCTGTCTCTTTGAAGGACATCTGTCATCGGATTTCGAGCCCACTGGGTAACCAGGGTGGTCTCATCTTAAGACTGTTAACTAAATACATCTTCCAAGACTCTTTTCCCCAATAAGTTCATCTCCACAGGTTCCATGGATTTGGACCTCCGTGGATTTGGACTTATCCTTTGGGGAGGGGAGGGCACCACTAGAACTCATCAAGTGACCTTCAGCAGGTTTCTCTTCTCAGCAGAGTCTAACATCCTGTGAAATCCAAGGAGCTCTACATGCAACTTTTCACTTTAATGACTATATAATTTAAAGTATTGCTCTTGTTCTCCCATTTAACCGACCTTTACTCTTCTGGGTCATGAGCTATGCTGGCTCGTTCCTGGGAACACAGAGGTGAGGGTCACCCAGTCTTTTAGAAGCTCAGTCCAGTGGAGTTGACCCACTCATTTTGAGACTATGTTCTAGAAAATGTGTAGGACAAGAACATCTATGCCCCCATGGAAACCTGAGCCATTCACTTGCTTACGCATTCTCCAAATCCTTAGTGAGGGTCTCATGCATGCAGTACTCTTTGCAGAGCCCTAGGGGGGACAGGGTGGCTGATACATAATATCTACCTTCGAGAAGCTTACACCAGAAAAAGGAGTTTGAAATATATAAAAACAATAATCGCTCATAGGAGAAGGGTAAATAAACCGAGGTTGGACTTTAGAACCCTGTGGAATGAAAAGAACATGTAAACATGGGAAAGAAAGACTCCCTAAGCTTGTACCTTCTTAAATACACGATACAGTTTTTGGAACATTCTTTGAAGGTTGAATACCGCCAGCTCAGAGACAATCAAGGGAAGGTTCGTTCTTGAGAGTGTGGTGTTTCAGAATGTTCTGGCAGGGTGAATGCTTTTAGAGGGGGAGGCAAACGTTGAAATGTATTTGGGGATTGAGGGAGGGGCAGGGCGTGGAAAGATACCAATTGTATTATTAATAAAATTGATCCAAGGTAGGCCAGTGGAAATAGAAGGAGAAATTACATCAATAAGACAAATGGTACCTCTTGTAACCTTGAACTCAGTATTGATAGAAGGGTGGATGGGGAGATTTGGGGCAATCGATGAAGCTATCTCTAAAATCTCAAGGTAATTGATTGAAAGAGAGTAAAGAAAACAGGTAAGAACAGTCTCAGCCTTTCATCTTTGTAAATGAGGCCACACTGCTGATCACCTGCTCTTAAAATCGGACTCCGGATACAAGCTCCAGGAGGAAAAAAAAAAGGCGTCGCGCAATCTGAAAATAGGTTAGGCTGCTCTGCTGTATTAATAGGAAGAGAATGATCTAGTTCATGCATTCTAAGTAGTTCAACCTTTAGGGAGGAAATCAAATCAGCCCCATTCAGGAGGACAGAACCTCTATCTTCGCCATCTTAAACACCCACCCTTATAGTTCTTCTGCGTCAATAAAGAACATGAAAATATTTAGTCAGTGTGCTCTGATGCTCCCACAAAGTGCACGATGGGGGCTGTGTGGTCCAGCTTCACCGGCTACGGCTCCTGCTCCCTCCTCCACAAACTCCTTGCTCACTTTTGAACTTCTGAACCAAGGCTCTACAGGCACTCAAACCTTTGCCCTATTGTCAACCTCCGTCGTCTTTCTTGAACCTAAAAGATCTCATAAATCTTGCATTTTGGATGAGGTAGGAAAAAGTTGGATGGACTCTTCTGTGTGTCACTATGTATGGTATGTCTTCATTACTGGAAATTCTCAGAAAATGGGTTGATCTGATTATCAGGTATTTTTAGATAGAGAGGTATTGGAGGCAGCACCTGCCCGACATTCTTTTCTCTTTATGCCAATACATTCGCCCTCATTTTCTTTTTCAAATCATTACCCATCTTCCGCTATCAGTTCATTCTTTACCTAGTGAGCTCCTGCCCTGTGCTTCATACTATGATAGGTATTAGGGATAGAGTGGTGAGTTAGGTGGTTGAGATTCCTGTCCCAATGGAGTCTATATGCTAGTAGGGAAAACGGGAAATAAATACATATATAATTTACAGAAGAGATAAATGTTATCCAGAAAAAATAGGTAATAGAATTTGGATGGGAAGATGTGGCAGGGAAATTTTCTTCGAGGCAGTTCAGTTTTCTGCGTAATAAACTGAAGTGAGAGAGCAAGCTGTGTGGAAGTTCTCAGGTGCAGGTGCTCCAGGAAGAGGATAAGGAAGGTGCAAAGGCCCTGCGGTCACAACTAGCTTGGCATCTTCAAGAAACAGCACGAATAGCATGGCTGAAGTAGAGTAAGCAAGTGTGAGTGAAGTGAGATCAAAGCAGAGAGGGGACAGTGAGGACTGTATTGGGTAGGACCTTGTGGGTCATAGAAAAAAAAATGTGGCTCTTATTCTGAGTGAATGTATGCCAGTGGGGGGTATTGATAGGAGAGGGGATTTATGTCTTTTATGGATGACTCAAGCTGCTACGTGGGGAATGAACTACAGGAAGAAAAAGAGTTAGCTGAGAGTTCAGTTAGGAGGATACTACAAAGGTGAGAAGCAATTGGATGTGGGATGTGTTTTGCAGGAGAGGATTAAAGGACTGTTGGATTGGACAAGTGGAGAGGTAGAGGGGAATCAAGTATAACCCCTACGTTTCTGTCTTTAGCAACATGGTGGTACCATTTAATGAAATTGGGAAGACAAAAGGAAGTGTGGGCCTGGGGTAGAAAATGGACTACTCTATTTTGAAAACTTACATTCAAAATGATTAATAGGTAAGTCGAGATGTGAGAAGGAGGCATTTGGATACATGAGTCTGGAGTTCTGGAGCGAGGTCAGAACTATTGGCATGTATTAGGGGTCTTTAGGATGTAGATGATATTTAAAGCTATGGGACCAGGTGAAATCATTTAGGGAGGAATTGTAGACAGAAAAAACAGGAGCAGGGACAAAGTACAGAGTTCTTCTATAAGTTCAAGGTGAGCTGACTTGCCCTGCAGCTCCAGGTATAATCATGTAATCCAAAACGTCCTTCAGAGCTAATCTTCATGACTTCTGAGGGTATTTGGAGGAAAATGCTCTCTTGTGGGCTGGACTTGAACCCAAGCATATAAGTAAGCCTGGGGTTTCTGAAGGCCAGCTGTTGAAGAGAGTCTTCCTGAGAATGAAGCTAATATGAAGAAAAGCAGAGTCAATAGATGGAGAGAAACAATCCCAATCACATAATCCGAAGGCCTGGATCCATCCATACCTGAAGCTCCGTTTACTCCTGTTTTTTCCTGTTACATGAATCAGTAAGATCCCTCTTTTATTTAAGCCATTCAAGTTGGATTCTTATGTCTCCTGCAGCTGTCCCCCAGCACTCTACCATGTGCCCTATGTAGGGTAACCCCTAAATAGGGTGACAGACATGGCCTGATTCCCAGCTGTTAGTGACACAGCTGGACTCAATCCCCGCCAGCCTGGTGGTCCACATCTTCCTGCCTTAGGGCCGTACCCAACCTCTCCAAAGGCATTTGAACTTAACCTTTTAAAGAACACCATGCTGACAAAATAAACTCACATGCAGGACGCTCTGGGCTGTCCATTTTCAGCCTGTGCCTTTGAACCAGTAAGAAGACTCCAGGCAGACAAGGCAAAGCAGCACTCCACGGAGTAGTTTAAACAGCCTTAGGACAGGGGCGCCTGAGTGGCTCAGTCGTTAAGCGTCTGCCTTCGGCTCAGGTCGTGATCCCAGGGTCCTGGGATCGAGCCCCACATCGGGCTCCCTGCTTGGCAGGAAGCCTGCTTCTCCCGCTATCATTCCCTCTGCTTGTGTTCCCTCTCTCGCTGTGTTTCTTGCTGTCAAATAAACAAAATCTTTAAAAAAAAAAAAAAAAAAAGCCTTAGGCAGGATGCTTCTCAGCAGGGAGTACACAGATCCCTGGCCTGAGGCACAGAGCTGGCCCCGTATGAAGGGTCTTCTGGCTGGGTGTTCTCCCTGCCTGGATCTTGATCCCTCTGACTCTGATGATCTTCATGCACCTGGACCTTCTTCCTGCTTTGGCCTGACACGGTGACTTGAGTCTCCACATTTCAGCTCCAGTTTCTGGGCTCTGACTCAGGTCCACACTCTGACCCTCCACCTGCCTGCTTTCTGAGACTGTCTGAGCATATCGATTCTATTTCATGATCACGGAGTCATCAGGAGTGTGGGTTCTGAATCAAACACTTGAACACTTGGAGTGAAATCCAGTCATCACTTACTAGCTGTGCAACTTCAGAGGAAATTCCTAAACACATATAGTGAATTCCTCTGAGCCTCAGTTGGTTTTTTTCTATTAAATGGGTACAAGAAACTATACTTCATTTTATTTATAGAGCGCACTTGGCATCGCTCTGAGGAAATGCATGAGCACTGAAATTCGATCAATGTTCCTACTTGAGGTCTTGTGCTAGGTTCCTCTCTTTGCCTCCATCTTTGCTCTCGAATTCCCCACTCCTCTGTGAGTTCTCTCTCCTAGTCTCCCAGCCGGCTTTCTGGGTCTTGCCTCCCTCCTCACATGTGTCTTGCCCGCTTTCACTGGTCCTGATGCTGACCTGAGGAGAGCCAGTCATGTACAAGATATTAAATCTGTCCACCAGGAGCTATTCCGTGTGTGCTCAGCACTAGATGGAAAGAGCTCTGGATCATTCTGTTTAGACAAAAAAAAAAAAAAAAAAAATCCATCCTTTCCCTCTGCTGACCCTCTTGGTCTCGCCGCCAGAGCTCTGTCTTATTTTCATTGACAAATACCGCTCCCTATTGGCAACAAGACATCCTGGGCTGTGTTTCAGTGGGAGTTGTTGAACTTCCGAAGCCACTCAGCCTGCAGCCTTCTACTTTACAGCACCCCCCATGGTGCGCCATAATTGCCTGGAAATGCATGGCGTCTCCCATCTTGTTGCTTAATTAAAATTCAGTTCTGTTCAACAGAGTCACAATTAAGAGGTGTTTTTATCTTCCTTCCTTCTGCTCTCATTTGAGAACCTCTGCTCATGATGTCCTTGCTTATTCGGGGAAATTGTCTAAAATATTTTAATGGGCCGTGCATCATTGGTGTGAGAAGAAAGACGGTAGGTTCTACTAGACCGCTTGAAGTGATCCTTCTTGTTGGCTACTTTATTTGATGGAGATTTGGCAGGTCCTCTCATCCTCATTCATCCTAGGAAGGAATGGAGGCTCATGGAGGTTAGGTAGCTTGCCTAAGACTGCCCGGCTCATCAGGGCAGGAACAAAGATTGAAAACAGTCAGCTGTCTCCCATTCCATCCTGACAGCAACGCTAAATCAGGGAGAGGTAGGTTGAAGACACTGTCCTCCCAGAGGTGAGTTCTCAACTATCTGAAGGCTTTCCAGGAGCAGTTCACAATGATGACTGGAGGGTGGGGGAAATCCAAGGTCTGAAACCCTCAACCTCTAAAGTTTCTGCGAACTAGCAAAAGAATTGGTGTGTCTTATAACAATTTCACTCCCCTCAACCCCAGAGTAAGTTAAAACAGTGTGGACCAGGAGTTCTGTGCCCCAAGCACTCATAGAGGTCTAATCAACACTTGTGCAATGAAAGGAAAAAAAAATACTTGGCATATTGACTTAAAAATCAGTGTCTCTCAATGCTCTTGAGGAAGGTGGCAATCCCCACAGACCTGGAAGGGACCATTTTCTCTCGTCAGTAGGACTCACGGGAGCTGAAGTCAGACTTTGAGTTAGCATTAGAAATTTTTTTTTAAAAGATTTTATTTATTTGACAGAGAGAGGTCACAAGTAGGCAGAGAGGCAGGCAGAGAGAGAGGGGAAGCAGGCTCCCCACCGAGCAGACAGACCTACGTGGGGCTCGATCCCAGGACCCTGAGATCATGACCTGAGCCAAAAGGCAGAGGCTTTAACCCGCTGAGCCACCCAGGTGCCCCAGCATTAGAAAATTATATAATTATTTTCCCGAACTAGTCTCTTCTCCATAGTCCCAGTGCTAGGCGAGGTTGACCCTGGCTCCCCTTCCCCGCTTCCTGCCCCTGTAAACATCACTCCAGTTGAAGAGCAAACGGCGGACCATGGAACCGGAAGTTTTGCTGAATTAGAGCTAATCACGCTGCGGAGGAATCCCACTCAGCCTTGACCTCATATCGCTCTGCACACACAAGCCTTTCTCCATGAGGCCGCCTGCTCTGAGCTTCGCTGTGCTTAATCAGACGTGTCGCACCTCCACTGAGGTAAATTGGGTTTATTGGAGAAGGGAAATCAAATTAAGTCTGTTTAGGAATTAATTGTGACTGTCTAGGCTTAATCTATCATATTTTCCCATTGTGGTGCATCGGGATCAAAATCTGCTGACCCAGTTTAAAAAAGATACAGCCTCTCCAGCTAGAAAATAGGCATCGTGTTGGAGGCTGCAAAAACAGCAAAAGGAAAATGAAAATTCAGGAATTAAAAGGGATAAGATCCACTTATCAGCCGACCCATGGTAGAAGAGAATGAAAAAGTAACTGAAACCAAATATCCCATTCCAGACTTGGTTTGCCCACAAATACAGGTGAGGTGGCTGGTAGATAATTAGGTGCTCAGTCAGTATTTACTTGAATTAATGGAAAAATGAATGAGCAAGTGAGCTGTCATCAACTTTATGGCCATGATCTGACGGTCTTAATTGGGTCACCAGTGAACCAGGTTTCATCGTAGGTACTCTCCATTCAAGTGCAAAACAAGGATTTATTAGAGGCCTGCTGTATACCAGGAACTGTGCTAAGTGCCAGGGACACAGCAGAGACCCAGTGCTTGCTGTCATCTAGCCTATAGTCTCGGAGGGAACACGACATCACAAGCAGTCAAGATAAAGTCAACCTCTGTGACCCGAGGCGCCTGGTGCTGGCCCAGAGTGAGGCTGGTGAGAGCTGAGTCAGGGCGCCTGGGGCCCGATCACACAGCCTAAGTGACTTGGAAAAATGGACAGAGGTCAAGGGATGAGTACACAAATGCCTAAGTCCGTTACTGATAGGGTTATTGATCGGGATGGTCCTTGTTGCGCTTGTTTTCCTGGTGTAGCTCTAATAGTGCCCACTTTGACTTCCCAAAGTGCCTAATTTGACTGATAAATTATACAATCACTCCGGTTATTGAAAATCTCTGTGGACTGCTGATGCGTTGGAGAGAGTGGTGGTTGGTAGCAACCAGCTAGAGGTTTTGTACAATTGAGCACCCAGAGAGCCGCTGTTGGACCCGGATGGTCTGATTGAGAAATCTTGTGTTAAATAAACTCTAGGCTTTGAGAAAGGTAAACAAATAGATTCTCTACTTCTTTGCCTTGAGTATGTTGATTCTTTGAGAAAACTTCTGTGTGATGTTACTCTTTATCCTGCCTGGTGTGAGTGTTTGTTCCTGATTTCCTAATAGGGTAAGAAAGAGTGAGAGAAAAAGCAGATTGTAGGTGTTAGGCCAGTGGTCAGTGGAGATCAGCAATCTGGCTTAAGTAAGCATTCATTGGCCACCTGCAGGTAAGGATCTCTACAAAATAAAGGTAATTAGAAAGCTCCTTGTAATGCATCACCCAGCTGGAAACTAATGAGTGATGGAGACCCAGTGAAGAAGAGAGAGAGCCTAATTAGACTAAGTGGGAATTCCTTCTGGAACAGGGAAGTGTCAAGAATCAGGGAGAAATACTTTTTTTTCCAGCAGCATTTGAAACCAGATAAATTCATGTATCTTTTTTAGTGCAATTGTATGATTTCTTTTACAAAAAAAAAATCAATATTTCCTTTGTAAAGAGAAAAGACTCAACATACACACACACACACACACACTCACTCACTCACTCACATACTAGTTAAGCAATATTCAGGGAATAAGAAAAATGAAGAAATCTGGGCAAAGGCTTAGATCCCATAACTTAAAATAAATTTGCAGATAGGATGCAAGTACTAAGGAACTCTCATTTCTTGGTGAATCAGTCTAGGCTTTTCCTCTCAGGTTTTCTCACCACCTTCTCGCTGAAATCACTATCATAAATGAATAGTAGAATTGTTAGTCTTCTCAAGACATCAGGGGATAGTGGTGGTGAAGAATGTCTAATGTTTCCATATGATTTTGGAGCCCTGGCCGTTACCTGTCTATCCACCTATCCATCCACCCATGTATCTATCCATCATCCATCCATTCATCCATCTGCCCACCCATAATTCATCCATCCATCCATGAATCCGTCCACTCATCCATCTACCCATCCATCCACTGAGGCACTACGTAGCGTGACACATCCAGCTTCGAGTTTTGGTTCAGTCACTTGGGAGTAATATAACAAGTCACCTAACATCTAGAAGACTCCGTTTATTCACCGGCAAAATAATCACACCTGCCTCACCTCATTGTGAGAATTTAATATGTATTCAATAAATATGTTATAATAAAAAATAATTCACTTGTTTATTTTAAAAAGTATTACATGATTACTCTATATTCTCTGATTTTTTACTCCCAAGACAAGTTAGTCACAATTGCTGCCTTCAAAGGGCTCATATTCTAGCCGGGGAGACTGAGATTTATATTGATGTATGAAGTTATTTATTTTGTGCTGAAATGAAGATGTGAAATTAGCTGTTAAGGGAGCCGTGAGGAGGAACAGTACCTCTGTGTGATCGTGAAGAGATGAGAACCTGAGTACGTTTTTACTGAAAAGATGGTCAAAATGGGAAGATTAATTAGAGAAGGATCGGTAGTCTCTTAGTATAACCCACTTCATATTTCAAGTTGACTCTGATTTAATCCTTTTAAGATACACTGTAACCTCCTTTGGGTAAATTTGCTAAAGAACAGGACCAAATCCTGTATAAAGTAGGTACTTTTTTTTATATCATTCGTTGTATTGAACAAAGATTTGGAAGGTGCTGGCACATATCCAGATGGCAAAAATTAGGGATGAGTAGGATGTGGTTTCTATTCCTAGGGAGCTCCTGTTTGGAAGAGCAGAGAAACAAATACACTTGTTACAGCAAAATATGGCGAATATCATGATATGTGGAAGAGGGCAACATAGGGGGCTGAAGAATTCTCCAGGCAGACCGCTGTGGATCATCAATTCTGGATGGAGGCACCAGAGCAAACACAGGAATAAAGGCAAGAGAAGGCCTAATTTGCAGGGAAACTCAACTGTGTTGGTGTTAGGGGCGTATTACAAGTGGGGATCAAAAATCTTGGGTCAGGTCAGATCTCTTGGGACATTTTCAGGACCTTGGATTTTATCTAATGATAAAAGGAGCCATTAAGGGGGTTTTAGATAGGAGCAATACAATCATGTTGTATTTTGAAAAGATCGGTGCAGCTGGGTTGAGGATGCAAGTGTGTCAAGACGAGAGATAACGAGAGGAGGAACAAGATGTCGTAGGGGTCTGGGAGAAAGACGATGGGGACCTCACCTAGGGTAGAAGTCGGTGAGTCAGAAAGAGATGAACAGATTTCGGAAGTACAATTGACCCTTGAAAAACATGGATTTGAACTGCGTGGTTCCACTTCTGGGTGGAGCTTTAACGTTACAGGACTGTATATACATTCCTAATTTCTTGTGATTTCCTTAACATTGTCTTTCCTCTGGCTTACTTTATTGTAAGAATACAGGATCAGATATATACAACACACAAAACAGGTGTTCATCCATCGTTTTTGTTATCAGTAAGCCTTCTGATCAATAGTAGGCTATTCGTAGTTCTGGGGAGTCAGAAGTTAAACTTGGAATTCCGACTGTGTGGAGAGTCAGGGCCCCACCCCCCCCATGTTGTTCGAGGGTCAACTGTACTTCGAATCTAAAATTGGTTTCCGGACGTCTCGGCCCTGAGCCTCTCATTATAGAGCTGCCTCCACTGTAAGGCTACGGGAGGGCGAGACCTCCAAGAGCAGCCCGGTGCTGGACCCCAAGCAAGACAGTTCTATTCCCATAGATCATCACTCTTGGAACACCATGCATCTGAGCTCCTTGCCAATTTCAGTTCCTGGAGGACAGAGGCCTCGTACTGTAAAACACAAATCACTGAACTCCAGCTTTCAGATATATCTGAGCACACTCTGTAGGTTTTCATTTCTGCAGCCTAAGCTTCCATATTTCTCACTGAGTGGGCAGAGTGCATGTGGCTGAGACCTTGGTGCCTGTGTTCTTTGGGAAAATACAAGTTAAGCAAAGGGTCTTAAATAATTTACAACTGTCCTAAATTTTTCCAGCTGTCTCCCTTCTCCCATCTCTCCAAGGGATGCAAAAAACAGCCTCTAGCACTCTAAAATGTTCATATTTCTAGAAGCTCTGGGAGCAAGGAAGAAAAACTGCAAGGGTTCCCTCTTGAAATATTCCTCCTATCATATTTTTCTTCCCTTTCATACGCAACGATGGCAGGTAATAGTCACATCTTAGAGAAAAACGTGGCCTAATGAAAAGATCTTGCATTTTTACTATGGTGACATTGAATCGGAGATGGTTAGAGCTGAAATCTGAATTTAGAAGTAATCTACTTCCGAGATGAACGCCTCGCACGTGCACTGTAATTCTCCTTGCCTACATCTGTGGCAGACATCACTAATCCATCACAGGAGTCTTTTTCTCTGCGCCTGGGTGTGGCTTCAGATCTTGTCAATACAGAATTTAAGTGATTGCTCATTGATTGCAGTCAGCATATCAGAACTCATTTGTCACCCCTGATCTGGTCGCAGCAATCGTACAGGGGAAAGGAGCGGTGGAAATGACCCAACACCAGCTGCTGGCAGGTTTCATGACCAAGATCTGTCTGCAGGTGCTTTACTCCCAAACCAGGAAGTAAGATCCTTCTAGTCCCCACTTTGGATCTTTCTCTCCTATGTCTCCATGTCTCTGCGACCCCCAGAATCTCGGTGTCTTTCTCTTTCTTATAATCTCTGAGCATGTATCTGCTTTCTGATCATCTTTGAGCAGCTGGCCATCTCTCTGCCCATCCCTGCCTCACTGTTCCTCTGTTTTCCTGCTGTGTAGCTTAGCTCTGGACCCTGGGAATTCTCTCGACCTGGTCCAAAGGTCAGGTGGATATTGTGGTTCTTGCTGTGTACCAGGGGACTTTAGGGTGTAGTTGCTAACAATGATGAGAAAGAAAGTTCAGGAAGCTCATAACCCCATGGGAAGATAAAGTCATCGTTTGAAGTGTGATCATGCCAAAGCAAGATTTTTCTGGGACAACAGAAATGTTGAAGCACATTTGCGCACAAACAACCCTCATTTAATTAGCCTCCGGAGAGAGCTCCATGCGGGGGTGGGAGGAAGGACCGAAAGAAAAGGGACAAGGATGAAATGGGAGTTCACTGTGTGTAGAGGCCAGTGGTGACTTCTGCATGTTCGCCCATTTCACTCTGGTTTGTTTGGTGTGGGAAGGGGGGTTATCCTCTTACTGTTTACTCAGCTTCTAGGAAGGAAGCTTGGAGTTAGGGGGGTGCTCACAGCATCATCACACTCAGTGAAGGGTGTTCCTGGGCCCTGTCCACCTCCAGGCTCCTGTCTGCATCACGGGGCTTTATCTCCTAACTAGTCCTCGGTTTCTAAGCCAAAGACCCACCTCCATCTTTGACTTGTGCCTTTCTCCTCAGATGAGCTGACTTTCTCCGTATGAGTTTACTCAAAGGTGGATGGACGTAGCTGAACATGTGTCACCTAAACAAGCAAAAATAATTTACTTTTCATCAAAGGACATCTTCATGTTGAGGGACGCCCTGAAGAAAGACACCACCCCAGGGCTGTCTTCCTGGTCCTGTCACAGAGTACCACACTCTCCCTGAGCGCTTCCTTCCTTCTCTCTCCTGGAGCCTTCCTGCATCTCTGGGTGCCAGGTTTCCTCTTGAAGACAGGAAATCAGAGGCGAGGGTCTGCAGCACCAGTGCTCGGACTGGGCTACACAGTGGAATCATCTGGGGTGTTTAAAAAGATACCCATGTCTGGGTCTCTCCCCCAGGCTGGGAGATTCTGAGGTAACTGGTCTGGAGAGTAACCTGAAGTGTGGGGATTTTAAAAATATCCTGGATGATTCTTCCTTTCTTTCTTTTTTTTTTTTTTAAAGATTTTATTTATTTATTTGAGAGAGAGTGAGCGAGAAAGAGAGAGCATGAGAGGGGGAGGGGCAGAAGGCAAAACAGACCTCCCACTGAGCAGAGAGCCCGATATGGGG
>CM053611.1:98696845-98722334 GCA_028646535.1 Procyon lotor
GAAGTTTTAGAGTATAGGTGAAGTTCGGGTCTGGAGCCCTTGACCAAGAAAGAATTCTTGAGACATCTTTGGTGTAAAATGGTGGTTTACTAAAGCACAGAGACAGGACCCTTAGGCAGAAAGAGCTGCTGCAGCAGGCTTGTGAGGGGTGGCAGGTTATATACTGTGGGGTTGGGGAGGTCAGGAAAAAGGGAGGTTTCAAAAGATCTTTCATATGCTAAGGAGGACCTACAAGACACCAGGCACCAGAGGCCTTGCCACTGTCAAGGTTTTTCCCTCTAGCAAGGTATTGACATTAAGATAGTTGGGAGATTCCTAAAGAATGTCCCAAGTGTCCCACCCAGGAGTGGGGGTGGGGGTAGGTCGCAGGGTGTCAGCTTCTGCATTGTCCTCAGCTTGCTTTCTGTTCCCTCATCAGGATCATGACCTGAGCTAAATAAAGGCAGTTGCCCAACCAACTGAGCCACCAGGCGCCCTTACTGCCTCCTTCTGGATGTGGCTAGATCACGGCTCCAAGCAGCTCCACGAATGAGCAAGGACAGTGCACTAGTAATTTAGAGCTGAGAGTTAGTCTTGAGTAAACAGATTTGCACCGAGACATCCATCCTTTCTCTTAGGACTAAGTAGCCTGCAAATGCACAGAGGCTAAGGTTGGGTCTTCTGTATAAGGGTGAGAAATATCACTGACCTTGATACATGAGGTTGATCTCACGACCCTGGTCCTCATAATCATCACATTGCAGTCAACTGGCCCAGAATCATGGAGAGACCTCTTCTATGACACTGAATAAAAGTGGCTGCTCCTTAATCTAGTGGTTCTCAAACTTATGTGAACATCAGAATCATTGGGAGGGCTTGTTATGGCCCAAAGAGCTGTTGTCCCTCTCAGAATTTCTGATTCGTTAGGTCTTGGGTAGGGCCCTAGAATTTGCATCTCTAAGTTCCCAGGTGGTGCTGAGCTGCTGGTCTGGAGACCACGGTTCCCACTGCCCAGAACTAACACATAGAGCCGAGTGCCAGAAAGCCACCAGGCCCACAGGGAGTGAGGGAGAGAGCCTCTGGGAAGATGAGGCTCAGTCAGTCAGAAAGCAAGTCCCAGTGGGGAGATCAATCCACCCAAGTCCTCTAGAAGCTTTCAGTATGGAGGACAGAATGGAAGAACTAAGAAAGGCTGTGTAGAGGAGGAAACATTTGGACTGAAGAGGTGTAGGGATGGGGGGAGAAAGAAGAGGAAGGACATTTTAAGGGCTGGGATCAGAGTGGGTGAAGAAGGCATGGAGGCAAGGAAACATGAGGGACCGGTGGCCAGGCCTGTGGTTTGGTCAGAACACATTCTGACCCCAAGCCACAGCAAGGCACTCAGTAGGAGGCACCCTTCCTGTGATGCTTAGGCCTGTACACATTTATGTTATCTGCAACAGACCTTCTCCAAAGTTGTCCTTATGTATGGAGTGTTCCCTGGATTTTCTTTCTTATTCTACATAGTTCTATAGTATTTGGAGGCAGTATTGCATAGTGCTTAGGAACAAGGCCTCTGACACCAGGGCTGCCTGGGATGGAGCCCGCCTTAATCCCCTAAGGCAACTTATTTAACCTCACTGCCTGCCTGCGGCCTCATCTGTAACACGGGTGGCACCCGAGCCTCCGCCATAGGGTCAGTGGGAGAAGTTTCTGCAGAGTATTTAGAACAGAGCCTGCTGGAGAGGAAAAGTCATGGAAGTGTTTGCTCTTTTCCTATAAGCCACATTAAAAATGCTAGTCACGATGCACTCAACTGATTTCAGGACCTCCTTAATGAGCCCCTGCCTGCAGCATGTAGAACTATAGACTAGAGGTGCAGAAGCGTGGGTACAGGGCCCTGGATCCTTAGCAGGGAGGATCTCTAACACCAGAGTAAGGACTCTGGACTGTGGTCATTGGGCAACTGGGAACTTCTACTGCTTTACTGGGATAGTGGTGTGATCAAGGCTGCGTGGGGGAGCGTGAATCTAGCTGGAATGTGAAAGCTATCTAGGGTGGAATGGAGTGGAGATAGTCTACATTGCCCGGTGCCCCCCATGAGGGCAGAGCAGTGGGAATGAGGAGAGGGAGGGGGCATGAGCCCTAGAGCCATACCGGAAGCCTGTATCACCAAGGCTGAATTGCGGCTTTGGGTTGGCTTGCTACCCCAACTGAGAGAAGCCCCAATGGGGGAGTTAGCTTCCCCTCAAGATGTAAATGAAATGGGGAGGAATTCCGATGCAAAAAAAGAGAGTTCCTTATAGCCCAGCGAGGGCTAATCTTGGGTCCACTCCTCAGCAAGTCCTGGGGTCTGGCAGCATTATTCAAATGAGATAAAATCCCTCCAAGGCCCAGGAAAGCAACTGACGTCTCTCTGGAAGTTGAAGAATAATCCTCAGAGATTAAAGCAGCATCTGTGACCAAACCTCCACAAAACATCTTAAGCTTGAATTCAAGTTGCTAATTAGATCTTTGTTTATAATGTGAGATTCTTTCAGAGGCTTAGTGGGGGGTTGGGAACGTTTGTGGGGGGGAGGGTTGCTGCATAAGAAAGCTGGTAATTAATCTTCTCCAAGGCTTAATCATATCCTGACAATCTAAATGTTGATCTGAGTCTCAAGTTGGTCTTCTCAGGGGGCCTGTGATGGGGCAGGAGGGATATTGCAAACCCTGAATTCAGGCGAGGACACGTAATGCATTTACGCGTTAGCTGTGCTCTGTGGTTTCAGCGGTGGTCTTTATCTGGAATCTTTGAGATGGAACCTTATGCTTCTGGAACCTTTGAGATGGCTGCAGCATGGTCCAGAGGATGTGCTTCAGGCCTCTAAGAGCACACTGTCCCAGACGCATTCTGTCTAATGAAGTGGGGTCACAATTTCTTGACTTCACTTGGAGGCCTTCTCACTGGAGTCTGCGGACACCTGCTCGTATTTCGCTCTGGATAACCATAAGCAGCAAAGACTGAGTGCTTACTATGGACTTGGTTCTGTTCCACTTTCTTTACTTGTATTACCTGATTTATGGCTCACAGAAGCCTGTGAAATATATTCTATCATCCTATTCCATATGAAGGATGAGGAAACAGGTGTTCATGGTGGATAGGGTTTTCCCCAGGTCACTGAGCTCTCACCTGGTGGACCTAGGATTCAGACGTAGGTACTAAGGACACATAAACTGACTCTACTCTGACTCTTGTGCAGATGGGTTTTGACTTCCAATGGCTGCCCTCCAGACCTTTGGTTTCTGAGGTCCCCTACTACTTGCCCACGTTAGCTTGTGGGTGGACGGCTGATGGTTCTGTGTCTGGAGGTGACAGGATCACTCCAGGACGTAGCTCAAGGTCAGTTCCCTGGAGCCTCATTATCAGCTTTTTGGAGAAGAGGGACACAGGGAATGTCTTCCAACATGGTTGCACCCAGCGGGTTGGAGGCATGGCCTTTCAGGAGGAGTTCCAGCAAATGGAAGTTGGCAAGTTTGGAATATGGATTTAGAAGATGGATAATTCCATATTCCAAGTCTCTGTGGACAATTTTTGGGAATTGAATGGACTGTTGGAAGTTCAATGGATGCAAACCAGGCAAAAGTCAGAGGCTCTTAGAAGCCCCTCCAGACCTAGAAAATCCCATCCATTCATTCATTCATTCACCATTCATATACCCAACACACAGTATTTACCATTTACCATGTGCTAGATACTACTAGGCACTATGGAAATATTGATGAGTAAGACTTAACTCTTGCGCTCTGGTACTTAATCTGGAAGGGAGAGAGACACTGTAAAAATAAAAAAATGAATAAATACGAAAATCACAAATTGTTCTAAAAGCAACAGAACATCGCTTTTCATTATTAATAATGGTGCCCTGTTTTTGTGGCTTTGTAAAGAATAAGGTGGTTCATATTATATTTTCCATTAAGTTTTCTAATGTTTTTAATCATGTGTTTTGGGATAAAAATGTTTTCAAAATATTGACTTGGTGTGTGTGAGGATAAGTCTCCAGAAGGAGCCCCAGTGGTTCATGATCCCAATCTTAGGTCAGGCCTGGTCACTCAGTGGATAATGAAGCCCTTCCAGGGGGAAAAGCCTGCAGCCCAGCCTAGCTCTCCAGTCCTGCTGGGACACTGTGCATGTGGCAGCCAGGTTCTGAGAAAATAAACATGGACAAAATCAGAATGAGAAGTATTTTATGTCTCTGCATGCCAAGTTTTCTTCTCTTGGACATTTCTCAGGTATCTCACATTTTCCCATGAAAGCCCTGTGACACTGGCATAGTTTCCTATTGAGAGCCTTGGGGCTTAGTGAGGTGAAGGACTTTCCAGAAGTTGCCCAGCTAGCAAATGGTGGTGCCAGGGTATAAAAAATCCAGATCTTCCTGACCGGAAAATCAAATGCGTATAGTATGGATTTCTGTCTTTAGCTGAGAAGAAAATAGAGAGCATGGAATGAAATCACCCTGAATTTTGAGTTTGGAGAGTACTCTCCAAATGCTAGGTGGTTTTATGCCATGAATGTCAGGAACTATCATCTACCTTGTGTTTTCTGCTTGCCAGTGTCTTTCTCATTTTATAATCTTTTCATGTCTCATTGCAGTATATTGTGTTGTATCCTCAATCTCTGTATCATTCCTTCCCATACCATTCCATCACTTCCCATTCCTTGCACTCCATCTGACCACCCGTCCATCTATCCATCCATCCACTCATCCATCCATCCATCCATCCATCCATCCATCCATCCATCCATCTTTCCATCCATCCAAACCTAACTCATTTTATTCCATCCCTTTCTATTCTTTACCATTCCATTCCTTCCCTTCCCATCCCATTCCTCCTCATTCCATCCTTTTCCATTCTGTTTCACACCACTGCACCCCATGTCAATGCATTCCAAACAATATGACTACATTAGGAAGCAGCATGATAAATTGAAAGACTGCAAGGCAGAGAGCCAGAAAAGGAATATTCTAGTCCTTGTCCCTGTAGTACCATTGAATTTTGTAAGACCTGGAGAAACTGACTTCCCTTCTCCACATTCCTCAATTCTATATCTGAAATGTGAGATTTTGGTGAGATCTGTGTTTTCAGTCCTGGCTGTGTTAGAACCATTTGGGGGAACTTTAGAGACATGCAGAACTTGTCCCTTCCCACCTCTTCACACACCCGCCTCCTCAGCTATTTGGATTTGGTTAGTCTAAGGTGGGTCCTGGGCTTTGGGTTTGTTTGTTTGTTTATTTATTTATTTATTTAGAGCGCAAGCAGGGGCAGAGAGAGAGGGAGAGAGAATCTTCAAGCAGATTCCATGCTCAGCACAGGGCTCCATCCCATAACCCTGAGCCCAAATCAAGGGTTGGTCACTTAAGCAACTGAGCCACACAGGCACCCCTGCTTTGGAAGCTTTTTAAAAACCATCCAGAATAAATCTAATCTAGAGCCAAGCCTGAGAATGGATGGTTGGTCCATCCATTGGACCAAATGGATGGTCACAAAGGTTTCATTACTATCTATTCAATGCACATTTATTGTACACTAACCATATAACTGGTATTAGATAGGAATGCGTTGTATTCAGAATTGAATCTACAAAGATCTTATCCACAAAATGTTTTTGTCTAGTGGTCATAGATTTAAAAAAATTGGAAATACAGGAGGAAGTTAAAAGTTCTGGAAGTGACTCAGGTAAATGTGTAATTAGGAGGTTATAAAATGTGTAATTTTCAGGTCTCTAGTTTTGTTCTGTGTGTCTTTGGGCAAGCCATTTTCCATCTCTGGGCTTTTCTCATCTTCAAAGTGGAAATGATATTATTCCTCCAAATAGACCTTGGGTTAGCTAGAATAATAAGCAGCAGGCCCTACCCTGACTTGGGGGACTTGAAATTTAACTGATGGCTGGGCGGTATTGACAGCCCTCTGAGAAACTGTGAACAAGTCATGTTATTTAAGAAGTCTTCCTGTGTCAATTTCCTCTGATGTTGTCCTCATCTGGGCACTGAGTCTTATGTACCATACTGGCATCTTGTAGGAGGCAGTGTTTCCACGGTCTCTCCATTCTGTCGGGGTGGGCTGAAGTCAAGATCCTTGGATTCTGCGAGGCCGTCTTACTATAGCCAGAATGATGGACATGGTGTTTAGAGCACAGGTAAGCTCCATTGTTTCAATTGTAAGGACAGCTGTGGCAGTCCTCAGCAGTCGATCCACATGGACCAATTCAAGTAAGTTCTTTTAAAGCTTATATTTTTAAGACTGAAGTCTATTTATTAGAGAAGTCAT
This sequence comes from Procyon lotor, assembly GCA_028646535.1. Lineage (NCBI taxonomy): Eukaryota > Metazoa > Chordata > Mammalia > Carnivora > Procyonidae > Procyon > Procyon lotor. The sequence continues at coordinate 98,703,113 of CM053611.1, forward strand.
AAGTAGCTGGCTCCCCTTCATCTCCAATCCTTGGCTCCAGGGCATGGTATTCACATGGGCTAGCATGTCTGTCTAGGTAAGGGCATGCCTACAGGTTCTTGTGGTCATAATGAGTATTCTAGGACAGCGGCTTACATAGGGGAAAGATCAGAGTCAGGTCCAGCTCACTTTATGAACAAATAATGTACAAGTCTCACCTCTGAGCATATCCAACCACCTGTTTTCTTCCTGCATCTTTTGTCAGATGTGATGAGGATTTGCTTCTTACCTGCCCTTCTATCCCGAATTTGCCCTATTAGAAACGAGGACTTATTTATTTTTGTCCTTCTTTTTATTCCGTTTATTTTGCAATAGTTTCAAAAAAGTTGCAAGAGTGGTACAAAGAAATCTTTTATACTCTTCACTTGGATTTCAAAATTATCAATAGGCTTGTCGTTTCATAACTATACTTATATCTCTCTTTTTGTCTGTGTCCCTATTGGCTTTATCAGTCTGTATCATTATGTATGTAGGTAGGTATCTATTTCTGAATAATTTGAGAGCAAGTTGCAAGCTTTATGCTCCTGCCCCTTTACCCCAAATATGTTAATGTGTATTTCCTAAAAACAGACATTCTCTTATATAACTAGAGTATAATGATCAAAATCAGGAAATTAATATTGATTTAGTAATATCATCTAATCTATAGAACTTACTCAAATGTCACCAGTAGTCCTTATAATGACTTTTATAGTTACAAAAAAAAGTTTGCTGGTCTAGAATCCCATCTGGAATCCCATGGTGTATTCAGAGCAGCTATCTTTGTAGTGTCTTTTAATTTGGAAAAGTTGCTCACTCTTTGTAGCTCATGACCTTGTTATTATGGAAGAGAACAGGCCAGTTAGTCGAATATCCCTCAATTTAAGTTTGTCTGATGTTCTCTCACCATTCGATTCAGGTTAGGAATTTTTGGCAGGAATATCACAGAAGTGGTTCTGTGTCCTTCCCTGTGTGTTGTGTTGGGAGGCATATGAGGTAGATTTGTCCCATTGCTGGAGGGAGGCTACGTTCTTAACGGCTCAAGCCCCTTTTACCCCTCCCAACACAACATACAGCAACAGCAGAACTGTATGCAGCTTTGCAATTAGCCATTGCTACTAATTCCAAGCTCACTTTGGCTTTCTTAAGAGACATTGGACAGCCCCCAACATAGCTTGAAGCTTACTGTGTTCTTTACCTTCCAGTGAGAGATCATCATAACCAGACTTGTGAGAGATCTGGTTCTCCAGCTCCACCTGCCTGATGAGGAGATGGCTAGGCTCATATGAGACCGTAAAGGGGAAAATGGTTTGTAAACTCCGTTGAGTGACAGACACCTGGGGGGGTCCTGGTTGTGATGTGGATTATTTTCTTGGATTTCACCAGGAACAAGGGTTTCAGGTGGGAGTTAGATGGGAACTGTCCAGGGTGCTGAGTTTCAGCAAAGAATCGCTTTTATTTCCATTCTCAAGTTCACTGCTCGAGTTTCCTTCTGCCTCTGATGCTAGAGCCTCTTCAAGAGTCCTGAGAGTTTGTCCTTGTTTCACCCCCACCCATCCGGGGTTGGGGGTCGCAGGGAGGACTGGCTGAGTCAGCAAGTTTTCCAACCTTGCCATTTGCACCCGTATCTGGGTGTTGTTAATATACATGCCTATACTCTGGGTTGCTGTCCTCCTCCCAGTGCCAGAGGGCACGAAAATATTAACTTCTGTTAGAGAATTTGCTAGTAGCTCCAATGCTTCATTAAAAAAAAAAATTCATTCACAGAAACCTGACAAGATTTTTACAGCTTTTTCCAGCTTATTGACTTGGTTCAAATATCTCAGAGGTTATTTTACCTTTGCTCACCCTGTATTTCCAGGATAGTTTAAAAATAGATCTTTCCCTGATTAAAAAGAAATCATCCTCATGGTAGAAAATTTGGAAAGATCAGAAAAGTATAAAGAAGAAAATAACTTCTTACGTTTTAATTCCCTGAAGCATCTATTTCTAGCCTTTTTGGATATGATTCAAGTCTTTTTTTTTTCCCCCTTTGCTGGATTTTTATAGAATTAGACTCTTTAGTATTTACAATTCTGAATGTGCCTTTTCTTCACAATGAACGAACTCTGCGTCCACTTCAGGGTCCCATTCCGTTCTCTGCTCATCTGTGAAATTACCTGCTGGCCCCAAGCACGTGGGAGAGAAGCAGCAACCTTGCCCTCTGCCCCTACCACCCGCCCTGTCTCAGACTGAGCAGGAACTTGCTATATTGGTGGGTTTATAAATTGTACCGCGGAAGCCAGAACCCTGGGCAGTAGACACTTTGGGGTGATATATCTCTGTTTTAGAAGCCACGAAGCCTTACTTACTAGATGTGTGTTGCCCAGCAGGGTCTCTCTCTCTCTCTCTCTCTCTCTTTTTTTGTAGATTTTGTTTACTTATTTGTTAGAGAGAGAGCACAAGCTGGCAAAGAAGCAGGCAGAGGCAGAGGGAGAAGCAGGCTCCCTGCTGAGCAAGGAGCCTGATGTGGGACTCAATCCCAGGACCCTGGGATCATGATCTGAGCTGAAGGCAGCCGCTTAACCCACTGAGTCACCCAGACATCCCCCAGCAAAGTCTCCTAATAGCTCCAGGGCTCAGTGTCTTTTATAGTGAAAGAGGGATGATGGTATCTACCTTGCTGTGTCGATTAAAAGATAAAATGCATGTTGCTTACTCCACCTGTAGTATATGATCAATTAATGGTAGTTCAAGGACCTTCCTTAGCCGTCCTGGTCCACTCAGTTTGTGTGGCCCAGGCAGAGCAGACTTAACCCCTGGCTTCAGTGAAGGCTATAAAACCCTGTATGCATGGCCCTTCAGCATGTAGGCTCCCTTTCATCACAGTGGTGGGTTGAGGATCAGTACTACAGACTGAATATTGGGGTCCCCAGAAGCTTATAGGCTGAGGCCCTAACTCCTAGTGTGATGGGATTTGTAGGTCTGAGCCTTTGGGAGATAATTAAGTTTAAAGATTTTATTTATTTGTTTATTTACTTTTAAGAGAATGAGAGAGAGAGAGAGAGAGCATGCATGAGCTGGGTGGAGGGCAGAGGGAGAAGCAGACTCCCTGCTGAGCAGGGAGCCCTATGTGGGACTCGAACCCAGGACCCTGGGATCATGACCAGAGCTAAAGGCAGACGCTTAACTGACTGAGCCACCCAGGTACCCCGGGAGGTAATTAACTTTAGATGAGGTCATGAAGACGGGGACCCCATACTGGGATCAGTGTCCTTGTAAGAAAAGGAAGAGAAACTAGAGTTTTCTCTCTCTCCCTCTCACTCTGTCCCATGTGAGGACGCAGAGAGAAGGCAGCAGTCTGAAAGCTGGGAAGAGGGCTCTAACCAGATGCCACCGTGCTGGCACCTTGATCTTGAACTTCCAGCCTCCAAAACAGTGAGAAAGGAATATCTGTGGCTTAACCCCCCCCCCCCCACCCCCCGTCTGTGGTATTCTGTGGTAGCAGCCCAAGCAGAGGGAGATTCTGGGCATGTGACCCAATCTGGGCATCAATGAGATGCAATTATAGAACTTCTATCATGATTTCTGGAAAGAAGCTCTCTTTTCATTTCCTTTGAAGATGTGACCACACAAACACCAGCGCATAGGCACTTGTGCCCTCTATCTCCACCCTCCCACCAGAGAAGGGTGAAAATTATGCCTCTACTATGGGAAACAGAGTTGAGGGACAGAGTGAAGGATTTCTGTCCACTTTGTATGACCAGCTGGATGCAGCCTTGCTTAAAGCTGGAATACCTTACATTTTTCTTTGAATGAGCCTAAACAGTTTACCACACTCTCCCGCGCCCCCCTTTGAAAGGTGGTTTGAGTTGAGTTCTCTCACTTGCCATCAAAAGACATTTGACCAAGATCCTTTCCTGGCCTCTGGTTTTCCAAAACTGAAGATCCTATTAATCCCTTCTTCAGAGCAGATTTACCTGTTTTAAGGGTGATCCATTCAGGAGCCCAGAAGGGCCAAGTGGTTCCTATTTACTCACGGCACCTTGCAGCCTGGACCTGAATGCACATCTTTGCAAATGGGGGAGAAGCATACAGGTGCTTGATGAATCATAATACAAGTTAACTTGAGCTGCCCTGGCTCGGTCTGCTGGCTGGCGGGAGCAAAAGTTAATGTTCATTATGCAGCTTGACTTCCTTTTTTGTGATTTACTCCTAATTAGTATGGAAGCAGTCTTTGTGCTCATCAACTCTCCCCCTCTCCCCAATTTCCCCCCCTCCTAGGAAACCCAGCTACTGATGCACACCCATTCTGCTTCACTTTTAAATCTTATTCTCTTATAATTAGAATAAACATGCTCAGAAAAATAATGAGACCATAACTTCACTTGTTCTGATAAAACCCTGTGATGATATATTTTTTCCAATCGCAGCCTTGTTTTTAAGCTATTCAATCCCTTCCTATCTGAGGCTGACTAATTATACTTAGGTTACTTTTCATAGAGTACTACTGTATTTATATATTCTTCTTAAGAATTCATTTCAAGTCTTCCAAAGAGGACTTATTTTTGTTTCTTAATGTGCAATTGATACAGTTGTATCACTTTGTTTTGCGTTACGGACATAATGTACTTAAATCTGCAACTGAACTGAATAGAAAGGATTTAAGATCTAGACATGTAGTAGTTTAGATATAAGACTTTTGGGGATTGGATCTCATAAGTCGCATTAAGGAGATTGTTGTTATTAGTTCAGCTGCCTAGGGATGCCATCGTCCCAGAGGGGGTCTGTGGTCACCCAATATTCCCAGCTCACTTCAGGATGTGGGATCCTGAATGGTCCTTGGCCATTTGCTTTGAGTCTGAGTAACTCATTCTGGGTCAACAGTAAAAGTTCTATTTGCTCTTCTGCTACTCTTATTACCTTAACCTAATTAGAAATTATATAAGTTGATAAAATGTGCATGTAGAAGGAAATAGAGCAGTGTTTCCATAAAAACTAAATGAAGTTAGTTGAAAAAAAACCTTGGAAAGTCAAGTGATTTAAAAATGCTGTTCAGATGTGTGCGAGATCATAGCTAATGGCTGAAGAACTGTAGTAAAAATAGAGACAGGTCTTCCACTCGGACTGCTTCTCACAGTCTCAACATTCTCCTCCTGTTTGAAGGGATTGGAAACTGGACATTGACACCATGACACATTCATACAAGAGGACCGGGATTTCTGATTTGCAAGCCTCTATGGAAAGAAACACATTGAGCCACCCAGGCACCCCTGAAAGATGTGCATCTTATGGCAAAAGGCAAACAAAGGGGCGTTGATATGTTTTAGGTTGAAACAAAATCTTTCAGGTGTGTCTCTTGCATTTTTAAAGGTTTCTCTTCTTTCAATTCCCTGGTTCGAATCATTCTGGGTAACAAGCCTTCTATAGCAGCCCATGGGCCCAGCTGCCAGCCTCCAGGCACCCTTGCAAACAATCTCCCAGCCAGTAAAGAATGTCAAGCAGATTCCTGCCTTTCTCCCAGGCCCCCCTCCCTGCACTGTCTCTTCTCCGCGATGTCCCCACACTGTCATTTTTCCCCAGTAATTGTCAAGCTCCCAGCCTCCTTTTGCATCTAGGGATTCTTGCTTCTGTTTCTGCTATCGAATAGAGGGACCTAGAAAGCCATGATGGTGAGGTGGGGTTGGGAAAAGAAAGGAGAAGCGTCTGCCCTTGCTCCTGCTTGGTGTTTTAGCTGCCATTTTTGTTCAGTAGCCTGAAGTAGTAAAGAAAGAAGGAAGGAAAGAAAGGGAGGGAGGGAGGTAGAGAGGGAGGGAGGAAAGGGAAGGGAGAAGGGAGAAGGAAGGGAAAGAAATATCAGATACCTTGTCCTGTATGGGTTAATATTGTACCAATAACCCTCAGCCAGGCTACATATAAGATCCCATTTCTTACACCACCATAATTTTTAATCTGATAAGTGTGCCTGGGTCTATATCTTGCTCTACATAGACATTTTCTATTAAATTTGAAAGCACTTTACCCAGTTATGGCTTTGGAGTCATTAGGTTTTATTTCCGTATCAGAGGGAACAAGGAGACAGAGTCCTGCCATCCATCTACCTACTTACTGAGTCCTCTAACCACATGTGGGCATGTGTGGGTGTGTATGGGTGTATGTAGGTATGTGTCTGTACATCCATCTTCTATGAAATGAAGTGTCAGACACACACTAAATGCCCCATAAATGCTTGTTGTTTTTATCATCAGTGACCATTGCTAATGTAACCAATTGATAACAATAGTATCCTTGCTAACGATTGTTGTTATCAACTAACACAGATAACAGTGCTATCAGTTGATTGATTACTGGTAATGTTTTATCACTGATAGTTTGATCCAATCTGTTACTGGGGTTTTGTGGTTTTGTCTTTTGCCCAACTTCAACTTCCTGTATCTTCCTTCCCTTTAATCTGTGTTTTTCCTACCCTGATCCCTAACTCCAGGCCTGCTCTGATCTCTGATCTCTATGAATTCCTGTTTCTCCTGGCCTTGGATCCTCTGAGAAAGTTCTACTCCTCTGCTTTGCCCTGCATCTGGACAAAAAATAACACAAACATGCCTGTTTTCTCTGCCCCTTCCTCCACTCTTCTACCCTCTAGACTGATAAGAATCTTTTTTTTTAAAAAAAAAGATTTTATTTATTTATGATAGAGATAGTGAGAGAGGGAACACGAATACGGGGAGCAGCAGAGGGAGAGGGAGAAGCAGGCTCTCCACTGAGCGGGGAGCCCGATGGGGGGCTGGATCTCAGGACCCTGGGGATCATGACCTGAGCCAAAGGCAGACGCTTAATGACTGAGCCACCCAGACACCCCCTGACAAGAATCTTTTGAGACAGTCTGAAATGTCACAACTTCAAAAAATAAAAAAGGCAGCCCTATCTGTGACAAATATTAACCCTCGGGTCTGCCCTGGGTGGCCATTGGGCCATGCCTGGGAGTCGCGAGGATGTCACTGACAATAGAAAGTTGTAAATGCTTCTGGCCCACCGTGCTGTCTTCTTCTGCAGCCCAGAACATCCATGTCCTGGCTCACTGAGGCTGCATTTCCCATCTGCTTCTCCACTGGACCTGCTTGGTCTTTCCTTGTCATAAGGTTTGCAGGCTTTAAAGAGCAGGGATGGTGCATGTGTCCGGATTTGGAGGCACCTGACGGGAGGACCAGCCCCCGCTAGGGTAGTCAGAGGCTCTCTCCATTCCTGGGAGCATGATGTGCTGGAGCCTGAAACCCACACTGTCAATGATGGAAAGGGGAGAGATCCACGTCTACGGGTGCAGTGTCAATGACTTAAAGTGGGTCACTGGTTCTCGTGCTCTGGCCCCAGCCTACCGCTCTGTCTTTAGCTCCCAAGACCCTATACACATATACCCCACCTCAGTTCCCTGCCCCTGCGTCACACTTCAGCAGCAATGAGTTACTTGCAGTCTCAGTAAGAGACTCACTGTCTCTTAAGGTCTTCCCTTCGCCTAGAAAACTCTTCTCTACCTCGCCTTTGCACCCTTTCCGTAGTCTCCTTGGCGGGAAATGCCAAAATTACCCTCCCAGCCTCAATTTAGATGTTGATTTTCGCACAAACCCTACCCTACTCCCCAGACACGGGTGTCCTGCTTTGCTGAAAGCACCTTTCACAGTTCGACAGAGTATTTGTCTTAATGACAGAGTATAAGTCTCTAAGTGAGACTTACTGGTCTCTCTCATTAGATGACCCTTTCCAACAAATTAAGAAGCATGTTTATCATTGGGTCCTCATTGTAGAAGTCATGTGGATGAATGAGAGGTTACAACTAAGCCTTGCACAGAATAAGTCAGAATAAGGCAGGTAGGCTTATAGACTATTCTATAGTCACCCCAAGTGAGATCCAACCCAGCGAGGCCAGCCCGCTCTGCTGAGTGGAGGAGGACTTTCCAGATCGGGCCAGAGGCCCCCTTCAGCTCCATCAAAACTGTCCATTGGGGAGAGACCCCATCGGCACACCCAGCTCACCCCTTCCGGAAAGTCATCTGCAGGAAGTCAGAGACTAAACGCCTTACCAGCCAGTGACTGGCGCCTGGATTTAGCACAATGAGCGGAGAGGGAGAGAAACAGACCTCATCACTACAAGGGTATTAGGCTTTGAGACGGCAAATTTTAGGGAATTAAGAAATCTAATCAGCCTGGTGCACTAAGAGGGAATCTGCAAATTCCCGCATGAGGAAAAAAGCCCAACTATCCTGAGGGAGATCCTAATTAAAGCACAGCCAATTACAATTCCTCTGAAAAAGGAGAACGAAAGGACTAAGAAACATCTGCTGTGGATTCATGAAGGACTGCTCAAGGAGGCAGAGTGGGAGCAAAAGAAATTCTTGACGGCACCGAAGAGGCACAGCGCATGTCTGTTCTCCATTGGGCAGAGCTGGTGGGGGATGGGGCCTGGGACACAAAAGCCATGGTTTAGGATGGTTTGGGCCAATGGGGCAGAACAGGAGAGACCACGGCTTGGTGGACATGAAAGGGGAAGGCCTGTCTCCCTGTGCAGGCAAGAAGGGCGGAATGACCTGCTCCAGCTCTCTTCAAGTTGCTTGGCAACCAGTGATCTAAGTCTAAGCCCCGCCCCCTAGTGGGAGGGGACGTGCCTGACACCCACTTCCCAAGGTCTACCCCTGCTGGGCATCCCAGGGCGCCTCTAAATGTCTGGCATCGACGCTCAGTCGGCTTGGTATCTGAGTCTAAAATGTTTATTTGCTTCTGTGAGGGCACTCTCAGGCTCACCACCCCATGAGAAAGGCAGAGCAACGGGTGGGGGGCCCTTCCCTGGAGCCTAGACCCACTGCCCAGCAGCGCCCAGGTCTCAGCACCTGTGCTGCAGGATGCTACGATTATAGGAGAGCCATAAACTGTTGCCCATCTGCTTGTACATCAGGGGACCTCCTGGGGATGGCCCCAGGCCCTGCCCCTGATGCATCTCCAAAGAGCAGAAGTTCAGACCTGGCCCAAGTAAGTGTTCAGATATCCTCAGTGTAACCTTGGGGTGGTTGAACTGGAGAATGTAGCAGAAGGAGAGAAATACAGGAACATAAAAAGTACAAACCGAGGGAAGATTTAAACCACAATTTCAGGCGAATAGGGATTTGGAGAGAATTTCCAAAGGGTGGGACAGGACCCACGTATGACTGAAATGCAGAGAAGGCCGTAGACCTTGGTCTGATCTACATCAAGGGAGAATTGCTGAAGGTCAACCAGAGCCAGGAGAGCCCTGTGGGAGTGAAGGGCAGGGCAGGAAAATTCTAAAAGCATTGGAGAGAGACGACTTCTCAGAGAGCGGCATCCATGGAGAGGGACAGAGCTGACCCAGTGGTGTGGTTACACCTCCCCCTGTCCTGGTGATCTGATGTATAACAAACTACCCCAAAACATGGCGGCCTGGACTAGCCACCATTTCCTGGTAGTATCTGGTGACATCACTGCTCAGGAATTCAGATGGGACTCGGTTGCATGATTTTTCTGCTGCACATGGCATCCGCTAGAGTCACTCATTGTGTTCAGCTGGGGGTGGCCATGCTGTAGGGTCGGATATGGCTTGTCCACACCTCTGGTGCCTTGGTGACGAGGGCGGGAAGGATGGCCTTAGTCAGGTCACTCTCCTCTATGTAGTCTAATGGCTGCCTCTCCAAATCTCTCTCTTGCAGAGCTGTCAGACTTCGTAGCTAGCTCTTAGGGCTGCTGGACAGTGTTCCAAGAGGCCCACACAGAAGCTGTAGGATGTCTTAGGTCATAGCCTCGGGTGTCCCCCATGTCACTTCTGTCTCACCCCATTAGTCAAGGGTGTCCTAAGACAGTATGGATTCAAGGGGAGGGGAATTAAGCTCCACTGCTCAAGGATTCACTTCCAGAACAAATGTTTACAGACCGCCCAGCCTGTGCCAAGCCTTTGCTAGCTCCTACAGGTGGTGGCAGAAGTGAATCACTCATGCTCCGAACCTGGGGAAGTTCATGTTCACGTGGTGAGATAAAAGCTAGCAAAGGCAGGAGCTCAATGACAAAAGGCCGTAGAAAAAAGGTAGCCTCCCTCAGAGGATGGAAAACTGGCCTGTGGGCCAAATCCAACCTGATACTTGTTTTTATAAATAAAATCAGAGTTGAGCACAGCCACGCTTTTACTTTCATGCTGTCTGTGACCGTGGTGAGTAGTGGCAACAGAAATCACGTGATCTGCAAAGCCTAAAATATTTACTCTCTGGTCTTTTTAAAAAAAATTTTTTTTTAAAGATTTTATTTGTTTATTTGAGAGAGAGAGTGAGCTCATGAGCAGTGGGGAGGGTCAGGGAGAGGGAAAAGCAGACTCCACGCTGAGCAGGGAGCTCAAACCAGGACTCGATCCTAGGACCCTGAGATCATGACCTGAGCCAAAGGCAGCCTCTAAATTGACTGAGCCACCCAGGCGCCCCTACTCTCTGGTCAAAGCAGAAAAATATTTGCTGACTCCTGAGCTAACTTAAAAAGTGTGGCTGAATGCTAGGGACCATAAATTCAAATTTGGGGCAATTGCTCAGAATCCTTAAGTACGTTTGACTACTGAGCCTTGATTTTCCCCTTACTTTATTTTCAAATGCATTTTTTTACTTATTGTGGTTTTGAGTTGTAGTTCTCTAATGGCTAGTGATGTTGAACGGTTTCTCAGGTGTCTGTTAGCCATCTGTCTGTTTTCTTTGGAGAATTGTGTGTTCATGTCTTCTGCCTATTTCTTGACTGTATTTTTTTTTTTGGGGGGGGGTGTTGAATTTGATAAGTTCTTTATAGATTTTGGATATCAGCCCTTTATCCAAAATGTCGTTTGCAAATATCTTCTCCCATTCTGTGGATTGCTTCTGGGTTTTGTTGACTGTTTCCTTTGCTGTGCAAAAGCTTTTTATCTTTTTTTCCCCCAAATACGTTTATTTTATTTTTTCAGTGTTACAAGATTAATTGTTCATGCAGCACACCCAGTGCTCCATGCAATATGTTTATCTTGATGAAGTGCCAAAAGTTCATTTTTGCTTACCATCAGGGAAATACAAATCAAAACTACAATGAGATACCACCTTACACAAGTTAGAATGGCCAAAATTAGCAAGACAAGACACAACAAATGTTGGCAAGAATGTGGAAAAGTGGAGTGCCTGAGTGGCTCAGTGGGTTAAGCCTCTGCCTTCAGCTCAGGTCATGATCTCAGGGTCCTGGGATCAAGCCCCGCATTGGGCTCTCTGCTCAGCAGGTAGCCTGCTTTCTCCTCTCTCTCTACCTGCCTCTCTGCCCATTTGTGATCTCTCTCTGTCAAATAAATAAAATAAAATAAAATAAAAATTTTCAAAAAAAAAAAATGTGGAAAAGGGGGAACCCTCTTACACTGTAGTGGGAATGCAAGTTGGTACAGCCACTCTGGAAAACAGTATGGAGGTTCCTCAAGATGTTACAAATAGAGCTACCCTACAACCCAGCAACTGCACCAGTAGGTATTTACCCCAAAAATACAGATGTAGTAAAAAGAAGGGGCACATGCACCCCAATGTTCATAGCAGCAATGTCCATAATAGCCAAACTATGGAAGGAACTGAGATGCCCTTCAGCAGAGAAATGGATAAAGAAGATGTGGTACTTTGTACAATGGAATATTACTCAGCCATCAGAAAGGATGAATACCCTCCATTTGCATCAACATGAATGGGACTGGAGGGGATTATGCTAAGTGAAATAAGTCAAGCAAAGAAAGACAATTATCATATGGTTTCATTCATATGTGGAACATAAGGAATAGAATGGAAGACCACAGAGAAAGGGAGGGAAAACTGAATGGGAAGAAATCAGAGAGAGAGACAAACCATGAAGGACTCTAGACTCTGAAACAAAGTGTAGATTCACTCCAAAGTGAGGGTTACAGAAGGGAAGGGGATGGGGAGATGGGGTAACCAGGTAACCAGGTGGGGTGTTTAGGAAGGTACACGTTGTGATGAGCACTGGGTGTTACACAGAACTAATGAATTGTTGAACACTACAACAAAAACTTACGATGTGCTGTATGCTGGCTAACTGAACATAATAAAATATATATATTTTTTGCTTTTCTTATGTTTCATATTATGTATATTCTATAAAATTTTATTTATCTAGAAACTTCTATATGCAAACTCTGTATTAGGTCTTAGTGGAGAAATAAAAAAATAGATATAACTATAACACAAAGCAAAAAACAAGGCAGGAATGTGGGAAAGGAACAAAGTTGAGAATAACCATATGCCAGGCTTCAGTTGTCCTATTCATTTAAATGCCACAATAACCTTATGAAATAGCTATTAACAGACCATTTTATAAACGTGGAATTTAAGGCTCAGAGAAATAAAAGAACTTCCTTAATCAAGGTTAGTTGGAAGGTGGTAGAATTGAAATTCAATTACAGATTCATCATGTCAGCTCCACTGAGGTTTTATTTACTTATTTTCTGTTACTGTATTTTCCATTTCCACAATTTGCATTTGGTTCTTTTTCAGATCTGTGGATAATAGATTCCATAGTTACTGTGAATTAAAAATTTTATGGTAAATTATTTTAGTAAATTACTAAAAATTCTGTAGTTACAATATTATTGATGCTTTTTCTTCCTTTTTCTCTTTGAATATTTTAAACATACTAAAGTTGAGAGCCACATCCCCAATCTGACCTGGGCTCCGCAATTGTAAGAAACCTGAGCAAAGTGTGATAAATGCACTGAGAGCTAGAAAGACAACTGAACTTCCCTCAGCCTGAGTTCTATGTCTGCAGAATAGTGGCTGTTAATTTTTGTTTATTATTATTATCCTTGGTTCTTCCGTGGGGTGTGACTCAGACATTTGCTCAATCGGCTGAGTCTCGTTAACATTTATTCCTCCTGTAGTTTGCAATTTTTTTTTTTATTACAAGCTTGTCTTCCGGGGCGCCTGGGTGGCTCAGTGGGTTAAAGCCTCTGCCATCTGCTCAGGTCATGATCTCAGGGTCCTGGGATCGCGTCCCGCATCGGGCTCTCTGCTCAGCGGGGAGCCTGCTTCTCCCTCTCTCCGCCTGCCTCTCTGCCTACTTGTGATCTCTCTCTCTCTGTGTCCAAAAAAAAAAAAAAAATCTTAAAAAAAAAAAATACAAGCTTGTCTTCCACAGCAGCTGTCTTACTTTGTGAATCCTACATGTCCTGACTTATGCAAATATCCTTTAGAGTATTTTACAATTTACTTATTTTACCACTGGCCTACCAGAAGACCAAAGGAATTGACCTGTTTTGGACCAACCTTTTTGTACACCTCCCGGTTTGAGGTTCCAACAGCACATGGCCAGTGTGAATGTGGGTGCTGTGCCCATGGCAAGGATTGGAGCTTCCATTACTCTGTGCCAACTTTCTCTTCCTCTAGCTCGGGTGATCAGAAAGTTTATTGTTCTTCTCCAAGCAGTGGAAGGGAGTAAAGATCATGTGTTTTATTTTTGTTGGTTTTTGATTTCTACATTTTAATCAATTTTATCTCCTTCTGTGCCATCTTTTGAATTGAGATCTTTTTTTTGAATTGAGATCCTTTAAATTATGTTTTTAAGACTATGCATGTTGGTGTTAGCTATTTTGATTTTTTTTATGCTTATCTTAGACGTTCAATGTGTATATTTAACTTAAAATAACTCCAAATTTATGTTTATTGTCTTCCTGAACAAGGATCATAGGATCTTTCATGCTGTTTACCCTCCAGTGATAAAATGATGTCCACTTTTAGTTCTTAAGCCTCACAAATAGGCCATTTGATTGATTTATACGTTCCTAGGTTCTATGGATTCACATGTTAAGTTTTTCCCCTCACCCTCCCTCCTTGAATCTTAGACCATTTTTCACGCTCATTTTTCTTCTGTTCAAAATACATACTTTATGAAGTTCTCTTGGTAGTAAATAATTTTTTTTGTTTCTGTCTGCAAATGTCTTTATTTCACTATTCTGGAAAAAATGGCTTCTCTGAATACATATATTTGAGATTGACAAGGATTTTCTTTCATTACTTTACAATATGATTCTACTGACTTTTGGCTTCCATTCTTGTGGATGAGAAGCCAGCTTACAGTCCCTAGCCCCTTTGATAGTAATGTACATTTCTGTTTCCTGGGGTTCATTAGTTTGAATGCACCTATGAAATTGTGCCTTTCAGTGATTCTGAAAATTTCTCACAGTAATCTTCATAGGGCTTCCATCTCCCTAGTCTTTCAGCAGCTTTTGGACACCAGTTGGTTGGTTGTTAGACCTTGTTGCTCTATCCTCTATGAGTCTTTTTTTTTTCCATATTTCTTGTCTTCTGCCTTCCTTGACTACAGTCTTAGAAATGAATTAAACATATTTTCCAGTTCAGCAAGACTTTCTGCATCTCTATATAATCTGCCACTTAATCTATTCATATAGTTTTTATTTTCATTTTTTCATTTATTATTTCCAAAAGTTCTTGACTTTTTTTCAATATTTTCTGGTCAGCTTTGATAGTTATTTTGGGGGGAGGTATAGAAAAAGGTCTTTGGTCCTACTTTCAATAACCTATTTTATTTCTTTAAATATATTATTTATACTTATTTTTATTTCCCTGTGTTAATTCCAACGCTGAGAGTCTTTATGAGTCTAGCTCTGCAATTTGTTGTATTGTTGTTGTTCGTGATTTGAATCTTAATCATAGTGACTTGAGTCTACATATTATGTAAGTTGTTACTGTCAGTGCATATTCCCTGGATCATCATTCCTCAGGGGCCTCTCAGAAGAGGATTTGACTTATATTCTGCTATGGAACCTGGGGCACTACAACAATATTAGACTACTTTCAGCTACATTTTTAGTTTAGGTCATTTATTTATTTATTTATTTAATTTTATTTATGGATTATGTATCAGATACGAATTCTGGACCCTAACTCCTGTGCTGATAGGCTTATATGTCGAGACTCTTGAGGAGGCTTTAATCTGCTTTACCCAGAGATAAACAAACATTCCAATCCTGCTTTCTGGAGAGCACATTTTTTGAAAAAAATTATTTTTCCTAAATCCCTTTTGAGAGTGTTGTCTTTAGATAAGGTTCCAGGTAAAACTCCCATAACCCCTCTCCCAACTGCAAGGCCTATGTTTTGTCTACTGTCCCCTGGGTGCATGGATTGTTAAAACTTAAGTTTTTGCTTGCCAAGAATTGACAGTCCTAGAGAAAGCAATATTTCTCTTCTGGACCCTCTTTCTTTATTTTTTTTTTTTTATCATTGCTAATTCCTGGAGAATTAGATCATTTTTATACTCTAGTCAGGGTTTTTATGAATTCTGTGCCAGGAAGGTTTCTCTGGTCACCCAGGAACAGAGGTGTCAGTTCCTGTTCCTGAGTAGATATCAAACCCCAAGGCCCCGATCCTAAGTCTCATGTTTTGTTCCAGTACCAATTTGGATATTGACCTCGGTCCCTGCTCTCCTCTTGGCTTTAAATTCATTCTTTTTGGCATCTGGGAATCATCCCTATTGCTTTCATTTTTTATTTTTTTTAAAAGATTTTATTTATTTATTTGACAGAGAGAAAGAGAGAGAGAGATCACAAGTAGGCAGAGAGGCAGGCAGAGATGGGGAAGCAGGCTCCTCGCTGAGCAGAGAGCCCGATGCGGGGCTTGATCCCAGGACCCTGAGATCATGACCTGAGCCGAAGGCAGAGGCTTTAACCCACTAAGCCACCCAGGCGCCCTTCCCTATTGCTTTTAAATGCTGCTGTATTTTTGGCTTTCTTCTTCTTACTTTTATCCAAGAAATCTATATGAGAGGCTGTGAAGTGTAGTAGTTAAAGCAGAGTGTCTCAGGCTGGACTACCAGGCTATCCTGGCTCTACCGCCCTCCAGCTGTGAAAACTTGGACAAGTAACTTTACCTTTCTGTGCACTAGATCTCCTCAGTGGTAGAGTAGACATAGCACTGTGCTTACCGTGCAGAGTTTTTGGGAGGGTTCAGTGAGTCAGATTACATAAAGCACTTGGAACAGTCCCTGGCATGTGATTCGTGCTGCACAGTTGTTAATGAGCATCAGTAGGGTATATTTAGACCAGGAGCCAGTCTTCCTGCTTCATTCAGGTTTTCCCAAGTGGACCTAACTTCTTCCAAAGCCTCTGTTCTTTCCCTCCCCTGGTGATGTCTACCCAGGGCTGGGAGAAGAGCTCTGTGAGTCTGGTGGGTTAGAACTGAGCCTTCCTTGCTAAACGGGGATATAAAGTAGAGAGACACTTGACTGTTAAATAATAAAACAAAACAGCCCTTCATATAATTTGGAGAATAAAACTGAAAGCAAGGGACTGGGTAGGTTTGGAGGTATTTTTGTGATGGACCCCTTACTTGGGTAATCAAATTGGTCTTCATGTTTGTGGCAGGGTGGACCTATGGGTAGGGGTTATTGCCCACAAAATTTAATTTAATTTAGGTTGGAGGGAGAGCAGAATCCAAGGAGCTCAGCACAGTGCACAGTGCCTCAAACATCACATCAGTGAATACTTGCTAATCAGAAATTAAACACCATTGGAACCTATTCCTCTTTTCTAGGGACCAGACAGATTTTTTTCCTAGACTTAGATTCTTGCAGTTAACTGGAAGAATATAGGCAAAGTTAGATGAACTGTCTTGTGAAATTCGCCTGGATATAGAAACTGCTACTCCTAGTTCCTCAGTGTTTACCATACAGGAAATGTAAACTAAGTAGCAGACGACAAAGGAGTCCACTGGGGAGACAGCTCTTACGGAGGGCCACCAGGGAAGCGTTGGGTAACGCTCTATTTTAGACTTTTATTTAATCACCTGAAAGAGATTCAGTAGTGCTACTGGGAATTGCATGTGTGTTTTACCGGGAAGGATGGCACAGTGGCACAGAGGGGGAACGGAACCAAAGGGACTGGAGCCGTGGATGGGATTGACAGTGAACCAGGGTGAGGAAGTGGGCAGCTGCCTTCTACCAGCTGTGGTCGGCATGCAACCCTTAACGGATGAGCACGCAGTGAGGTAGAGCCTTGCTTCTTCAAGATATCTGGTCTACCAGTTGGTCCCCACTCTTTGACCAGACCTCCACCCTGTTTCCATGGTAGCTGTACCACTCATGCTTAAAGGAGCATTGCCCTGTGTTTAAGAGTGAGTCAGACAGACTGGGTTTAATGTCAGTTTTCAGGAGTGTCATTTTGGATGTATTGTAAGCTCTGTGATTGTCTCATCTATACAATCATGACGATCATGGCTGGAGTGAGGCGGAGGCGAGTGAGAAGGCTAGTGGGTAAAGTTTAAAGAGGCACTCGTGCTCTGGGTTATTTTGGTGCAAGGATGCCACTGGCTTAGCCCTGAGGATGAGTGTCTCCTTCAGTTTTTAGCCCTATGCCCCAGCTCTGGTGATGATTGTATCTATGTCATAGGGCTGCAGTGAGAATTAAAAAAAAAAAGTCACATACACAAAGTAATTAACAGAGTGCCTGATACATGGAAGTGTGAACATCCATTGTGCCAGTCTCACCAGACTCTGGGAAAGTGACCCTAGACATTTGTTAGAAATTTCAAGTCTTTTGAAGGGAAAAAAAATCATCCTAGAGAAAAGAGAGGCCTGTCCTTCTGAAAGCAAAGAGGAAAACAGGCTCACAACAGGGGCCCTCTGAGTTACTGACATTTGTAAACAAGAATATTCATTCTTGGCCATAGAAATGGGATATTTTTATTGTATGTTTTTAACTAGTTGTAACCACTTACGGCAAATACCGACTGCTCCTGCCCGGTAGCCGTTCCTCTCCATCTTCCTTCTGAAAGAGACCACATCTTAAAAGAAGCTCACGATTCTAGGTGCTCACTTCCTCCGACTCCCTTGCAGCTATGGTAGGAGCATATGAACCTATTTAGGGGGCTTCAGGGGAGAAGACCCTTCCCTAATGAAGAAAGATGCTTCCTGGTCCCACAGCCACCAACAGGGAAGGAGGGGAAATGAAGATGGGAAGGTTTGGCCCAGTTGTGGGGCTGCCCGAGTCTTTCCCAGCTTCCCCTTGGAATGTGGGGCTGGTGATTACACTGTCAAGAAGCTTCAGAGGGCAGCCCTTGGCAACATCACTGAACAGGCACTGGGGACCTGTCAGCAGACACGCGTGCTAGAAGCAGTCGTGGACACCTGCATGTGGGCGGCATGAGAGATGGTGAAAATTAACAGCACTGTGCCTTCATCTGAAGGTGCGAGGTGGACAATGAGAAGAAGTAATCAACAAAGCCTGCGCTTTGTCATTGAAGTCAATTACGGAAGGTAGCACCAAAGGGGTAGATTTTGAGCTGGGAATCCAGAAAATCATGGGATGTTTTTGAGTCAAGAAAGGATACGAAAGATCTTCACCTTGTGTGTTTTCTAATTTAAATTGTACATTAGAGATAAGCAGTCTTTTTCTGAAAAAGGCCCAATAGCAAACATTTCTGGCTTCATGGCCCATCAGTCTCTGTTGCGACTACTCAGCTCTGCCACTGTAGCATGAGAGCAGTCACAGACAATGAATAAATGAGCAGGCATGGCTGTGTCCCAATAAAACTTTATTAACAAAAAAGATGGTGGGCTGGGTTGGCCTGGAGGCTCTAGTTTGCCAACTCTTGCTCTAGGGTTCCAGAAAGACAAAAATGTCATCACTGCTCTCTGTCAGGCACTGTCTGGGCCCTGGGAATATATAGAAGAAAAAAAAATCACTGACATTTTCTAGGATTTTATAGTCTCCCCTCCTGTTTTTTCAATTCCTTCTCTTTTATCTCAATCACTACCATCAACAGCTTCCTTCATTAAGCATTCTCTTTCTTTCTTTCTTTCTTTATTTTTTTAAAAGATTTTATTTATTTGACAGAGAGAAACACAGCGAGAGAGGGAACACAAGCAGAGGGAATGGTAGTGGGAGAAGCAGGCTTCCTGCTGAGCAGAGAGCCCGATGCGGGGCTCGATCCCAGGACCCTGGGATCATGACCTGGGCCGAAGGCAGACGCTTAACGACTGAGCCACCCAGGTGCCCCGCCTTCTCTTTCTTTAAAAAAAGATTTTATTTATTTATCCAAGGAGGAGAGAGAGAGAGAAATCATGAGTAGGGGGTAGGAGGGACAGAGGGAGAGGGAAAAGCAGACTCCCTACTGAGCAGGGAACCTGATGCAGGACTCTCTCCGAGGACCCCAGAATCATGACCTGA
>CM053611.1:98722834-98760444 GCA_028646535.1 Procyon lotor
ATGCCACATTTCCCCTTGAAGGAGTTTAAGGGGTTTAAAGGAGTTTAAGAGAGGAGACTTTTGTCTATAGTAAATAAAGTAGCAAATGTTCTGAATGGAGAAGGGAAAGTGGTAAATATATAATATGGACCGAGCATGTAATTAACCAGTCTTAAGGTTTCCAAATTAGAATATGTGTAGTTTATTCCAGTGCTTTTATGGTACCCTCCCGACAAAGTGGTTAATGGATAATCATAGATACGTAGAAGCGTGTCAGCTTTTGCTCACATTTCGATGGGTGGATTTTCTGGATTGGCTGGATTCAGTGAATCTCACAGAGTTTGCTCATATATTTGTGTTCAATCAGAAGGTTGTTCAGTCCTGGAGACCAGCTGGTACCGGATGATGCTGGTACTCAGATGTCTGGTGCTTTGCTGGTGGAGAGCACCAGGGGTAACTGTGCAACCTGTCTATAATCATCCAAAGGGCTAGCTGGGGATTTTTCACATGGCAGGCTCGCCCAGGCTTATTCAAATGATGGCTTATTCAAGAAGACCAAGAGAGGGAAAAGCCCAGCGTGTAAGCCTTTTGGAGAAGAATTTTGGCGACATTTACAATATACTTCTGCGAAGTTGCTCACATGCCAGTCACATGTAAAATAAGTTTGTGTCATCTCTGGATCCTCTAGAACATCATTCAGTTATAACATCAGGATTAAAGTCTAGGATCTACTGATCTCCATCAGGTCCTGATGTGGATGAGTCTCCTTGGATGTGGTCCTTTGAATGTGGACACGCTTCATCTTGATACCTTGATCTAGTAAAGTGTTATCTGACCCCAACCCCCTCATCCCTCAAATACCATAGTAATACAGGGAAAGACAACCATAGGAGTGAAAATAGTGAGAAGCATATAGCAATCCGGATCCAGAGCAATTCTGAAATCCCTCCAGGTGGGTGTTGCATTGTTTCCCTATTATGGACACAGGAAGTGTTCCTTGATCAGGACTCAGTTTAGCTCCTTTTTTTTATTAGAGAGAAAGAGAGAGGCAGAGATAGAAGGAGAGAGAGAGTCTTTTTTAAATTTAAATTTTTGTAAAAGATTTTATTTGAGAGAGAGAAAATGAGAGCGAGCATAAGTGGGGGGAGGAGCAGAGGGAGAGGGAGAAGCAGACTCCCTGCTGAGCAGGGAGCCTGACGTGGGGCTCCATCTCAGGAGTCTGAGATCATGACCTGAGCTGAAGGCAGATGCTTAACTGACTGAGCCACCCAGGCTCCTGATAGGGAGAAAGAGAATCTTAAGCAGGCTCCATACCCAGCACAGAGCCTAACATGGGGCTTGATCTCAGGATGGTGAGACCATGACTTGAGCCACAATCAAAAGTCAGTGCTTCCTCGTGCCCCAGGACTTGGTTTAGCTCCTTGATAGGGACTCTGAGTCTATTGTTTTTCAAGGATCTATCATCTTGGTTCTCAAACCTACCTTTGGAGATATGCTTCCTTTTCCACGAGAAATGCCCTGGTGGGCAGCTGAATAGCTTTTGCTGCTTGCTTTATGTCCATGCAGGGCCAGGAGCCTAAAGGTGTTTCTGCAATTGGAGCAATATCAGTCTTACTCAGTTAAAGCTGATGGCCCTTTTACTGATTCAAGACCCACAACACTTTGTGGATTTCCTGTGTATCAAATTGTAAGCCCACTCCAGTTGACAAAAGCTTGTCTCTACTCTGGAACCGTTGCTGTAAGACTCTGATAAGCCCCTTTCTCTAGCTAAGAATGTCTACTAGGCAGCACATCAAGTCTTTGCAAAAGGTTTACAGTTTCTTGGAGTCACATCTTAATTTGTCTTTACCTTGAGGCTCTTACTTACTTTGAGAATCTTTTACCAGCCAGAGACTGGGATTGGGAAAGAAATTTTATCATCCAGAAGATTCTGACCTTTCTATACCTTCAAAATTCTGCTTGCAAACTGGACAATTCTTCCTTTAAATACCCTCTCTTTTTTGGTATCTTAACACAGGCACCTAAATAAGCCAACTGATTCTTTCCACATTATGCTTGGAAATAATTTTGCCAAGGTCCAAAAGTTGAAGTACATTTGCTATCGTATATTACCACTGATGACAGTGTTGCTAATTGTTCCAATGCTATATATCACAGGTCAACACTTTTTCCTCTTTCTCTTGCAGTTTCCTTGCTGTTTTTCAAGTTTCCACTAACAATTTGCCCATCGTTTTCATCCCTTCTGTTAACTAACATTTTCCTTGCCTCTTCTCCAGGCTCTGTCCATTGGTCTTAAAGCCAATGCCACATGTATAAGATTTTATTTATGGTAGCACCCAACCATTAGCTATCAATTCCTGTACCCGTTGGCTTT
Organism: Procyon lotor; assembly: GCA_028646535.1. Classification (NCBI taxonomy): domain Eukaryota; kingdom Metazoa; phylum Chordata; class Mammalia; order Carnivora; family Procyonidae; genus Procyon; species Procyon lotor. The sequence continues at coordinate 98,725,188 of CM053611.1, forward strand.
TTTGCCGGTAGTAATACACCCCAAAACTTGCTGGCTTAAAATAACAATGATGCTTTCAGCTTCTGATTCTCTGGATTGGCTAGTTCTTTGGGTTTGGGCAGCTTGGCTGAATTCTGTTGGGCTTGCTCTTGAGTCTATCGTCAGCTGGCAGATTGGTGACTGAGTGAGTAGTCTGTGACCTCACCTACATATCCGGAAGTTGGTAGACTATGAGTTGGGGCAACAGAGGTAACTTGGCCACATACATGCCTGTTATCATCCAGCTAGCTAGCCCAGGCTTCCTATCATGATAGCAGAGTTGTAAGCATGGATAGAGCAAGTTCCAGTAGTTGGCACTTTTCAAGTCTCTGTTTGCATCCCATTTTAGGTTGTCCCATTGGTCAGTCAAGTTATTGAGCCAAGCCCAAGCCAGCATTGGAGGAGATCCCCAAGGCTGTGGTTACAGGGAGGGTAACTATGGCAACCAGTTTTGCAAGCTATCTACCACAAATATAAACATGGAGAGGTGGAAAGATGGAAAGATTAACTTAAAATCCTGTCTGATAGGGAGAGAGAGAGTCTTAACCAGGCTCCATAGCCAGCACAGAGCCTAACATGGGGCTTGATCATGGTGAGACCATGACTTGAGCCACAATCAAGAGTCAGTGCTTCCTGGTTCAATTGACCCACCCAGGTGCCCCAGGACTGTCACTGTCACAGATTTATCTCAGTGCCTAGGTGGGGGCAACTAGTTGAAGAGAGTGAACTCTGAAACCTTGGCCGGTGGCTAAGCAGATGGTGCCACTCACTGTCACTTACTCTTAGAAGGCAAGACATACAAGTGATGGGACTCTAATAACCTGAGATTTAACACTACCTTTTGATGCAGGATATTTGAGTCAGTGCTCCATTCAGGACACCCTTGGGAGTGACTGGCCTGGAGAGTTACTTTCTCTCATGCAAATACACAGAGTTGGTTTCAGTTTACATGGAAGGGTTGAGAGTTACAGTGACCTGGCCAGAGTATCTAACCTGTCTACCTATGAAGGAAGGCAATTGACAGGGACAGTGGGGGGGGGGGGTCACGCGTGTGCCGTGAAGGCAGATCATGCAACCCCTTGGCACCTAAAGCTGGATTTGGAAATACATTTCCTTACTGATGCGGTATCAGAAGTGGTGGTATGGTATAGATGAAATCAAAGCCAGCGTATCGAAAAATAATGGAAAGATAATAGATGCTGAGGGGGGTGAAGGTACTATTCTGGAAGCCTACAGATCTACAAATCATTACAAACATTGTGTCTCTGGGTAAATGTATTCTCGGTTCCAAACAAATAAATGACTTGGAAGCTAACTTTTAGGTAGAATAGAGTCCTAAATTGGTGAAGTCTGTCCTTAAATGTTCTTCTCCCAAGGAGTGGGGTATTAAATTGTTCCTCTCCAAAACAATGGGATGCCTAATTATTTCTCTTCCAAATAGTTTTGTGCTCAATTGTTCCTCTCAAGCAATGAAACATTCAATCAGTCCTCTCCCAAACAATGGAGTGCACTCAATTGTTCCTCTCCCAACAGTTGAATACTCAATTGTTCCTCTCTCAAGCAGTGAACCATTCAATTATTCAGGTAAATGCAGCTCAGAAGTTTCCATTTCTAGCAGTACAAAGCAAAGCTGTGACCAGGGCAATGTTTTGGGCCCAACTTGCTTCATTGGAGTCAGGCAAGTTCATGATTATTATCATGATCCTTTGGATGATTTCAAAACTTTCTGAATGAGAGATTTTATTGTCTATCTTCTACCAAGCCCACTAGAATAACCTATTAGATCTTCATGTTCTCCTGCCATCCATGCAGAGTAGATAAGAATTGTCTCTCCATTTACCACATGAGCTTGTGGATGCCCTTAAGTGGTAAGATCTGTAGGCTTCCAAGGTAGAACTGAACAAGACGTATCTGATCTGTATTTACAGAGCTGAGTTAGTACCACCCATGCCTGCGGAAAACTCATGTTCCACTTGTCTGGGAGATGCTTCACAAGAGAATCAGTTGGGTAGATGCCTGTTGCCCTCCAAGGAGAGCTCCATTCTGCCTGGAGAATTGGAAAGGCTGCACAAAGATGACAGTCCACTTGGGGCTTGAAAATCTGGGAAATATTTTGACAAAGGTGGAAGACTAGAAAGGTCTAGGCAGAGATAAACTCACAAACATGATCTGAATATTCAGAGCACGGGATGGGAGCACGTTGTAGCCTTGTATGGCCAAACATTGAACACTGGGAGCAGAGTGAGGATATTTGAGTCTGAATTTGAAGGACCTGGAGTGGCATTCTCTTTTGCATTTCTTTTGAAACCCTCTAATCCCACAGGAGCCAAAAGAGGGGTTGTGATTAACACAGAGATCCTAGAGATTAATACTGTCTTGGAGATGTTAAACTGGGCTGTGATTACACAGGATGTGGGGTGAGTTCCCTGATGTCACTTGAACTGATTGATCACACTCGAAAGTGCCAAGTGTGTCCATAAATGGTGAGAGCCAACTCTCTTGTCTTACTCCTATTTCCTTGAAGTGTCCAGGTCTCTGCTGCTTCTCAAGATTCTTCTGAATTCAGGATGTGATACAAATGCTGCAAGCATGCCCATGCTACACGGACTCTCGATCTGTCTCGGACATGAAGATGAAGATGAAGTGTCTGGGGGATATAAGCAGTGCACAGAGAGGGTGGGCTGCTTCCTGGAAGAACAATGAGGAAGTGTAAACAGGTTATTGGTTGCACATATGCTCCCATTAAACACCTAAAATCATCATTTAGGGGGGAAACTTAGAATATGGGTAAAATAGAAGTGGTGCATATGCACATGTGCGTGCATACGTGTGCGCGCGCGCACACACGCACACACACAGAGGAATATTACTCAGCCATTGAAAAGAATGAAATCTCGACATTTGCAGTAGTGTGGATGGAACTAAAGGATATTATGCTAAGTGAAATAAGTCAGAGAAAAACAAATACAACATGATCTCATTATTATGTGGAATTTAAGAAACAAAACAGATGAACATAGGGGAAAGGAGGAAAAAAGTAAAAAAAGACAAAAACAGAGGGAGCTAAATCGTAAGAGACTCTAACTCTAGGAAACAAACTGAGGGTTGCTTTAGGGGAGATGGGTAGGGGGATGGGGTAACTGGGTGATGGGCATTAAGGAGGGCACGTGATGTAATGAGCACTGGGTGTTGTATGCAATTGATGAATCACTAAATTCTACCCCTGAAACTAATAATACATTATATGTTAATTAAATTGAATTTAAATAAAAAATTTAAAAAAAGAAACACAAAAACACCACATACCTTTTTTCAAAACTGGGAAAAGCAGAAACATGTTAAAACAAATGAACATACAATATTACATCATATCATTACCCGGAACTCACTGAGTTTACATTTTGTCACTCTTGATTGCATGCTTTCTTTTCTATGTGTAGGTAGATGTAGATATATGTAGATTTTTATTTTAAGATTTTATTTATTTATTTGACAGAGACAGAGAGTGAGTGGGCACGTGTAGGCAGAGCAGCAGGCAGAGGGAGAGGGAGAAGCAGGCTCCCCGCTGAGCAGATACCCTAATGTGGGGCTCGATCTCAGGACCTGGGGATCATGACCTGAGCCTAAGGCAGCCACTTAACCGACTGAGCCACCCAGGCACCCCAGATATACATAGATCTTAAAACATATTTTTTTTTTAAAGATTTTATTTATTTGACAGAGAGAAACACAGCGAGAGAGGGAACACAAGGAGAGGGAATGGTAGCGGGGAAGCAGGCTTCCTGCCGAGCAGGGAGCCCAATGTGGGGCTTGATCCCAGGATCCTGGGGCCATGACCTGAGCTGAAGGCAGACACTTAACGACTGAGCCACTCAGGCGCCCCTTAAAACATATTTCAAGCAAAATTGGAATTATACTGGTAATGCCCAGTTTTGTATTCTGCATTTTCATTTCACCTTCTCTCATGAGTGTTTTCACATGTAAATATACTTCAAAAATAGGTGGGATCTTTATATCTGTGAAACAACTATTACTTATGTCAGGCTTATCATGTGCCATTATACATGTATGAACTCATTCATCTCTCACAGAGATTTTTTTCCACATTTCTTTAATTGTGGCAAAATATACGTAACGTTTATCATTTTAATCATTTTTAAGGGTACGATTCTGTAGCACGGAGGACATTCGCATTGTTGTGTGAGCATCACCACCATCCACCCATCTCTAGACTTTTCTGTCTTGCAGACCCAAACTGCACCCATTAAATACTAATCCCTCATCTCCCTCCCTGTGCGGCTCCTAGTAACCCCCATTCTACCTTCTGAGAATTCTAGGTGCCTCATATAAGTGGAATGATACAGTACCTGTCCTTTTGGACTGGCTTCTTTCACTTAGCATAGTGTCTTCAAGAGTCCATCCACATTGTAGCATGTGTAACGATTTCCTTTTTATAAAAGCCTGAATAGTATTCCATTGCACGAATAGGCCACATTTGGTTGATCAGTTCATACATAAGTGGACACTTGAGTTGCTTCTACCCTTTGGCTATTGTGAATAATGCTTGCTGTGAACATGGACACACAAATATCTGTTTGAGTCTCTGCTTTCAGTGCTCTTGGTCTATACCCAGAAGTGGGATTGCTGGGCCCCATGATAATTATGTTTTTAATTTTTAAAATAAATTTAAAATATATTTTTAACATTTGCTTCCCAGGTATTGGACATATTGCTGTTTTGTAATTGTTGGAGTTCTCCAGAGAAATAGAACCAATAGGTGATTGATTGATCAATCAATTGATAGATGAGACAGACAGAGAGAGAGAGGGAAAAAGATTTATTATAAGGAATTGGCTCACACAATTATGCATGTAGGCTGAGAAGCACCAAGATGCACAGGCGGCAAGCTGGAGACCCGGAGAGCCAATATTTTGGTTGAGTCAAAGGTAAGAAAATCTCAATGTCTTCACTTGAAGGCAGTCTGGTAGGAGGAATTCTCTCTTATCTGGGGAAGTGTCAGCCTTTTTTGTTGTTGTTCTATTCATGCCTTTAGTTGATTGAATGAGGCTAATGTTAGAAGGACAATTTGCCCAGTCTAAACTCACCCAAAAACACCCTCACAGAAACACCTAGGATAATACTTGATCAAGTATCTGTGTACCTTTGACCCAATCAAGTTGACATATAAAATTAATCATCACGTATTTTGAGATAGGTAATAATATTATAGCCATTTTACAGATGAAGAAGCTGAGGCAGAGAGATATTAAGTGATCTGCCCCTAGTCGTGCAGCCAGCAATCGACACAACTGGGATTGAACTCATCTGGGTTAGACCCATCACTGTTCTTGGCCTCTGACCATCTTGAATGCATTAAAATATGTGTAGCCCCTCTCTCTACTGTGTTGGATATTTCAACATGGAAAACAACACTGCCTCAAACAACATTGTGTATAGACATGTGTTTCTATTACATTAGGACCAATTTCAAAAAATAGAATTAAGAAGAGAAAGGGGCAGGAACATTTTGAGGATCTTGAGATGGACAATGTTGCCATCACCCCCTCAAATGGTTTTAATAACTACTCTTCCATCAGCTATTATTTCACTATGCCTTTAATCACATTGAGTATTTAATATTAAATATACCCTTGACGATGTCGTAGGTTAATATATTAGTTTTTATCCTATGAATTGTTAGTGTAGTCAAACATTTTTTTTTCCTGAAGTGACAGAACAATGTAATGCTCCCATGTGTTGGTTTCTCTTTATTTTTCTAAATGGCTTCTGGGATTTTGTCAGGGATCTGTGTGCAATGACACCTTCATCAGTAAGTGACAAGGTAAAAGCAAAAGGCAGCTTCTGACGATAAACCTCCTCAGGATAAACCCATATGTCCAGGGCACCTTCATGATGAGATTTTGTCACTTGGCAGGGGTAGTATTTTCCAGAACAGTGTGTTAGTGTAGGCTGGCGTGGTTTGGCATTTTCTGGACTGGTGCTACTCAAGTGTGCCCTGTGGACCAGTAACAGCCGCACTACCTGAGAGCAGGTGAAAAATGCAAATTCCACTGAATGAGAATCTCCAGGACAGAGCCCAGGACGAAGTCGGTTTTTTGTTTTTGTTTTGTTTTGTTTTAAGATTTATTTATTTGATAGAGAGCAGGCACAAGCGTCAGGAGTGAGAGGCAGAGGAAGAGGGAGAGAGAGACTCTCAAGCAGACTCTCTGCTGAGCGTGGAGCCTGACGTAGGGCTCGATCTCATAAACCATGAGATCATGACCTGAGCCGAAATCACAAGTCAGACATTTAACCAACTGAGCCGCCCAGGTGCCCGCAAAGTCTGGGATTCAACGAACTCTCCAAATACCAGTCAGTAAAAAAGGAACAAACTCCTAGCAAGTGCTGTGTCATGGATGAACTTCAAAAACATCATGCTCAGTGAAAGAAGCCAGACACAAGGGACCAGTATTGTGCACTTCCATTTCTATGTAGAATGTCTAGAAAAGGCAATTATAGAGACAGAAAGTAGATTAGTGGTTGCCTGGGGTGGGGGATGGGAATGGGAATTAATTGTCAATGGGTGTGATGGATTTTATGGGATGAGGGGGATGAAAATGTTCTAACAGTGCCTTATGATGCCATTCAGTAAAGTTACTAAAAATCATTGAATTTTACACTGGAAATGGACGAATTTTATGATATGTAAAATATACCTCAATATAGCTGTTGGAAAAACACAAGCTCTCCAAGTAATTCTGATACTTACTCTGGTTTAGATGTGCTGACCTAGACGTACTGATCTACACAGTGTTTTCCAAATATGGCTAAAGATAAGCATCACCTGGATGTGCTTGGTGAAAACAAAAACCAACCCCAAAACCAAACAGATTCCTGGGCCCCAACCTAACCCTACTGAATTATGATTTCCATTGGATGGGTCTGATGGGCATAGGGACTCTTGACATCCATTGAGCGTTGTTGGGGAAATACTGAAAAGAAATTAGAACAGTCATTCTCAACCCTGGCCATATAAGGTAACCCTCACTATTAAAAATGAAGATGCCCACAGAGGTTCTAGTTTGGGGGGACATTGGGAGTTTTAAATTCTGTCCAGGTGATTCTAACCTACAGCCAAGTTGGGGGCCACTGCTAATGATCATTACTTCTGGATCTTTCTAGTTCTTGTTTCTGTCACTTCTGGGATAGACTCAGTCTTCACAGCTGATCCTCATAATCCAGGGTGGTCCAGCCATCACATCCATATTTCAGGAAATATGGTGGAAGAAAAGGAGACAAAGAACAGGCATATCCTTTTCCTTTCCAAGTATGGTTACCAACTACCCTCATATCTTCTTGGACAGAACTTAGTCACTTGGCCACACCTTTCTAGGGTAGAAGATATCGTCATTTAGCCAGGTAATATATGCTGCATTTTCTTAGTTTTCTCACTCAGTAATACCTTTTGGGAAGCTTTCCAAGTCCTCAGGTAGCTTTAATTCATTTTCTGCAGTGGACTACCTAATATTCCATGGTGTGAATACTCCACAGTTTACTCAGCCATTTCTCTCTTGATGGACATTGACTTTTATTTCCAGTACACTGCACTTAGAACACTACTGACATAAACACCATAGAATTCATGTCCTCATGTGCCTATGTTTTTATTTCTATAGGCATATACTCTGAATCAAAATGGCTGGAGGGAAGGAAATATGTATTATGAAATTCAATAGATGCTGAACACACTGTTTTCTACAACGCTATGGCCTTCACATTTCCACCAACATTATGTAAAAATACACTTCTCAGGTCATACTGGCAACTCCCACATTAATCAGGAGCCATAATATAGTTTGGTATGTGCTGTTCTTCTTCCTTTTTGTGGCTGTTCTTGGGCATTTATTCTTTCATATGGCATTGAAATTTATATGGAGATGGCAAACTTATCAATAGAATAGAATAGATAATCCAAACATCGATCCCAAAATGTTTGAGAAGTTCAATCAGTGGAATAATGAAGGGGAATTTAAAAGGGACCCATTATGTACCTGGGAGAAGAGAAGTGTGCATCGCCCTGTATTAGGCTCTCAACCTGGCATAATGATACCACATAGATTGGGTGGTTTACACAACAGATATTTCTTTCTTCCTGGTTCTAGGAGCTAAAAACCCCAAGATGAAGGTTCTGGAAGGGTTTGGTTTCTGGTAGGGATTTTCTTCCTGGCTTGTAGACAACCACCTTCTCGCTGTGTCCTCTGGTGGAAACACAGATCATGTCTGTCTTGTCTTTTCTTAAAAGGGCACTGATCCTGTAATGTCAGGGCCCCAGTCTTATGACCTCATTTAACTTAGGGACTTCTATATAGGCCCTATTTTCAAATATGTTACATTGGTGGTTAGAGCTTCAACATATGAATTTTGGGGGGACACAATTCAGTCCACAGAAAACACTAAATGTACAATTATAAATTCCACATAGATTAAGGCTTTAAGTAGATATGAATATATTTAAATACATACAGATGAATGAATAAAAATCTTGTAGAATGTTTGAGCAACTACATGTACAATCTAATCTTGAGAACTTCCTAACCATAGTTAGAGGAGCAGAAGCTTTAAAAGATAGGAGTATTTGTCTATATAAAAATTTAAAATCTATGTCTGGGGGAGTCTGGGTGGCTCAGCGGGTTAAAGGTTCTGCCTTTGGCTCAGGTCATGATCTCATGGTCCTGGGATCGAGCCCCGCATTGGGCTTTCTGCTCAGCGGGGAGCCTGCTCCCCCCCCTCCCCGCCTACTTGTGATCTCTCTCTCTGTCAAATAAATAAATAAAATCTTTTTAAAAAAATAAAACAAAACCTAAGGCATCTGCAGGTCTTCTTTGGAAAAGTATCCTTTCATGTCTTCTGCCCATTTCTTTACTGGATTATTTGGTTTTTGGGTGTTACGTTTGGTAAGTTCTTTATAGATTTTGGATATTAACCCTTTATCAGATATATCATTTGCAAATATCTTCTCCCACCCTGTAGGCTGCCTTTTAGTTTTATTGATTGTTTCCTTCACTGCAGAAGCTTTTATCTTGATGAAGTCCCAATAGTTCATTTTTGCTTTTGTTTCCCTTGCCTCCGGTGACATGTCTAATAAGAAATTGCCATGGCTGAGGTCAAAGAGGCTCTGTCTGTGTTCTCCTCTAGGATTTGGATGGTTTCCTGCCTCACATTTAGGTCTTTCATCCATTTTGGATTTATTTGTGGGTATGGTGTAAGATGCTCAACATCATTCATCATCCATCATCAGGGAAATAGAAATCAAAACCAGGAGGAGATACTGCCTCCCACCTGTCAGAATGGCTGAAATTGACAATGTAAGAAATAGGTGTTGGCAAGGATGTGAAGAAAGGGAACCCTCCTTCACTGTTGGTGGGAATGCAAACTGTAGCAGCCGCTCTGGAGAACAGTTTGGAGGTTCCTCAAAAAGTTAAAAATAGAACTATCCTCTGATCCAGCAATTGCACTACTGGGTATTTACCAAAGGATACAAAAATACCATTCCATACCAAATTCCATACCAAAATATACCAAATTTTATCACTTTCTCTGTTGTTGGACATTTTGGTCATTTCTAGGATTTGGCTATTATGAATATACTGCCATGAAATTATGTACATATCTTTTGGTGTCCATGTGCACTTGTTTCTCTTGTGTACCTACATAGCAGTGGAATTTGGTCACTTATGACCTTTGCCAAAATTTAGAATTGTCTTTTAAGTTTTAGCTATTCTCCTAGAGGTGAGCCACTGTCCCACTGTGATTTTAATTTGCATTTGCCCAATGTTGAATAACTTTGCATGGGCTTATTGGCCAGTTGGATATTCTCATTGGTGAACTGCCTATTCAAGGTTTTGGCCCATTTTTAAATTGGGTTGTTTGAAGTTTTTTAAAAACATATTTTCTGTATATGAGTCCTTGTCAGATACATATGTTGGGAATTTCTTCTAGTCTGTGGCTTACCTATTAGCTTTCTTTTTTTAATATATATATTATGTTATGTTAGTCACCATACAGTACATCATTAGTTTTTGATGCAGTGTTCCATGATTCATTGTTGGTGTGTAACACCCAGTGCTCCATGTAATACGTGCCCTCCTTAATACCCATCACTGGGTTCATCCATTCCCACAACCCCCTTCCCTCTAAAACCTTTAGTTTGTTTCTCGGAGTCCATAGCCTCTCAAGGTTCATCTCCCCTTCTCATTCTCCCCCGCTTCATTTTTCCCTTCCTTCTCCTAATGTCCTCCATGCTATTCCTTATGTTCCACAAATAAGTGAATCTATATAATAATTGACTTCTTGCTTTCTTGATCATTTCTTTTGATGAATAGTAGTTGTTAATTTTTAGGAAGTAAAAATTATCTATTTTTTCATTCATGATTATATTTTTCTGTGTCCTGTTTAAGGAAAATTTTCATTTCCCAAGGTCATAAAAGCATTCTCCTACATCTTCATCAGAAACTTTATATTTTTGCCTTTTATGCTTAGGAATTTGATCACCTCAAATGAACTTTTGATGTGGGATAGAAGTCAAGTTCCTTATTTTTTTATGTGAATATACAGTTGCTTCAGAATCATGTATTAAAAAAGACCATTATTCTCCCATTGAGTTGCATTGGAGATTGACATGTGATTTTAAAAATAATGTTTATTATTTTAAAATAATGTTTATTATAATCTTTATTTCTTCAATACATTCCTGGAATAAGTCAAAATAGCCACTGAATTAGATTTGACAATGTTTTATTTTGGATTGTTGCTTCTGTGTTCATGAAGGATATTGACCTTAATTTTTGTTTCTTATAATGTTCTTTTCAGGTTTTAGGACAAGATTATACTGAATTCATAATGGAAGATAGAGAGTGCCCTCTGTTTTTCTGTTATCTGGAAGAGTTTAAAAAAGATTTGTATTATTTATTCCCCAACTGTCTGATAGCATCTACCAGTGAAGCCATTTAGCTATAGGATTGCCCACATTTTCTATTGCTTCTAGTAAAAGTTTTTGTAGATTGTGGTTTTCAAGGAATTTGTCCATTTCATGTTTAAAAAATTTATTGGCTTGAAGTTGTTCATAGTATACTCTTACCTTTAAATTCTATAATATTCTACCTTATAAATTCTATAATAATGTACCTTTTTATTTGATATGTGTAATTCATGTTTGCTTTTTGTTTTATTTCTTTTTCTTGCTACATTTTTATTTGTTTTATTGATCTTTTCAGAAATGAACTTTTATCTGTGTTACTTTCTCTATTTTATGTCTTATATCTTATACTCTCTTGTAGTTTTTTTCTATTTCATTTTTGTTCCATTTAACTTTCTTTGGGCTTAATTTGGTGGGTTTTTTTTTTTTTTTTTTTTTTTACTTTTCAAGTTTATTGAGTTAGAAGCTTAAATAATGGACTTTCAACTTTTCTTTTCCTAATATATGCTCATAAATACACACTTTTCCTCCAGGTCCTGCTTTAGCTTCATTTCACAAACACGTATATTTAGTGTTTGAGATATTTTGTATTCAGGTGAAGCTATCTCCTAAATTCCATTCTGATTTCCATTTTGGGCATGGGCTATTTGAGATGTGTTATCTAATTTTCAATCATTTGGAGATTTTCTTTCTTTATCTTTCTGTCATTGAGTTTTAATTTAATTCCACAGTCAGCAGAGTATAGACATTAAGTTATTGCCTTCCTTGGAAATTTTTTGAGACCTGATTCACAGCCCAGGGTGTAGTCTGTTTGGTGAATGGTATGCGTGCACTTGCAACAGATAGGTATTTGGTGTGGTTGGACATTTATGCCAATCTTCTATAGCCTCTCTAATGTTCCATGATTTACTGGATATGTGTGTTACAGTTTCCAACCTTTATCATGATTTTGTCTCTCTCTCTTGCTGGTTCTGCCTACCTAAAATTTATATATATTAAAGGTATATTATTAAGTATTTTTTGGGGGGGAGGAGGGCCCAAGGGAGAGGGAAAGAGAGAGTCTTAAGGAGGCTCCACACCCAGCACAGAGCCAGCTGTGTGGCTCAATCTCAAAATCCTGAGACCATGACCTAAGCCAGAATCAAGAGTCAAATGCTAAACCAACTGAGTCACCCATGGGCCCCTTATTAAGTACTTTTAACTTGAGGATAGCTATATATTCCAATTACATTTACTCTTTTGTTATTATATGTTCCTCCTTTTCTCTCACTGTAAGTCTTTCCTTAAGTTGTCATTCTCTAATATTAATATAGCCACGTCTGCTTTCTCTTGCTTAGCGTTTGCATATTATGACATATATTTTCCAACCTTTTACTTGTGACCTGTCCTTTTTGTTTAAAATGTGTTTCTTTGGTAGGCTGGCTGGCTCAGTTGGTAGATCATGCAACTCTTAATCTCAGGGTTGTGAGTTCAAGACCCACATTGGGTGTGGAGCCTACTTAAAAAAAAAATAAATAAAATAAAATAAATAAAAATAAAATATATTTCTTGTAATCAGCACATAAGCAAGTCTTATTTGTTCTCCAGTCTGACAACCTTTTAATTGGAGTATTTATTCATTTTAATTTACTACTGCTATTGATATAATTGAGGTTAAGTTTATCAAATTTATCATCTTGTTTTTTATGTGTCCTTTCTGTTCTTTGCTTTATTGCTCCCTTTTGGCTACTTTTGCTATTTATCATGTACAAATTTTCCTTAGTCTGTTTCATTTCCTCTCATATTATTTTGTTCTTTCAATATCCTTTTTTGTGGTTATCCCACAAATTACACAATGCATTCTAAACTTATTACAGCCTAACTGAGATTAATATTTTTTCCCCAAATATTCTATATTTTAGAATATAGCTTATTTTATTATTTTAGTGTTTTTTATGGTGTTTTTATAGTGTTTTTTTATAATTTATGTAAATTATAAATTTATAGTTTATTTTATTATTTTAGTGTTACAAGATTAATTGTTCATGCACCACACCCAGTGCTCCATGCAATATGTGCCCTCCTCAATACCCACCACCAGGCTCACCCAACCCCCCACCCCCTCCCCTCCAAAACCCTCAGTTTGTTGCTCAGAGTCCACAGTCTCTCTTGGTTCATCTCCCCCTCTGATTTCACCCCATTCCCCCTTCCCTTCCTTCTTATGGTGGCTTCCATGTTTTTCCTTATGCTCCACACATAAGTGAGATTAATATTTTTATCACATCTAGAACACTGCTACATCTTTACTGTAGTTGGACTTCATTTAAATCCTTTCCTGTTTTTTTGCTGTTATGTTTCCCTCAATGTATATGGTGCTTTTTTTGAGGCATTGTTATTATTGTTGCTTTAAACCACGAGTATATTTCTTCAAGTGTCCCCTGTATTTATGCTCTTTAATGCTGTTTGTTCCTTCTTGAACTTGCATGCATCCATCTGGAATAATTTTCCTTCATTCTGGGAAGCCCCATTTCTGGTGGTATAAGCCTGCTGGTCACAGATTTTCTCAGTATGTGCTTGTCTAGCAATGTCTTTATTTTACCTTTATACTTGAAGGACAGTTTTTCTGAGTAGAATTCTAGGCTAGCGTTCTTTTTTTTTCCTTTTTTGTTTCCTCGCAGAGCTTGAAAGAGGCCATTCTTTTGTTTTCTGGCATTCCTCGTGTCTGTTGATAAGTGAGTTCTCTCTCTCAGTTTCATTTCTCTGAAGGCAGTTTCTCTTTTTTGTTTGGAATTTTTGGATTTTTCCCTGGAGCGGTGGTATTCTGTGTGACATGGTGGGTGAGGAGAGGCCCCGGGTAGCGACGTGGGTGTCCTTCTCAGTGTCGCGACCGGCTCTGTTCGTGAGTAGTGGGATGAGCTCGATGATCTCTCGGTCTCTGCAGCTCTAAGGGCTGTGAGTCTCTGGGTCAGCAGGATGGTGGAAGGAGTAGGGGACCGAGAGCCCAGCGACGTGGGTTAAAGTCTGAGCCCTTTCCCTAATTCCACCTCCGATGGGTGAGGGGGACAAGTCAGTTTCCTCCGAGGGCCCCAGTTCCTCTTGTCTGTAATCAAAGAAAAGGGGAGTGTGGTCGCCGGTGCCCCCGGCTCCAAACACCTGTGGTCTGAGGGCGGGGTCCTTAGCGCCCTCCCGTTGAGGGCGGACTGCTGCAGCCCTGGGCCCGCAATCACGGGTTCTGGATTCTGATTTTCAAGTGCAGTAACTGGAAGTTAACGATGCTGACGCCAACTATTCATCGCAGGTTGGTGGTATTCTAGCCTCTGTGCCGCGTGCTTTGCCTGCACTAACTTAATCCTCAAAATAAATTTCAAAGTAGCTTTTATTGCTTTCCATTTTAGAGAGGCAATCACAGATCCACAAGGAAGCCAAGTGACTGACCCCAGGCCATTGAGCGAGGAGGAGGAGGAGGGAGGAAGAAGAGGAGGAGGAGTAGGAGGAGGAGGAGGAGGAGGAGAGACGGCAAGCCGGTGAGTCTGGCCCCAGGGTGCCCACTACCCTCCCTGCCTTTGCTAACCCTTCATCACTTCAGCTCAAGCCCCCAGCGCCCCCCCCATTTTGTAATAGAATCCCCATCATGGATCGATGCAGATGGTATTTTAAAATTTATAAAGCATTTTAAAATTAAGTTTATTGGATCGAGGCCCTTTAACATTGTTTTTATGGCTTTGATTTTGGAGCTGAGAAAACGGAGGATTGAAACAGCTGGGGGACTTTGCACAGAGTCGCAAATTGGTTAGTAGCTGAGACATCCCTTAAACGGGTGCCCCCCACTCCGAGTTCAGGGGTTTCTCTGCAGCGGGGCAATAAACTGGGAAAAGAGAAATAATCACCACCCTGTGGCCTGCCTCCGGCATGTTCCCTGATGCGCTGTTTGTGGTGCTGCACACAAGAAGGACAGTGACGCAGGTGGCCCATCTTCTTTCCCTCTGGCGTTTCAGCTCTGACACCCGGTGTGTCCCCATGGTGGGGCGGACAGAACAAGGTAATTCTGTGGCTGATCGGACGGGAGTAGGCCTGGCAGCCAAGTCCTGAGAGGAGCCCTTGTCGTTGCCGCTAGGAAGGAGCAAGTCACATATGAAAGTAGATGATCAGAGACAAATTGTATCATTCGGGAAGGAAGTGCTAGCTCTTGGCTTCTCTGGAGAACCTATCTGTGCCCCTGGCGTGATCTGGTAGCAGAAGGAGGGGGATGCTCAGGGAGGAACCAGGCAGGCAGGCGACTGCTTTCTCCTCAGAAGATTTCGGGAAGGTTTGAGGTGGACGATTGAACAAAATAAATATCAGAGATGACTGCCCCTATGTTTTCAGGGTTCACAGAATCGTATAACTCCTAGGGGCTTTGCAATAATGGACACCGAATCCTCAGTAACTCTTGTCTACTTGGACCCTGATTCTTTAACCCAGCCCTTCCACACCCCATGCCTGTGACCCACACAACTAGTGATCAGGAAGAGGGGGCAGAGAACATGGCATCTCCCTTGGTAACAACAGTGTGTAAAGGAAGCAGTCCGGTTCACCAAGGGTCGAGCTGGCAATCTCCCTAGAACTTTTTGATCCTCCTGTCCTGCTCCCATTCTGTTCTAATTCGTACGTGAATTACGACTCAGCTTTTCATCTCTGGACGTGCCGGTTGACTTCAGTTTGCCTGGGTTAGCTAACCATGAGCAGTAAGGGCTTTGTTTTGACTTGCTTGTTCAGGCGTTTTCTTTCCCAGTTCCTCTGATAAGAAACATCGGTCCGGCCGTCACCCCTTGTCACCCAGATAACACCACACTCCGCTGAACCTGATGCTTGTCGGGGTCTCCCTCCCAGATACTTCTTGGATCCTGGGCTCTTCCCCAGACTTAAGGGATATTCGATACCGAGTTAACTGATCCTCCCCCAGGGACATACCCCGGGCCACAGAATAAGGAAGCAAATGAAGAATTTGCCCAGAATCAGAGTAATAGGGTAGCAATACCAATATTAACCCTATTTCTTCCTACTTATGTTAACAATGACTACTGACATGTGCTGAGCCCTTGTGTGCTGGCCTGAGCCCATTACAAGCGATGCATCTGTTCCTGTCCCATTTTACTGATAAAGAACCAAGGTGTAGAGGTTCAGTAATTTATCCAGGGTCAGAGGGTAGTCGGCACTCCAAACACAGGGAGTGAGGAGTGTGGCGACATGGCTTTCCTTGTTTGGGGTTCCTGTTGATCCAAAGAGGGAAGAGAAGAGTAGGAATCACTAGTAGTAAATCAGGAAGGAGCACTGATGTTTTCGAGTAATGAAAATCCGACACAAGCTGGCTTCCTGGCGCCGATCCAGAAGGAGAGCGGATTTCAGGGTCTATTTCATTTAGGGGCTCACCATGGATGTGAGGCCACGGCTTCAACTCCCCCCTCCTCTCCTTTGCAGTTTGGCTTTGATCTCCAGCTGACTTCTCATATTAATGATATAGATGCTGACAAGCTCCTGGGGCTACTTGGTTCCTCCCTCATATCCAGGAGTGGAGACATGACTTTTCATCTGTCAGCCACTGAATACAAGTCTTGAACCTCATTCTCTTTTGACAGCCTAGGTCCCACAGGAGGATGCTGTATGCTGGTGGCAGAGGCCTCGGAGAGTGTAGCTCTCGGGCCTCGGGACAAAGGAGCCCAGGATTGAGGTGACGACCTACGAGTTTGCAAAGCCTGGATTTTGTGATTTAATGAGCCCCTTTCAGTTCTGGCATTTTACGTACCTAGAAAAAAAAGGGTGAATCCATGCCAGATGCACCTCCTTCCCAGCCCTCTTGTCATCTCTGTGGCTGTCATTCCTAGGAAGTGACTGTTATCTGTCTACCTCCTCCCATGGCAGGTTGGGAGAGGAGCGGAGACAATGGTAAAGGGGAGGAAATGAGGCTGGAGGGCACAGGCTCTGTATGGATTGCTCAGGGTGGGATGTAGCTGAGGTCTGATACTGTTTGGTTCCTTGGAGTTTGAGGAAAAGAGTATTTAGAGAAGGTGGATAGAGCTTATGGGTTGCACTCAGAGCCACAGGTGAGCTGTAGGTGCTCAGGGTCCATGGGTCAGTCGAGAACTTCAACATCCTAGGAAGAGCACCAGAATCCTCACCTACGTTCCAGTTGCCGGCTCCCTCTGCCTGCTGGGCCAACCTCAGATCACGGGGAAATAGAGCCCATTGGCAGGCTTCCAGCCCAGCAGGAGAAATATGAGAATGCAAAGACTGGGGCATGACTTGGTCTTGAGGTGACTTCTTTGGAAGGCTGGGGCATCTTATCCCCTCTTTGTTCTGTGCTTCTGCTTCCTGAAGGCCTCCTGATTCAGATCAGTCGTTGGGTTTGATTTCACAGCCTGGCTTCAGGCCCACCCCCAATGTTGACCCAATTCTGTCTTTTAGTCCCTTCATTCAGCCTCTTGAGTCTCATCCCTGACTTCTGAATTCGGATCCTCTGCTGTTTTCACTACTTACGGCCGCCGACGGGGCTCAGGATGACAAGAGTTACTGATTGCTGAGTCCTCGCTCTACTCCTTGACTTTAACAGACATCATTCCAACAACAAACACGCAGGTTGGGGATTATATTTACCACAAGAACACAGAGGCTCAGAAGGGTTACATGACTCCCTCGAGGTGTCAGCTCATTAAGTGGCAATGTTAGGGGTCAAAGCCATTTCTGTTGGACTCCCACATCCTTTTTCTTTTCACTGCACTTCGCTGTGTTGCGCAGAACCAGGTTGGAAGACTGCAGGTTAGAGGGCACGGATGTATGAATCCCCAGGGTTTCGCCTCCCATTTTGGTCTCTTTCTGGCCGGGTCCTCCGGGGGCAGCGTGCCAAGCCCCCAAGGGCCACAGCTCCTTACAACAGTTGAGCCCAAGCTTGACAAAACTCTTTTTTCCTCCCTCCCTTCAACACAAACTGAGACAGGCTGATATTTTGAGAAAGATTTTTTTTTACTAAACACGAAGGGAAACTGGAGGGAAATAGTTATAGCAAACAGAAGCAGTACCGAAATAGCCAGCTTCCCAAATACGCACTGCTGGCTCGAAGAATCGCTGTGGAAACCAGAAGAGAGCTTTTCTGCTGCCCAAACCTGATGCTAAGGAAGCTGCCTCCCCCCCCACCCACCAGAAAAAAAAGCTTCCACAAAGTCCATTTCAGGGTCACTCAGCCACGTGCATACCTCTAGCCAAGGGTCCAGCAGGGATTGAAGGATGAGTAGGGCAGGGCAGAGCTGTAGGACCTGTGTCTCCCTGTGTAATCTCGTAGGGTCCCATGGCCTTGATTGGCATCCAGAGGCTGACACTGCCAGCCCAGACTTCTCCTGGGAGACCCACTGGACCTCACTCTGCTTGGATGTCCCATGGACTCCTCTACTCTCTAACCCATCATCGGTCCTCTCTCCAAACGCCTTCCTACTCTTCCAGTAAATGGCGCCACCATCTACCCACCTAGCTGGGAAATGTTGATTCCAGGAGAAAAATTATTTCTGACTGTTCGCCCATGTCCAATAGCCCACTCAGTTCTCTTAGATTCTGCCCCCCACCAGATCTCTTCACTTCGCATCACCTCTACCTCCTCTCACATTCAAATCGCCTATATCTCATCGGACCCATTCTCTTCACCTTCCTCCTAACTGGTTTTACTACCTTCCATTTTACCTCCCTTGGTCTAGTTTCTATGCTGAACACAAATCAGATTATGCCATTTTTCCTGCCTAAAGCCCTCCAGGTGTTCTCCCTTGTCTCTGAAACAGAATATCAAATACAGTCGGACCCTGCTATTCTTCCAGGCTTGTATTTCAGATGTTCCTGGATTTTTGTACATGGTGTCTTGAGCCTGGTCCCAGCCCTGTCATTCTGAACCAAGTCAGTTTCCTCTGACACGCCACGCTGACACGGAGCCTTGGACCCATTCTTCTCCCTGCATGGAATACCCCTGTCCCAAGCTCTCTTGCCTGCCGTCACCTGTTAGTTTTAAGTTGGATGTAGCTAGATGTAGCTAGCTCCAGAAGGTTTCCTATATCCCATAAAACTGGGGTTAAGTGCTAATTTATACTTGTTATTTATACTGTCTTCTAGCTCTGAGGATTTCTGCCCAAGAGCAGGAGTGTGTGGGGAAAGTGACCACGTCCTCTGACTCCCTGTGAGAATGCCATGTATTACTATCACAGGGCCCGGCACAGGTACTGGGTGGCGCTCTGTAAATATCTGATGAGTGGATGAGCTGATGGAAACATGATTGAAGATGGGGTGACCACCAAAGCCCCGGAAGGGAATGATGTGATTGGTGTAGGAAACAAAAGACCTATCCATTTAACAAACATTTCCAGAATACCTCCTCCCTCTCAGGCTGTGTGGTAGGCGGTATGGAGAACTCCAGAGACAAGGGCCGGACTTCTCTCCATCAGCAGGACCTTGACCTCAGACCGCTTGGTTCTTGTGACACTTTTATTGCTGCGAATGACCCCTTTGTGCAGGTGTGACCACTCACTCGGGTTCATCTGGCCCACTCTACAGCCGCACAATTAAGTTTTAAAACAAAAAGTATCCAGCCCTTCCTTTCCTTTCCTCTTCTTTCCCTTTATTTTTCTTACCTTTTATGTCCTGTCTTCTCTTTTCCTATTTAAATGAAACCCTATGCCATGCCTGTGTTTCCCTCTGCTTTCATCTTCCTCTTTTAATTCATTTGCGATGCTCTAGATCTCACTTTTATTGTGATTTATTTAAGAATGTGCTGGTGGGACCAGGGCTAATGCATTTCTGAAGGTGGTGTGTTAGCATCCTAATTGATTACCCAGCATCCTCTGTGACTAACCCACTCCCGTGGTTGTCCAGGCGAGGAGGGGCTGGTGAGCAAAGCCGCCCAAGATTTGGAAGGGGATTAGTGTTAATTCCTCCCAGATACCTCCGTGTGATGTTTCTCAGTCAATAAGAGATTCTGTGTGGAGAAGGTTTAAACACACCTGTGCTGCTTCTCATCACGTGCTAATGCCCTCCTTTCCATTCCCACAGTGAGCATGGGGTGGGACCTGAGGTATGGCTCTGCTGTGCATGCGACACCCTCGAGGGTCTTCCTTCCTGTCCTGGACCTACCAGGAGAGCCCTGAGCAGCAGAGGCTGCTGGTGGTGTTTCTGGGCAAACAGGCCCCTGGGAGGTGTGATCAGGACCTGCTGCGTGGTCCGGTAGGAGGGCGGGGTGAGCAAGGAGTTGGAATACAGGTACAAGACAGGGAGAGAAAACAGGAAGGCAGGCGAGGTTCTCAGCAGCACGGCGTCACTGTGGTGTACAGCAACCTCAGAGGCTGTGGCTGACGGACTGTGGGGTGTTCTTGGGAGCCTCGCCTCTGGATGTTCTCACCGTTGTGTGATTTCCCCCTGCTTCTGTGGGGACGGGCCCTGTCACTTGCTTCCAACCATATGTGGAAACCGATGGGGCATTTCTCCTGGGATCACATTGTGTTATGGGAGTCTCATTTTGCCAGCCGACTTACCCCAGACTCTCTTTCTCCTCCATTCTCTGTGTGTGTGTGTGTGTGTGTGTGTGTGTGTGTGTGTGTGTGTACACACACATCATGTGCTTGTGTGTGGCTTTGAAGAAGCAAGACACCGTGGGTCCTACAACTGCAAGGAACCACGTGCTGCTGACAATGTGAATGGGCTTAGAAGAAGACCTCTAGCTTTAAAGATTAGTACCAAGCTCTGGCTAATGCCTTGTTGCAGCCTCATGACCCTTAATCCCGAGCCATGCCGGGGCACGCGATGCACAGAAACTGTGTATTGTTTGAAGCCGCTAACTCTGCCGTAATTTGTTCTGGTAATAGAAATCAATAGTGGTAAGAAACAAAGAGAGTGGTCTCTTTTCCTTCTTGCCTTGAGCCCCAGTGGATGCTTTTATCCTTTTCCATCATGAGAAAAGTCTCTCGGAAAAGGACAATAAACCCACTCATATGAGCATGACCTTGACCGGCCACAGCTTAGGTTGCTTCTCTCTCAGTGGAGTTGCCCACAAACAGATGAACCTTAACACCTACAACTTCTTGTAAAAAATGTCTATTGGGTAGTAATTGCTTATCAAACATATAAGGAACTCAAACGACTCAACAGCAAGAAAATGAAACAATCCAATTTAAAAATGGGCAAATAGTTTGAAGAGATATTTTTCCAAAGAGGATATACAGATGGCCAGCAGGTGTGAGAAAAGGTGCTCAACATCAAGAATCATCAGGGAAATGTGAATCAAAACTACAGTGAGAGAAATCACCACACACCTGTTAGGATGGCTATTATCAAAAAAGACAAATAAGTGTTGGAGGGTGTGGAGAAAAGGAAGCCCTCATGCACTGTTGGTGAAAATGTAAATTGGAAAATGTAAATATGGAAAGACAGTATAGGAGTTCCTCAAAATATTAAAAACGGAACCACCATGTGATCCAGTAATGTCACATCTGGGAATAATTTCCAAAGGAAATGAAATCACCGTCTCAAAGAGACATCTGCAGTCTAGTGTTCACTGTTGCATTACTCACAGAAGTCAAGACATGGAAACAACCCAAGTGTCCACTGATGGATGAATGGGTAAAGATCCTGTGGTACGTATGTGATGGAATATTATTCAGCCACAAAAAAGGGGGAAACCTGCCAATTGCAACGACCTTGATGCGCCTGAGGGCCTTATGCTAAATGAACTATGTCAGACAGAGAAAGATAGATACTGTAGGAAGCCACTTACACGTGCAATCTGTGAAAGCCGAATTCATACAAACAGAGAGTGGACAGTGGGGAAGTGAGCTGTGGGTCAAAGGGTACAAACTTCAGCTATAGGCTGTGTAAGTTCTAGGGATCTAGGGTACAGAAGGGTGAGTATAATCAATAGGACTGTATACTTGGAAGTTAAGAGAGGAAATCTTAAATGTTGTCACCACATGCACAATGGTAATTATGTGAGGGGATGGGTGTTAACTAACCTTATCATGATAATCATTTCACAATTTCTATGTGCATTAAAGTAGCACACGTACGCCTTCAACTGACATGGGCTGCATGTCAGTGATACTTAAGTAAAGTTGGGGGGAAATAGTGTATTGGCCCTTTCTATTCAGTTTATTTTATTTATTTGCTTATTTATTTATTATTTATTATTTTTAAAAATTCTATTTTATTTAAATTAATTAACATATACTGTATGATTAGTTTCAGAGATAGTTTAGTGATTCTTCAGTTGCACGTAACACCCAGCACTCATCCCATTATACCCTCCTTAATGCCCATCACCCAGTTACCCCATCCCTCCACCCCTCTCCCCTCCAGCAACCCTCACTTTGTTCCCTAGAGTGAAGAGTCTCTTATGGTTTCTGTTCGGTTTAGATAGTTCACTATGTTTGAATTATGATGTCCCCTTTTTGGGCGGGCAGTTTAGGACAGCACTTTGAATTTTTCCTTCTTTCTTTTGAACTATTCTTTACTTGACTGGGCTTTCAAGATCTGCTATTTAGGCTCTATTGGAAGGGAAATGACTTTCATTGTCAACTTCAAAACCCCTTTCTCAAAGCAAATCCCCTTTAGGCCAGAGTGGCTAGCCCCAGGCCAGAGGCTCGCCACTCCCTCAGTAGATTCCCGGTTAAAAGACAGTCCTGAAAAAAAAAAAAAAAAAAAAGAGAGTCCTGCAGCCAGAGCCTCTCTGGAAAGGAAGACAGCATTCTGAGGGAGCAGGTCTGAGCATTAGTTTTGGACATCTGGGTGAGAACAGCTTTTACTCTTTCCACTTGATTTGTAGGAGCACGGGTTCTGAAATCAGACAGAACTAAATTTTGCCCTCTGTGAGCCATTTAATGGCTGTGAGTGACTTATTTAACCTCTCTTGTCCTTTTTCTCTTTTCAACATATGATTTTTGTGAAAATTGAATAAGGTAATGCGAGAAAGAGTTCTCAGCACCATGGCTAGCTCCCAGCTGCCGTCCAATACCTGTTGGAGATTCAGGATTCAGGATTCTTGTGTGTGTGTGTGTGTGTGTGTGTGTGTGTGTGTGTGTGTGTGTGTGTGTGTCAGGGAGGATGTGAGAGAGGGCAAGGACACAAGTTTTTAAGGGATGAAATGCTCAACCTCAGAGCTGAGGGGCTGCTTCTTCTTCACCCTCTTTCCCTCTGATTCCTTTCTTCTTCCTTCCTTCTCCCTCCTGAGTAAATCTGTGCAGAGTGCTTAGGGCAGCGCCCATTTCTGTTGCTGTCATTGTATTTCTATTTTAATTGTCGTCATCATCATCATCGTCTCCTCTCTCCCTGCTTACTTTCCTTTCTCCAGGGGAGGTAATAGACTTGTACCTTTTTTGTGTAATGCTGAAGCTGGGAGCTTGTGTAAATTACCTTTCCTGAACTCCCCTGCCATCTGGCTCCTTCGTCAATTTTGCCAATAAGGAGGTATTGTCAGAGAGGGAAAGGCCTCCTGCTGGCTTCTTCTTTTTCTGCTTTTGGCAGTGTGTCCGGAAGGGGCCGCTTCCCTTTGGGATGATCCTAGCATCAGCCACAGCACTCCCTTGTTGGTGATCATACCTTCAAAAGGGGACCCTCTCAGGTGCACCTACTAGCAGCAGCCCTTCTCCACATTTTGAGCGCTGACTGGGGCCGGCTCTCCCAGGCAATTTCAGCCCTGACCAGGTGGCATCGCAACAGCACTGGTGTGAGTGCACCCTGGGCTCTGCCAGCACCATCTCCTCCCCCGCCCCCCGCTTCCTCCCGCCCTAGAGGGGTTGCTGCTTCCTGCAGTTACTCATCTCCAGGCTGTCACACCTTTTGCTCTTTGCTTTCTCAGCCTTGGCAACACTTTTTAACTAGTTCCTCGTGTTGCATCTTTTCTTTTTTAATTTCCTGCTTGGATTTCTGTTTTCCTGCATGGACAGGAATTCTTAAAGGCAGTGACTTCTTTCTATTCACTCCATAGGAAGAGGGATCATGAGTAACTTAAATATCAGAGCCTTTAGGGTTATCTGATTTGTAATGGCTTCCAAAGTTTGAGTGCCAACAGATGGGAATTAAAGCCACTTCCAAACTCACTTTCTCAAGGTTATAGAAGGAGGAAGTGGATATATGCCTCTCCCTTTTGCCATCTCCATGTCACTTCTGGTTGTCCATGGAGATCCCTGAAGTTGATTGTTTCATCCACTTATATCAGTGTGGGTCTTCAGAATGCCAAGAATCATTTCATCCATCCTTAAATTCTAAATTATCTTTTATACTTTTTCTCCTCCCTCCTCCCCTCAACATCTACCTTCCCTTCCTCCATCACTGTCAAAACAACCTGGAACGAGGGTCCTTCAAGTTCCAATCAACTAACTCTAATAATGATTTTTGAAAAGCTAATATTACAGAATAGTCTCTTCCATAATGTAGGTAATATTCTTCAAATGAGAAAAGTGTGCTATGGAAAAATTAATCATCTGCCCATGATCACGGAGGAAGTAAGTGACAGGGCTGGATTCCAAACCAATTCTGCCTGATTCCAAAGCTCATAAATTTAATGACCATACTATTCTACCATCCATCTATCCATCCATCCACCCATCCAATAGTTAATGAGAGTTTAGTACTGTGACAAGCCCAGTAACTGAGAGTCAGAAGGCTTAGCCTATGTGACCTAATGCACCGAAAAATTAGTTATGTCTGAACCAGCCCTCAGAGAATGGACAATAGGACTGGGGATGGAGTGGGGAGGTAGGGGTGCTGGGGCGCTGAGAAGCTAATAAGCAGAGAGAAGGGACAGGACAAAGAACAATCATGAGGCGAGAGCTAGGTCCAAGTCAGCAGTAGTGAGACATAGGGGATGTTGTTCTCCTCTTTCTGCTCTCCAGAGAGCTGGAGTGACAGTCTCCATCAATGTTTTAGAACACTGAAACCAAGAGCATTTTCTATTTGATAGGGGAGCAAAGTTCTCCCATTGTCTAATTTTTCTTTTTTCCTCAGGCTCTTTGGTGACTTTAACAATAACAATTAAATAAGCTGAATAATAAAGTAACTAACTTAGCTGCTATATCTTTAACCAAATTTTAAATTTCTGAGACAAATACTTAAATTGGTCCATCTTGATTC
This sequence comes from Procyon lotor, assembly GCA_028646535.1. Classification (NCBI taxonomy): domain Eukaryota; kingdom Metazoa; phylum Chordata; class Mammalia; order Carnivora; family Procyonidae; genus Procyon; species Procyon lotor. The sequence goes on from CM053611.1 coordinate 98,750,284, forward strand.
AGTGTAATGTCTCTTGGAGGAATCATAAGTTTCACTGTGTTAGGTAATGGAAGTGATTAGGGAGCCCTTTTAAAAAAAATCTGGGGGCGCCTGGGTGGCTCAGTGGGTTAAAGCCTCTGCCTTTGGCTCAGGTCATGATCTCAGGGTCCTGGGATCAAGCCCCGCATCGGGCTCTCTGCTTGGCAGGGAGCTTGCTTCCTCCTCTCTCTCTGCCTGCCTCTCTGCCTACTTGTGATCTCTCACATAAATAATAAAATCTTTCAAAAAAATAAAAAAATCCAAATATTCCGAAGTGCATAAATTTTGAGAAAAGAAACTCTAACTCACCTTCATGAATCCTGGCACAACATCTGACAAAAGGAGGGGTTGGTTTTTATGTATGTCAATATATCTGATTCCAAAGCTCTGAATTATCTTCCGCCTGAGTTGTTCTTTCCCTGTATCTATACAGAACTCGTTTATTCTGCTCTATACCAGTCAGCATAGGCTAAGTTGTGCTGTGGTAACAATTGTGCCACTAAATCTTGGTGGCTTAGAATAGTGATTCTCAGTGTGTGGTTCCTGAACGGTAGCATCAGTATCACCAGGGAAATTGTTAGAAATTCAGATTCCTGGTCCCTCCCTTAGACCAACTGAGTGAGAAACTCTTAGGACGGGGCCAATAAGTCTGCTTTATGAAACCCTCTGGGTATTTTTGGTGCAAACTAAAATTTAAGAAGCCCCAGCATAGAACAATAACGATTTGTTTCCCACTCACCTTACAAGAGCACTGTGCGTTGTCTGGAGCTCCGTTTACATCACCATACTTGCTAGTGTATGGAGCAGTCCCTGTTGGGATTGGAAAGAGAGAGATGATGGACCAAGAGCCAGCTCTTAAGACTTTGCCCTGAAGTTACATGTATCACTTGCTCTCATATTCCACTGTCCTCAGCAAATCTCAGGGAAATGGGGCAGAAACATATAATCCTGTCACAGAGCAGGTATACATAGGAAGGGAAATAGGACTATGGTATTAGTTTTATTTTTCATTTCTCTATAGATTTAGAAGTGATAGTAAGAAGTAATGTTTTGACAAACATTTTTCAAGGTCATGGAGCAATCATAATTTTTCCCACTGTTAAGGTTGCATTGTTCAGCTTGCATGCTCATTGTTACGGTTCTGCACTACTGTGCACAACAAAGATAGCAAATTAATCTAGTGTATGTCAAGTGGTAAGACGCAAGATGAAAAAAAAAATAAGCAGGGTAGGACAGGTGGAGCTATTTTATATAACGTGACCAGGGAAGACTTCTCTCATCAGATGAATCTTGAAGAAAGACTGAAAAGAAGTGAAGGACTATGTATGTGATGCAAAAGAATTCCAGATGGAGGGTGAAGTCCTTTAAGTGGTGTATGGTTAGCCATGATATGCTAGGAAAATTAGAGTATCCAAGTGACTGGAACAGAGTGAGCTAAGGCTTAAACTTTTGGACTGTGACTCATGGTGAGATGTAAATTTTATATGGGGACTCAGTACACACACACACACACACACACACACACACACACACCCCCGTACACATGCTCTTGCTGAATTCAAAGTTTAATAAGAGAATACTTACCTTTACTGTGTACAATGCACTATAAAATTGTCTATTCTATTAAAAAATTCTGGTCATGACTACCTAAATTGATTACATCATCTGCCAGTAGGTCAGAATCTACAGTTATGCTTAGATGGTCTAAGTGTGTTAGGAATTAAGATCAGAGAGGTAGTTGGGGGATGCAGAGGATGGGCTTTTCAGGTTCTTAAAGTAAGGGGCTGAGTGAGTATGAAGGCTATAAGAACACTTCTTGTTGAGGAATGACTTGTGTTTTTAAAACATGACCCTGGCTGCTCTTTGGAGGATGTAATATGATGGCCCAAAGGTGAAAACACAGAGAAGAGTAAGAGATCATTGCGACGGCTATGTAAGAGGTGAACGTGGCTTGGACCAGTGGGGTAGTAGAATAGATGGTGAGAAGTAGTCTGATTATAGATTTTTTTTCAAAGCTAGACCAAATGGTATTTTCTGATAGATTGGATGTAGAATGATAAGGAAAGGTGGAAGCCAAGGATGATTCCAGTGGTTTGGACTGTGCAACTAGAAGAATAGAGTTGTCATTTACTGAGAAGGGTCATCTGAGAAAGAATTAGATCGGGGGGGGGGGGGAAGTGGGATCAAAAATACAGTTTAGGGTGTGTCGACTCTGGAGACATCCAGGTGGAGATGTCAAAATGTCAGCTTTATATTGAGGTCTGGAGTTTAGTGCTGGAGACATACACTTTGACTGATAAGTAATAAATGGTGTTTAAAGCTCTACCAGATTGTATTACCCAGGGATTATTTAGGACATACAGAAGAATGAGCCCCGAGACACAGCAACCATTGGAAATTGGCAAAGATGAAGAGAAGCCAGCAGAGAAATGAGATGGAATGACCCGAAAAATTAAAGGAGATCCAAGAGTGAGCATTGTCCTTCACAAAGCGGGGAATTGTCATGTGTATCAAAGGCCACTGATGGGTTAAGAGTCAGGACTGAGAATTGACTGTTGGATCAGGCAGTTGGTAAAAGTCATTGATGACCTTCCAAGGAGGTGTTTTAATGGGGTTGATGCAAAACATCAACCCCATTAAACTGGATTGGGTTCCCAAGAGAATGGCAAGAGATGAAGGAGACACAGAGAGTCAGGAAAATTCTTTTGAAGAGTCTCTCTTTAAAGGGCAGCAGGGAAATGGGTGGTAGCTCTTAGGTAGGCTGTAGGACTTACAATGGCAATGGTACCTTTCAGCCACTAGGGAAAGGCCAAGGGAACTTTAGAGACTTTGGCGAGAGACCTTACACTGATGAGGTGCTGGTGTCATTAAGCAAAGACTAGCTACTCTAATCCTAACTAACTCTCAGGCAAGTAATCTGTTACCTGCAACCACGTGCATCCTAGAGGCAATGGACCAGGTATAATCTTCTGCCAGGCTCTTGTTCTTGGAAGCATGGCCTTGTGGTTTGGCGTGTGGGCACTGGAGTGAGTTCCTGACTCATTGACCACCTGTGTGTTCTTGGACAAGTTACTTAACACACATGAGCCTCAATGTCTTCATCAGGTATTGTAATTACGCTGAATCCATAGGGCTATTTAGAGGATGAAATGTGATAATTCTTAGAAAGCTCTTGTGTAGTGCTTCGAAGTGATAAGTGTTCAATAAATCTAAGTAATTATGATTACTGTATATAACCTCCACTTAGTGGTGCTGGCTAAGGAAAACCCTTTGCGCATGCCCAGTCTTCGGAAGACCTAGAAAAGCCAGCTCTCCCAGGCCTCCCCAGTAGGCAGGGAGCTCTGAACAAAGATGACCTTGAATAAACTTCTAGATCAGGAATCGGGGCCCAGCAGAAGAATGGCTGAGCTCTGAGTCCTGGACGGTTTTCAGCCAGAACAATATAGGGCAGCACATCTCCCTTCCCGGCCGTGTCCCCATCCCTCCCTCCGCCCACCTCCTTTGATGGAGTTATTCATTTGTTCATCACGACACAGTGGCCACCAGAACCTCCAAGTCTCTTGAACCTCTTCAGTGTATCTACTGCTGAGCAATGCTGTCTCAGAACAATTAAATCAAATGACAGATGTCAAAAGTGTTGGCATTTCCTTGGCCTATGTGGGCCAGACTCCTCTCCCGGTGTCGGCTGGCACCTGGAATCTGTCATAACCTGCCCAACCCCTGTTCCCCCCACTTCCTCTGCTCCTTGGCACCACAGGCCATTTATCCCCACTGCAGGCCTGGCTTCCCAGGCTCTGGAACTAACCGGCTTCTTCATCGGAGAGAAAAAAAAAAATCCTTGGATATGCAGCCTCGCTGAGGATCTCGGGGTGCCCTCTCCTCCAGCCCTAGAGGGAGCCTGCCTCTTGTTTCTCGTTCTAGTTTTTGTCTGGTCATCCTTCTCCCAAATCCCTCTCAGACCAGCACCTTCTCTCACTTACACTTCCTCCTTTCTGCGGCCAAGGCCACCTGACCCCCATCTTCTGCTCAGACTCCCCCCTAATCCTTGGGGCTCTTTTGATCTGAACTAGGAAAGCCACCGCCTCACAACAGCTCAGGCATTGCTTTAGAAACTTTATGTATTTTATTCCTTCTCTTGTTTGTGTCAGTCATCTGAACAAGGTTAAATCAGGACCAGTGACTTTCCCAGGGGCAGGCAGATGGTAAGAGAGAGGATTGTGTTTTGATGGAGGGTAGGTTCGTGGGGTGTGAGATGTAGCCAAACAATTTGCTGCCCCCCCCCAAAAAAAACTCTTTGCTTTCCTTTTCACCTTCCACTCAGGAGTTCCTCATCTGATAGGTAAATTCTGGAAATCTGACTAGGCTTGGTCTTCCAGTAGGCAGGTGACTGCATAACAAAGGGATAATAATGGCGCCTCTCTCTCCCTCTCTCAGACTTGAATGTTGTCAGCTGGTAAATGTGGGGTTTGGGCCTATGGGGTAGGACAGATCCATCCCTCACAGGCATTAGCTGAATACCTCTTCCTTCTCCAGATAAATCTACCAGAGATGCATATTTGCATATCTGCATGCATATTTGGGCCCACGCCCAACTGATAATAAAATATTACTGAGTTTTTCCATTCATCATTGTCTCTTGTGGGTATTTCTCCCTTGGGATGAAACCAGGATGGCTGGATTTGAATATTCTCTTGGGTTCCAAAGACCAAAGCCTCATGTTGAATTCCTGAACATCATTTCTGTGAGGCTTCAGATCCAAGGCTCTGAATGTACAAATCTAAGTATAACACAAGGCATTAAATACAGCGATAAAGTCCTTGCCACGACCAAACAAAGCCCCAGCTCTGATGAGATCTCCTATGTATAATAAAATGCTACGCATTTGCTCAAACATGCCTTTAATCCCAGGCAGAGAATTCCATCTGCAAACTTCCTCTGAATATTCTACAATGGCTTCGAATATCTTCTGTTTGGCTGAATGAAACACCGTCGCTTCAATACTGGGAAACACAAAGGCTTTTCAAAGGAATGTACTCTATAAGAAGTGTTCTTTTTATTTTATTTTATTTTATTTTATTTTAACTCCCAACAGTTGACTTTTAATATCTGATGTTTGAATTCGTAGTTAGCAATTTCTTTGCATCAGGCCCGTCCTTTCTGTGGCGGGAGAGAGAAGGGAGGGCTTGGGTTTATTAAAAGAACCATAAAACATGTCTGAGGCATTGTTCTGTGCTGGGCTGGTTGGGTGGGAAAGGAAGAAGCTGGAGTCTGTCTGAAGGGGGTCACTCCATGTGTCAAAGACCTGTCCCCTTTGTAGAAGTGGAAGGATTGGCCGTCCGTGTGAGATTGTCCTCCAGATCTGACGCTGAGCTCCCCCTCAGTCTCCCTGCAGATACACCCCATCCACCTTTCCGGTATGACTCTGTCCCCCTCAGCACTGGATTTTCTGCACAGCAGCCACAAAACACTATTTCCTAAGAGCTTTAGGATAAGCTCTTTTCCGGCCGAATGCTCATCTTGCTTCTAAGACGAAGATTCTGGTCCGAGTCCAGATCCCACTCCCTTTTGTATCTGGGGACAGGAAAATACGGCGGGAAGGGAGAGTGTGGTTGTTCCACGACTGTGGGTGTCATTCAGCTGCTATTCTGGGATATAGCCAACGAAGCCCCAACTCTTATGTGACCATGTAGCGGACGCTTTATTTCTTGTCCATTTACCAATTTGCCCTCTGTGCTCCTTGTTACCGGCTAGCATTCCCAGTGGTGATTCAGGACTCAGACTCCACCCATTTTGGGGCCGCATCCTCCTCTCAGCCCTCAGGGTCCCCTTCCTTCTGTCTACACAGGGGAAAATAGAGTGTGGAGAAGGAATAACCAGTCCGTAGCCAACTCAGTCTGGCAGTTTTTTGTTTTTAAGATTTTATTTATTTATTTCAGATAGAGAGAGAGATCACAAGTAGGCAGAGAGAGAGGAGGAAGCAGGCTCCCTGCTGTGTGGAGAGCCCTATACGGGGCTCCATCCCAGGACCCTGAGATCATGACCTGAGCTGAAGACAGGCTTTAACTGGCTGAGCCACCCAGGCATCCCCATCAATGGGGTCTTGCCATGGGGCCCTAACTAGTTAAAAGTGAACTTGGTATGTGATCTTTGGTCAGTGAGCTTTCAAGCAATAATCTCTACTACTGAAGAGATCACAAAAAACTTTGGTGGGCAGTTAGCTATTTCTAATCCTGTGGAAATTTCCATTCCTTAGCTCCTGAGCAACTAGAGAGGTTAAATCAATTATCCAAGGTCACACAATTGATAGATGATGAGGTTAATACTACAAGCTATATCTCATCTCTTGTGTTCCATATTATTACTAATTACACCTGATGACACTGTAAAAACTTGTCACGTCAGTCTAGACCGTCTTCTCTGCTTTTTCCTCATATCCTAATGGGAAGCTTAGAAAAGACTATTTTGAGTTGACCAACATCGAACTGTCTTTATAAAACAAAGAAATAGAAGACAGGGTCCAGTGATGGGGTGAATAGTATCTCCCCAAAATTCACGTCCATCCAGAATCTCAGAATATGACCTTACTTGGAAACAAGATTTCTTCAGATTTAATTAAGGATTTCAGGGTGAGATTGTCCTGGATTTAGGGTAGCTCCAACATCCAATGACTGGTGTCCCTAGGAGAGGTCACAGATACACAGAGAAGAGGGCCATGTGAAGACAGCAGAGATTGGAGGGACACAATCACAAAGCAGGGAACACAAAGAGCCACCATAAGTCAAAAGAGGCAAACACCACTTCTCTGGGCCCCTGATCTTAGCTGTGGGTTTGCTCATTACTTATTTTCAGGAGCTTTTTAGATTTTAATCTCCATGTCCTTAAGGACTGTGTCTTTCTGTCTCTCGCACCTGACAACATCGGTGGGATAAATCGTGGAATTTGCCCTGCAACTGGTCTAAGTTCTTTAAGAATAAGGTCCTTGTTCTCTTATTTACTTTGTATTCTCTCCAGGGCTGTCTTTTTTTTTTTTTTTTAAGATTTTTATTTATTTATTTGACACAGAGAGATCACAAGTAGGCAGAGAGGCAGGCAGAGAGAGAGGAGAAAGCAGGCTCCCTGCTGAGCAGAGAGCCGGATGCGGGACTTGATCCCAGGACCCGAGCCGAAGGCAGAGGCTTTAACCCACTGAGCCACCCAGACGCCCCTCTCCAGAGCTGTCTTGGGACAGGGTGAGAAAAGATACTCAAGGACTATTGTTTTGATTGAATTATTAGGAGAGTAAGTGAGAAGGCAAGGAAAGTTCTTTGGGTTCAAGAAGAGAAGAGCTTGAGAAGAATGCGTTTTGGGTCTTAATTGTCGAGGACAGCTGGTTCTCAGAATCCGAGAACTTCATTATATTTTTAACTTGTGCATATATAGATTTATGAGAGTATGTTTCAATGAATGTATTCAGGATCATTGACTCCAAAGAAATTGTGAAGCACAAACCATTTTCTCTTTGGAAGGACAGATGAAAAGGTCAGTGCTTTTAAAGTCAGTAAAATAACGTGTTCTCTCTCTCTTTAAAAACTTTCTGGGAAGAAGAATATCGGAACTCAAGGGGACGGAGTGAGTGTTGCAGCAGGCACTGTTCCCAGAATCCTGGGTTCTGACTTCATGACCCCAGATGGGCTCTGTCCATCCTGTCCATGTCTGTCCTTCCCCCGTGCCACGTGCTCCTGCCCATCTTTTGGGCCCCACTGGCTGCTGCAGAACAAGGTAGGAGCAGGAGGGAGAGCTGATTGCTTGGCAGCCCCTGGTGGGGAGGGGGTGTGGGGCCCCCCACGATGGCTAATCGGGCGGATCTGGGGGTAGCGAGAATCCTTGAGTTGGTGCAAATCGAATCCCTAGCATTTGTTTCGAAAGAAAGCGCTGCTCTCCCACCTTCAACACAATGGATATGCTGATCATTTCACAATGTATGCAAATAGCAAAGCAACACCTCGTATACCTTAAATACATACATTTTTTATTTGTCGCTGCTACCTCTGCAAAGGTAGAAAAAAAATAATGCACTAGCAAACATCTACCGAGGTCTTCTAATGGGTCAAGCACGATGGGAAGTATTTCAAACCACTTCTTTCATTTAATCCTCAGAATCACTCACCGAATTAGGCACCATCACTCTCCTCTTTCTTAGTTTTACAGGTGGGAATCTGGGGCCCAGAGAGGTTGAGTAACATGCTCAATGTGGCACAGACCAGAAGGGCAAAGGCAGAAACCTTGAATGGAAGTGTTTCTACGCTAAAGAAAGGGGCATCTCAGTGCCAGGAGCTAAACCCATTGCCCTAGAGGTCCCGATTCAAATGGTTTCACATCCCATGAAGTGGCTACAGTGGAAGAATAAAGCTGCACTCCCTCCAAGCGTCCTCATGGCAGTGGGGTAAGGGGACCCATCGCACAAGTGGAATTGGTCACTAGCTTCTCTTCTCTCTTTCTTCAGTGACTGTGAGGGTTGTCCCATTTGAAGTGAGTCATCCTGGGTCAGCATATGCTGCAGATTTGTTAAGTATCTTCTCATTCTCTGTTCCCTGGAGTGGGGCCACTTCATCCACACACCAGACTGTAGTGAAAGATTCAGGGTCAAAGTCAAAGGTTCAGGGGACCCAGCATCACGTCTTACCCCTTTTCTGTAACAGCTTGGAGTCTCAGTTCCAGGAGGTTGGCTGCTAACTGAGTCTGGAGAATGGGGTTCCTAGAGCACCTGCCTGTGGTGTGATCTAAGTCACTCTGGGACAGGATCCTCTGGAAACCAATTTTGACCTTCCTCATTGATGATTCTTCACCGGAATCCAAACTCCTCCCTGGTCAGATTCATATTCCCCTGCAAGCTGTCACTTTGACCTCCCTACATTCTGGACCTGTCCCGTTCCATGGCAGCTGGTCTGGTCTGGGGCAAGGAAGATCTCAAGGAAGAGGCGCACCTTTGGTGTGAAATTAGAGCAGTCCTGAGTCTTGTTGGGGTGAGAAGCACGTAACCTGATTTGGGGGGCAAGGATGCTGTGGCCCTGTCTGTTTGGGCAGAGGTCTCTGTGTTGGACTCCCAGCCCAAGTCCCAGCTAATAAATCAAGACCTACTTTGCTTTCGACTAGCTGGGCACAGTCTATACATATTTCTCCAGTCGAGGGCTTAATGAAGTGATTCTTGACTGTGAGCAAGAAGAGAAAGACAGAGAGCTCAAGACAGGAGTTCTGGAGGCGGACTGTCGAGATTCAAATCCTTGTGCTGTCATCAAGTTAGTGGTTGTGAGTGTCACTCAGTTCTTTTTTAATCTGTAAAATGGGTATAAGAATATCTCCTGCTTTCTGAAAGTTCACATTACACCCCTTCACATTTACGGAAGACCCGCATTAGTCCAGCAATGACTTTTCTTGTAAAAGTAAAAATCCCCTTCTGATTTTTTTGGTTAGCAAAAACAGGTAGTAATGTAGATCTTTGGTGAAAGTGAGGTGGTTCTATTTTTGTTTAGGGGGGAAACCTGTGATACGAGTCCCTGCCTTAAACACTGATCTTTCTCCTGGTTTGTTGTAGGGATTAGGTGAGTTATTTCATGGAAAATGTGCTTAGAGCAGGGCATGATGTGTGATAAACATTCAATAAATATTAACTGGGATTATTCTGGTGGATGGGATGTAATTTCTAACTTGGACTTGGAATTTAAATTTGACCTGGGTTCACAGCTTAGTCCTGCCACTTCTGAGGTGGGCGATATTTGCTGAATCTCTTAGCCTCTCTGAGCTCCAGTGTCTCCTCACTTGGAAGCTGAGCTGAATGCTATCCCTTTGATGCACTTTCTCCCACCCATCCTGGCCTTGGGCTCTTTCTTTATCGTCCTCCCCCCAGGTACACACTGCCTACAGGACACACTATGTTGTAAGCCAATGCCAGAGTTGGAGGCGCTATACCACCTCCCCCAGACCTCTCCTCTCCCATCCTGGCTCCCGCCTGGAGAATCAAGGCCTGTCCCCCTGGGAAAGGCCTGGCAGAGAGCCATGAGCCATTGTGGGCTTACTTTGGGGTCAGCCTGATCTAGCACCCTGTGCACAGTTGGTGTTGAGGTTAGCAAGATAAAGAAGGTTACAGGTAATAAGAACACGCACCAC
>CM053611.1:98770934-98790018 GCA_028646535.1 Procyon lotor
GAGAGATCATGTGATAATTGTCTTTCTCTGACTGACTTATTTTGCTTAGCATAATACCCTCTAGTTCCATCCACATCGTTACAAATGGCAAGATTTCATTTCTCTTGATGGCTGCATAGTATTCCATTGTATATATATACCACTTCTTCTTTATCCATTCATCTGTTGATGGACATCTAGGTTCTTTCCATAGTTTGGCTATTGTGGACATTGCTGCTGTAAACGTTCAGGTGCATGTGCCCCTTCGGATCACTACATTTGTATCTTTAGGATAAATACCTAGTAGTGTGATTGCTGGGTCATAGGGTAGCTCTAATTTCAACTTTTTGAGGAACCTCCATACTGTTTTCCAGAGTGGCTGTACCAGCTTACATTCCCACCAACAGTGTAGGAGGGTTCCTTTCTCTGCATCCTCGCCAACATTTGTCATTCCTGACTTGCTAATTTTAGCCATTCTGACTGGTGTGAGGTTGGTATCTCACTGTGGTTTTGATTTGTATTTCTCTGATGCTGAGTGATGTTGAGCACTTTTTCATGTGTCTGGTGGCCATTTGGATGTCCTCTTTGCAGAAATGTCTGTTCATGTCTTCTGCCCATTTCTTGAGTGATCCTCCAATTTTGTTCTTCTTTCTCAAGATTCTTCTGGCTATTCAGAGATTCCATATGAATTTTAGGAGGGAATTTTCTATTTTTGCAAAAAAAATGGTTTTGGCATTTAAAAAAAAATTCTATTGTGTTATGTTAGACATCATACAATACATCATTAGTTTTTGATGTAATGTTCCAAGATTCATTTTTTATGTATAACATCCACCTTTGGCATTTTGATAGGGGTTATATTGAACTAATAGATCACTTTGACATCGTTGGTTATTTATTTAAAGATTTTATTTATTTATTTATTTATTTGAGAGAGAGAGAGAAAGCAAGCATGAGCTGGGGAGAGGGGGAGAGAGAGAGAGAGAGAGAGAGAGAGAAGGAGAAGCAGACTCCTCACTGAGCAGGGAGCCTGATGTGGGGCTCAATCCCAGGACCCTGGGATCATGACCTGAACCAAAAGCAGATACTTAACTGACTGAGCCACCCAGGTGCCCCTTGACTTATTTGGTTTTTAAATAAATTATGTATCCAATTATATGTTATATATCTGATAATTTCTATAGCTATAGTCACTGTAAGTATGAGTAGTTGTTTTTGCTGCTTTGTATTAAGATGCCTTAATTCCCACATATGTCCTATGGTTTATGATTATGAGATGATGTTTTGTGAAATATTATCTGTGGGAATTTTTGAGGTGTGAATTTAGGGCACATTTCTCCAGACAGGAATACATCTGCTATTGCCAGTGGCTTAGGAAGGATTATCATTCCAGGACACTTTAAATTATATTTTTATTTTATTTTTGAGAGCAATGGTTAAGGTAGTTAAAACTCATGCAAGTGTAAACTTGGTATTAAGGATTCAGTGGGTGAAATCTTTTCTCTTTTGCTTTTGTTTTTATTATTGACTTTTGCAGAAGCCTGAACCAATATAGACCAGAATCCATATTGTCTATCTCTGAAGTTGTGTGTGTGTGTGTGTGTGTGTGTATAATTTTAATTCATGGAGGATGGTGTAGCCCTTAGAGGGTTTGGCTTTATGCCAAGGTCTCCCATCTGTGTGTCCCAGGGTTTTGTCCTTTGATTACGTGTCTTCTCCCCATTATACGCAGCCTTCTTTAAAACTCACAGTGTAGGTCAGCAGCAGATGACCTAAGTCCTGAGGGCAAATGGTGCTACAAGGCTCACATATCTCTCTGAATCTGTTCTTTTTTATTCTGTTTGGCCTTTTACAATTTCTGTTACCTCCTAGCCAGCTGATTGTAGCATTTAAAGTCTCAAGCCCAGTATTTCATCTAGCATTTTGTATGTTATTCTGAGATGTCTCTCTGGACTTTTGCTGTCGTAGTCTCATTGTTAGAAGTCTGGGAATTCTATTTTACTTATTTGTAGTTCACAAATACCTATTTTTAACATTATCATTTCCTCCTTTCCTGATGTTATTTTCATTCATTTTTAGAAATTAAATGCTTAGTTACTCTAATTACATGATTTTCTATTTAAAAAGGACAACTACAGGGCTTGACTTTAGGTAAAGGGTAACCTTTTTCCATTTGGTTTGATAAATATTGTTCTCATTTTTGCTATTTTCTAAATAGCATGTAATTATAATTTTTATTTCTTCTTTGAACCAATCCTTACTTAATAGAATGTTGTTTAATTTCTAAGAGGTTTTCTTACATTGTTTTGATTACACTTTGTGATTACACTAGCTTTAATGCAATGTTGCCAGAGAATATGGCCTCTACAATTTCTACTGTATAATTAAATTCTGTAAATGCCACATGAATACTTACAAAGGTATATTTTCTCTTTGATGTTAATATAATTACATATATATCTTATTAATTTTTTCACACTGTGTAAATTATTAAATCTTCTACAGCATTTTCTTCCTTTCACATCCTATTCTGTTAAAGGCTCACAGAAGTGCATTGAAGGCTTTCACATGAATTGTGTATTTGTAAGTTTCTCATCTAATACATAAAAGTTTCTCCATATTATTATCTTATTTTTCCACCTTTAAAATAAATGATTCTTTTATCCTAATTCTGGAATTAATGTCTTACTAATTTAAAATGACCTTTCTGGAACGATTTTTGTTTTTAATTCTTTTTCTGATACCATTATTGTCAGCATTCATGAAGGATGTTTGTTTACCTGGGCTCAAGCCTTCCTTTTTTTGAGGTGTAATTTACATACCGTACAATTTACCTATTAAAGTGTATAGTTGCTGTATATTTACACAGTCATACAACTATTGTCATAATCTATTTTAGAATATGTTCATTAACCCAAAAAAGGAGCCCCACACCCATTAGTGGTTCCTCCCCTGGTGAAGGGTTAGAATCTTCCATTACACTATAAAAGTATATACACATACACACACACACACACACACACACACACACATACACACACAGTCTATTATTTCCATTTCTCTGGAAAATATGAACATATGAACTCTATTATTTCCATTTCTATTTTTTCCATTTCTCTGGAAAATATGAACATATGAGCTCATATGTTCATAATTTCTTCAAATATTTCCATTCCTCTGCTTCTTTTGAAGTCTCATTTGGGATTTCTATTACCCCTCTTGTATGAGTCAATAATTATTGTATTCACCCTTCATCACGATCCACCCCCAGATGCGTTGGTACTTAATCATCACGTATGTCTCACTCAGGTGCTCTCAGATCGGCTGGGATGGCTCTGCTTGGTCTGCTGGTCTGAGTACTGGTCAGACCAGCCCCCTACCTCGTATCCCTTTTAGAGGCAAGGCTACCAAAGACATGCCTTCTCTGTAGCGATGTGGTTCAGAGAACAAGAGGACGATCCACACAGGCAGGCATATTTCAGATAATGACCTTGTCATGTCTGCTAATATTCCATCGAGCAAAGTCAAGTCAAGGCATGGGGAGCCTGGATGCCACCCACCTTGATGCCACAGCGAAGGTGTGGATACGTAACTGCTGCAGGGGACTGAAGCATTGGGCTAATGCTTCTCCATCTCCCAGCTGGTCCTCTTGGCCACACATGTGAAATACGCTCCCTCTCACCCTGAGACCCCTAGAAGTTTCTTTCAATCGATCATCGAGCTCGAAGTCAGAAAATTGTGCTATTAATTGGAACTTGAAGAGTATCTGTGAACAATACCTTTTTCTTCCTCTTCTGAGTACAGACACGATCGAAAAATTGTACAAGGAGTCATTTCGAGCACAGTGAGATCGGCAAATAGGGTTTTTGAGGGTTTCCTTTAAAAAGTTGCAGACCTCACTACAGAGAGTCGACTGTGTCACACAGTTACCGCTGAGAGGGAAGCTGCCTGGAAAGAAATTGTCCCTACGTGCTGGTGGGCCTGAGAGGCAAGAGACAAGACTGAGCCCCACACTCTGACCCACTGGTTCTCAAAGTGTGATCCCTGGGCCAGCTGTATCAACAAGAACCACCCAGCAACTTATTAAAAGTGAAAATTAACAGTCTCCACTCAGACCCACTGAATCAGAAACACAAGTGTGGGGTGCAGGTGGGGTTGGGGGGAGGGGAGGCAACCATCTGTGTTTTAACAAATTCTCCAGGTGATTCTGCTGCCAAAATTTGAGAAACACGATTCTCATCCTGTAGTTCTCAAGACTGGCTGCACATTGGAGGAAATATTTGAAAGTGTTTCCTGCCATTCCACGAGAACATGTTTGGGTCCAGCCTGATATTTGTTCCTTTGGAGGCATCCAGTTTCCCTGCTGTCCATTTGGGCAGGCGGGCTTATTCATTGCTGATCTTCTATGTAGGAGCCCAGAACATGCTGCCCACAGTCCCCGGGGCCCTTGAGTTTAGTGGGGACGGTGATGGTGGGCAGAAAAGGGCCCTGGGTTCAGAATCAGATGACCTGAGTTCGAGCCCCATTTTTGCCCCAAACTGGCAATGTGGCCTTGAGCAAGCCACGGAAATTCCGTGCCTTGATTTCCTCTTCATTAAAACCTCAACTGCCTACTTTGCTTGAGTATTCGAGAGAATCAGACATGTAGCAATATAAGGAAAGTGTTTTGCCAACTAAAAAGCATTGAGACCCTGTGTAAGCACTTACTCTTTTTTATGCAAGAAATTTGACTAGTCAGCAGTTTCCGTGTGTGCCCTGGAGGCTCTGCCTCAGAGGCCTGGCTCTCTAGATCACTAAAGGTTCCCCAGGGAGTCGTCTGTTTGTTCTCCTAATTGGAAAGTGGCCTCGGGATAGCTTCGGCCCATGGTTGCATGATTCACCTTTCCCCTAACTACAGAATCCTCACTGGGCCATTTAATTCCTCGCCTCTGCTCAGCCCCGCGCACCCCTTTAGCTTTGTCTCTGGCTGCTTATTTCTACAGTGTGCGCAACCAGCCCTAGACTCAAGGCCTCCCTGATCTAATTTGCGTGGCTGTGCTGCACAATGGCACGCAGAACTTCTCACCTTACCTGGTGTATGCGTAGATACCAAGGGAGGCAGTGAGAGCCGGATTCTTTAGAACCTCCCCGTCCTTTGAGCAACTGCAGGGACATCCCCACCAGGCACATGGCACAGAGGGTTTGGGGACAAGGGTGAGTCCGGAGTGCCTTCTCTTAGGGAGAGGAACATTGCACCGAGGAAAGACCGAGGGACATACCAGAGCCCCAAAGGGGACGGCCAAGAGTGGAACTCAGGTATCTGGGCCACCAAGGTCCATGCTCTTTGCTTCACATCTTCTCGAAGTTACTCTCAAGGCCTGCGATTTGGTGTGGAGACCACGATCGGCACTTCTCCAATCAGGGGGTCCCTAACGATGCGCAAATGGACGGTAAGCAGGTGTCCATCCTGTGGGATTGGTCGGTATTGCTCAAGCAGGACCGCTGATCTAGGATGATGAGTAAGTGCTTGAAAATCAGCTTCTGATCATGTAGGTGACGCGGTCAACATCTTTTCACTCAGCAGATGTTTGTTTACTCAGTATTAAGAGTTAAGCAGGGTATCGGTGAAGAAAGAGGTCAAGAACATGTAAGGAGCCGAGATGCCCTTCAACAGACGGACAGATAAAGAAGATGTGGTTCATGTATACAGTGGAATATTACTCAGCCATCAGAAAGGATGAATGCCCACCATTTGCATCAACATGGATGGAGCTGGAGGGGATTATGCTGAGTGAAATGAGTCAGGCAGAGAAAGACAATTATCATGCAGTTTCACTCGTATGTGGAACATAAGGAATAGCGCAGAGGACTGTAGGGAAGGGAGGGAAAACTGAATGAGAAGAAATCAGAGAGGGAGACAAACCATGAGAGACACTGGACTGTGAGAACCAAACTGAGGGTTACAGAAGGGAGGGGGGTGGGGGGACGGGGTAATGGGGTGGTGGTATTAAGGGGGGCACGTGTTATGATGAGCACTGGGTGTTATACACAACTAATGAATCATTGAGCACTATGTCAAAAACTAGTGATGTACTATATGCTGGCTAATTGAACATAATAATAAAAAAAATCATTAAAAAAAAGAGCGTATAAGAAATTGCTCCTGCCTTCCAAAGGATTGCTGGAAAACATGTATGATAAACCTCCCTCTCTCTTTCTGTCCCTGTCTCTCACACACATGTATGTATATGTATATATATGTGTGCATATGTATATATGATCAGGGAAATTGGTGTTCCCTCCAGGTACACATACATATGTCTACACTTACACCTGTGTATGTGTGTCTACACACACACACACATATGTACATGTAGTGCACATATATGTCTACGGTTGATTCTTATTATTTGCAGTAATATCCTATGAAGCCATTGCAAATGCTCAACCATTGCTCTAAGGGGAATCCAGTGTTAGGTTCCTGCAAGCCTCTGGTCACATTTACATCAACTCATCAATACAAAACCTTGTTTTTGTATGTGTGTCTGCTTTAAGACATATCATTCGCTGTATGTTGTTGATATATTAACATTGAACTCACGGCCAACAGCGCTGTAACTCATGCCTGAGTGAAGCTTATCTAACACGCTGATTTTCTGCCCAAGGTACCTCACCGCCTTTCTGTGCTCAGGAGCACCAAACAGCACTTTGGTGCTGGGCTTGGGGTCTTCTTAAACAGCACAGTTACCAAGAAAAAGTACAAAAATGTGAAAAAGGTGGCACTCAGTAGCCTGTGAGAAGGACACTTGTTGACAAAACGAGAGCAGAAACAAGAAGGCAGAGTCCTGTCTTGTTCGACCTTAGCTGAAAACGTGCGTGTTAGGAGATACATTTTCTTCTTTCTGCACATCTGCACATGTCTGCTAATTACTGCGGAGGTGCTGTGGGTATTGATTTGGGGTTACAAATAAATTTTAGCAAGCAGGCAAATTTGCAAATATGGAATCCACGAATAATGAGGATCGAATGCATGTATGTGCCACAGATGGATGGATAGATATTACGTTCAGATAGTTCAGGGACCGGTAAGTGAACTCAGCAAAGCAAAAAATAATTTGTGGCCAGGGTGCCCTGGTATCAGCTAAACTACAAAATGCAGGTAGTGAAGGGGTGCAGCTCCATTGACGGGGAGGATTTGAGCAGGGCTGGGATTTTCTCTGGCTCGGTCTCCCGTCTTGGCTGTGGTCTGTTCCCACGTACTCTGCTTCCCCCACATGGCCCAGGACACAGCCACTGATGAGTTCTGTATTTTGTAGCTTGTTGGTTCTGCTATCAGAGTCTCTCTTTTGTGTGTTTCACCATTAGGCCAATCAACTGAGAGTGGCAAAAGGATAGGAGATGCGGCTGGCTTGAACTTGATGTCATCAAAGAGATTGGGTTTGTAAGAAGCTAGCACTCCCCTGTTTAAGCATCATGGCTGGAACTATAGGGGAAGAAGCTCCAGGGAAAGAAGGTGCTTTTGGAATCCCCAGTGGAACGGAGGGATTCTGGGAAGACCTAATAATTTATATCCATATAGGCACAAACAAAATGCTTTAAAAAGAGCTAGTATGTCTAAGGCAGAGGCATGACAAGATTCCCCTGACTACACCCCTGGCATGGAAAGAGCAAAGAAAGAGATGTCACATGTACCTGGGGTCAGAGGCAGCATCGCGGAGGAGGTAGCGTGGGGCTTCTCCTTGGTTGATGAGTAGGATATGAAGGATTATGGTCTGGAGGAAAGCCCCTCTTCCTGCAGTTTAGAAGCAATAGCTCTTGGAAACAGAAGGATATGGTGCACGGCGCCTGGGTGGCTTAGTCAGTTAAGCGTCTGACCCTTGATTTCAGCTGAGGTCATGATATCCGGGTCGGGAGATCAAGCCCTGTATCAGGCTCTGTGCTCAATGCAGCGTCTGCTCGAGATTCTCCCGTCTCCCTCTGCCCCTCTGCCCCCACTCATGCTCGCTCTCTCTCTCTCAAATAAATAAATAAAATCTTTAGAAAAAAGTTATGGTACAACAAGCCAGTCTGCAGAGTTTGAATCCTCTCCTTGTCATCTGTTAGCTGTCTGAGCTTAATTTTTACTCCTTGTAAATTGCAGCGGATCAAGCCTTTGGGGGCTGGCAGAGTAAGCAGTTGATCATGTTAGTTCCTTTCTGCTGTCAGAGTTTATCCAGCTAGTTAGTGGCAGGTACGTGACTTGAACCCAGAACTCCCGACTGAGAGGCTAAGACCTTTTCTGCTGCAGGATCTGGCTCCCTGAACTATTAATCTCTTAGAATCCCTGCCTCCTCCTGACCTGGTCTGCTCCTACTGCCCAGTGGCTCCCAGGAGCGAGACTCGGAGGACTTGGAGGGCACCCTAGGCCCTTTCCTTGCTCCTGTCCTCTCTCACTTTCGACACATTAGTGATGAGGCTGGAGATAATCGAAATGCTGACTCAGAGGGCTGCCTAATTAATTACAGGCTGGTACCGTTGACACCTTCGCCAATCAATGCAGGACTGTGGGAGGACTCTTGGCACACGGAGGTTCTGTCTCTCTTGATTAAAGGTGATCCCTTTAAAAAAATGATTAGGACTCTCACAACATCCCATAAAAGAGAGATCTGTCCACTTAGGCTAATTTGGCATTACACTAACAACCAGAGGAAAGATGGGCAAGATGACAAGGCCAGCAGATGCAAATTGTGAAATGAGTGTTTGCATGAGATACATAAGCTCACTGGGTCTCACTGTCCTTACAACAACAAAATAAAAATACGGGATCTCAGCAAAACTAAAAAAACAGGAAACATAGATTAACTTCACTGAGACCTTTAGAATGCCAGAAATGAAGTACTCTCCTTCTCTCATCTCATTTTTCTCCTCCAATAAGCCTCTAAGGAGGGTGGAATTGCTCTCCATGATCACTACTGAATGCGTGGGGGAGCTAAGCCCGGAGAGTGGCCTAATCTGTAAAATGGGTCAGTAAAGGATGCTCATGCTCAAGAGGGGGGTGTGGAAGGGTCTAAATTCCTGTTCAGCGGTCATGTGATGGTGCTGGTTTCATGTCTAGGTCCAGGAAAGAAGCTGGGATTCCCTTCTCTCCCTACAACATTAAGAGGTTGACAGCAGGGCAGTCCCAGAGAGAAAGAAGTGGGAAGGGACAGATGTACACACACCTGGTTTGTGACTCACTCACTGTCAGAGCAAACACTGCTCCCAGCACCCGGGTGGGGAGGCAGTGAGTGAGGCATGCCAGAGGAAGGGGGGGTCACGCTAGGGGATAGGAATTCACGTGCAAGGAAGCTTTGGACTATAGGAATATGATGTCTTCTCCAATAATTGCAAAGTAGTAAAGGACAAGGTGGCAATGGCTGTGTGTGTGTGTGTGTGTGTGTGTGTGTGTGAGTCTACCTACATCAATGGTAATAGGCTAATGCACTATCCAATAGGCTAATGCACTATCCAAGCAGTCCTTCTACTAATATCTTTCCTTGAGAACATACCGAAATTGAAACATCATCACAAAAATTACCATCGAAGGACAGAAACTCTTAAAACTACACGTGTACAGGTCAGTCATCTGGAAAACAAAGCTTTTGCAGGGTATAAACATTCTCTTTTTCTTTTTTTCAAGATTTAGCTCCAGCCTCCATTCAGTTGAGCTAATATCTCGATAAGCCCGCTCATGCTGATACCCCTAAGAGTTTGACCAGAGCCTTTGTCTTCTGGCTGAGGTCTTTTGGAAAAACCAGTGGACTCCATAAGATTCACCAGGGCGTGAGCACTGAGGGATGTACAGAACTGTTGGATCAATATGTTATATATCTGAAACTAATACAGCATTGTGTGTCAATTACACTTCAAGAATAAATAAGAAAAGGATCAACAGGGGCGTGGAATTGTAGTTACACCACAATTATAGTGAGAGGGAAAGGAAGGGAAGAGGCAAACATGATAGTCCTTTCCCCCATCGTCTTCCACCCCAGAAAGAAGGCTGTTTCATCTCTTTTTCTTCCTTGAAATGAGAAAGAATAACAAAATTTGCCCGATATCACTTCCAGCCTCTTCAGACAGCTTCTTAGGAGGAGGGCGTTCAGCTGAAAGACTCATTCATTTCAATTAAGTAAGAAAAAAAATCCATAGTAATGCAATGTTAGCCTTGTAGTAAGGGCAACCTTTCTGCAAATGGGGAAAGGGATGCTTCTCCAAGGAATACGATCTTCCCCCCGCTATGGCTTCTAAGAGGCATCTATCGAACAGGCAAGCTGGAAAGCAAAGTTCTGCCTTCCTCAGGGAGCTGGAGGGGAGAAGGATGATAAAAACATGAGCTTATTTGTCTGGGGGTCTTGCTCCCATTTCCTTCCCGTCGCTGAACGGTCAGTGGAGAAGGCAGCAGCTTGGCAGTGAGGTAGGGCGAAGCTTGAGTCCTGGCCGCCCTCACAGCTCAGTTACTTGGCAGTCGTTGTTAGAGCTCTGAAATCTCTTTCCTCGTTGATAGGATAAATGTGATGGTAATAGTGGGTTTTAAATCAACAGGCTTCTAAAACGAAAATAAAAATGAAATGAACAGAGACCCCAGAGATCAAGTGGTTGGATGAAAAAAAGAAAGAAAGAAACTTTGCTTTCTTTGGTCAAATATTTATGATGCCTCGCATTGGATTTTGTTATCAGAGGATTGTTGGGAAGAACATTACAATGTTAATGTATTCATTCGTCGCTTGACAGTTATTGATTGCGTACCTATTGTTTACTTGGCAGAATGGATGATTGTGGCACAATTTCACTTTGGAGAGCAGTTCAGGCTTTCCTTGATCTCGTTTTGCTCAGAAGGACAGCTCCCTGTTTGTCCAAGACACAGTCTCCAGCTGTGAACTTGGCAAGGGGTGGAGGGTGGTGATGGTGGTATAAATTTTGGGATGGAAAATCAACTTTTTCTTTGCATTCAGGTACCTTTCCATTTGGGGATCTCTTGTTTCAAATGTGAGGGATTTATGGTGCTCTTTTTTTTTGGTTTGGTTTTGTCTCAGACTTTTCTCTTTCTCTCTTATCTGGATTTTCCCCCTTTTTTCCTTCCTGTGTGGCTGGCTTAATGAGACAGGTCAGGGGATACCTCTTTTGGGGAGAAGGCTTCACCCTGAGGGAACCAAGCAGGAATGAGGATGTGGTTCAGAGAAAAGGAAGTTTTGTTCAGGCCATTTAGACCTGCTCTCTGGCCTAGGATATAGGTACCAATGAACTCGTTTTGAAACTAGGATGGAGACCTGAAGACCTCAATGAGATAATTTCCTGGGGCTCCTGCCCTTGTCAGGAACAGGGGTCACAGGTACATCAAGTTCTGTCTGGCTTCAGAATTTATGAAGTATGGGAAGAGGATTAAGAGGCCCAGAAGTAAAAAAGAGAAACCTAGAAAGCAAAGAATGAGAGAATGCTTTAGCTAAGAGGAAACCCAGAAATAATTTAGTCCACCAACTTCTATTCTTTCTTGTTTCACCCACCGTTTTCCAGAAGGGGAGGTGGGGCTCGAAGTCCAGGAACACAAATTCGTTTGGCAGAAGTTTGTGACCGCCATGTTTGAGAAACTAAATTCCTTGAATTGTTCCTATACGTGCTCTCCATGGACTGACGGTGGGGTATTTCCCATGGAGACTTTCTCAGACACTCCCTCAGACACCCCTCCCTGAGGGTTCCTCAGTCTAAGCCCTCCCATTAAATTGGTTTCTTCTCAAGATAAGATTGTGGAGGAGCGGATAATTATTGATGAGATAGGGAAGGGGTGAAATCACTGCCGATTGCTAAGTTGGGCGAGTGAAAGGGCTTCCATCAGAGGCAGAGTGGAAGGAAAGCAGGTTTGGAAGGAAAGGAAGAGTTTCAGACATGTCGAGTTGAAGTCCTAGGGGTTGGCTGTGTTGCAGGGTTTCACAGGAATCCGGAGAAGGAACCATCTCAAAATCTCTCCTCTTCCCTGTAACCTTTCAAAATCTGACCAAGTTCTCAAGAGCTCGCCTGAAGCTTCCCACTCCGGAAAGTGAGCCCTAATTTCCCACCCTCTCCACCTTCTCCCTGTGTGTACTCACAACACATTGCTTGTGCTTTGTAAAGCTCTCCTCCGTCCAACAGTGTAAGAATTGTCTTCACGAATGTCCCAGAAAAGCTGGCACCAAGAGGCTGTATGGTGTAGGAGCACAGCCTTTTGGTCCAAACTGTTTGGATTCAACCAGAGCCCTATCAATGTTTTTGACTTTGGGCAACTTCCTGAACCTCGTCAATGACTCCGTTTCCCCTTCTGTAAAGTGGAGGTGAAAACTGGTTATTTTCCTGACTGAACCATTGTGATGATTAAATGAATGAAGAAGCATCAAATCTCTTCACAGCCCCTGACACAGCATGTGCAGCAGGGGTGCAGGGCTGCCTTCCTTTTCTTTCTTCTTCTAAAAGATCTCTTGGTTCTCTAACCCCTCATCCATCTGCTGGTCCCCAGGAAGCTCCTCTGCAAGGGAGGAAGTTCCTTCATTCAAAATCACCTCTTTTGGGAGCGCCTGGGTGGCTCAGTGGGTTAAAGCCTCTGCCTTCGGCTCAGGTCATGATCTCAGGGTCCTGGGATCGAGCCCCGCATCGTGCTCTGCTCAGCGGGGAGCCTGCTTCCCCCTCTCTCTGCCTGCCTCTCTGCCTACTTGTGATCTCTCTCTCTCTGTGTCAAATAAATAAATAAAATCTTTAAAAAAAAATTACCTCTTTTTTCCTTTGGCACAGTGAGGACCCTGAGCCCTCAGCCAGGACTTTCTGGAGGCTGTTTGATGTTTGAAATCCTAAACAATTTCAGGAAAAAAATTCTGTACCGTGGGGAAAAAAAGCTATCTGATAAAGACCCGGGGGTGGCCATGGGACAAAATGCCCTCCTTGCTGACCTGACAGAGACCTCTGGGGACTTCCCTGAGCATCTCCGTGCCCGAGTCGCAGTAACTTCAAATACTTGGAGAACAATGGCCGAAAGTCTCTCTCTCTCTCTTTTAAAACAATCCTTCCCTGCCAGTTCTGACTGACTGTTTTGGGGCCAAAACAGAAATGGTTTTGAACTATAAGTGGCATGTCCATAGCTGCAAATTCGACAGTAATACACTTGTTAAACCGAAGGAGAGGTGCGAGCCGGCAGCTTCGAATGGATTTTATTTTCACTCCTGTCGGCCGCCAGGAGCACTGCTCACCTGTCTCCCGTGCTTTATTTCCTGTGCGATCCAACTCTGTCTGCATCTGTTTTCCAGCCCAGAAGCTGACTTTCTTAACCCCTCTGTGGCTCTGGGGCGGTTCCAGGAGCATCTTCGGTCCTGCGGAGGTTAGCTTCCCTGTGTCGCTGGCACGTGAGCTGCATGGTGTCGGAAGGTGGAAATTTCGTGTCATTCTGGATGTGGAAGAGGTAGGGGGGAGCACCAAAGCATCACTGCGGTTTGGGGTCCGATGGGATTTGAATGTTGGCCGGGCAGCCTTGAGCTGAGTGACATAGACTCTCTTGGCCTTGATCTTTTTCTGTAATGGGATGTTGGAACCTACATTGCCGGACTGTAGGATTAGGAGGGTCAAAGCATTTAAACAGGGTGCCTGGGTGGCTCAGTGGGTTAAAGCCTCTGCCTTTGGCTCAGGTCATGATCTCACGGTCCTGGGATCGAGCCCCGCATCGGGCTCTCTGCTGGGCAGAGATCCCTCTCTGCCTGCCTCTCTGCCTGCTTGTGATCTCTCTCTCTGTGTCAAATAAATAAATAAAATCTTTAAAAAAAAAAAGGCATTAAACATCCAGTTCATTGCCTGGCCCTGAGGATGCTCTCCATAATAGTCTCTGGAAAGGTCTCCCAGTTTCTTACCAGGAAACAACCTTGCGGAGAAGATGGGTGAGTTGCTGCTAGCTAGTATAGTAATTAGCACAAATTATAAAAGGATGGAGTCTCCAAGTGGCCTGTTATATCCCTGGTTTGGCCCCTGGTTTGAAGAGATGCACAGTCTGGGTCTCAGGCCCCACCTGTCCCCACAGCTAGATTCCTGTGCAGTGCACAACTCCAACATTCATGCCTGGTGACTCCGTAGATGTATCTGCATTGTGGTCTGATCATGGTTTGGAGGCACTGATCTCAGGACAACACAAGTCCAGCCTCACATGGCATTGAAAGTCTTTAGGATGTATCCTGCAAGCTGATGTTTCTATCTTCTCTTCCATTTCTTTTATTTTTTTTTAAAGATTTTATTTATTTCTTTGAGAGAGAGAGAGCACAAGTGGGGGTGGGGCAGAGAGAGGGAGAAGCAGGTTCCCCGTTGAGGAAGGAGCTTCATCGAGACTTGATCCCAGAACTTTGGTATGACCTGAGCCGAAGGCAGACGCTTGACTGACTGAACTATCCAGGTTCAGTCAGTTCCCTCTTCAATTTGTTTTAAATAAGAACATTAATCCACTGGGTGTGTGGTACATGAACAATGAATCTTGGAACATTGAAAAAAATAAAATTAAATTAATTAATTAAAAAAAAGAACATTAATCCAAACATATGGGAATTCTTGGTTAACATAACCTTGCCTGTGATCATGGGTTAGCCACGTGGTGGACCTCATCTACAATACCTAACTGGCCATCAGGGGGCAGTATGGCGTAGTGGCTAAGAGAGTAGCCCCGCTGCTTGTGTTTGTAGCGATGCTTTCCCTGCGGATTGTGCTTAAGCCTTCTTGGCCATTACTTAATCCCATTGTGCCTCAGTTTTTCATCGATATAATGGGGAGAAGAATAACACTTAACCTCATAAGGCTACTGTAAGAATTAACTAGTTAATACATGCAAAACACTAAGAACCGTTCCAGGCACATGGTGAGTGCTCAGTTAATGTGTGCTCTCAGTTTTCTCTGTCCGTTGCTGCCTCCCTCTTCCCTTGGTGTGGTTGCTTCCTGTCTTCCACGAAGCCTGAATAGACAACCCCATGCAGTACTGAGGGCTGGTAACATTCACAGAATGATCATTTTAAGTGTATGTCTTACTTTTCTGTCCCCCACTTAACAAGGAGCTTCTAGGACTAGCCTCCATTTTAACCCCTTAGCTGTCAGCTTCATGCCCCACTCTAAGGCCAGTGAAGATTTCTTGAGTCACATCTTCGGTCAGAGCTTATTGGTTGCATGTGACAGAAACCTAACGTGTACTAGCTGAGGCCATAGAAATTTCCCAGCCTAGAGAAGAATCTGAATGGCTAGACCAGGGCACACAAAGGCTAAGAGGATCCCTTCTCTTCACTGCCCCCTCATCTTTGCCACTCTCTTCATGTCCATGTTACCTGCTCCACTCTGCTTTATCCATCCGACTAGAACCATGGTTGCAAATCGCTACAGGCACATGTCTTTCCAGAAGGGAAAGACCCTCTTATTCCAGATCTAGGCATGAAATTTCCAGGGAAGCATTCCGATCAGCAACTTCTGAGTCAAGTGTTTATCCATTATCTTTGTTACAATGATAAGGTGAACAGATAATAAATCACATGAGAACTGTTTGGTATAGATCGTGTTTATGGAAACAACTTGGCGCACTGGAGAAATGGCAGTGCCATCAACTGAGGCTGGGAGCATGAAAAGATTGAGCAGGAAAGAGAAGTGGTAGACAATCGGTTCCATTTTGGATACTGTGAGTTAGAATCCTAAGTAGGACCTTCAGGTAGATGGGTCTCAGGGGTCTCAGGGCGGTCAAATATATGAATTCAAGGCTCCGGGGGAAACTCAGAAGAACTAGAGATATAAATTTATGAGTCTTGAGGATATAAGAAATAATTGAATTTTTTTTCCAAAGAGGACTTTTATTTCTAAGTAATATGTGGTCGGTTATAGCAGGCTCACATTCTCATTGCATCAACTGGAAAAAAAATTTAGCGAATTGCAAAAACTCACATTTTCAAGAACATTTGGGAGCTGTGAAAGCCAAGAGCAGGAGATGAATGAAAATTCCAGAGAGAGAAAAGCCTTTTCTAGGTGAGCTGATAATTGCCAACCATTTGTTCCCCGAGGGTCCTGCCACTCTAGGTATAGGTGGAGGGTCAGGCGTGACACACACAGACGGACCCTCCTGGGGGAGAGACCGACCGAGCATGCGCTAGATATGCAGCGCCGGTGCAATGGACCAGAAACTAGAGAAGCCTCGAAAGAAAGGCTTATTTTTCCCTGTGGAATAGAGTATTAGAACTACATGGCTAATAGAAACATAAGAGTCTATTCTAAGGGGGAAAAAAAAGAATCTATTCTAAGAATTCTTAACTACAATCCACAGTCTTGTGGAATAAAACTAAAAAACAAAACAAAAAACAAAACAAAACAAAAAACTAAAGTATTACACAGAAGGGAAGCATTGTTTGTAATGCTTATAGATCAGAATAAACAGACATAAATGAAATAATCGTCCAACTGAAGAAGGTCCAAACAGAATAAATGCAAAAACCCAAAGAAAGTAGAAGAGAGGACATAATAAAGAAGAGCTCAGGAAGAGAGGAAATGGAATATAATGCATATGTAAAAAAGAAAACAAAGTCAGTCTCTGTAAATAGTGATCGTCAACCTCTGGCAAGGCTGACACGCCCTTCCCAGAAAAGAGGAGGCAAAGATAAAGAACACTGTGACAAGACACTGTGACTAGAAATAAAATAATGATCGGAGAGTATTGTGAATAACTTGATAAATGTTAAAACTTAAGTGAAATAACAAATTCCAACGCCCGCCACCCACACCTACCTGACCAAACTGACTTAAGGAGAGAGAAAAACCAAATGATTTTATGACCACTTCAGAACTGAGGAGCCTTTAAAATCTACCTACCAACGCCCACACGATCTCACGTAGAGTGTGAAGGAACTTATCCTCCCAAACTTGGACAAAAACATTTTGAGGATAAAAAAGGATTGACTCTTGGAACAGGCTGAGGTGGAATTACACTGATTACAGTTAAAAACTCTAGACACCCCCCCCCCCCCAAAATCAACTACTGAGGATTCTGGAAAATAATTAATAATAGGCCATTTGGGGCAGGAAGTCAACCCTTAAAGAAGAGTTGTAACTGTAACAGCAGGAGAATGCTTGTAAACCATGTGTCTGATAAAGGACTTATGGCAAGATTATACAAAGAATTTAAAAACCTCAACGGTAAGAAACCAAAAAAATTTTCAATTAAAAAATGATTGAAAGATCTGGACAGACACTTTACCCAAGAGGATCTGTGAATGGCACATGGGAAGATACACAATACCCTTACCACACCCTAGTTGAGATGCCAACACACATCTATCCGTATGGCAGCTAAAATAGCCAAAAAAATAAGCCCATACTAAATGTGCAACAAAAAGAATGAATTTCACTATTATAAACTTAAGTCATTGTTTGAAAAGTATATTAAATGATGAAAAGTTTCCCAACTCATTCTTTAAGTCTTCCTTGACCTAAACATTGAAACTGACCACTGCTATTATAATAACAGAAAATTACAGCTCAAAATTACAGCTCCTCCCACAATGTACATACATATACCCTCCAAATCTAACTGTACATGAAATAGTAATATAACATGACCAAGTTGAATTTCTTCTAAAGATGCTTGGTTTGTTCAAAATGAGAAAAAAATTATTGTTTTTTAAAGATTTTATTTATTTATTTGACAGAGAGATCACAAGTAGGCAGAGAGGCAGGCAGAGAAGGGGGGTAAGCTGGCTCCCT
This sequence comes from Procyon lotor, assembly GCA_028646535.1. Lineage (NCBI taxonomy): Eukaryota > Metazoa > Chordata > Mammalia > Carnivora > Procyonidae > Procyon > Procyon lotor. The sequence goes on from CM053611.1 coordinate 98,788,629, forward strand.
GCTGAGCAGAGAGCCCAATGCAGGGCTCCATCCCAGGACCCTGAGATCATGACCTGAGCCGAGGCTTTAACCCACTGAGCCACCCGGGCACCCAAGGGAAAAAATTATTGTTAGAACCACTGCATCCCAAGTTCAAGGGAAATTATTAACAAATGATCACATCCATAGATGAAAAAGGAATTAATCCAAGTTCCACACTCATTCAGGATAACATGAAAACTCTTCTCAGACTTGGAACTGAGAATAAGAATTATTCCTGCATAGACACAAAAATCCTAAGCAAACATTATAGTTGTCATAAAATATTTAATGCATCCCCTTTACAAGAAAACAGATGAGGATGGTAGCTATCACCAGTTATTTCCAGTATTTTATTAGAAATTTCTAGTTAGCAAAATAGAAAAAGAAAAGGAAATAAAAGGTAAATGCACTGAAAACCAAGAATCAAAGGGTCATTACTAGAAGATGATATTTTCTATATAAGAAACTTCAAAGACTCTATAGGATATTTTAATGCATAAGAAAGTTTAGCAAATTTTCCAGATGAAAAACATCAATATACAAAAGTCTTGCATTTTAATACATCAGCAACCATCAAGTTGAAAATGCAATACAAACTAACATTTACAAAAAATGAAAATCACCAAAATATAAAAGTTGTCCAAGACTTTATTTTTTTAATATTTTTTGAAAGATTTTATTTATTTATTCGACAGAGAGAGAGACATGGCTAGAGAGGGAACACAAGCAGGGCAAGTGGGTGAGGGAGAAGCAGACTGCCCATGGAGCAGGGAGCCTGATATGGGACTCCATCCCATGACTGTGAGATCATGACCCGAGCCAAAGGCAGATGCTTAATGACTGATCCACTGAGGGGCCCCAGAAGTCATCCAAGACTTTAATGGTGAAATGTATAAAATATTACAGAAAAGTCATTAAGGAAAATCCTAATACCTGGAAAGGGATACTATGCTAGATATCAGGAAAGCTCAATGTCATGAATATGTCAATTCCTTCCAAGTTCATCTCTAAATTCACCAAAATTCCAATCACTATACCAAATGATAAGCTGATTCTAATAATCACACAGGAGAACCAAAAGCCAACTAATAGTCAAGATACTCCCAGAGACAGAGAACCAAGCAAGGAGATTCACTCTGCCAAATATCATGACTCACTGTAAATTTAGGCTAATCAATAGTCTGTCGTACTGGTGTAGAAAGAAACAACTACGTCAGCGGAACATAATGAAGTACCACAGACATACTTTGTCCATATGTGGTCATGATATATGATGAAGCTGGTGTTTCTGACCAATGGAAGTGATGGTCTGGTTTTCAATATAAGTTGCTTAGAGGTTAGATATATGGAAAACTAGTAATGGGTCTTT
>CM053611.1:98790518-98815833 GCA_028646535.1 Procyon lotor
CAAGGGGACTGGGGGCTATGAGTAAAGGGTCTAAGATTCTCTTTGAGGTGATGAAAATCTTCAAAAGTTTATTGTGGCGATATTTACATAACTGTGGATATCCTAAAAGCTATTAAATTGTGGACTTCAGACAGGTGATGTGTGGCCTATGAATTATATCTCAATAAAGCTGTTAAAAAGAATTAATATATTTTAAAAGACACAGAAATGTAGGTAACATTTTTGGGAATTTTAGATGAGGAGGGAAAGAGAGGATTATAGGAGCTTAAAAGTGGCATGGAGTCAGAAAGTGTTTGATTTTTGTGACCGCAGGATTTCAACAAAGGCTCTTCTGTTCAAAGTCTAGGACTCCTTCTGTTTTATGAGGCTTCCTCCCATATGGCTCTTGCAAGTTTAAAGGGCAAAGTCGTCCCTGATTCAGTGCTCAGCCCTGTGTATACATAGGTTCCATTCAGACTCTTGGGATAGACTGTCAGAGTATGGGGTCCTGGTGGTGCTGTCATTCTTGTAGCCATGGTGATGAGATGTACTGAGCCTCCAGCTGGAACTCTGCACTTGTGAGCTCCAACCGGGTTGGAGTCCTTCAACGACTCAAGGGGGTTAGGTATCTTTCGGCTGTCATGATAGGATGGGCTTCAGGACTGGCCAAATCGGACAGCAGCCGGATAGCACAAGATCTGTGAACTTCTTTGTAATTGACCTACTCCTACAAGATCCATGCAGTGACTTTAAAATTATTCTGACTTCTGGGGTCTCCCAGACTCATGCTAATCCTTTGCAGACAATAACATAGACCAGGTACACGCCAAGCAGCCATGCAACAAAAAGGTATCCCTCTTGTCAGTGCTTTGGCACCCACGCCCCACTCCCCTTGGAAAACAAAGATAGAATCAATAATAAATTGACCCGCCTCTCACGAAGTGAACAAATAGAAAAAAAAAAAAACATGCTGGCATGAGAATCAAGCTACCCTATTCTAAATACAGTTTCCACATGCCCAACCTTCCTCATTTACATCTAGGATTCTCCGTTCTCTTTCCCACTGCCTAACAGCCGACTGATCTCGGTGGCATTTTCCCCAGACACAGCGGCAGGGCCAGGCTTTGACGGGTCCCAGCCAATGAGGTTAAGTCCACCTTGCTTTTCCACAGTGATTGGTTGAGACTATCCCAGGTCTGGCCAATTGGCACATGGAATTTCCCTGGTCAGCTGGATTGGTTCAGAGGTTGTCCAATCACCATAGAGCTCAAGGTATTGTTTGATGATTGCAGAGTGGAACTCTCTGCTTTGCGTTGGCCGTGAGATTGCTGTTTGCCATCATCACGTGACCGTGGTGGGATCAGCACTAGGATGCCGCTGACAGTGGAGAGCAGAGCTTGAGAGACCAGGTCTTTCACACTATATCAATGAGCTACTGGATTGGTTCACACCACAGCCTGCCAGTTTTCACTCCTTCCTGTCGTATGAGCCAGTATTCTCCTGTACTGTTTAATCTAGTTCATGTTGGGACTTCTGCTCCTTGCATTTTAAAGAATCCTTACTGCTTCATGGAGAGAATGATATTTGCCATAGCTTTTGCAAGGGGGAGGGGAGGTCTGTAAAGTAACACAGATGAAGAACATGTGAAATTGTATCCTACGAGTAAGTGTAGCATCTCTTTCTTTTCTCCAAACAGCTGGATGGACTCTGAGGGGGTAAATTAGATTCAGAAAAGGGCCAGGAGCGACAGACAAGACTAGGATCTAGAACACTCTGGTAGTCCCAGTGTGATGTCTTATTTAACTGATTTTGTTAAATCTACCTTGAGCAAATCACTCTAAATCTCTGAGGGCACCCAGAGTCATTTAGATCTAACAAACAGTATGTAAATTGAGGGCAAGACACATGCCCTATCCATGTACTTAAAATAACAGATAATAACATGATAACAAAAACAACCAGCATGTATTGAATATGAGCACCGTACCCAATGCAATGCACTCAATGTTTCACGCACATTATCTCGTTTAATCCTCAGAACTGTTTTCCCATGGCATACATCAGGAACTGGGGCTGGTTGGGCTAAATAGCATGTCTAAGCTTGGGGTGGAACAGGGATCCCAATTTGGTTCTTCTAGGTCCACAGCATATGCTCTTAACCACTTAATTATAGCTGTATCCATTCACTCAGCAGGATTTGTGCGGACCTGTTTTAGGCCAGGCTCTGACAGAGCCCGTGCAGAAAGAGAGAGGAGCATTTGATTTAGATGCTTTCAACATCTAGAGAGGGAGATTGCCCAGAAAACAAATATATATTAATATGTATTCATGTCTTATAACCTCCTCTTAAACACAGCAGCCACTTAATATATATTTAATAAAAAATGAATAAGTGAAAGGCTATAAAAATGAATATATGACAATGAAAAGTTTCCAAAAATCTAATTAAATTTCTATGACAAAACCCGATCTTGAAAAAGTCACAGGATAGTTAAGAACCAGGGGCTCAGACAAGAGACTTTTCACGCCTTTCAAGCCTTCTCTGGTTTTCTGTCCAAGATCACAGCAGCTCTGTTGCCAAGGATGCTCCCTGGGAGTCAGTGGGACCCCCGATGTCTCAAGATGCTCTGGAATCCCCACCTTGCCCTTCAAAAGGCCAGACAAGGGCTGGCGAGAAGCAAGGAGCCAATGTGGTTTGTCTTGCCACACAACATGTTCCAGTGAATGAATCATCTCCTATGTGATCAGTTAAGAGGGACATATGCATATAGTTTGGAAGTCATGTAGTTCATTAAGATTTCCCCAGCCCATTAGGGCTTTAATGTGAGCAGGAGCAAGTTTTCCAAATAATTAAAGAAGACCCTGCAACAGAGGGCAAATTCTCTTGCTCTAGCATATGCAACGCCTCCTTCGAAGGCGCCAGTGACTACTGTGTTTTCCACACATGCAGCTTCTAGAGAATCTGGGAGGACATATCCCCCGTATTAAAGCGGTGGGTTCTGGAAGAAGGCTACCATTGGAGTCATATTTTTAATTTTGGTAAAATTGTGAGTCCAAGGAGACAGAAGACCCAGGGCGTAAAGCCGCTGAGGATTAAGTGTGGTCCAGTTGCCTCTGCTGGTGCAAAGTTGACTGCGTTAGTATTTGTACTAGGGTTGGGATTGTTTCCTAAGGTCTCTGGTTAAAAACAGTTTTGACTGATCCTCGATCCTCCCCGACCTGTTCTTCCCATGAACGCTTTTATTCTTAGCATGCAGTAGTTATGGGTGCAAAGCACGAGAGCAGAAACGTTTAGTCTTTAATATATAGGTGTCCAGACTCCAGCCAAAGTCTTCCTGTCACTTGTGAGCTCAGTGAGATGTGTTTTGGCTTCCATCCTAGTCTCTGAAAATTCAAAGTATTGTCCCGGATTTCTAACAATTCCCAGGGGCTTTACACTTCGCCCAGCTGTCTCTGGCACTGGTCTGGCTTCCTTGCTTTGTGGGATAGCTTACTTTCTAGTGCCTGGTGTCTCAGCAGCATACATGCTTAGCCAAGGTAGGAGCTCAGCCTCCCCCCCCAAGCATGGACTTGCCCATGATAGGCTCATGGGAAGGCATCTCATGCTGGTTGCCTTTGTTGAAGACAGGTACCTAAGAGAAGAAAGTTGGAACACTGTTTACACCTCGAACACACCACTTTGTTCTCTTAATCACCTTCCCCTTCCTTGAAATAAGAGATTTTTTCCTCTTACATTCTTCTCTTTCTTTGTTGCCAGAGCTCCTGCCAACATCCATGTTTCCAGAGCCCCACCTTTTACCCTAAGAAACTTCCTAAGTCCTTCCCTTTTAAAAAAATCCCCACAATTTCCTCCTTAAGAAAAATTCTGCTACCAGCTATTAAGAGAATTTAATAAATGATTAATTTATATAAAAGAATTTAATTTAATAAATAAATTCTCTATTAAGAGAATACATTGTCTCTCCTACTCCACTTCCAAAGACTTTCACTTTCCAGGCATTGCACAAAAGAATCCAATCCCCTGGTCCCGACTCAGACCAGGGCTCAAGTGATCCGAGGCTCCATTTCGTTCTCTGAACTGTCGGCCATGCGAGTCCCCATGCTCTTCCCATTGCTGCTGTAAACCCCAGAGTCTTGTGTTGAGATGGCAACATTATATGTTGGTAGAGACTTTGCTAGCCTGGTGCCCCAGGGGTTCCAGGAAGCTTAGACTCCCTTTAGATCAGCACTGCACAGATACCAGAAGTGGAAATAAAAGTCCATTGATCTAAGTGGCGAGGTGTCAGTTTTGCCTTCTACCCAACAACACAATCCAGCCAAACCTTTCTGAAGATACTCACTTGGCACGATTGTGCTTTTCTTCTGTGTTATCATGGGTTGCTCCATGGCAAGTCCCTTTATCAAAGATGATCTTCCTTTAAGGTTAAGTGTTCGCAAGAACGAAAATTTTCTGGTGTTTTTGCACAGGCTTGGCAATTGCATTTCCTATCCTTACTGTTCTTGCCTTCCCCCCACCCCCGAAAATATCATTTGCTCATCCAAAAAATATTTATTTCCTGTCTATTAGAAACCCGAAATTGTGCTAGGCCCTGGGGATTTTAAAGAAAACATGATCGATATTCTTGGAGGGGTCTCACGTCACTTCAGTGTTCGTTGGAGATTTTCAATTCATTGATTGATTCACTCATTATTCAAAATCTATTCAGCCATTGATGGGCCGTGCTAAGCAGTCATAATTCAGTGGTAAACAAGACAGACACACTCCCTGAACCTCTGGGATCTTGAAGTCTGGGAGCAGATGTGGATATTGAACAAATAACTCTGGATGTCAAGAGTGCAATAAAGGGGAATCATAATACAAATGACAATAACTGATAGTTATAGAATTTTATTACATGGCAGGGACGGCTCTGTATGATTTATGTGCCATAACTTAATTAATGCTCCCAAAGTTACTGCCCTAATTTAATATTAAAAGGGGGCACTGAAGTACAGAGAGGTGAAGTAATTTGCCCAAAGCCCACAGCTAGTAAGTGGTAGCTATGGGTACAACTCCAGGCTTAGGGATTCTAGGACCCATGCTCTTGAACACTCCATTATTCTGACAAAATCTGATGGTCAAGGGAGACTTCCTGGAGGAGGTGATATTTTTGGCTGGGTTGGAATGGAAGAGACCAGGGAAACACATGTTGAGAAAGAGAGAGTAGTGAAGGTGAGAGTTCTTGAAGCACATTCAAGCCTCTGAGGAAAGTCCTAGAGTCCAAGAATCTTACCTGCCTCACCATATCCAGGTACCTCTACAGTCCTGATGTCCACTTTTTGGGGGACCCCCGTGGTGTACTCAGTAAGAAGCCTCAACAGCCCTTTCAACCCTAGTCTCGAGAACTCAAGCAAAATCTACTTGTAGAGGAGGGCTGTGGGTCTCCACTTAACCTGCGTCCGTAAGGTGGGGCTCTCCCAGTCCCGGGTCCTGTCTTGCAGTGACAGTGTCATTGCTGAGGTGACAGACCAAGTCTTCTCTTTGTAAGGGAGGGGTTCCCAAGCTTGTGACTTGAAGGATAGAGAGCCTCTTGTTTTTTCCACTTCAGTAGATATTTGATAGTTTTGTGGACCTGTGGGAAAGAGCTTGAGAGTTTAGGATGAGCTGAGGGAGGCAAGAGCGGTCTGTCTTATTTCTTTTTGAATCGGAGAAAACTGCTCTGGACATCAAGGTTGTGCGTCCGTAGGTCAGCACCCACCCAATTAGAAGGAGAGAGACAGTCTCCCTTCTTCCTGCCATAACATCCCTTCCTTGCCAAGTGCGTCATCTGGCCATTTGTAGGTACTCGATAAATATTTGTTAAATGAAAAAAAATATTGGTTAAATGAGCAAATAACAATTGAAAATCACTCTAGGAACAGATGGATTAGGAATATAGATTTCCATAAATTCTAGCATCAAACATGTATCCGTCTCTCTGGTTTTTAAGTTCCTGTGGTTGGGAGCTCTGTCTTTCTAGCAGTGGTAATGATGGCTTGTGCTCTGTAGCACTGCTCATTATAAATCGCTTTTACTGCTCACCACAACCTGAGACATTATTGTTATTTACACATCAGAAAACTAAGGCCCCCAAAGGAGAAATAATTTATGTAGTTCCTAAAGTCTGTAATCTGGAGAGTGAATTTGAACCCACATTTACCAACAGGCAGCACAGGGCTCTTTCCTTTATGCCCTGCCCTGCCCACCCTATTCATCTTGAGTTGAATTTGTGGTTTTATGCAGTAGGAGAAGGTACAGAATCAAGCTGGCCTCTATTCAGATCCAGTCTTGACGTACTAATGACCTCGTATCTTCCCAGGGTGGTAGTCTGGGGGGAGAAGCAGTGGGCAGGACTCATGTCATTGCCCAGAGGCTTCGCCACCATTTCCCCATGGCTACATATTAAGTTTCTGTCTGGATTGCCAGATCGAATCAAGTCCCTCTTTCAAAGCCTACCATCATAAAGTTTATTTCCCCGGGTGACCTTCTTATCATTTTTCCCTTTGTTAACATATTTGAGAATAATCAGAGATGCAGTATCAGGTCAGGTTTCAAGGATGATTGACTTATTGACTTTGACTTTGGACAAAACGTCAAGAGGAAGAGGCTGACTCCTGAGGTTACTGCCTTTACTGGAAGTTATGACCTTCCCTGGGGCCTGAGCTTCATTCATTCATTCGATGGATATTTATTCCATATAAGATATACCTCATGTTTGTAATTTCATACACTTGAACACAGGCTTGAATGGAGACTCCATATTATTGTTGGCCAACATCATCGATTTATTCATCATATAATTATTAATCCCTTCTAGGCACAAGGCTGTGCATGAACACTGTAGGTTATGGTATCCAAATGTAATGGCTACTGGGTGTAGGGGGATGGGTTTTTTGATGTCCTTTTTAAATGACTACTTTGGAAATTTTTCTGCTGTTTCCACACTGATGATTGGGGTGGTGGGACGGTGTGTGGGTAAGGGGTTCCTTCTGATCAAAGCCAGATGTTCTCCTAACCCTTGAAAGTCAGACAAAGGTTACTCTTTGAGAGATTCTTGGGGTTTGCCCCATAGCACATATCCTGTAAGCAGGGATCTTGGGGATTCTGTTGAAGTATGGCTCTTGAGCTGTTCTATTCTAGTTTGGGTGTCTGAGTGATCTCTCTACTGTTGTACCCCATGGGTCAATTTTACCCCATTTATGTCTACAAATACAAGAGCTTTATAAGGTGGAAAACATCTTAATATCTTAGCAGTTAAAACTTCTCTTGTCCACCCAGTGAATGCCCCCCAAGGAGCACGTTAGAGTAACTGTGTATGGCAGGTAAACATTTTCTGAGGAAAACAGTTTGAATTCAGGAAGCCTATTAGCTTGAACCAAAAGTGGTTCAGAAGGATGGGAAATTGCCACACCTCAATATCCTATACTTGCCCACCTCTCACACTACCTTAATGTGAGAGGGAAAAAGAACAGTCCCTTCTATTCTAGAAAGGTCTTTCCTGAGGAAGGCTAGAGAGAACAAATTTGAGGGACTGTGTTCACAGAAAAAGGACTCTCTTCTTGTCCAGTGTGCATGGTTTCAGTCCTTATAGAGTTTATAGTCTGGCGGGCGATACAGAGAGGCAAACAGACAAGTTTCATATTAGACAATGGGACAGGAGCTGGGTGTGAGAACACATTTTAGGAACAGTTTACATGGCCTCAGAGGACTGGCAGAAAGCTTCCGGTAGGAAGTTTCATTTAATGCTGGAGGATGACCAGTAGCAGATCACAAGAAGCAGAGGAGGGGTGGGTGGTAGTGAAAAAAAGGAGTCCAAGGCTAGGGAAATGGTGTGTGCAAAGGCCTGGAGGTATAAATAAACATGCTGGAGATAGGGAATGCAAGAGGTTCCGTAAGTCTAGATTATAAGATAGGGTTGACATGAAGGAGGCAGGAGGCAGGAGGCTGGAGAGAGGAGATGTGGTTGAGGGTGAGGAAGTTTAGCTAGAGATTAAACCAGAGAGGTGAGTGTGGCCCCAAATCATGCAAGGCCTTACAACCTATGTCCTTTTCCCACATTGATTTGGCTTGGCCTTGTGACTGCCTTTGTTTGGGCCAATGGAATGGTAGCAAAGGCATGAAAGTCACCTTCACATTAGAGCTGGTCTTCTTCTTGATGCTTTGAGAGTAAGCCACTCTATGAAGGCATTCAGATTAACTAGCTAGATGGAGGGAAACAGGTGGCCCAATTGCTCCCATCACCCCAGCCAATCCTGAGGCATCCGGGACCAGCTGGCCCTCGGCTGATGCACTGAAGATCAGAACACAAACACAAGAATGAGCCCAGCTGACACCTCGTGGAGCAGAAATGAGCCATCCCAGCTGAGCCCTGTCCAAATTGTCAGCCTGCAGAATGAGCAAATAAATGGTGGTCATCTTAAGCCAGTAGGTTTTGGGTTGGTTCGTTATGCAGTAACAGAAAATAATACAACCTCTGTCTCTATCAAGTTCCCACACCCAACTCTATCAAGTTCCTAAGCAAGCAGAACATATAAGAACCAATAGAAGGATATGTCAGAGTTCTACTTTATCATTTGCAGATCCAGCATCCAAAAACCCTAATGTATAAGGTCTATGATAAAAGTTGTATTGAGCTTTGGGTCCTGGAGGTCCAAGAGAGACTCCTATTTTCCTCTGAAGCAAAACTTTAGGAACAGCATGTTTTTGGTTGTCTGTGGGGAAAAGAGAAATATCCTGAGAAGGCGTGATTCATACAGAGTGTAAGTGGAGGTGCAGAAGAGGGCAAGGCTCCTGGGTATGCTAGCGACTAGAAAAGGATGCAAAACCAAGGTGTTGGGTGTTAGCCAATCAGATGGGCAGCTCTCTCTCCTCAGGAGACAGAGTCCAGAGTGAGGAAGGAGTGAGGAGTGGTGAAAAGAGGAGGGAAAAGTTGTGTCCTTCATTCAGAAGACACTGGGTGAGAGCCTATGATGGTCTTTATTTCTCAAGAGCTCTTTCTAGCCAGAAAGAGGTGAACAAACGTGGGTCAGCCAGGGGCCAGTCAGGACACAGAAGTAACTTGGGATTTCAACCAAGAGAATGTGATCCAAGGAATTGGTGAAACAGATGTTGGGGAGCCAAAGAAGCCAAAAGGGGGACTCAAGTTCTACAGAGATGGTGACAATGGGGAACAGCCACCACCGCGGGATCAAGGGGTCATTGGGAGAGGATGGGGTCACCAGGCCGCAGAAGCCGGAAGTGGGCTGGGAGGAGCCCCGACTTTGCCTCTGTGGTGGTATCTCTGAAATTTGGAGGTCCCCATGGAGATGGGGTACAGAGGTATGGATGGTCCAAGGGGAGGGCACTGACCAGCTACCAAGGACATCCCTGAGCAGCGCGATCAGGCTGACCCCGGTAGTGTGTAAAAAGGCTGGAAAGTGACACCCATGCCTGCCCAGTGAAAGGACTTTGCTGGGGCAAAGCTGGCAGAAACCACAAGCAAATGGAGCAAGTCCCTTCCCACGCTGGATCCCTGCAATGCCTCTGACCAGCAGAATCTAATCAGAACCCATCGCTAAGGGAGTTGTGGTTTGCAGAGCCCCTGCCTGCTTCAGCATCAGAAGCAGAGCGAAGGGTGGGTTTAGAGCTGAGATGCAGAGACTTCATCCCTGGCTCGCCGACTGCCTGGTGTGTGGAAGTGTCCTCAGGGCCGGTCTCCTAGATCTGATGCTTCCCAGAGTCTAATATTAAGGTCTGCAACAGGCAGACTCCTTAGAAATGGATTTCGGAAGTGGTGCTAGTGGGACTTGAGTTTGGGTGGTATGAGAGATGCATTCAGGTGGTATGCAGCCATGGAATTATATAACCTTGAGCAACATCCTGAGATCCTTGTTTTTTTTCAATTTCCCTATTTCTGATTAAGGCAGGAAAAGTCCCAGTGTCGTGTCAGCAAATCTTTAGCTGGTTTCTAACCCTTGCTGTAATACATTTTAACAAAGAGAGGAGGCCTCAGGCTCAGAATCTTCAGCAGGCAGCACTTAAGAGCTTAATAACATTTTGTCTGAGCAGTGTTTATTCCCTATGCCTACCTTCTGGTTCATGGAAAGTGTTTCTGGTTTTTTATTTACTAAGAGATTCCTGTTTAAGTAAATTTATTCAAGGAAAATGTAAGTAGATTTAAACCTATATAGTGAGAAAAAAAAAGAACAAAGGTACATAGGTAGAGGGAAAAAAGAGATAAAAAAGTCTTGAAAGTGGTGTAGAAATGACCCAGTGTTAGGGAAAAACACCCCCACCCCAGGCAATGGAGAGACAGCCTTTGACTGCCTACTAAGCATTGATACAATTAGAGTGAAGAGTGGTGAGTTTTGCATATGACAAATGAGAGATGTTTGGCTAGTAATTTTGAGCAGTCGGTTTCTTGCCCTGCTTGGAGGTGGGAGCTGGGGGGAAGGATGCCTAGACCGACCTGCTGGAGCCCATGTCGCCTTTTGGGAACTTCTCTCCCCCAAAAGCAAAGGGTTTGGGGCCAATGGGCACAACTTCTTAGAAACCCGACAGAGAGAGATGACTTCCACACCCTGATTTCACATGTTCTCCCAGTGAAGACTTGGTTTTCTTAGAACCAGTCCTCTAATGAAATAATAATCACTTTCCTTTCTGTTTTCTCACAGTCCTATGAGTATTATCCCACTGGAATATAGCCTCACGAAGCCCAGGATGTTGTGTGAGTACATGAGTCAACAACGAAAGAGCTTAAGGGTTTTCAAACTTGAAAACGGAGTATGGAGTTGCTCTGCACATTTTGGAGTGGAGGCCCAGACTTTGGTTTCTTGGGAACACCTCATTGGCACAACCATAGTGACTCAAGAAACACGTTTTTTAAAAAGACTTTTTGGAGGTGGGAGGAGGAGCAGTTTTAGGTTCATAGCAAATTGAGAGGAAGGTAGAGATTTCCCAATGCCCCCTCCCCCCACACCTGTGCAACCTCCCCCATTATCACCAGCCCCCACCAGAGTGATACATTTGTTACAACTGATGAACCTACGCAGACACATCATAATCATCCCAAATCCATAGTTTTCCTTGGGGTTCACTCTTGGTGTTGTACATACTATGGATTTGTGATGACATGTATCCGTCACTATAGTATCACGCAGAGTATTTTCACTGCCCTAAACATCATCTGTGCTTCCCCTACTCGTTCCTCCCCCACCCCCACCCAAATCAACCCCAGTGACCGCTCCTCTTTTTAGTGTCTCAATAGTTTTGCCTTTCTAGAACATCATATAGTCAGAATAACACAGAATATAGCATTTTCAGATTGGCTTCTTTCACTTAGTAGCATGCATTGAAGTTTCCTCTATGTCTCTTCATGGCGTGGTAGTTCATTTTGTTTTATCACTGATTATCACCAATATTCCACTGCCTGGGTGGACCACAGTTTATTTACCCATTCACCTACTGAAGGACATTTCGGTTGCTTCCAAGCATTGGCAATTACGAATAAAGCTTCTATAAACATCCCTGTGCAGATTTTTGTGTGGACATACGTTTCCTGCTCCTTTGGGTAAATACCAAGGAGTGTAATTGCTGGTTTGTATGGTAAAAATATGTCTAGTTTTGTAAGAAACTGTCAAATTGTCTTCCAAAGTGGCTGTACCATTTTGCGAGGAAACACATTTTGAAAATCAGATCCCAATTATTCCTCTAACAGCTCTACAAGGTGTTTAAAAGCTTACTCCTATCTTAGAAATGAAGAAAGGGGAAGTTCAGGGCATTCTGTGACATAGAGCTGTGAGGAGCAGGGATGGGGCTGCTGTGTAGGATTTCATCATGAAGCTTTGCTTTGTCTTTAAGTAGAAGAGCCAACGGCCACCTCCAAGACTTCATTATTCTCCCTCTAATATGCATTGAAGTTAGTTCAAGTCAATTCACAGAGAACAAGAAATCAAACTAGTTGTTTTGGAGTCATGTAAATAAGTAATTTTTTTTTAGAGGGCGAGATTGGGGGGAAGGACAGAGGGAGAGGGACAGAGAGAATCTTAAGCAAGCTCCATACCCAGCACAGAGCCCAAGATGGGGCTTCATCTCAAAATCCTGAGATCATGACCTGAGCTGAAATCAAGAATCAGACGCCTAACTGACTAAGCCACCCAGGCTCCCCAATGAGCAACCATTTGCTGAATGCTTTTTTTCTGTTCATTTTTTTAGTTGACGGCTGGGACACTGTGTAATCTCCATTTTTACATACTAAAGCGATTAGTTTGATGGTGTCTCAAGGAGGTAGATGCCCTTGAGGTTAAATAATACCAGTAGGGGGGCACCTGGGTGGCTCAGTGGGTTATAGCCTCTGCCTTCAGCTCAGGTCATGATCTCAGGGTCCTGGGATCCAACCCCACATTGGGCTCTCTGCTCAGCAGGAGCCTGCTTCCCCCTCTCTCTCTGCCTGCCTCTCTGCCTACTTGTGATCTCTCTCTCTCTGTCCAATAAATGAATAAAATCTTAAAAAAAATAATACCAGTAGGATTTCCTTCCCATAATCAAGCTCATACTTGAGAATCTTCTTTCTCTGGGTCATTGAGGTGTCTCACTGTGAACTCCTGTGATGACTTTAGAAACATCTAGGTTCCCTGTTAGAGAATTTTAAAAAGTAACAGTGACTTTACTGTGGACTATGAGCAACAAACTGACGGTTTTGGAGGGGAGGGGGGTGGGGGTTGGGCGAGCCTGGTAGTGGGTATTGAGGAGGGCACATATTGCAGGGAGCACTGGGTGTGGTGCAAAACAATAAATCTTGTAACACTGAAAAAAATAAGTAAATAAAATTATTAAAAAAAACCACTTAATTGTTAAAAAAAAAGTAACAGTGACTTTTAAAGAATCCTAAAGTCTTTGAATTTAAAGAAAATTTAACGAAAATTAAAGTCTTTGAATTTAAATGGCATTCAATCCAACTTCCTACTCCTAATCTTTTGAAATGGCCATAAAAGCAAATTACTGAGTCTGTGGCTGAATGTTTTCAGCAATGGCAGGAGACAGCAGGAGCTGGGGGATTCTACATTCTGTGAAGCAGTCTGTTGCTTTGCTGGGAAACTCCTTATTAGAAAGTTCTTCCTGGGGGACTCAGTTGGTTGTGAGACTACCTTTGGCTCAGGTCATGATCCTGGAGTCCTGGGATCAAATCCCGCATTGGGCTCCCAGCTCTGCAGGGGGTTTCCTTCTCCCTCTGACCATCTCCCCTCTCATACTCTCTCTTACTCTCTCTCAAATAAATAAATAAATAAATAAATAAAATATTTGTTTAAAAAAAGTTAGTTCTTCCTAATATGGGATGAAAATATGCCTGCCTATAACCTCTACCTAGCAAATCATAGATTCGGCATATTATGGAAAAGGGATGGGGTGTCTGAGTTGCTCAGTGGATTAAGTGTCCAACTCTTGGTTTTGGCTCAGGTCATGATCTCAGGTTTGTGATATTGAGCCTCCATGCATGTCAGGCTCCACACTCAGCTCAGAGTCTGCTTGAGATTCTCCCTCCCTTCCCCTCTGTCCCTTCCCCTATTCATGCTCTCTCCCTGTCTCAAATAAATAAACATATAAATGAAGAAATAAATGAGTAAAATCTTTAAAAAAGTAAAAGGGATCTAACATTTTTGAAGAATGCCAGTGGAATTTTGATCAGGATGGCATTGAAAGTATAGGTTGCTCTGGGCAGTATAGACATTTTAACAATGGTTATTCTTCCAATCCATGAGCATGGGATGCTTTTCCACCTTTTTGTGTCTTCTTCAATTTCTTTCATGAGCATTCTGTAGTTCCTCGGGTAAAGATCCTTTACCTCTTTGGTTAGGTATATTCCAAAGTATCTTGTGGTTCTTGGTGCTAGGTTAATTCAAAGTCACCTTCCAACTGGCACCTCTTCAGGGCAGATAGACACACGTTTTGGGAACTTCAAAAGCAACTTTTGCTGAAACCCAAAGGCTGTAACCAAGGTGAGTTATCACAGTTAGTGCAATCTTCAGCATCATTTATCTGCATGAAAGGGATTTGGGATGGATGTGCCCATGACTTGAGTTTAGGGTCAATGTGGAAGAAGACATATTTCACAATTTTCAAATCAGTTTAAGCAAACTAATGTCTGGATAAATCATAACTAATCTATTCACTGAGCTTTAAAGACAAATTCAAAGTCAGTTCTCATTTCAGTTTTTCTTTTTTTTTTTTTTCAGAGAGAGAGTGTGCAAGGTGGGGGTCTGGAGGGGTAGAAGGAGAAGGAGAGAGAGAGAACCTTAAGCACACTCCTCATCCAGCACAGAGCCCAGTGTGGGGCTTGATCTCATGATCCTGAGATCCTGACCTGAGCTGAAATCAAGAGTCGGATGCTCAACCAACTGTGCCAGCCAGGTGCCCCTCATTTCAGTTTTTCATCTCTGATAACCTATTTGATAAAAATTCTCTATGTATTCTTTCTTGTTGGGTTGTAGATGGAAAGACTCATTTGACTGATGTTTTTGGAAGAAGGCTGAGGTTTACTTCTCAATTCTTACTCAAGATATGGGAAAAAATCAGTGTTGGCTGATTTCTAATGGAAGGAAGAGAGATTAATTGCTTCTCATATGTGATAGGAATATTTACAAACATCATGGTGTTAAATTTTCACGATAACCCTTTGAGTGCATATTATTGCCTTTATATTATAAATGATAAAATTGAAGCTAAAGGGGTTTGATTCCTTGTCAAAGACTAAATGAACATGGAGGGCCAGAAGTAAGATTTGAGTCTCTTTGGTTAACACTAGACAAAATCTCTCAGAGTCTAGAGAAGTCCCTTGGGTATAGAATAGAACTTTCAAAGCTGTAATCTAATTGTTGAGATATAATTGACATTACATAGCTTTTCCTTTGAGCCAGGTCTAGTTCTAATATAAACATCTAAATATAATGTATTAACTCATTTAATCCAGCAGTACTTCAAGGAAGTATTTACATTATTCCCCATTTTACAGTTGAGGAAACAGGCATAAAAAGCTAATGCCCACATTTTAGGTCCCACAACTAGTCAGTGGAGAAGCAAAGAGTCACATTGACATAGTCTGGCTCCATGCTTTTAACTGCTAAGCTATATTGTATTTGGGTGAGGAAAAGGATTTTGTTAATGGAAATAGGTTATCATATGGAGCCTAGAAAATGTTCTTCCTTAACAAAAGCAAAAATGAACTTTTGGGACTTCATCAAGATAAAAAGCTTCTGCACAGCAAAGGAAACAGTCAACAAAACAAATAGGCAACCCACAGAATGGGAGAAGATATTTGCAAATGACACTACAAACAAAAGACTGATATCCAAGATCTATAAGGATCTCCTCAAATTCAACACTCAAAAAACAGACAATCATGTCAAAAAATGGGCAGAAGACATGAACAGACACTTCTCCAAAGAAGACATACAAATGGCTAATAGACACATGAAAAATGCTCATCACCATTAGCCATCAGGGAGACGCAAATCAAAACCACATTGAGATACCACCTCACACCGGTTAGAATGGCCAAAATCAACAAGACAGTAAACAACAAATGTTGAGAGGATGTGGAGAAAAGGGAACCCTCTTCCACTGTTGGTGGGAATGCAAGTTAGTGCAGCCACTTTAGAAAACAGTGTGGACATTCCTGAAGAAATTAAAAATAAAGCTACGCTATGACCCTGCAATTGCACTACTAGGGATTTACCCCAAAGATGCAGATGTAGTACAAAGAAGGGCCACATGTACCCCAATTTTCATAAGCAGCAATGACCACACTTGCCAAACTGTAAGAGCCAAGATGCCCTTCAACAGACAAATAGATCAAGAAGATATGGTCCATATATACAATGGAATATTATGCCTCCATCAGAAAGAATGAATACCCAACTTTTGTATCAACATGGACGGGACTGGAAGAGATCATGCTGAGTGAAATAAGTCAAGCAGAGAGAATCAATTATATGGTTTCACTTACATGTGGAGCATAAGGAATAACATCGAGGACATTAGGAGAAGGAAAGGAAAAGCGAATTGGGGGAAATTGGAGGGGAAGATGAAGCATGAGAGACTGTGGACTCTGAGAAACAAACTGAGGGTTTTGGGGTTGGGGGTTAGATGACCTGGTGGTGGGTATTAAGGAGGGCACATATTTCACGGAGCACTGGGTGTGGTGCATAAACAATGAATCTTGGAACACTGGAAAACTAAAATAAATAAACAAACAAATAAATATTTTTAAAAAAAGAAAAAAAAAGAATATGTCCTTCCTTCAAGGAGGAAGAGTAGGTTGCTCTGACAGATGATGTTGACAGGTCAGCTGAGTAATGAACTGGTAAGGTGAGTTGTATGATTTTGAAGCATGTTATCAAAATATACTTGTTCTGACATCAACATCAGCAAGAAATTTCCTGGGAGAATTTGATTTCCCATATGGCCTCCCTAAAAGGCAGAGACTGGCTCATGGGGTCCCTCTGCATCACTACCCTCTGCCTATAGGCTGAGTCCAAGCTCCCCATATTCATGGTCCTCCGTGATGTGGCGTCTCCCTTTCCTTTTCTACTCCAGTTTCCATCACTTACATCCTGCCTTCCATTGTTGCTAAACTTATGTCTCAAATGGGTAGTTTCTAGAATGAGCGGGCCATTTCATGCCACCATAGCTTTATGAACGCTCTTCCCTCTGTCTGGAGTGCTCTTTCTCACCATCTCCATATGACAGACTCCTACTTACCCTTCACAACTCAGCTCAAGCAGCTGCTACTCGCAAATCTCTCCTGATTTCCTCCAAGCTGGGTGAATTCCCCTCTCTTCAGTGGCACTGAGGTCCCCAGACTTGGATTTTCATGCTCATCTCTAGCTCCATGTGCATTTACTGTGCCTGTCTCAAGAACAGACTGTCAGCTCCTAAAAGCAAGAGCTCATTTTTGTTCATCTCTGTATTCACAATATCTGGCACATAATGCAACTAGGCATTGAATGAATGATTGAAAAAATAAATTTAACCTATTGAATAGTATCATCAATAAACAGGAGATTTGTTGAAAATATATTGGTGCCTACATTACCTATCAGGTCTCTTGTAAATTTGGGCAGTGGTAATCTAACCCCTTGATTTATATCACTTCTAGATATTGAGACAAAATTGAGGATCCAAATCTTCAAAACTGGAGATTAGACTGTAGAAAAAAAAAAGATTCTGACAAGGTATTGCTGTGTTCTAAGGGGGCAGGCCAGACTCCTAGTGTGATACCTCTTCTCTAAACAAAAAGAGAATCTTCCCAGGACAATATAGTACCTAATGATACACTATACTACTATACTAACAATATACTGACTATATTACTAATGTGTCATTGTCCTAAATTGTTGATCCTGGATGCTTTTATGGAAGAGCATTGTTGTCAGTAAACAGATTTAGATCAAGAGCACTTACTGAACACCTGAGCTAGGTGCTGAAGTCTCCTCATATGTATTCTCACGAATATCAACCTAATCTGATTCAATTTCATTTGCCTTGATTTTCGCAACAATCCTGGGAGATATGGCCAATTATTTCCAATTGAGAGATGGGAAATCTGAGGCTCAGAATAGTAAAAGATTTATTTAAAGGGGCATAAGAAGTAAGTAAAAGAACTGGTGTTTCAGTCCAGGTATTCTGACTCCAAGCCCAGTGATCTTTCTACCCTCTTGGAACAAAGTATTTGAAGCAAAAGAATTGAAGTAAAAGAATAATTCAGTTTGATGAGGATGAAGTGGTTTCTCACATTAGGATGTGTTGTTTTTTGGCAGATAGACAAAATTTGAGTTGGGTGTAGAAAACACCCATGTGCTCTGACCCAGTCACTCAAATCTCACTCATCTCTCTTGCTCTTGCCACTAGACCCCCCAGAAGGAGGTATCTACATCAGCAGCCCCTACTCCTTCAACCCCAACTCATTGCACAGTGTCCTGGCATTTGGATTTTTATCCCCACCACTGTTGGAAGAGAACATTATTCCCCCACCCCCATTTTTGTTTCAAAGAAAGGAAGGCAACTTTTCCTTCCCTTTCCAGAAGGGAGTTTTGTGAAAAAGGTGACTTCCCTCTTCCCTCCACCTCTCTGTAGATGGATAGACTCACCTGACTGATGATATTGGAAGAAGGCTGAGGTTTACTTGCTCAATTATTCTTCCCTTCTTTCAGGCTTATCTGGGCATCCCTATGCAGTGAGCTTACTTAGGAACATCCTACCCTGCAGCCAAGAGAATGAAACTGGAGAGGAGAAGGTCAGCACAAGAGAGAAGGAGAAGTAACAAGCCCACTGGACAACATAGCTCAGCTACATTTTGCTTTCCATCTGCTTTTTGTCTCTTAATTTCTCAGTTGGTTCCATGCACAGTCAGGTGAGGTAGGGATGTTAGTGATTGGCTCCCCCAAACTGGTCACACTCCATTGCAATCACTGTCCTCAACTGCGGTTTCCAAATGTCCATGTCCAAAGACTATCTCAGTACCATTTAGTAGTAGTGACCACTTCCATCCATCTTGAAACTTCTCTTTTCTTGTTTTTCCTTTCCTGGCATTCCTTTCTTACCATCTCTTACCTTCTCTTCTGCCTCCTTCTTCCCTTCAGCTCAGATTCTTGATGTGCACAGCTAGCTCCTTTTATCAGTCTTTGAGTTATCCTTGAGCGGTAGCACATGCTTCTGTGGTTTTAACTCCCACTTTTAATCCAATGACATCCCCCTCCAGGTTTTCCCCGACATAAACACTTGTGAATGCAGCTACTTAATGGACGTCTTCATTTAGATGTTCCGTGAACGTCACAATTTCAAACATGTCCTAGACCAAACCTACTGTGCTCCCCATTAAACCTGCTCCATCCACTTCGACAAACTCATTTAATGGTACCATTAGTCTCTGGAGTTGGCAGCCTACGAGTTATTCTTGATTCTGTCCTCTCCCTCAGCTCTGCATTCAATCAGTTGCCTATCTGGCCATTTTTACCTTATATATATTTTAATTAATTCTCTTCTCTCATCCCTCCTAGAGCTCTGTCTTTATTAAAAAACCTCATTATCTTTCACCTGAATTATTGCTCTAGCTTCCTATTTCCTACACAAGGGTTCACCTCTAACACATCATCCTTGCAGACACCATAAAGATATTTCTGAAACAAAAACAAGACCATGGCAACCATGGCACTCCACTTAAAACCCTTCAGTTGCTCACTAACAACTACAGGATAAGGTCCATGTTGCTTAATACATGACCACATGCCCTCAAGATATTTCTTCCTCAACAACCTAATTTCTACCTCATACTTTACCTTTTGGTAAAACATTTTTAAATAATGTCTACACATATTATGCTGCTGCTTTTATTTCTTTTTTTTCTCCAAATATGTTTCTTTTTCCAGTGTTACAAGATTAATTGTTCATGCATCACACCCAGTGCTCCGTGCAATACATGCCCTCCTCAGTGCCCACCACCAGGCTCGCCCAACTGCCCTCCCCCCATCAGAGACTGTGGACTCTGAGTAACAAACCGAGAGTTGAGGGGGTGCTGCTTTTATTTCTTTATCACAAAATGATCTTCCTGAATTTCTTTGCCTGGAAAGTGCCAATTGTGCTTAGTGATTACGTCCTCTAGACTTGAAATTCCTCCTTGGACTGGGTATGATACCACCCTCCTATTCTTCCAATTCAACTCTGCTTCCCCTGTCATATCATTCATCATGCTGCATTGTACTTACCCCCTTGGCTTCTTGGGATGACAGGATCATGTGTTGCTCATTCTCACTCCTCAGCTCCTAGTATAGGACCTGGCACAGAGTAGGGACTCAATGGATTTTAACAGAACAGAATTGAGCAACACTGTGGAATATATAGAGAATAAGAATAAAGTATTTTAACCGAATCAAAGAATTAGGTGGGTCATGGCCAAAAACAGAGGTGTTCTTTCTTTCTTTCTGTCAGGGCCCACTGAATAAGATTAAACATAAGAATCTGGGGTAGTGGGGCGCCTGGGTGGCTCAGTGGGTTAAAGCCTCTGCCTTCAGCTCAGGTCATGATCTCAGGGTCCTGGGATTGAGCCCCACATCGGGCTCTCTGCTCGGCGGGGAGCCTGCTTTCCCCTCTCTCTCTGCCTACTTGTGATATCTTTCTCTCTGTCAGATAAATAAATAAAATCTTAAAAAAAAAAATCTGGTGTAGAAGTCATCCATGCACTCTATCCAAATCATTCAGATCCCTCCCTCTCCAATCTCTCTCTTCCTGCCCTTTCCTTCTCTAAAGGCAGGTCTGGATAGACCAGGACTATCCAGAGTTCATGAACTCTTGGGTAAGAGATCATAACGATAAACTCTGCTTTCTGGATAGCCTTTGTTTTGTTGGAGTCCTTTCATTCATTCTTTCTTATTTTTTTTTTTAAAGATTTTATTTATTTGACAGAGAGAAACACAGCGAGAGAGGGAACACAAGCAGAGGGATTGGTAGCGGGAGAAGCAGGCCTCCTGCCGAGCAGAGAGCCCGATGCGGGGCTCGATCCCAGGCCCCTGGGATCTGACCTGGGCCGTAGGCAGACGCTTAACGACTGAGCCACCCAGGCACCCCCCTTTCATTCATTCTTGAACTCTTCCCAAGGGGAGTGAAGGAGAGGCCGTAAGACCAGAGTGATGTGAGGTGATGGAGAGAAGCAAGCATGACAGAGAAGTCTTGAGCCTGATCATCTCTGCCCTTTAAGGATCTAACAAAAGACCTTGGCATCAGTGACTGCCCCAGGCTGCCCTTGCTTCTGGAACTGACCACTCCAGAGGGTTTTGTCTCTCTGATCTTTGCATCTCAGGCCGTGAAGCTGCCCTGCAGGCTTTGAGGGGAGATTTCAGCTTCTAGATATTTTTACCTTGCCCGTTTCTCCTTGTACTGGAACCAGCTTCACAACTCCTACTATTTCCTTTTATGTTTGCATACGGCTGTCTGGGTTACAAAGTACTTCCACACACTGCATTTCCTTACCAATCCTAGCTGTCCTCTGAGCCAGTATGTTATGCCTCAGAGCATGGATCTAGGAAGAGAGGGGCCTGGATTTGAACTCAGGTACCTATTGTGATGAGCACTGGGTGTTGTATGTAAGTGATGAATCACTAAATTCTATGTCTGAAGCCAGTATTACACTGTATGCTGACTAGTTGGAATTTAAATAAAAACTTGAAAAAAGGAACTCAGGTTTCATTATTCCAGAAATGGTATCTTTCTATTGCTCAATATTGGAAGAAAAATGAAGAAAAACTCTCACATTCATCTCACAGCTATTTGTGGATATTGGTAAATAATTTTATTTACTACCTCTAAGTTAATTGCTGGACATTTCAGAATTTTTATAAGGAAGTTCACTTTACCACCCAATGTGCAAGCAGTTCTCTCATCTGGTCTAAAACACCTGGAAAAGGAAGCAAGTAAAGACATCTGTTCCTTTCATCTGTATAGTACCCTCTTTGCCACTGCACCTCCTTTTCTTGTTTCTCTCTTTTCATAAGGATATCCTATTTTCCTGGCCAAAGTGATTTGTTTAGAGATTAGGAAATATGGTCTGAGATGGACCAGTTATAGTCTTCCATGGGGCTTTCTGCTGGAATTTTTAGAAAGACTTACTTCCACTGGAAATAAACTGTGGGTCTGGGATTGCCAGCCGCCATCTTTTCCTTCACATGGAAACACCCCCTGTGAGAATTGAAAAGAGTAACAGAATCTCAACTATTTTGACAGATCCCCAGGATCTTGCTTGCCTAACTTTTGTATTTTTCTAGACTTTTTAATGATATAAGTCAATGAGTCAACAAATTCCTTTTCCCTTAAACTTCATTAAGTTGGGTTTCTCTTACTTATACCCAAAGTACTTTAGTTTCTATTTAACAGATAAAGCAGAGAGGTTATCTAAACCTACAAATGTTTCATAGTTTATAGTGGTATAAATAATGTTGAAAAATTTCTTCTTTCAGATGATAATATCTTGCTTCTACTAATGCACAGGGGCCCCTGTAAGAAGCTATATATTCGTGGAGATCAGCCCAGGGCCCTGAGCCACACTCTTGGCCTAATGTATTCTGTGTAACCCTTCTTGATTCAGACAGGTAACCTTGAAATCGAGTAACTCGCATTTGGCTCCACCAGTCAATTTGGCCCAGACCCAGCATTGATCCTCCAGTTCATCCTTTACCACATCTGAATCTTTTGTGATTGGCTCCAGATTGGGCAGCTCCTCTGTCAAGTGCTCTGCACACTCTTTCATGGTGAGGTTGATGTTGTTTATATCTGCTCCTTCCTAGGCATTCAAGAACCCATTGATCAGCCTCCCTTCAGGTCAAGCAGGAAACTCATATTTCCGCCGTATCTCTGCCATCTGTGGACATCCATTTCCCAGGGACCTTGAAGAGCCAGCTTCAGACATAATTTGTTTCAGGGAAGGCTATGACCTGACAAGTAGTGTGAAGCTGTATTGAAAGCATTCACTACCAACTCAAGTCCAGGATACACTTGCACAGGTTTCTAGAGAGAAATTCTTTTGGACAGTGAATGCTTCTTTCAAATATTTTTAAAAATGGAGAAATGAAAAGACTTCCTTTCAGAGCCTTTAGTTTGCCTGACTTCTTTAAGACATTATGTGTCTCCTGTTGTCATGCCAAACAGGAGCTGGCGCTTAAAAACAGACCCCCTGACACCCTAGCATTTGTTACCACTTCGGTGTTGAAACATTTGACAAAACTTGTTCTGCATCTTTCGACCTTTTGATGGTTATCGAAGATGCCCATCCCTGTGCCATTCACCAGCTGTTTTATTTTTCTCTTTCTATCATATTTCTTGAAGTAATCTGAGTGCATCCTGATATAATGCAACAAAAAGTGAGAAACTAGAACCCTTGGCGTGCAGCCCTATGGTTTATTTTCACGCATTGGTCATGGCTTTTTCCAGTAGTTGATGGTCCAGCAGTTGCTATTGGCCTGGATTTGAGGATAGTCCTGAGGTTTCTTCCTTAGTAGAAATTTGGATTGTGCCTCTGGCCTTGCTCTTCTCCTTGGCTGCCCCCCCAACCTTGTGCCCAGTTCATTCCAGTCCCCATACCACGTATTTCCCTAGAATAATGTTTCTTGTTCTGTTCACCATGGCCTGGATTTCAGTGTGAGCTTCCCAAAAGGGAGAATTCCTGAATATTGGCCTTAGGAGTAACCATAGTATATTGGTCAGGGTTTTCCAAAAAAATAGAAGTAGGAGAGAGAGATTGATTTACCATAAGGAATTGGCTTATGTGATTATGAAGGCTGAGAAGTCCCAGGATCTCAGCTGGCCAGCTGGAGACTCAGGAGAACCAATGGAGTAGTTCCAGACTGAGGCCAAAGTCCAGTCTGGAAGCTATAGGCTCAAGACCCAAGAAGGGTTGATATTTCAGTTCCAGTCTGAAGGCAAAAACAGAGCTGATGTCCTAACTCATAGACTGTCAAGCAGGAGGAGTTCCCTCTTATTCATGGGAGGGTTAGTAATTTCTTCTTTTCAAGTCTTCCATGGATTTGATGGTGTCCACCCACATTGGGAGGGGGGCAATCTGCTTTACTCAGTCTACTGATTCCAATATAAATTGGATCCAGAAACACCCTCACAGACACACCCAGAATATTTAACCCAATGTCTGAATACCTCATGCCCTAGTTGAACTGACACATAAAATTAACCATTGTGTACATTGCACACTGCAACCTCTAAGATACTTTCCCTTGTTTTGGTTTTTAACCGTGTTTTGTCCTCAAAACCATGCACTGAGATGAGACTTCCCATCCCCTTTGCATGCATGTTTGAGGAAACCCAAGCTCAGAAAAATCAAGTCTGAGGTTCATGTATTCATTTGCCTTCTTTGTGCCTTCTATGTGCCTTCTATGTTCCAGGTATTGGAGTTTCAAAACTAGAGTCAAACTCAGTTTTCCATCACTCTATGAATGGCCACAGGAGCTCAGGCTCCATGTCTGGCTGACTGGTGAGAGTAAAAGTGGCAAAGCATCAATTGTGTTTTCCAGAACGGCTAGTGAAGAAGAGGAGGGGTTCATTGGCAAATCAAAGGTGATGAGAAGCTTAACAAGGAGCAGATGAATCATCTCAGGGTCTGCAGTGGTTATGGAGGAAGCCTGAGAGCTGTGGGTGTCCTGGCATGTGGGGGAAACTTTCATAAAGTTTCAAGACGAGAAAAGTTATAAGCTGAGGCAAGATGGCGGAGGTGTAGGAGGCACAGAGAGCCTTGGGAATCAGAAGCCCAGCTAAAGAGGAGGAAACCACTCTAAAAGCCGGCAAATACAACAGCAGAGAGAAGAGAATAAGAACAGCAATTCCAGGAGCAGAAAATCGACCACTTTCAAGAGGTAGGACGTGTGGAAAAAGTGAATTTAAAGCGACGGGAAGAGAGACCCTGGGGGGAGGGGCCCGCTCCCAGCAGCCGCAGAGCCACAGAGCACAAAATCCGGAACTTCTAGTCCGCTCCGCTGAGGGACATCGCTCCGCAGGCTAACCGGGGGTTCAGCCCTAGCAGGAACAGTGTGGTTTCAGGACCCGTGGGGTCACTGAGGGACCAGGGGAGCCCGAGTGTGGCAGAGCTCCCAGGTATTGGGGTGGAAAAGCCGGCGGCAGAGAAGGAGCCACGCAACACCACATAGGCCTACTTTGGACTATAGGAACTGAGACATATAGTCCATATAGGGCTGCTGTACGTCAAGCGGGGACCCCACGGGAGGCAGCTCCGGAGACACCCCCTCCTTCCTCCTCCGGGAGGAGCAGGGCGAGAGCGCGCAGCAGGAATCTGCTGGTTTGGGGACTCCAGAAGGGGCTGCGCGCCACAGATAGAGGCGCTCCACCTCGGGCTAGCTGAGCACAGAGCACGGACTGTGGACAAGGGAGACGGGAGTGATAAGGGCTTTCCTCTGACGGTGTGTGGAGGATTGGGGAGCCCACACTCGGCTCCTCTGGGCCGGAGACTGGGAGGCCGCCATTTTCATTCCCAGCCTCCAGGGCTGTATGGAAAGCCCTCAGGGAACAAAGACTCCGAGAGCGAACCTGAGCAAAGTGCTTGGCCCATCCCCTGGCAAGGGCGGTGCAATTCCGCCTTGGGCAAAGACATTTGAGAACCATGGCAACGGGCCCCTCCCCCAGAAGATCAGCGAGAATATCCAGCCAAGACCTAGTTAATCAATCAGGGAAAACTGCGGAACTCCAGAGAATCTTTCTCTCTCACCCATCTACTCTTACCTTGACAAAATGACGAGGCGGAAAAACTCACCGCAAAAAAAATGAAGAGACAGT
>CM053611.1:98816333-98838845 GCA_028646535.1 Procyon lotor
AAAAAAATAAAAATAAAAATAAAAAAATAAAAAAAAGAAAAAAGGAAAAAAGAAAAAAGAAGACCATAAAAAAAAAAAAAAGATGAGAAAAGTTGACGTTCTGGCCGGGAGGACAGCTAATAGAGCGCCGGAGAGCTCTCACACCTGCCATTTCTGCCCTGACAGCTCAGGGCCAATAGCCTAGACTCTTTTTCTCTCCCGCCCACTTTTTGCCTTGGACTAATAATCACTGCTTATTCCAGCTCCTATTTTTCTAAACCCTGTTTATCCCACCTCTCCTATGCCACCTCTCCTCTCTGTTTCCTTCTCTTCCTCCCCTTGGCCACTTTTTAAATTCAAGTCCTTTGTATCGTGACCAATGCAGTAATATTCTGCTTCCTCTTCCACCACCTCTGAGCTTTCTGCACTGAGTCTACAGCAATCCTTCCAAAATGTGGTGCAAAGGGCAGACTTCTGAGTGGGCCATGCCTAGATGTCCATTTGCCCATCTTACTATGTATATTAGAACTTCTTGGTAGGGCTGGGATGGTTTCCCAAGCAGGATCCAAGCATTTCCTGGATCTCTCACTGTAATGCTATATGATATTGTCAAACATTTCCCCTTAATCTCTAACAGTGAATTTACATGAAATGTATGCAGAGTGCTCAGCACAGGGTCTGTCACGTTATTTTGGGCTCACTAAGTGATTGCTGTTCTAATTACAGATTTTTGTTTTGCTTGTTTATTATTTAATGGCTCCTGGTCACTTACAGTTTGAAGCTCTATAGAGTCCTACAACCTTTTGTAATTTGACTTCAGGCCTGTTTTTCCATCCTGATCTTCCATCTGTCAACCAGCACTGCCTGTGTCCCAGCCATATTGAAGAACTGGATAGTTACTTGCTTCATTGTGATGGTTCAGGCTTCCATGTCTTTCTAAGTGTTATGGCCTTGGGCTAACCTTCTTTTGATTATTATTATATTATTTTTTTGTGATTGAGGGGATGTTTGGAAGACTCACATTGGACCATAAAAAGACCCAATTCAAATTTTACCTCACAGAGAATCCTTTCTCGATGGCTCTAAGAAGCATCAACGACTCCTCTGTTACTGTTCCATCATGTGTACGATGTTCAGATATAAGATTGTCTTACCTAATGATGTTTTCTGTATCTGATTTTACGTCTGTCTACCCGATTGCATGGTGAACTCTGCTCAGTAGGCAGTATTGATCACAAAAGAAATGTTTTGTATCAGATTAAGAAAAATGATCAGTGTTCGTTAATGGAAGTAGAAGAAGATACATGAATGAATGTAGAAAAAAAAGCATAGAGGCAGATGGGGCACCAGAAAATAAGGAACAGGAACTGCTACACGCTTATACCCTCATGATCACAAAAGCAAGATCAGCTGTGTATGTATACAGAATTTGCTCGAATGAAGCAGAAGGTACAGATATAATAAAGTTGTATCCCGGGAGTGGAGCCACCCCGTGATAATGATATTGAAATGAGGAACCCATCCATATGCTGATGAAATAAATCATAGCTAGCTATAAGCAGCCAATGTTCTGCACATCTCCATTTTGGAAGCGGATCCAGGGAGGTATTTGGGAAGGATTTTTGCAACAAAGAAGATGCTCGGGAGAAGAAAGGAGCCATGTGTAAAAGCAGCTATGTAGGGCCCAACGTTTTCAGACTCCTCTTGGTTAAACCACTGACTGCACTTGTGATTAGTACACATAATGAAAAAAATATTTTGGGATTCTTCATGCCACGGATGCGTCACCCAGCACCATGGCTGTATGGAGCGATGTTGGGCTGGTGGTGACCCTTCTCCCGGTCCATCAAACTGCTCAGAATTGGAGCCAGTGCTGGGGTCTTATTGTTTATTTATTCATTTTAAACCAGGAGTATCTGGACCTCTCAGAAGAGATAGAACTGCAGAGACGAGTCAAAAGTTTTAATCTTCACATTTCTCTAACTTAGCTCGAAAGATGGCTCAGACAGGTACTTAGTAAAAATGAAAATTTATGACCAAATGAATGATAATATATTACTGTCCAGGAAGGCTAAAGCCCCAGGTGTATTGATTCTTACATGAAGAAGTATCTACCATTTACAGTACTGTGCTAATTATCAAGGCAGCTCTGAAATGTTTTACTTCTATTGACTCATATGTCTTCATTTACGACTCAAAGCAATTCTCTTTGGAGGTTGGACATTATTTTTCCTATTTTGTGGATGAGAAAACTAAGGCTGTATATAAAAGCCACGGAAATAGCAAATGGCAGTTGGCATTCGAGTTGAATGTGTATGTTCCCAAGCCCTTGTTATATCAGTGGACATAAAGATCATATGATAATCATAATAAAATCAGGGAAAGAATAATGAGAACCTGAGGGTCAGGTTTAAGTTGATGACATAGAGAAATCCATACAGGACCCATTCTGTTTTGCTTCTGCCTTATCTATTGCATGGAGAGTTGACTAGAAGCCACCTGCTAAGAAGAAAAAAGGAGCCTAAAAATGCTTGAACTATAAGTAGATATTTGCTTATTAAAATCTAATTAGGGGGTTCCTGGGTGGCTCAGTTGGTCTACCTTCAGCTTAGGTCATGATCCCAGGGTCCTGGGATCGAGCCCCATGTCAGGCTCCCTGCTCAGTGGGGAGCCTGCTTCTCCCTCTCCTTCTGCCTCTTCCCCACCCCTGCTCAAGAACTCTCTCTCTCTCTCTTTCTGTCTCTCTCTCTCTCAAATAAATAAAATCTTAAAAAAAATTTAATTAGATTTTTCTCACACATGTGCATAAACATGTGCAAAATCCATTGGTGTAGAGAAAATTCATGAAGGTGTTTTTAAGCTGCAGTATGTTCAGTGACTAAGAGAGCAGGTTTGAGATCTAGGTGATCCGAATTCCAGCTGCACACTTGCTGTGCCCCAGCTCTGTGACCATGGGTGGGTTATTTCACTTCTCAGCCCCAGGGTCCTAAGGTAAGTGAGTATAGTAGTAACTACATCACAGGATCCATGTATAGATTTAAGTTTGAAAAATATAGAGAGAACAGGAATATGTGCTATGGACCATAATAAATATTTAATATGAACTATTCTTATTATTTCGCTACAAGATTCATGTTGACATCCCTGGCAGGCAAAAAAAGGGTCTTAGGAAATACTAATAAAAATCAAGATTCAAGATTGCATCCACAGAGTGATTGAAGCTATACAGACATTGAGAATGAAAATCGGAAAAGACTGCAGAGAAAAAGACTGGAGGGAAACATATCAAAATTATGGAAGAGCTTGCCTGTAGAGGGGGTGTTTCTTTTCACAATTTTGTATTTCCTAAATCTTCTGTGATCAGCATGTAATATTTTATTAATGGGGAAACTTAATTTCATATGCATTTTAAAACCGTGTGCTTAAAGTACCTTAATCCTTAAAGGAAATTAATAGAAAAGTTTGGAAAAGTGTTTTGTTTTGTTTTGTTTTCCAGCAAAATGTCAGTTTGACTAAGCGTAAGCAGATTTGCCTGGCAACTAGTTCACGGACTATTACAGGCTTCTGAAGACCCCTCTAGGTAAGTGGGGGGGATGACTGGAGCTGGGACCCCAGGACGGCACTTCCCAAGAGTCCGAGAGAGCCTGGAAATGCAAATTCATCTTTGGGCTCAATCCCCTGTGATTGAACTAAAAAAAACCCTGGGCTCGGAAGAAGTCTGGATGGGTGCCGCATTCTTGTTCTGACACAGCTGAGTCTGCAAGAGGCAGAGCTCCTGAGTGGGAGCAGTCTTGCTTTATCAGCAGCGATGGCTCCAGCAGCCATTAATTAGGCTGAGATTAGCTTAAGTACAGTAGTTAGTTAATTGCGAGTTTGACACAGAACTCCCTGTGTCGCAGCGTGCAGCCTGGAAGACTGAGCCA
The DNA here is from genome assembly GCA_028646535.1 of Procyon lotor. NCBI lineage: Eukaryota > Metazoa > Chordata > Mammalia > Carnivora > Procyonidae > Procyon > Procyon lotor. The sequence goes on from CM053611.1 coordinate 98,820,236, forward strand.
GAGTGGTGGGAAGCTTTCCAGGAACACTGCGAGTGCATCGAATGGAAATGAATACTCAGCAAGGGTGTGGAGGATGAGGACGGTCCGTCCTGGTTTTGGTCTTAATTCAGCATAGCTTGAATCCTGAATGGCTCTTTCTTAAAGAGAATGGGTTGGTTGTACAAGACTTGCTCGAGGTGGTAATGCCCGGCAAGAATTCTGAATGTTGAGTAAGAAAGAGTCAAGCAGATGTTTGAGAAGACTTCTGAGATTCTAGGGCTCAGTCAGAGCCTGGGATGCCAGAAAGGCATTTGAAGTCCAAACAGGTAAGGCAGAAGATCAGGTGTGGAGTGTAGCGAAGGACAAGTTGGGAATTGCAAGAAAGGCACAAGAAAGCGAAGAGGAGATGAGACATTCAAAATGAAAGGTAGAAGAATGACACAGTCAGCCCTGCAGGGACAGTCGGGGGAGAGAGAAGTCTCTGCGGGAAGGGAAAGGGGTGGGAAGTGAAGGGGAGGAAAAGGCAGGAGTCCATCCAGGAATTGAAAATATTCAATCATCCATCCATCCATCCACAAAAATTAAGAAGTAGAAATTAAGCATCTGCTCTGTGCCTAGCAGTGTCCTATGACAGTAATGCATAGGAGAGGGGAAGACACACACAAATGGATGATCACAGCACCTTGTGATCAGAGCTAGAGTGAACGTCTGTACAAGAGGATATGGAAGCGAGGCAGAAAGATTTCGTTGGGTGAATTGAGAAGGACTTCATAGGATGGGGCACTGAAATAGGGTTTGAAAGGATGGGTTGGGGATTAACAAGGCAAAAGGAAGGACATCTCAGAGAGAAGAGGGAAGTAAGGCAGTGTATGTTTGGGGAGTGAGGAGCAATCACAAGTAGGAGGATGGATGTAGAACAAGAGAAAGGAAAGGGAGTGGGGTTGAGGTGGGAAGAGTTTAGATTCCTGTGCTAGGACTTGGAAAGAGTTCTGTGGACCAATGGTCTCCATGCTCTTTTGATCATGCATATTATTGTTCCTAATTTTGAGTAATACCTCCAGTATTCATTCATTCATTCAATGAAACATCACTTGAACATCTGGTATATACCACACTGCCTCCCCAGCTACAGACCAGGTTACCTTTCCTAGATATCAGGTATAGAGAATCCTTTATTTTTGGCCATATTTACATAATTTATATATTTAAAAATATATGTACATACATATACATATAAAATTTTTCAAGGACCTCTTCTGTGTTATAGACAAAATTGTTTGTGTGATTTCTCCCTTTTTAAAAATTTTTATTTTTTTTTAAAGATTTTTTTTTACTTGACAGAGAAAGAGAGAGAGAGAGAGCGATCACAAGTAGGCAGAGAGGCAGGCAGAGGGAGAGGAGGAAGCAGGCTCCCTGATGAGCAGAGAGCCTGACGTGGGGCTCGATCCCAGAACCCTGAGATCATGACCTGAGCCGAAGGCAGAGGCTTTAACCCACTGAGCCACCCAGGCACCCTAATTTCTCCCTTTTAATGGAGCTTACAAAGAAACGGTCCTCTAATTTTATTTCCTGACCAATCAATAACCCCTGCCTGTTTTTAGTCCCTTTCTCCTAGGTAATTCATTGGCCTTTGATGTGCTTGTTGTTTGCCTCATGTCCATGATGGAATGAGTTTTATGTATATATGCACTGATCTTGTGACCTGGTAAAATACTCTTTTCCCAGGGGCACCTGGGTGGCTCAGTGGGTTAGCCATCTGACTCTTGATCTCAGCTCAGGTCTTGATCTCAGGGTCATGAGTTCAAGCCTTATGTTGGGCTCCATACTGGGTGTGGAGCTTACTTTGAAAAAAAATGCCCTTTGCTCAAAAAAGTTGATAATTTTTGGAAGTGAAGACAATGTAATGGTTACTAAATCCTTATTTAAGCCAGATATTATTCTGAATATTTTTCTCATTTTCACAGCAACCTCCATGAAGAAGATTGCTTTGTTATCACTATGTCTCGGGCGGGCAAGGTGAGACCCAGGAGGGCTGAGCTATTGTCCAAGATTGCTTACTACGCAGTGGTAACTGGCAGAGCCAGGTTTTTAGTTCATTAGGTTTGGTTGTGGAGCCTGCACCCTTGATTGGTATATCTAACCTCATGCTCAGTGATAATCACAAGTAGCACATCAAGAGTTTACTGTGTGCCATAGACGATGTCAGTTGCATGAGGTGCATTAGCTCAGTGAGCTTTCAGAACTCCCTGGTGGTAGAGGCTCTGTTTTTATTGCCCATTTCACAGATGAGGAAGCTAAGCCTTCAAGAAATTAACTAGCTTGCTGTAAGCCATATTGCAGGTGAGCAATTGGGTTGGACGGAGAACCCAGATAACTTATGCCCAAGCCCATGTGCATAGCCTATTAGCTGTACCACTTCTAACACCTGGGGGAGGCCTTTGCTTTTAACTATGTTTCTTACAGAATGTGCTGCTGTGAAGCTGGCATCTGATTATAGGTAAACCACTTACAACCAGTATTAGTCTCATCAGCATCAGTTAAGGAGAAAAAGGAGTTGTCTCCAACAAGCTTTGAATGTAATCAGATGCCAGGCGCTGAGCTAGTATTTTATTAAACACTATTTTACTGTATCTCCTTGACAGCCTCCCGAGGAAGATGTTACTTATTATCATCCAATTTTTCATGTGGGGCATACCCCACGTCAGTGGTTTGATTGAGAGACATTAAATGACTTCCCCAAAGTAGCGTAGCTGATAGCAGAAAGAGCCCAGATTGGGACCCACATTCCCTTAACTCCAAAATCCATCATTCCTTGGAGCTTCTGGGGACAGTCCCTGGGTTTTTCCCTCCTCCTCCATCTGAGAGGAGAACACAGGACACTCTTGTCACGCATACATTTCTCTGCCCCCATGCTGTCTGGGCTCCCAGGGAAGGCTTTGCCAGCCACATCCTCAGTCTAGATGACAGTATCCCTTTTCTTGCTTGTCAGCTACAGTCTTCCAGGAAGAAGTGTATGTTCCAGAAGAAGGATTTATGGCTTCATCTTCATCAGCTTGGCTCCAAGATGCCATGTTCTAGCCCGGCTGCCTCTTCCCCATTCATCTTCCCCAGCATGAGCAAGGCTTGTAAATTCACAATGCCTAATGATTAAGCTTTAGGAGCTGGTCCCTTCTCCCATTGCTACAACACACACACACACACACACACACTCCTCAAATCTCTAGATTTTAATTATATAAAACATCATTTTTTTCTCATATACTATAGTGGTCAAAGCTATGGACTCTGCAGCCAGACTACCTGGGTTTAGATACTGACCATGACATTTACTAGCTATTCGATCTTGGGTCACCTCTATGTGCCTCAATTTTCTTACCAGCAAAGTAGATATTCAAATCTTCCATGATTTATCATGGGATTAAATCCCAATAAGCTCATTGTAAGTTAAAAATATCCAAAGTCAAAAAGGCATTTTAATACACTTAACCTATCCAAAACATCGTAACTTATCCTAGCCTACCTTAAACATGCTCAGGACTTCCATTAGCCTACAGTTGGGCAAAGTCATTTCACAAAAGCCTATTTTATTTTTTATAAGGATTTTATTATTTATTTATTGGAGAGAGAGAGAGAGCAAGTGGGCGGGACAGAGGGAGAAGGAGAGAATCTCAAGCTGATTCCGCACTGCACTATTCATGGGGCTCGATCTCATGACCCTGAGATCATAACTTGAGCCAAAACCAAGAGTCGGGGCTTAATGGACCGAACCACGCAGGTACCCCGCAAAGTCTGTTTTATGACAAGGTGCTGACTGTGTGGTGTAATTTATTGAATACTGTACTGAAAGTGAAAAGCACAATGGTTGTATGGGTACAGAATGGCTGTCAGTGAATAGGTTGACTCTCAGGATTGCAGGGCTCACTAGGAGCTGTGGCTGCTGCTGCCCAGCCTCACGAGAGAGGATCGTCACACATTATCACTAGTCTGGGAAAAATCAAAATTCAAAATCTGAAGTACAATTTCTACTGAGTGCATATCATGTTCATACCATCCTAAAGTTGGAAAATCATAAGTCAGGGACCATCGGTATACTAGTAACGATCTCATAGGGTTGTTCTGATGATCACATGAAAGAACTTTAAAAAACTGCCTGTACCATATTAAGTGCTTAATAGATAGTAACCATTTTAGGGTTATAACCTTATCATCATTGTTGCCATCGTCACATCATTATGCTATGTTTCTCAGTTAGTCTAGTTGTCAGGAGTGTTCTTCAACTAGAAGCCAGAGACACTATCCTGGAAGGTAACCTTGAGGTGAATGGTGACCCATACTCTTTGTAGAGATTTTTTTCCCCCAAATAATAATAATCTTCATTTATTGAACAACCTATTTTGTGCCATACACTATAAAATTGTCACAAGCTGTGACAGATACATGGTTATTTCTACTCCCCTGTCCCATACTCTCCTGCCCCCCACCCTTATCCATCCTTGCTCTTCCCTTGCTCATCTCTGCATCACAAGGAGGCAATAATTCCCAAGATCTTGTATCCACTGGCTTCTGGCTTGGGATAGCCAATGGGAGGCATGAGTGGAAGACTGGAGAGCAGGAGGAAGGGCATAGCTAGGTGCATCCATTAGTTATCGGGACGTAATAGGACAACTCAGTGACATGCAATGGCAACATTTCAGGCTCTCATGTCAATGGATCGGTTGGGGTGGCTCTGTTTTGACCTGTAGTGTTGAGGAAACGATGCTCCATGCTTCAATAGTTTTCTGGGGTATCTCTACTCCATGCATCTCTTAGTCTTCAGATACTATTTGGCTATGCAAGGCATACTCTCTGTGGCAATGGGAAAAACAGGTGAGCAAGTCTAACTGTGCAGGCGCAATTTAAGCCTCTGTTTATATCCTGTCTGCTAATATCTCTCAGTCAAAGCCAGTTACATGGTCAAGTACAACACCAGTGCAGTGGGAAAGTTTACTTTTCCCCTGGTGTGGAGGCAGGGAGTAATATTTTTGAATATTGGGTAATCAATCATACCAGAGCATTTCTTCCTTCACTCTGCCTTGTCTCTGCTTGGGGCCCTATCTCCTTAATGACTCCAGCTTCCCCTAACAGGCGTGATTTTGTTCTAGCTGCTACTGATGACTCTGGCCCCTGGGCTCTGGTAATGCTGCCCCTTCTTTTTGTGCCTCCAGACTAGGGCTGGTAGCAATTTTATGCTTCTTTCCAGTTTCTATTTTGCCTTCACTCTTTTCTGTCTTTAATTTTTTTTTTTTACTTCACTTGTTTGTGATATTGAAAGCTCACACAAATTTTACAAAGTACTAAATAATGTACGAGGAATGTTAACCTCCCTGTCATCCCAGCCCCCAGTCCCTTTCCAGAGAGTTGGCACTGTTGGTAGTTTTTGCATCTGAGTCAGAAAATTTTGCAGCAACTCTTATAGTTTAAATCTCATCACACCCCTAGGAGGGAGATGATATCATTCCCAGTTTATATATGAGGAATGTGGCTGTTCTGCAAATTTGGGAAAGTTCTCGAATTTTTCTGAATCTGCATGTCCTCCTGAAATACAGAAATTTATAACAGTAACTGAGTCTAAGGCCAATAGACAGAGATAATGTGCAAGGAAGGCTTAGCACAATATGGAGTATTTTAAGTGTTAGGTAAGTAATAATAAAAATAATGATAATAATGTTACCATAGTAATAATTATTATTGGTAGTATTTGTTAAGGTCATTCAGATCCAGAGACTTAGTGGAAAAGCTGGCTCCAAAACACATCTTCTGCATTTTCATATAAATAGTAGTAATTCTTGGGGCGCCTGGGTGGCTCAGTCATTAAGCATCTGTCTTCAACTCAGGTCGTGATCCCAGGGTCCTGGGATCGAGTCCTGCATCGGGCTCCCTGCTCAGCGGGAAGCCTGCTTCTCCCTCTCCCACTCCCCCTGCTTGTATTCCCTCTCCTGCTGTTTCTCTCTTTCTGTATCAAATAAATAAATAAATACAATCTTTAAAAAAATAAATAGTGGCAATTCTTATAAGGAAGGGTTGGGGCTTTTTCTAAAGGCTTCTTCACTCTCCCAGACAACTTAAAGAGATATGAAGTGGATGTTGTCAACTCTTTTGTTATCTCAGTACATTGGCTTTTCCTTTGCTTCCTTCCTTGGATCCATTTTTATTTATTTTATTTATTTTTTATTATGTTATGTTAGTCACCATATAGTACATCATTAGTTTTTGATGCAGTGTTCCGTGATTCATTGTTTACATATAACACTCGGTGCTCCGTGCAATCCATGCCCTCCTTAATACCCATCCCTGTACCCCCTTCCCCTTTAAAACTCTCAGTTTGTTTCTTGAAGTCCATAGTCTCTCGTGGTTCCTTTCCCTCTCTGATTTCCCCTCCTTCATTTTTCCCTTCCTTCTCCTAATGTCCTCCATGCTATTCCTTATGTCCTACAAATAAGTGAAACCATATGATAATTGACTTTCTCTGCTTGACTTATTTCACTCAACATAATCTCTTCCAGTCCCATCCACATTGATGCAAAAGCTGGGTATTCATCCTTTCTGATGGCTGAGTAATATTCCATTGTATATATGGAATGGACCACATCTTCTTTACCCATTTGTCTGTTGAAGGGCACTTGGCTCTTTCCACAGTTTGGCAATTGTAGCCATTGGTGCTATGAACATTGGGGTACATATGGCCTTTCTTTTCACTACATCTGTATCTTTGGGGTAAATACCCAGTAGTGCAATTGCCAGGTCATAGGGTAGCTCTATTTTTAGTTTTTTGAGGAACTTCCACACTGTTTTCTGGAGTGGCTGTACCAACTTGCATTCCCACCAACAGTGTAAGAGGGTTCCCCTTTCTCCACAGTTGTTGTTTCTGCCTTGTCGATTTTTGCCATTCTAACTGTTGTAAGGTGATATTGTAATGTGGTTTTGATTTGAATTTCCCTGATGCCTGATGATGAACATTTTCTCTGATGATGATGATGATGAACATTTTTTCATGTGTCTGTTAGCCATCTGTATGTCTTCTTTGGAGAAGTGTCTGTTCATGTCTTCTGCCTTGGGCCCATTTTTAAGAAGTCAGATCATAGGGGCACTGGGGTGATTCAATCTGTTAAGCAATTGACTCTTGTTTGGGCTCAGGTCATGATCTCAGGGTCGGGAGATCGAGCCTTGCATCAGGCTCTGCACTTAGTGTCTGCTTGATATTCTCTCTCTCCTTTTCCTTCCACCCCTCCCCTCTGCTCATGATCACTCTCTCTCTCTCTCAAATAAAATAAATAAATACAATCTTAAAAAAAAAAAGAAGTCAAGTAATAAGTCCTTTTTCAAGAAGCCTCCCCTGATTACTCCATTCCACCAAACTCTTCTTGTCAGGACTCTATTAACCAGTATGCAGGTGGTTAGCAAACTTGAGAGTAAGAATTTCTGGGTGTCTTGCAAAAATGCACATTCTTGGAGGTTGTCCCAATCTACTGAACTTGAAGACTTGCTGGTAGGGCCCAGGGTTGCCATATTCCACAAGTACGCTGGGTGATCTTCTGCAAGGTTTTGAGGACACCGTTTCAGGCTGCCCCATCTTTATTCAGTCATTCAAGAAATGCTGATAGAGTGCCAACTCCATTCTGGGCACCATGAGAGTAGTAGAAAGGTAGTTTATAATAGAAGGCAATAAATGTTATGACAGAGGCAAGTCCAGGTGTCTGGAAGCACAGACTTTGGAAAATGGTCAGAGAAGGTTTGGTTATTGCTTTTGTAACACTCTAGCAAACAACTAATCCTAAGCTTTGCGGAGCATGTCAGGATACACATAGAGAGGGTTAGAGCAGGGAGGAGCTAATGTCTGAGACAGAACACCTCCTGTGAGCCTCCTATTGTTCCTTCACCAATGGTAGTTACCTGGTATATTAACAGCTGTTTCTACTGGCTTAATTTCAGTTTACATTTGGGAAATGAGACTAGGAGACACATTTAAATCATGGAAGGGACTGAATAAAGCACATATACTTGCAAACATACACCATAAATTGGCATTAAAGATACTCTGCATTTAGAAAACAGTTTTTAAAAATGGGATATTACAAGATTAAAAGTTGACTGCATACATATATTTAAAATGTTTTCACACTGGACAAGACAAATAAAATTAAAAACAAATGATAAAAAAAGAACTGGACACAAATACTGTATCCTTACAATGTATGCATTACAGTTCTATTACTGCACATGTATACTGTTGTACAAACAAGTGAATAAGTTGTAGATAATGAGCAGATATTTGTCAGAGAATGAAGTCACAAGGAAAAGGAAACCACTAGAATAAACTTAGTGGCATTGGATTGGAATAGGAGGTATCAGCATGAACTTACAGTTCCATAATATATACAGATAGATAGAGAATTAAATTAGATATGTATGAATACGTGCATACATGTCTTATCTCTGGCCTCTGACAGAACTCAAGCAATGTCACTGAATGCAAACTAATCATGAGAAGATATCAGGCAAACCCAAATTGGGAGACATTCTACAAAATAACTGATCAGTACTCTCAAAGACAAGGAAAGAGTGAGGAAGTTTTACAGATGTAAGGATACTAAGGAAATATCACTAATAATATATGGAATGTGAGATTCTAGATTAGACTCTGAAACAGAAAAAGCACATTAAGGAAAAGCTGGTTAGATTTGAATTGTCTATAATGTTAATTTCCTGATTTCAGTAGTTGAACTATGGTTAGGTAAGCTGTTAACATTAGAAAATGTAAAAATTCTGTGCTATTTTTGTAACTTTTCTGTAAATCTAAGATTATTTAAAAATAAAAAGTTTTTGCACGTGTGGTTGGTGCATGAACAATTAATCTTTTAACACTAAAAAAATAAACATATTTGGGGGAAATAAATAAATAAATAAAGTTTTTTAAAGGGGAAACATATGGGGGTGCCAGGATGGTTCAGTTGGTCAAGGGTCCGACTCTTGAGTTTGGCTCAGGTCATGGTCTCAGTATCATGAGATTGAGCCATGCATTGGACTCTGTGCTCAGTGGGGTGTCGGCTTGAGATGCTCCCTCCCCTTCTCCCTCTGCCCCTCCCCCTGCTCATAAATAAATAAATAAAATCTTTTTAAAAACCAGGGGAGTGGAGGGTTAAAATAGGCATTAATCTGGTTGCTTCCTCCATAGTGCCTGGCATACAGTAGAAATATAATAGGGGTGCCTGGCTGGCTCAGCTGTGGGCAACTCTTAATCTTGGGGTTGTGAGTTCAAACCCCGTGTTGGGTATGGGGATTACTAAGAATAAAATAAAATAAAATAAACTTTAAAAAACCCTAAAAACACAAAAGACCCCCAAACACAAATAAATTAAAAAATGTATTTTGAACAATAAAATTATTATTTTAAAAAGAAGGTAATGTATGCTTATCCAGTTGTTCTATTGCCATGTCCAGTTTTATGATGTTATGTGTGGCCATGAATTGTTTGATGCTGATCTGAAGGAGTGGTCAGTGTCATGAGCATTCTGGAGTAGGAAGCTCTAGAGAGGAAACAAAGGTGGGTATGGGGTTTGAAAGCCACTACCATGTCCTTCAGGCACAATACAGGCATTGGGGGCTTGGGGAGCAGGGGCCCAGCTCCAGCACCTTACAGTCATGTATGTTGTTCCACACTCCCCAGATAGGGGCAACAGACAAGACAACCATGCATTGGGGACCCTACTGAGTTGGGCAGCAGGTTGGCTCCCAGGAGCTGTCCTTGGTTCTGAAATGTCTGCAGTACCCAACCTGGCCAAGGCATTGCTGTAGTAGTTCTTAGATTCTGCCATGTATTTGCTGAACTGAATATGACCCTTAGGTCGTGGGGTGTGTGTGTGTGTGTGTGTGTGTGTGTGTGTGTGTGTGGTCCGATTTGTAAAGCTGGGCTCCAAAGAACTTCATGATGGTAGAAGGTAGAGCAGGCTCATTCCGGAAGTTTGGACCTGGAGCAGCTTAGGCCCCATGAAGCCAACACTTTCTCTGCAATGAGTTTCATAAAATGCAGTTCCAAGTAGATCTACAACATAATTTCCCATGACTTGTAAAAATGCAATTTCCAAGCCTTGCCTAATCATACCTATTAAATCAGAATCTAAGGCAAAGGTGGAGGGGAAGAAAAAGGAGAGAACTGAATAAAAATACTCATTTTTAAAGAGCTTCCCTGGTGATTCATATTCACCCTGAAGTTTAAAAATAATATTATATGCAATCTAAAGGGAAGGAGATAGAAATGTTCTGAGGGGGATGGAGGGAAAAATCACAAGAACCGCTATTCATATTTATTTGCCTCTCTTTCTTGAGTTTTCTCTTTTGCAATAGGCATTGAAATTTGCATAATATTTCACTACATGAATATACATTGGTTTGAGTACATGAATATAATTCATAAATAAATACATGTGTATTTACTCATATGTTTATTATTTCATTCAACAAATATTTATTGAGTGCTCACTATGCCCCAAGCACTGTTCTAGGCCCTTCAGATACAGTGTTGAATTAGACAGTCTCTGTCCTCATGGAGCTTATGTTTTCCCTGTGGAAGGTGAGGGAGAGACAGGGACAGATGCATTGGTGGTGCATGATAAACATTAAAAAAAACTTATGGGGTAATTAATTTTTAAAATTTTAGAAACCATTTATTTAGGCTTTCTAAGAATCACAATCCAATTGGACATTCTTCTGTCCTTCCAGAGGGTGCAGTCCCCAAGAACCTTACTGGTTCCAAGAGGGCTGGACCATTTTTCCATCCTGTCCCTGCTCCTTTTTGATATTAGTTCTCAAGAACTCTCCTGTGGCTCCATTTTCCGTCCTTAGAAAAACAGACAGTGTGGAGTCCCTGCTGTTCCGCTGCTGTGACAGTAAATGTGTGTTTTTCCAGCGCCACCTCTTTCTTCGATGGAAGGAGCTGAAAAAATGCAAAGTGATTTCCTCCCCAAATGTGCATACTTTTTTTTTTAATCAAAAATGCTGTTTTGTACTCATCAGGTGCCCTCTTCCCAGGAAGAAGAATTTATTATTAGATCGGCAACTCCCTCAAACACTGAATAAAAGAATAAAGGAGAACTGTTTGGGCTGCCTTGCTTTACTGGAGGCTCTTGGCATAATGCGTGAGCTCCAGTGTGTCACCATATTTTACAGTAACACTAATGTTTTCACTGGGTGCTTTTGAGTCAGGCAAACAGAACTCATATTTCAACCCAAACTCAATTTGCATAGCACAGATGATAACATCGCATCTTTCAAAGCTGCCTTCCCTCTTGGGATCCCTCACATTCAGTTCAAATTCTCCTGTTCCCTAAACAAAAGGATGTTCTATAATTAGTGTAAACAGGTCCTAAAGCCCATTGGAATTGTTGGCTATTGTACACTCAGCAGGCAGAGTGATGTCATATCCAAGTCTTGACAAAGCAGATTGGGGATGTATCGTCACCTCTTCACCACTTGGGCAGCAAAGACATTCCCAAGTCAGAGGAGTACAGATGGTTCAACAATTTGGCTTGGAAATAGTATATCCTATATCCTATATAGGATATCCTATAGTATATCCTATTGCTAAGAAATGAAGTTGGGACAGTGAAGCCATTACTAGATTACTAGATGGAGATCATCCATTCATATATAAAACCTTCACTTGTTGAGCATCTACTCTGTGCCAGGTGCTAGGCCTAAAGTAATGAGCCACAAAAATCCAGAACCCTATCTCATTGAGTTTCCAGCCTGTAGGAAAGTGGACAATTAAATCAGCAAGTGTAGGAGAAAATGTGACAAGTGCAAGCATACAAAAAAGCATGATGTTATTGGGCAAATAATTGAGGGCATCATACCTCACTCTTGGGCCTCAGAAAAACCTTCCTGAAGGCCTTATTTAAGCCAAGACTCAAGAATGAGTAGCAATTATAGGGTTCCAACAGGTACCTTGACCCTATTTTTTTTTTTAAATTTCAGTTACTTCTGCGTTTGAAAATACTACCATGTTCCAAGTTCTGTACCAGATAACCAGAGGCTGCCTGGCTACTGACTTTGGAACATGTAATGGAATGTGGGGCAGACACACAGGAAGATGGTCTGGGCAGAGTGCTATGCAGGGGAGTGAAGAGCTACTCCTGCTAGAGAAGATCTCATTGAGGGACTTGAGTCTTAAAAAAAAAGTAGGAATTTTCCCAGTGAAGAAGGCTTTAAAAGTTGTGGGCGAGCCTGGTGGTGGGTATTGAGGAGGGCACGTATTGCATGAAGCACTGGGTGTGGTGCATGAACAATAAATCTTGTAACACTGAAAAAATAAACATATTTGGGGAAAAAAAAGTTGACTTTAGGCACTGCATGCACAGAAGTTTGAAGCTATGAGAAGTCCAGAAGTGTCCAGAGAAGTTCAGGTGCATGTGACGGAGTTGAGTGTGGGGCTAGATGAAACGTGCCAAATGAAATGGCACAGACGTGCTCTTTCAGGCAAAGTGAGGTTTAAAAATGATTTTATGCAAAATGACGTCACAGATCAGACTTGCAATCTAGAAGTACCATCAGAGCTAGTGTTCTAGGGCAAGTACAAGGGAGGCGGGGGCAGCCCAGAGGCCATTGTACTAGTTCAGGTGATGGGTGAGGAAGGTCACAATTAAGGCATCTGTATTCTTGATAGATAGAAGAGAAATATTTACAAGTTTTCTGCGGGTGCAGCGCCTGGGTGGCTTAGTCGTTAAGCATCTGTCTTTGGCTCAGGTCACGATCCTGGGGTCTTGGGATTGAGCCCCTCATTGGGCTCTCTGCTCACCGGGGAGCTTGCTTCTCCCTCTTTACCACTTGTGCTCTCTTACACACGTACACTCTCTCTTGCAAGTAAGTTAATAAAATCTTAAAAAATAATAAAAGTTTTCTGTGGGTATGTTTTAGGTTTTGGTGTCTGACTAACTATGGGCTAAGGAGAAAAAAAGAAGAGAAAAATGATAGCCATTTTATATTCAAGGGAACAAGGATTCTCCCATCTGACTGTATAGTGGAATCACCTGGGAAGCTTTAAAAAACTGTGCATGGGTGGGCCCCATACCAAATCTATTAAGTCAAAATCTGTGCCCAAAAACCAGCCCAGGCATCTTTAGCTTTAAAACCTTCCCAGGTGATTTTTTTTAATTGTTACCTTATGTTAGTCACCATACAGTACACCATTAGTTTTCGAGGTAGTGTTCCATGATTCATTATTTGCTTCTAACACCCAGTGCTCATCACAACACGTGCCCTCCTTAATACCCATCACCGAGTGATTTTTAACCTGTTTCCAGAATTGGGAAACGATGGTCTAGCTCAGTAGTCTGCAAATTCTGGCTCACAGGCCAAAACCCCTCCCCTGGGTTTTCTTCCCCTTTTTCTAAAAAATTGAGATGTTTATTGAGATAGTTGTAGATTCACATGCAATTGCGAAAACTTAATACAGAGAGATCTCTTGATTCCTCAACGGTAACATTTTACAAACTGTAGTATCATATCACAACCAGGAAATTGACATCAACACAGTCCACCAATCTTACCCAGATATTTCCTGGTTCTACTTTCGTGTGTTATTAGGTGCTACATAATTGTATCCCTTGTGTAGGTACATGTATCCACCACAGTTGTGAAGATAATGAACAGCTCTGACACCACCAGGATCCCTCAGATTGCCCTTGCATGACCACGTCTATCTGCCCCCCATCCCCAGGGATGCTGAATGTGGTTAAGAGCAGACTTCGTTGCCTTGTTCCTGATCCTAGGATGAAAACATTCAGTCTTTCACCATTAAATATGATGTTGGTTATAGGACCTTAATAGATATACTTTATTGAATTGACATAATTTCCCCCAACTCCCCTCAAATGCTGAAGGTTCTTATCATGAATAGCGTTGGATTTTGTAAGATATTTTTCTGCGTTTGGGTGATATGATCATGGGATTTTTTTTCTTTAGTTTGTTGATATGATAGTTTACATTGATAAATTTTCAAATGAGCCTCACATCCTTAGAATAAATGCCCCTTCTTCATGGTATATAAAATTATTTTTATACATTGTTGCATTCAGTTTACTGATATATTGAGAATTTTTGTGTTTATATTCATGAGGGCTATTGGTTGATAGTTTTCTTGTACTGTTTTTGTATGGTTTTGGGTATCAGGATAATACTGGCCTAGTAAAATGAGTTAGGGAGTATTCTCTTTTAGTTTTGGGAAGACATTGTATAAAATTGGTATTAATTCATATTTAAATATTTGGTAGAATTCTCGATGAAACCATGTGGTCCTGCATATTTGTTTTTCAGGAGTTTTTAATTACAAATTCAATTTCTTTAATGGTTGGAGGGCTATTTGGATTGTCAACTGCATCTTGGATGTGTTTTGGTAGTTTGTGGTTTTTGAGGAATCAATCCCTTTTTTTCTAAGTTTTCAAATTTATGGGCATAAGGTTGTTTGTAATCTTATTTTCCTTTTAATGGTTTCAGAACCTACAGTGATGGGTTCTGAAGTGAATGATCCCATTTCATTCCCAATATTGGTGATTTGTGCCTTTCGTTGTTATTAGTCTTGCTGGAGGCTTATGAATTTATTGATTTTTTCAAAGAAATATCTTTTTTAAAATTTTCTAGTCTTTTCCTATTTTTAATTTTATTGAATCTGCTTTTATCTTCTTTATTTCTTTTCTTTTGATTGTTTTGGGCTTATTTCACTCTTCTTTTTCTAGTTTTTCAGGGTAAGAATCTAGGTTTTTTTTTTAAAGATTTTATTTATTTATTTATTTGACAGAGAGAGAGAGATCACAAGTAAGCAGAGAGGCAGGCAGAGAGAGAAGGGGAAGCAGGCTCCCTGCTGAGCAGAGAGTCCCATGCGGGGCTCTATCCCAGGACCCTGAAATCATGACCTGAACCAAAGGCAGAGGTTTTAACCCACTGAGCCTCACAGGTGCCCAAAGAATTTAGGTTATTGATTTGAGATTCTCCTCATTTCTAACATAAGCATTTAATGTTATTAATTTCCCTCTCAGTATACTTTAGCTGCATCCCACATAAATTGGTATGTTATGTTTCATTTTCATTCACTTCTATCTGTTTTTACATTGACTTTGAGACTTCTTCATTGCCTTATGGATTATTTAGATATATGTTGTTTAATTTTCATATTTACATGTTTTCCTGTTATACTCTTCTTTTTTTTTTTAAGATTTTATTTATTTACTTGACAGAGAGAGAGAGATCACAAGTAGGCAGAGAGGCAGGCAGAGAGAGAGGGGGGAAGCAGGCTCCCCGCTGAGTAGAGAGCCTGACGAGGGACTCGATCCCAGGACCCTGGGATCAGGACCGGAGCTGAAAGCAGAGGCTTAACCCACTGAGCCACCCAGGTGCCCCTCCTGTTACTCTTCTGCTATAAATTTCTACTTAGGTTCCATTATGGTCAGAGAGCACACTTTGTTTGGCTTACATTCTTTAAAAATTTAAAAAATTTGTTAAGACCTGTTTTATGGTCTTTATATGGAATCTTTTTCTTTTCCCCCAAAAATGTTTATTTTATTTTTTCAGTGTTACAAGATTTATTGTTTATATGGAATCTTGATGAAAATTCCATGACCACTTGGAAAAAAAAATGTGATTCTGCCACAGTTGGGTGAAGGGTTTCCTATGTGTTTTTTAGATCCTACTGGTTGATTGTGTTGCTAGAATCTTCCATTTCCTTACTGATTTTCAACCTAGTAGTTCTATTAGTTGCTGAGAAAGGGGTGTTGGTGTCTCCAGCTAGCTGTAACTGTGGATTTGGCTTTTTCTCCTTTCAGCTCTGTATCAGTTTTGGCTTCATGTATCTTGGAGCTCTGTTTGTTGTGTATACAGTTGTGATCATTGTCTTTCCAGTAATGTAATACTTTTAGCATTATGATACAGTATGCTTCTTGGTCTATAGTAATTTCTTTTCTCTGAAATCTACTTTATCAGATATTAATACGCCTACTCCTCCCTTTTTTTTTTTAAGATTTTATTTCTTTATTTGAGAGAGAGAGGCAGAGATAGCAAGAGAGAGCATAAGTGGAGAGGAGAGGGAGAAGCAGACCCCATGATGAGCAGGGAACCCCACCCAGGGCTGAATCCCAGTCTCTTTGTATAGTTTTCATAATGATTGCTCTGGCCATTACAGTATACATGTGTAACTTACAATAGTCAACAAATATTTTGCTACATCGAGTGAAGTGTAGAGAGGTCGCTTGAATTTAGGATCCCTTTTCTTCCTCACTTTTAAATACCTTTGTTTTGAATATCAGATGATTTCATAATTTCTGTTTCAGTCATCAAAAATGATTTATAGGAACGCCTGGGTGGCTCAGTTGGTTAAGCAGCTGCCTTCGGCTCAGGTCATGATCCCAGGGTCCTGGGATCGAGTCCCATATCGGGCTCCTTGCTCATCAGGGAGCCTGCTTCACCCTCTGTCTCTGCCTGCTTGTGTTCTCTCTCTCTAACAAATAAATAAATAAAATCTTTTAAAAAAATGATTTATAAAACTCATGGAGGAAATGGCACTATTTTATATACATTCTTATTTCTGATCTTTTCTTCCTTCCTCCTTCCCAATGCTCCAATATTCTCTTTTTTTTTATTCTTTTCCTTTTTGCTGAAGAACTGCCTTTAAAGATACGTCTGCCAGACACAAATTCCTTTAGTTTCCTTTCATTTTAGACTCTTGTGATTTTCCCTTAATTCTTAGAGGACAGTTTCACTGGATATAGAATTAGCTACTTCCTTCTGGTTTGCATGGTTTCACATGAGAAAACCTCTTTTATTTGAATTCCACTATAGGTAATGTGTCATTTCTCTCTGGCTGCTTTCAAGATTTATTTTTTTGTCATTAGTTTTCTCAGTCTTACTGATGATATATTTGGTGTGGATACCTTTACGTTTATCCTGCTTGCTCTTAACTCAGCCTCTTGGATTCATAGATTTGTGTCTTTCACCAAATTTATGAAGTTTTCAGCCACTATTTCTTCAAATATTGTTTTAGGCCCATTCTCTCTCTTTTTTTTTTTTTCTTTTCTTTCCGTCTACAACTCTGATGTATGAATGGTTGGGTTGTTGTTATTGTCCCACAAATCTTTCTCTCTCTCTCTCTCTCTCTCTCTCTCTCTCTCTCTTTCCATTTTGTCTCTTGTTCAGATGGGGCGAATTTTATTGTTCTGTCTTTAAGGTCATTGAATCTATCCTCTGTCATTTCCACTCTTATTGAGCCCATTCTGGGAGGGTTTTGTTTGTTTGTTTTTGTTTTTTTTAATTTCTATTATTGAAATTTTCAGTTCTATAATTTCTATTTGGTTCTTTTAAAGTAACATCCATTCCTGTGTTGAAATTTAAAAAAAATTTGAAAGATAATTTGTAATTTATTATTGAAGTATTTTTATGATAGCTTCTTTAAAAATCCTTGTCATGGGGCACCTGGGTGGCTCAGTTGGTTAAGCTTCCAACTCCTGACTTTGGCTCAGGTCATGATATCAGGGTTGTGGGATTGAGCCCTAAGTCAGGCTCCACACTGAGCAGGAAGTCTGGGATACTCTCCTTCTCCTTCAGCCCCTCTCTGTACATTCTTATGCTCTCTGTCTCCAAAATAAATAAGTGAATCTTTTAAAAAATCCTTCTCACTTACGTGTGGAGCGTAAGGAAAAACATGGAGGACATTGTGAGAAGGAAAGGAAGGGTGAATTGGGGGAAACCAGAGGGGGAGATGAACCATGAGAGACTGTGAACTCTGAGCAACAAACTGAGGGTTTTGGAGGGGCGGGGTGGGGGGTTGGGCGAGCCTGGTGGTGAGTAATGAGGAGGGTACGCATTGCATGGAGCACTGGGTATGTGCATAAACAATGAATCTTGGAACACTGAAAACATAAAATAAAAGTATTTGGGGAAAAAAAAATCCTTGTCAGATAAGTCCAATATTGGATTCAAATTAGTGTTGGCATCATTTGATTGTCTTTTCTCATTCAAATTGTAATTTTCTTAGCTTTGGTATGATGAGTTTTTTTTGTTTGTTTGTTTTTTTACATTCTATCCATTATATATAATAAGTTGGGAGACAGTGGGTTCTATTTAAATCTGAGCATTTAGGAGGGCACATGGTGTGATGACCATTGGGTTTTTTATGCAACTGATAAATTATTGAACACTACATCTGAAACTAATGATGTACTACTATATGTTGGCTAATTGAATTTAAATGGAAAAAAAAGCTTTTTATCTTGATGAAGTCCCAAAAGTTCATTTTTGCTTTTGTTTCCTTTGCCTTTGAAGACATGTCCTGAAAGAAGTTGCTGTGGCTGATGTCAAAGAGGTTACTACCTATGTTCTCCTCTAGGATTTTGATAGATTCCTGCCTTACATTGAGTTCCTTTGTCCATTTTGAGCTTATCTTTGTGTATGATGTAAGAGAATGGTCAAGTTTCATTCTTCTATATATAGCTGTCCAATTTTCCTAGCACCATTTGTTGAAGAAACTTTGTTTTTTCCACTGGATATTTTTTCCTGTTTTATCAAAGATTATTTGACCATAGAGTTGCAGGTCCATATCTGGGCTCTCTATTCT